>JANHMN010000001.1:0-31173 GCA_030674055.1 Rhabdomys pumilio
TCATGGTGTTTTATCACAGACATATAAAAGTAACTAATATATGGTAAAAGTAAACTTATACAAGTCAGAAATGTTCTTGTAAACGTGTCAGGATAAAAACAATCCTGGGAGATAAAGATACAAAAGCATATTCATGAGAGTCAGCATGCACCAGCAAGTTGGCTTCATCACCTGCCCTGAGGATGAACGCCTGTAGGAAGAAAGTAAACCCAAATCAAGAAGGTATTTCTGGAGAACACTGGCCCATGTATCATTCAGAGCGAGACAAGGATCAGAAAAATGTGCTCGCTCACACTCGCTCACTCACTCACTCACTCACTCACTCACTCACTCACTCACTCACCTTCCTTGATCAAAATCCTACACTAAAATAGCTACTTATGAAGTAGCAGTAAACAAGATCTCTTTATACAGTACTGATTTCTCAGCATCCACACACACAAACATCTTCCCACTTCTGTTAGCCTCAGTGATCACCTGACAGGAGAAAGTGTCTAGAATGGTGGAGCTAAAGGACAGTTGCATGCTTCACTCTATGTAACATTGGGGGCTCAGTTCCAAGGGTCCCTTGCACAGGTCCTCTATGACTTGAACTCAGGCACTAGAATTGTAAGAATGAATTTTTTCAGTTCTGAGGAATGATAAAAAGACATGACGGCCAGGGGTGGAACCACTTACTTCATTTGGATGAATATTCTCTTCCCCAAAGGGGAAAATGTAGACATAGCATATATATATATAAATATAAATGAAAACGATATGGTAGCCAAATGAAGGTGATTTTATTTTCTATGTATTTGTTGAATATATTGAATTTTATTTTATAGTCAGATAATTGCAATATTTTCTAAAATATCCTTTAGATTTTATAAGATTTATTTTAGTTGTGATGTGTATATAGAACTGGTACTCATAGCTATTTTTTCCCCCAGATCTGATCATCTCTAATAGTTTTTTCTCTCTTTTTGAGGCATTTCCAGGATACTTTTCACAGACTGGAGCTGGCTAGGCCTTCTCGGTGGCCCTTCCAGGGTTGCAAACTTTCTGCTTTGGACCTCAATTTTCTCCTCCACTTCCACCGATATTTCTCTACTGTGTGCAATGAAATTGTACTTTTAGTCCTTCAGAGCTAAGTCCTCAACTTGTTTCTAGATCTTAATCACTGGTATTTTTTTGAGTGTTGTTTCATTATATCCTTGTCTTTCCTTAATGCCTGGTCTCAGATTTCAAAATCAGTGTCTTTATTCAGCAACCATCTTTCTCCTTGTTGACCAGCATGTCATCCATTGATTCTGCTCTGTTTTTCTTTCCAACTTTTCGCCTGATACATATGAATGTCATACATACTCCAAACTACATGTGTTGTGCTCCAGCCACTTTTATTGAGCTTCTGGGCCTTGGATAGCCCAGTGCTGCCTTGTTTGCATTACTCTGGCTCTAGACTTCTTTGAAAACCACATGCTATTTCTTAACCTTTCTCATTTTTCTCTCATATTGAATGTGGTCATACCTGGCTACATATTATTGACGCTTTGATGCTCTGCCCAGGTATACTTCTCATTCTTGATGAGAAATGTTGATGGCCAAGTCAATCATCAACACTCTGTTCATTGTTCCCTTCAGGAAGTGATAGTTAAAACTCAGTCTAGACAAATATGAATTCTTCTTCATCCTCACCATATTAGATGTTTTCAAATGATTTGCCCAGCTCAAAGTGCTCCTTTGCAGACTGACTGCTATTCACAAGGTCATGCTGTTTGATATGACTCACTGTGTAACTGGATTGGCATTAGGACATATTGTCTCGGGATTTGATGAGAGAGACTTGTAAATAAAACTCAGGGTAAACATGAGTTCCTGAAGTTAAGTCCTATTAGAGCTACCCCTAAGCCCATTTTTTCTGGGGTAATGCAACTTTTCAAGGGAACCATAAACTATTCTAGGAAGGTCCCTTTTTGAGCTAATCTTGGCTTCTATTTATGTACATACTGACATTTCATTCAGGAATCTTTACTTGAGCCAGGGACCTGCTACCCATTTCTCAGCAAGAGTCTAAAATTTGACTCTGCTCTCTCTCTTTATGAAGCTCACATTCATAACATTCAAACCATGTCTGATCTGTTTTATCTCCAAAATAATCCACCCTTCTCCACATCCTCTACTGCAGACTGGCTCTGGTCTATGAGCTCAGTGCTGGATCCATCAAGCCTTTCCTTGCTTTAGAGGTAATTCTAAGCATATCACTCCTTTGTATAAAACTTGAGGCAGCCTGACATTGAAAACCATATTTATTCTGGCTCCAAGGGATCATCTTGTGTCTTTCTACATACCTTGTAGTCTTGGCACCTAACTTTACCCAAACCTCCTATAAATAACATAGCTACTATGGTTTTTCTAATACTTTATTCTCTATCATTTGGCCCTGGGAAAATTAATATTTCTTTAATGTTCTCTCAGACTATCATCCAATCCCAAAGAATAGAGACACCTCACTGCACTTTCTAGAAGAGGAGATAACTATAGTGTTTGAAGTTTATTTGCTCTAATAGAAACAGAGGCACAAACTACACTTGATTCTTTGTAGGCGGTAGATCAGTAAGTGGATGATGATACAATGGATCACATACCTATCTAACATTCACTAGTTTAGAAAAATGCACAAAGACAAGAGCCAACCCTTAAGTGCTTTTTCTGTCACTGTTTACCATGGTTCTGGCCAAAGTTAGGAAAAACACAGGATGGGGTTTGCCTGGTAGGTCAATTAAACAGAATATACCACAACCTTTGTTTCAACCAGGGCTACCTAAAAAATGAGACTCTCATGAAATCTTTGTTAGATTGCAAAGTGAATCTATTTATATGGATGTATAACTGATAAAGCATTTCCATGTAGACTAAAAATTTTCATTCTGACCCCGAACACAGTGACATTTTATGAATGTTAGCTAATAGGTTGGGGAATAGTCATGTCAGATAGCTTGAACAATGTCACTTCTAGAGCATTATAGACCTTTGATAGAAAATGGCCTTTTAAATTCAGGATTCAGTTTTTTTGTCTGCTATGCCATGTGGCTTCTTTAGCATTAAAAAAAAGCACAAATAAAATAAAAAGCAAACAAACATAAAACAATGTCATAGACTATCAGGGGGTATGGGAATGAGAGCTGTGTATGAGGATCTAAAGCATCCTCATGTGTATGAACATTCCTTGCTGGCCTAGAAAGGCTTAATACCTGATACAGAAGGTATTGCTTCACCTCCAGAAACACTCAAGCTATTTATGCCAGCACCTGGGTACTTCAAGATCTGAGCAGATTTGAATCTGTTTGCCTGAGAACTGTTGGGGCAGGAAGGGGTGTATATTTACATTCATTTTATTGAAATGATTGGATTTACAGTTTTGGAGGTTGTTTGAAGCATCTTATCAAAAGAAAACACATTTTAAGCAAGAAGTTAAAAAAGCTTTTAGGACCCAAAGGCCATTTAATACCAGAAATCCTATTTGGGTAGTTCAGCAAATATTTCTCAAAATCCACATCCAACAGACAGATTAGTATCAAATACACAGATTTGGTTTCAAAGCTAAAATGCCTCTGGTAAGATAGAATTTCTCATGAAGTTTGATTATTTTATAGTAATCTATTTTTTAAAAAGTGGACATATTTGTAATGACAACTTGAATAACTCAGTTGGCGACTTGGTGATATAAATAGAAAAAAAGTGCTCATGGAGAAGAGTGAAAAAACCATGACATCAGCAAATGTTGGACTGCAAAGAATGTTTAAACATATCCCAGAATCTAAAACAGAAAAAAGTCATAATCTAATCAATATAGGCCCTATTGGCCCAAACCATCCCAAGGAGTAAACTCCTCTATGTGAGGGTTACTAACCCACCTGCTACAGATACGGCTATGTCACTAATTAACAATGATCACAGAAAATGTGTCATATCAGTTTTTGTTAACATATGCTATATAGTAGTGGCAAAAGTCTTACGGCAGCCACCATTGGAGGTTGTCTGACAAATGTCCATCCATTGTTCTAAGAAACTATACCTAAGAAGCACTAGGCATTCACTTTTCTGTGAGCTTAGGATCTCTACTCCAGGGGAAGAGGCTGGACAGAGAGACAATTCCAGCCCAGTGCCATACCATAGCCTCCTATTCCTGTGCTTCTTTGCGGGTCAACTTGTAGATCTCAGTTGGTCCATCTACATGGGTGATTGTGGTAGTGAGTTGCAGTTCTTCAACGCTGTGGACACCCAGATCACCTGAAACAAGATGTTTAGTGTTATACTTGTTCAAGAATGAAGGAGAAGCATTTCACATTCTAACCTGATAGGCTCTCTCAACATTTTTGCTTAGAATTTATTATATCTATATTTTTAAAGAATCACTTTTGGCACACAGACAGGTCATTAATGATATATGAGTTAAGTAACTGATGATATCATTCACAGTATTATTAACATTTAATGAAAGCTTACCTTGTACTTAAAACTATTACGAATACTTATTACCCAACCTTACTTAATCTGTATAAGAGCAGGCAAAAGTTCAACAACTATGATCATACAAGCAGCTAAGTAGAAAGAGAGCCTCAGAAGAAAAGCAAGGGAACCAACCCAACCTTAATAGAGAAACAGGTACATAACAGTGTAGTAGTGTGGCCTTGCAGGCTACATCTGAGGTGAATGCAGTGGGCTAGGCCAATAAAAGATACATAGAAAAAAAAAAGATACATAGAACAGATGTACAGGGATGAATAGGCACATAGAAACTACCAACGATAACATATACGATGACTATGTCTCTTACAAACAAGACCTGCCTACCCTAACTGTGTACTAGGGCAAGCTCCTGTATCTAATTTACCAGCTAGGAGCTTTCTTCAGAAACAAAGTACCAAAAATATATACCAAATTTTCTCCTGCTCCTTAGGACTCACTATACATAAAGGTCTAGAATTCATCATCAGAACACAAAGTTGTTTGCCTAAAATGGAATAATATGTCCTTTCCTTAATTAGCAGAAAATTAATGATGAACAAAATAAGAGTTTGGTAGTGAATATTCAATTATATATGAATAAGCTAGCAAATTAGTGGGGTGAGAGTAGAAAACACCCAAAATCAATGCTCAGTTTAACTGTGAGCAGTACATATACACACACACATTTGTAGATAGGAGTGTAGAAAAATAGAACATAAAATGTATGCATGTGCATGGGAGTGTGTATATGTGTGTATGTGTGATTTTCACGTTACACAACTACAATATTTTCAAGAACTAGAACTTTTTTTAGTTTAAGGCATATAGTTAAACTCCAGGTTAGGGTTAGGGTTAGAGAGTGAACTGATAGTCCCTTAGACACTTTCCTAAACATTAAGGGAACTATGAAAGTCCCTTGGATACTATCCTGAGCAGAGAGCAACCTGACAGAACCTTCTGAGAAAGCCTGAAAGTCTCAGAATACCACAGGTCATCCCCAGTCATTACAGAGTGTTTGGCTGATGTGTTCATGGATACCATGTGGTATTTGTTTTTCTTTATTGATCCATTTTTCTGTATGGTATATCATGATCTATCACATTATTAAATACCAGCTTTCAAGACTTTGGAAAAGAATATTCTAAATAAAGAAGCATTAAGTCAGCCTCCAGCACTTTCATTAAATCTATTTCTGGACAGGAGAAGAAACGCATAGCAAAGCTGGTGAGAGGTTGTAAAAGCTACCTTAAGCTAAGGACAGTCGCAAACTTCTGTTGTTTTCCTTAAAATTGTTTAAAAATTAGCCTAAAAAGTAACATGTTTAATTGTGGCATTTAAAATATACAACTATTCATGCCTTTCTCCTTACTATCCCATGTTTTTCTTGATAGTTTGTCACCTTCTTCAATTTGAGTCATCTTTTGCTTTTATATCACATATATGTCATCACCCTTTTTCTTCAATCCTCTTTCATGGTCCCTCTTCTGTTTTCATCACACACACACACACACTTGCATGCTCATGAATGAGCTAGAGCTATATCTATCCCATGAGTCAGTTGATCAGGGAAAACAAAAGCCTCACACTTCTAGACAAAGAAAGTTGAGTTATAGATTTGTATGTTTAGGATAAGTCATCATATCAAAGTCAGTTCACCAGAATTTCAAAGACAATCATGGCCAAAACAGAAATAGTATTTACTTAATGGATTTCTTTCTTCTTAAAAATGTGTATGATGTTGCAGGTTACATAAAGAAACAGCCAAAATATTTTGACTTAAAAAAAAAAAAAGGCCTAAAACAAACAAACAAAAACCAAAAATAGGCATTTAAGTTCTAACCGTTCTCTCTCCCTTTTTACCTTCTGTTTCTTCTTTCTTTTCTTTTTGGAGATGGAATTTAACTATTTAGCCAAGGCTGTGCTCAAACTCAAGATTCCCGCCACTGTACTTGTGGACTGCAGAGATTACAGGTGTGCACTGTCATTTTTGGCTCTGACACAACTGATATACAAACACAGGTACAGAAATGCTCAAACCATTCTACTAACAGAGGTAACACTCTTATTTTTATTCTGCTGATGAAGAAGCTGTGGTTAAGTATCATTCCCAAGGCTAAAACTTACTCACAGTAATATTAGATGCAGATATGCACCACAGCAATACAGACCAAGCTCTATGCTCTTGACTTTTAGGTCAGAGCATTTTCTTTTCAATTTTACAGTTTCTAGAAGCCAATAAGACCACCAGTCAAATACGAGGTTCAATGCAGTGTGCTATAGCTATAAATATACACATCTAATAATGTTGAGAGACTTTTAGAATATTAATATTCTTTTAATATATGATATGTTTTTAGCATACAAATCAGAGAACTTACAAGAGAGCTGTTGTCTATGTACATTTGCAGTGTGTATTCTTGGAGGCTTGTAAGATGGGAGGAAACTGTAGCATTATTAATTTACCTGATGTGTTAGCTGAAGACTCAGAGTTAAAATCTGTAAAGCAAAATCTATGATTCTTGCATCTTGCAGGACAACTTTTCCCCCTTAGGGGATAGGATTTGGAAAACACCAGTAATAGAGGGGGAGTGAAGATTCCTTTATTTGGCTCTGAACACCATGAACTCCTACTTCTGCAAATGTCTTATCCATCTATTAGTCTAAACCATCTGTAGGTTCAAGGTCATGGCTTCTGGGTACTAAAAGGTTCTTCCCATCCAACATAAAAAGAAACCCTCTGAAAACATTATTGGGGACATATGAGGAATTAAGGAACCTTCCACATATAACAACTTTCTCTCTTTAGCTATTAACACATAAGTTTATCTTTGATCAAGATTGTCCAACATTAAGATTTTCTTTTTTTAAACAATATGGCCTTTTGGTCCCCAGGTGATCTCCATGGACAATGATAGAGGATGCGTACCTCTGGTGCATCATCACTGGGGTGTGGTACTGAACAGTTCTAATGGCCTAAAATGCCTTCCACCAGGATGCAGTCTGCTAAGACTGGCAACATTTATCAGATCTGTGATTGTAGCCATTTTGGTAAAAAGAAGAGAAACTTCTGTGGATATTCTGAGTCCTTCATAGATCCTTTGTGAGAACAAAGGTCTTCTAATATTCAAAAAGACCTCATAATTACAACCTAATAATCATCAAGGCCAAATAACATACTATTGCTCAGAGAGTTCCTGTACTATGAGCTCATATTTGTTTCTCAAGTTCAAATATAGTCTGTGCTGGAACCAGGATCTTGAGCTATCTCAAGATCTTGGTTGTGACTGCTTTCAAAGCTTGTGTTTTCTTCACATAGTCTTCTTCTTCTTTTTATCTATCTATCTATCTATCTGTCTGTCTGTCTATCTATCTATCTATCTATCTATCTATCTATCTATCTATCTATCTATCTATCTATCTACCTACTTACCTATCTATTTATTTGGATTTTCAAGTCAGGCTTTCTCTGTGTAGTGTTGACTGTCCTGGAACATGCTCTGTAGAACAGGCCTTAATGTAAGAGATGGTCTGCCTATGCCTTCTGAGTGCTGAGATTAAAGGTATGCATCACCATATTTGGTTTTCTCCACAAAAATCTTAAATGACTTTATTGTTTACTGTGTATTTTTTCTTGGAAAATAATTTTTTATAAGGAAATTTCTGTTCAGAGAAGAATAGGAAAAACAATACTATATTTGTAAATCTAAATTGATTTAATATAAAGTATTACAATTAGCTTTAAGTTTATCTTAGAAATTGGGTGTTATGATGATGGTGGTGATGATTATGTTTAAAAATACAATAATGAATATTAGGTTTTTTCTAAAACATTTTGAAATAAATCAAATATACAGCATGATGTCTTCCATGTAGAAATACTCTTTAATTATTCACCAATATTTGCCTACCCTGGCTCCTAGGCTTAGCATCCCAGCACTGGCATTCTTTCCTGGAGTTTAGGGACAAATCCTCTACTGGAAAGCAGGTGTGCATCAGGTTAAGGATCCCTCCTGGGTGAAGAAAGCTTTGGTGGAATAGGGTTCATAGAGCCTAGATCTATTTGTTAAGCCAGCTTAACAATGAAAACAGTCCAGAAAAAGGAAAAGAAACAGAAAGGCCGTGGAGACTAAATGCCCCTCAGACATTCAGGGAATTTAAAAATACAGTTCATCTTCCTGACTTTCTTTGCATTTTTTTCCTGGAATATTTCAAATTAGACCTTTCCAAGAAGCTTTGGGATCTTGCATAAAGTTACAGAATGTACAGGACCTACTATGTAGTCTGTTGGAAGATGAGAGGTTCAAAGGAAAAGAAAAAGATAAAGATAAAAGAGGGAAGGTGATTAGAAGAAAATGTGGTGCATCTACACAATGGATTACTATTCAGCTATTAAAGGCAAAGACATCATGAAATTTGAAATAAATGGATGGAACTTGAGAATATCACCCTGAGTAAGGTAACATAGACTCAGAAAGATACATGTTATATGTACTCCTTTATAATTGGACATTAGACATAAAGTACAGCAAAACCATGCTACAATCCACAGACCCAAAGAAACTGGGTAATAAGGAGGGACCAAGGGAAGATGTGGGAATTTCACTCATAAGGGAAAACAAAATAGTCATCAGAGGTGGATGGAGAGAGGGAATTCGGTGGGAGAGCGGGTAAGGAGGGGTATGGGGATGGCAACCAGGTGTTTGGGGAGTGGGAGAGGGCTGGAAGTGAGAAGGAAAATTTGTGGGGATAGGGGAGGCTATAGGAGTGACCCTAACTGAGATTCCTACCAGTGGGGGATATAGAGATTGAAGTGGCCACCTTCTGTAGCCAGACAGAACTTCTAGTGGAAGGAGGGGGACATCAACCTACCTACAAAATCTTTAATTCAAAATATTTCCTGCCTACAAGCTTCACATGGGATAAAGATGGAACAAAGAGTGAGGGAATGGTCAACCAATGGCTGGCCCAAATTGAAACATATCCCATGAGAGAGAGCCAACCCCTGATACTATTAATGATGCTATGCTTACAGACAGGAACCTAGCATAGCTGTCTCCTGAGAGGCTTCATCTAGCAGTGGATGGAAGCAGATACAGAGACCCAGAGCCAAACATCCAATGGAACTAGGGGAATCTGGTGGAAGAGTGGGGGATAGAACTGTGTGAGTCAGAGAGGGTGGTACCCAAGGGTGGGTTCCCCTTCTTCTTAGAGAAAGGGGGTTAATGGGGAGATGGATTTGTAAGAGCAAGAATGAGAGAAGGCTTGTGATTAGGATGTAATGTAAATAAAAATAAATTATGAAAAAGAAAAAGAAAACCGAATGTAAAAAGATCCTTTTACAACTGAGTGAGGTCATGATGTCACACAGAATAATAGAGGGTACAAATTGTTAGAGCTTCAGAGCTACTATGAAGTCACAATATGCAAAATACTGTTGAACTGTGTGGATTATATGTTTATGATTAGCATGAAGTTCCCCAAAATTTTGCTAGTAAGTACTTAAGATTATTTCTAATATGCTGTTTGAGAAATTATGCTAGTTGTCTATAAGAAAATATTAAGATATTTAGCATCTCTAAAATCTGGACACAACATGACAGTGGCACATAATAGTCAAAGTGACAACTAAAAGGACATGCATGTTTCAAACATATATTTAGAAGGAAATATGAGGATACATTCTACTATTGTAGACTGGGATTTGAGCTTTCTGTGCCATTACAGATCAATCTGTTTTACACACACACAAAAAAAATGTGATGAGGACAACATAATATTTCTCAATTGTGAGATTTTTAAGTCACTGTACAAAGCAAGAAGTGGCTTTGGCTGATGAGAGTGGCCTGGCTCCATGCCTAGTAATGACTCTGGAGCTTCACATACCCAGTAGTGCTCTGACAAACATTACCCCTGAGTTGTCACAGTGACAGTGTTAGTATAAGAATAAGCCACAGAATCTGACAGTGTGTAAACTGAAGAGCTTGTTTAAAATAGATAAACGGAGTGCAGAGGATTAGCAGATTCCTAAAATTATATCAGTATTTATTAAGTTCTTTTATAGAGGAGAACTGCTACTAGGTCCTTTCTTACAGTCAAAACTTCAATGAGAAATACCAGTCTCTAAGTGTCACTAGTTAATTGCCTCTGCTACTAAGAACACATTCCAAGAGGTTGTAAACCATTAACCAAATGTCATAAAAAGGGAACTTACGATTTATCATAGGTGTTAAGATAGAAGATAAAATATTAACTGGATTTATCTACACAAAATATCACTAATAACTTAGTTATGGTTTTTAACTCTCCATGAACCTGTGGAGCTGTGACAGGTTCTTTAGCCAGATAATTATTCCTAATGGATATGTATGTAAATATTCTCTGTTGTAAACCTTGTATTCGATTTATGATTTATTTATGTGTAAACTTCTGATGAAATTTTTACATGAGCATGTATTCTGAAAGATGTATAAGTGCTGAGAACACAGAGAGGAGGACACTCATTCACTCATTCTCTCTCCTTATCCTCCTTGTTTCTCCTCATCCCTATCCACTTTTTAAAAGAGAATTTTCATAGGATACCTTTTGGAATTTAATAATAAAGGTCAAAACTACTTTGCAATGTGTTCTCTTTTCTTCCCAGGACTTCAACTAGAAGGTTGAAAGTTAAAGCCTTGAAATTCCTGTGGAGATAGAACAAAGACTACACTGCTTAATCTGCTGTTTTAGGATGAGGTGCTAAGTGCCAGAGATTGCAGTTTCTAGTCTCAGAGGAATATAGAAGGCAGGTCAGCTACAGTGGCAAAGTAATTCAGACTTAGATAAGTAAACTTTTTATTATTATACAGCAACCCTAAATGTCCCCTAAGACAAAGTCTTACCCTCCACCAAAGTTCTTCCCCCCTGTGACCTCAAGGGGAACAGAGAACAAAAAGACTATGCTGGGGCTGCTCCCTTGCCCACAGCCCCACTTCCCCCCTCAGCACATTTTTTTTACAACATCTAGGAAACATAGCAATTATTTTATTTGCTATTTCCTTGAAAGACAAAAAAAAAAAAAAAAAAAAAAAAAATCCCCCCAAAAAACCAAAACAAACAAACAAAAAAAAACCCAACCCAATATCAACAAAAACACCTCAAATTCAAGTCAAGCCCAAGACTATGTAGTTTCTGTTAAAGTCCATCAAGATGACCATGAAATAAAATAAATGTTCTTTTTTGTAATCCACAGTCCCATTATCATGGCATTATGAAGATTGACTGCTTAAAAAGCTGCAGGTTTCACTGTGCTAAATATAATGCATGAACTAACTAGCAGTGGAACGGAAACTAATGGATGCCCAGATCTCAAACTCTCTAGAAAGGTGGGCAGTGGATAAACTGACTCACCTAAGACTCATGGCCAGAGATAGATTAAAAACAGAATGACAAGGGTTCTTCATTTCAAAACAGTCAACATATAAGATGACTTGCAGTTCATTGATGTTTATTAACCTGGCTTAAACTTACCTAACTACTAAAACCTATCATCAGCACAAAGAAATAATGTTTTGCATGAGGAAACAATATATAGACTGTGTCACAAAGGGGAATTTCAGCAGGCTCTGATGAAGACAGAATCCACTCATTCACTATACACTGAGTACTTAAAAGAGAGGCCAAGTTTTAATGAAAGGAGATTTCAGAGTGTTCATCTCTGTACCAAGTTAGAACATACTAGTACTAATTTCAGAAAACATGTCTTATGTTACACTTACAATGAGGATGCAGTTAGGAGAAAGCAAGTGTAAAAAAGATAAAAAGAGTAAGACTGGAGGTAAACCAAAAGAATAGCTATTAAAAGTTGTTCATTGGCCATCTGTTACATTTGAACAGCATTGGACAGGGATAATTGTTTCCCTTTGTGATGGCTAGTGCAGAGACTTAATAATCTCTTTTCTTTTCTAGGTCTCAGTTTCCTTTCCTCTGACATGACAAGACTGCCTAACTACAAATAGTTTTTGGATCAATGTCATGTATTTCTGTGATTATAAGGTAGGAAAAGATGGTATTCTCAGCACTAGAAGACAGGATTTTCTGAAAACAGAAGAGTGGTTTGGAAGAAAACATTCTTGAGGCATACATGAGTCCTAAGTAGATTGCAGCACATGCACACACACATGTACGCACAGCAAAAACTCATAAAGAGAACCAAGAAGAAAACAGCAAATCACAGGTACCTTTACCCAGTACCTCAGTATTTAGCTGCCATTATTGGAAGAATAAATGTGGCAGACTTTCATAGAGTAATTTCTGCTCAAGTAAAAGTGAGAAAAACAAATTTTATTCTTTAGTCCTATATTTTATAATTGGAACATATTTTATAATAGTGAAATATTTTCAATATATTTTAGAGATAAAAAATAAATATTCAAGAGCTATCTAGCTTGTGCTGATTTTTTGTTTTATGGCTCCTGAATCCTCCAGTTACACTGGTAGTATTGGAAAGATATCTGGAAGAAACTTTAACTGATGAACACAGGGTTTTAAGCTGTTTAAATCTTGCAGACAAGTCTACTCTATAATGAATGAATTTGCAATAAAAAGACAGAGACTCACCATTAGACTGGTCTTCCCCATAGTTCTTATGAGATGGTGCATACAAGAACATCAAAGCAAAGACATACAGGTTCCACATCCCATAGATTCCAGTGAAGAAAGCACTGCTCACTTGAACTGTGACACCACCCCATTTCCAATGACCTTCTGTCACCTATAGATAAAAAAGAAGGTATTATAGTGAAACAGAAAAGCATAATACCAATATAAAAATCAATCAACATGAAAGCCGAGTCTCTTCTTCAAATGGAAAAGTTAAGGGCCCTAAAAGACTCCACATTTTAATGTGAATAAAATCCATATAAATTAAGGTCTCCCGAGGATTTACTGATGCAAAGATGACAGTGGTTCTTATTTTGACTATACATTAGAATAACTGAGAGTATCTCTTCCTAGAAACTGAAGTCTAAATATTCTTTAGTTAAAGAATTACATTTGACTCCATCCACAGCTACAATTTTTTCTTTGCCTTCTTCATATCTAAAAAAAGCTCCCTGAGGCAAAACCATCTATAGTTTGCTTGCTACGGCTGCAACATCTTTGGTGCTTGATGTTCTATGTGCATGCAGTAAACAAATAATGCACATTTACTCAATGAAGAAAGAGTGAAGTCTCTGGAATTCAGTTTCCTTAAAAACTTGCAGGGTTATAAATTAGAATTGAATATATATGTAATTTCTAGAAATTGTGTGGGAGATAGTACAATATATCATATTTATTTATGAAATGTCATTCTAGGTAAGTTGCTCATAAAAGTAATTAGGAAACTCCCATATACTTCCCATTTTTGCAAGAGATGTTCAGAAACTGCTTCTGTTTGAGAAAATGACTTAGTAATTGTTTTCAGAGTATTATGAAGATATATGATTAATACTAAGAATTGCTACAGAGCTGTTGCGCTGAGTGACTAATATTTTGTACAAGCAATAGAATCACTGAAATGATTTTGAACACTTCTGCTTGATACAGGAAATTTGAAATGTGGATGACAGGAAGTCCTGGGTACTTGCTTCTCTGACAGTTAATTGAGTCTGGGCTATACTTCTAAATTCCAAAATGGCAGAATGGATCTAAATGTTAGTGACTTCAACAAAACAGTTGTGCTTGGCTCCTGTTTATGCAATAGTGGATCTGTGTTTCTTCAGGCCTCCCTAAGGGTCCCTAAGCCTAGTAGGGTATTAACTACGTATTTTTATTCTGAAAAACCTGGAGTGTCAGGAAACCATGAAATCTAATTATAGACTTACCCATTGTTAATTTATCCTTTGTGGTATATAATTTTTCATGTTTGTGACTCATAAAACAAACTACTACTACCATAAATTTATTTTAGAGTTTACTTCAATTCAGAAAATTTATTTTGGAAAATATATTTTATGAAATGTCCAAGTTGTGGTTCTGACAAATATAGAGTTTGTAACCATTACTTTTTTTAGGTCATGTGTCAGCATTGAAGCTATTTATGACTTCTTAGTAATGTCTCCAAATGCCACTCTAACATTAAAATACAGATTGTGCCCACTTTATAAAAATTGTACCATGTGGAATATAGGCTGATGTTCAACGAATATTATGGTAGGGGAAAAGAAACTTTAAGAGAGTTGCAGAAATCTATGCTTCTGGTCTAGTCCAATTATCAGGGAAGGCTGGACTCATTAGATATAAGCAAGACAGAACAAAGCAACTTTTCCACTCTGTTGGGACAATGGGCCTTCAACTAAGGAAGTAGCATGTACGAGGTTACATTTTTGAGCAAAATCTGAGGAAATTCATAATTTATATTTTAATTTAATTGAAATTTAATTTATATAATCTGTTTTTAATTTCTCTGAAGATTTGCATTAGAATTTTTAATTTTTGAGATTATAACATGCTTATATTATTTTCCCCTTCCTTTTACCTTCTTCCAAACTCTCTTATGTACTGTATCATACACACCTTTTTTCAAATTCACAGCTTCTTTTTTCATTTAAATATATGTGTATATGTGTGTGTGTGTGTAACTAAATGTATAAATATATCAACATGGTATTATAATCAATATTATTTATATGTCTGTGTTTGCTGAGCTAACTATTTGGTATCAGGTAAACAACCAGTCAGCTCTTCCCTGGGGAAGACTATTCTGGTTTTAGCATTCCTTAGTTGTCTGTGGTTCTTTGTCTAAGGTTAAAGCTTCTTGAACTTTCCTCATTCCATAGAACTGATATATTTGATGGGTTACTTCTTACTAGGATTGGCATGACTGGCTCATCTAAGTAAATATCTGTATGTCTGGTATAGTATTCAACTTATATCTGTTATTACAGAGGTATCATAAGAATATCTGTGGAAACAAGGAGATAGAAAAAATAGGAGGCCTGGTACTTAACAGTATTCAATATCTGATAATTCAGTGCTGTTATAAGAATGCCTGTGGGAACATAAGGAAATAGAAAGGAAAGCTAGAATTGAACACAGGAATTCAGCAGGGCGAATGATTCACTATTGATTGAAGAGAAGTTTTAATGGATGTAGATACCTCTCATAGTGGGGGAGACTAATGAGTTAGGCAACAGAAATAAGGTAGAGGATGACTATGTTATAGACTCTGAGAATTAGATGGGATAAACCTTGAGTCTTAACAACTTGTTTAGAGAATAAAAACAGGCTTTGAGTGGTGAGACTACTCTATTACAAGATAATAGCTGAGCTCTGAAGGTCAGGTTTGTTAGCTTTGTGTTGGGGAAACGAATATTCTTAACTTGTATTCAGACATGAGATGAACAAGGTCTTTCAGTGAGTGTACAAAGACTACTATCAATTGGTGATGGCTTTGAAGGAAGGAGAGTTTCAGAGTAAAACAAATTTTTCTGAAGAAGAGGCTAACTCCAGGTAAGGAGAGGACATGAGAGGGAAATACCATTAGCTGGTGAGAGTGAAGGTTGTGGGAAATACCACTATGCAAGGAGTTGGGGGAATCACCAGATTTATTCCTAGGAGATACAGATCCTGAGTCAGCAGTTGTAAGGGATCTTATCAAAGACAGTACTACTAGATGATTAATAAAGAAAGAGTGGTAATGGAGCCCTATAGGCTCACATACGTGAATGTTTGGTCCCTAGTGGGTGGAATTGTTTATGAAGAATTAGGAGGTGTGGCTTTGTTGGGAGGAGTGTCAAAGGGCATTGGAGGTTTCAAAAACTCATACTATGCCCAGTTATCTCCCTCTCTGCCTCATGCTTGTGAATTAGGATATAAGCTCTCGGCTACTGTTCCAGTGCTATGCCTTCCTGCTTGTTGCCATGGTCCCTGCCATATTGATCATGTACTCATCCTCTGAAACTATCAATCCCCCAATAAATTGTTTTATTTAAAAATTGCCTTGGTCATGGTATCTTAACACAGCAGTAGAAAGACAACCAAGACAGGAGACAATTACTATGGAAGGTCACTTCAGTGGCCATTGTTTAATCAGTATTTATACACAAGTCTATGTGTTTAAATCTGGGGCATGAGGTGGGGGAACAAAACCATATATGCCCTGCATATGCTAAGCACAGTAATATACAATTTATGATAAATCATATATGGTTATATATTATATAGACAGCATTTCTTTCATTACCCTCATATATATATATATATATATATATATATATATAATAAATTATACATGATGATAAAGAATATATAAGAGCTGAACCTGTTTAAGAAAATAACAAATTTGTGCCCCTTAGTTAAATACCTATAAACTTCTATCTGTAAATGCTTATTTACTGGTAGGCAGAGAGGTAAGCTACATAATATTTATTTAAAATAAATCATGCAGATATTGTAATCCCAGAGTTAACAAATTGGCTTGTATTTCCCCTTCTGTTTTCTCAATTACTTGTGCTTTAGACATGCTGAACTCTGAGAATATTCCCACTAACAAAATGAGCTACCTTAATAGAGCAGGCCTTGTAGATCCAAATTCTTACAATAGTAAATTATAGGGGCAGCTATTTCCTATTTTAACTTTCAAAGAGAAAACGCAAGTATTTACAATACCAACCATGTTACTCTCTACACACTCTTCCTTTCTTCCTGATTTTACATTTTAACAAATCTTTTTTGTATAAGGGCTCATTTATACCTTGTAGCCAAGTGAGGTCAAATCCCTTTATACCCAGTAGTTTTGACAACCAGCAATCCAATAACAACATTTCCAAACTCCCAACAAAGGCTCTCTTACAGGAAATATTTGCTTATATCTGTGTAACCAAAAAAAGAACTTGGAAACAGGCTCTCTGGGTGTTTACTACATGTATCTTGACCTAAATATCAGTCCTCTGGGAGCTCCTTCAGTGAAGGTCTCTGTACATCTTTTCTGCACTGTATTTCTGTTCTTAGCCAAAACCACTTCTAAACTGAACACTTCTCTCTTCTAGAATGAAAGGAGTTGAAAGACTAGACTCTAGAATATAATTTCTACATTGCTGTGACTCAGACTGTTAAAATAGCAGGCATTAAAGACTGAATTCCAGCCCCAGTTACAAAGCCTAAGGTCACCACATTCCAACAGTTTCCTATATGTCTTTCATTCCTGGCCTTAGAGTTTCAATATCCTGGCAAGATTCCTCACATATATTTCATGGGGCATAAATGGAACCTCTCTCAACAAGTATAACAGGACTTTTAAAAACATACCTTTTACCTAAGGCTGAGATCCATTTCAAAAAGTTACCCAATACATTTTCTTTCAAGTAAGTTCATTGTTCTGACATTCCAAAATGATATTAGAAAATAAATCCTCTGATGACTATATTAACAGTACCTGGGACACAGTTATGCAGGAAAATGTTTTAGCTATCTATAAATAAACCTTTTTAAGAGAAGAAAAAAGAAAAAGCAGCAGGATGAATGTGTGGTACTAATGGAATTCAAAGACATCATATCCCCTTGGAGTTGAAATCCACCCACCTGACTATTGCAGCTAATGTAAAAAGCAGGCTAGAGCCCAATACTGGAGCAATGGTAAATTAATCTTTCTCTCCAAAGAAAAGCTGCAAATTCTGTTTTAAAATAGTTTCCATCACTTTAAAATGTACAACAGTTAAACATGTTTAAAGATTAAATTCTAGCAAGGCACAGTCATCTTAGGGATTAATCCCTCTAGAATTCAGGTGAAAGGATTACTGCAGAATTAAGTCAGTAGGAAAGGCAGTGACCTGAAAGTGGGTACTTGAAAACTTCAGCTTTGTAAAAGGGCAGAGGCAGGCCTGAGGAATGGAAATGCCCTTCCCGGTCACATCCCAGAGAGCATGGTTTATCTTACTGAAGACTCTACTTCTGAACAAGGAACTCCTGTTTTCAAAGTCAGGGAACTCAGTAGGCTGTTTAAGAACAGTATATTGCTAAGTGGCTGGAGGAACCAGGAAACACAATGGTGACATGAGGAAACTAGCCAAAAGTTGAGTGAAGCCTTACTCAATCCCTCTGTTTAAATATGGGTTAATTGAAACAAAGATACATCCATTAGCCAGAGAGATAGCTCAGCTGATAAAAGATATTTGTCATTGAAGCTGATGATCTGAGCTTTATCCCTAGGATCCACATGGTAGAAGGACGAAACTGACTCCTCTCACACACGTGCTCCATGCATGTGTGCGCGCGCGCGCACACACACACACACACACACACACACACACACACACACACACGATTGTTGAAAAAATTCATTCAGTATTGGCAACAGCTTTATTGCATTTGGAGAGAGGTAAACTGATACAAATACACTCCTATTACAAGTCAAAGAAGAGCCTTTTTGTTGGGGCAGACTCTTAGCTGCTCTGCTCCTGTGAAGACACCATATCCTAACCCACCCTAGAGGAACCACTGGACTCAAAGCACCGGAGGATCTGCTGCTCTAAGAGCAGTTGAGGAAGCTGTACTCCCAGGGGCTCTCACACTCCCAGGATCATAGAATTTCAGGATTCCAGAGGCAGCCTGAGTCCCAGGAGCTCTTTCACCCAGGATCTCAACATAACACAATCACAGAGATAGCTGAACTCTGAGAAGTTCTGACACAACCAAGATATAACAGGAGAGACAGGCTTCAGTCACAGATAGTGAGTGCAGGTAGCACTAGAGATAAGGAAATGGTGAAAGGCAAGTGCAAAAACATAAGGAACAAAACCAAGGTTACCTGGCATTATCAGAACCCAGTTCTCCCACCATAGCAAGTCCTGAATATCCCATGCACTGGAAAAGCAAGATTCCGATTTTAAATAACTTCTCATGTTGATGATGGAGAAATTTAAGGACATTAATAATTCCTTTAAAGAAATAGAGGAGAGCATAGGTAAACAGGTAGAAGCTCTTGAAGAAGAAACACAAAAATCCCTTAAAGAATTATAAGAAAACACAACCAAACCAAATTCCTTCAGGTGAAGGAATTGAACAAAACCATCTAGGACATAAAAATGGAAGTAGAAACAATAAAGAAATCACAAAGGGAGACTACTCTAGAGATAGAAAACCTAGGAAAGAGATCAGGAGTCATAAATGCAAGCATCACCAACAGAATACAAAAGATTGAAGAGAGAATCTCATGTGCAGAAGATAACATGGAAAACATTGACACAACTGTCAAAGAAAATGCAAAGTGCTCTAACCCAAAACACCCAGGAAATTCAGGACAGAATGAGAAGACCAAACCTAAGGATAATAGGTATAGATGAGCGTGAGGATCCCCAACTTAAAGGGCCAGTAAATATTTTCAACAAAATTATAGAGGAAAACTTTCCTAACCTAAAGAAAGAGATCCCCATGAATATATAAGCTTACAGAACTCCGAATAGACTAGACCAGAAAAGAAATTCCTCCCATCACATAATAATCAAAACACTAAATGCACAAAACAAAGAAAGAATATTAAAAACAGTAAGGGAAAAAGATCAAATGACATATAAAGGCAGACCTATAAGAATTACACCAGACTTTTCACCAGAGAGTATAAAAGCCAGAAGATCCTGGACTAATGTCATACAGAGTCTAAGAGAACACAAATGTCAGTCCAGACTACTATACTGGGCAAAACTCACGATTACGATAGATGGAGAAACCAAGGTATTTCATGACATAAGCAAATTTACACAATATCTTCCCACTAATCCAGCCCTACAAAGGACAATAGATGGAAAACTCCAACACAAGGAGGGAAACTACAACCTAGAAAAAGCAAGAAAGTAATCTTCTTCCAACAAACCCCAAAGAAGATAGCCACATAAACATCATTCCATCTCTAATAACAAAAAATAACACGAAGCAACAATCATCTTTCCTTAATATCTCTTAAC
Source organism: Rhabdomys pumilio (assembly GCA_030674055.1). Lineage (NCBI taxonomy): Eukaryota > Metazoa > Chordata > Mammalia > Rodentia > Muridae > Rhabdomys > Rhabdomys pumilio. The sequence continues at coordinate 20,409 of JANHMN010000001.1, forward strand.
ATCAATGGACTTAATTCCCCAATAAAAAGACATAGACTGATGGACTGGGTACGCTAACAGGACCCAGCATTTTGCTGCATACAGGAAACATACCTCAGTGACATAGACAGACACTACCTCAGAGTAAAAGGCTGGAAAACAGTTTTCTAAGCAAATGGTCCCAAGACACAAGCTTGAGTACCCATTTAATATAGAATAAAATCAACTTTCATCCAAAAGTTATCAAAAAAGATAAGGAAGGACACTTCATACTCCTCAAAGGAAAAATCTACCAAGATGAAATCTCAACTCTGAATATCTATGCTCCAAATGCAAGGGCACCCACATTCATAAAAGAAACCTTACTGAAGCTCAAAGCACACATTGAACCTAACACAATAATAGTGGGGGACTTCAACACCCCACTCTCAGCAATGGACAGATCATGAAAACAGAAACTAAACAGAGATACAGTAAAACTAACAGAAGTTATGAACCAAATGGATTTAATAGATATCTATAGAACATTTCATCCTAAAAATATATAAAAAAGAATATACCTTTTTGTCAGCACCTCATGCTACCTGCTCCAAAATAGATCATACAATTTGTCACTAAACAGTCCTCAACAGATACAAAAAGATTGAAATAATCCCTTGCATCCTATCAGATCACCACAGACTAAGGCTGGTCTTCAATAACAACAAAAACAATGGAAAGCCCACATACACGTGGAAACTGAACAATACTCTACTCAACGATAACTTGGTCAAGGAAGAAATAAAGAAATTAAAAACTGTTTGAAATTTAATGAAAATGAAGGCACATTATACCAAAACTTATGAGACACAATGAAAGCAGTGCTAATAGGAAATCTCATAGCTCTAAGTGCCTACAAAAAGAAACTGGAGAAAGCATACACTAGCAGCTTGACAACACACCTGAAAACTCTACAACAAAAAAAAGCAAGTACACCCAAGAGGAGTAGAAAGCAGGAAATAATCAAATTCAGGGCTGAAATCAACCAAAGAGAAACAAAACGAACTATACAAAGAATCAATAAAACCAGGAGCTGGTTCTTTGAGAAAATCAACAAGATAGATAAACCCTTAGCTAGACTAACCAGAGGACACAGAGACAGTATTCAAATTAATATAATTAGAACTGAAAAGGGAGACATAACAACAGAAACTGAGGAAATTAAAAAAATCATCAGATACTACTAAAAAAGCCTACACTCAACAAAACTGGAAAATCTGGATGAAATGGACAATTTTCTAGACAAATACTAGTTACCAAAGTTAAATCAGGAGCAAATAAACCATCTAAACAGTCCCATAACCCCTAAAGTAACAGCAGCAGTCATTAAAAGTCTCCCCACCAAAAAAGCCCATGACCAGATGGTTTTAGTGCAGAATTCTATCAGACCTTAAAGGAAGACCTAATACTAATTCTCTTCAAACTATTTCACAAAATAGAAACAGAAGGAACACTACCCAATTTGATCTATAAAGCCATAATTACACTTATACCTAAACCACACAAAGACAGAGCAAAGAAAGAGAACTTCAGACAGATCACTGTTATGAATATCGATGCAAAAATACTCAATAAAATTCTGACAAACTGAATCCAAAACCAAATCAAAACAATTATCCATCATGATCAAGTAGGCTTTTATCCCAGGAATGCAGGGATAGTTCAATATTTGGAAATCCATCAACGTAATCCACTATATAAACAAACTTAAAGAAAAAAACCACATGATCATATCGCTAGATGCTGAGAAAGCATTTGACAAAATTAAACATTGCTTCATGGTAAAAGTCCTGAAAAGATCAGGAATTTAAGACACATACCTAAACATAAAAAAGCAACATACAGCAAGCCAGTAGCCAACATCAAACTAAATAGAGAGAAACTTGAAGCAATCCCACTAAAATCAGGACTACACAAGGCTGTCCACTCTCTCCCTACCTATTCAACATAGTACTCAAAGACCTAGCCAGAACAGTAAGACAACAAAAGAAAGACAAAGGGACACAAATAGGAAAGGAAGAAGTCAAAATATCACTATTTGCAGATGTTACAATAGTATACTTAAGTGACCCTAAAACTTCCACCAGAGAACTCCTAAACCTGATAAACAACTTCAGCAAAGTGGCTGGATATAAAATTAACTCAAACAAATCAGTAGCCTTCTTCTACTCAAAGGATAAACAGGCTGAGAAAGAAATTAAGGAAATGACACTCTTCACAATAGTCACAAATGATATAAAATATCTTGGTGTGAATCTAACCAAGCAAGTAAAAGATCTGTATGACAAGAACTTCAAGTCTCTGAAGACAGAAATTGAAGAAGATCTCAGAAGATGGAAAGATCTCCTATGCTCACGGATTGGCAGGATTAATATAGTAAAAATGGCCATCTTGCCAAAAGCAATCTATAGATTCAATGCAATCTCCATCAAAATTCCAAATCAATTCTTCATAGAGATAGAAAGAGCAATTTTGCAAATTCATTCAGAATAACAAAAATCCAGGATTGCAAAAACTATTCTTAACAATAAAAGAACTTCTGGGGGAATTACCATCCCTGACCTCAAGCTGTACTACAAAGCAATAGTGATAAAAACTGCATGGTATTGATACAGAGACAGACAGGAAGTTGAATAAAATAGAATTGAAGACCCAGAAATGAATCCACACACCTATGGTCACTTGATGTTTGACAAAGGAGTTAAAACCATCCAGTGGAAAAAGGACAGCTTTTTCAACAAATGGTGGTGGTTCAATTGGAGGTCAGCATGTAGAAGAATGCAAATCAATCCATTCTCATCTCCTTGTACAAAGCTCAAGTCCAAGTGAGTCAAGGACTTCCACATAAAGCCAGATACACTGAAAGTAATAGAAGAGAAAGTGGGGAAGAGCCTCGAGTACTTAGGCACAGGGGAAATTTTTCTGAACAGAACACCAATGGCTTATGCTCTAAGATCAAGAATTGACAAATGGGACCTCATAAAATTGTAAAGCAAAGGACACTGTCAATAGGACAAAATGGCAACCAACAGATTGGGAAAAGATCTTTACCAATCCTACATCTGATAGAGGGCTAATATCCAGTATATACAATAAACTCAGGAAATTAGACCCCAGACAACCAAATGACTATTAAAAATGGGGTACAGAGCTAAACAAAGAATTCTCAACTGAGGAAACTCGAATGGCCAAGAAGCACCTAAAAAAACATGCTCAACATCCTTAGTCATCAGGGAAATGCAAATCAAAACATCCTGAGATTTCACCTCACACCAGTCAGAATGGCTAATATCAAAAACTCAGGTGATAATAGATGCTGGCGAGGATTTGGAAAAAGAGGAACACTCCTCCATTATTGGTGGGATTGCAAGCTGGTACAACCACTCTGGAAATCAGTCTGGTAGTTCCTCAGAAAATTGGACATAGCATTACCTGAGGACCCACCTATACCACTCATGGAAATATACCCAAAAGATGCTCTAACATATAACAAGGACATATGCTCCACTATGTTCATAGCAGCCTTATTTATAATATTTAGAAGCTGAAAAGAACCCAGATGCCCCTCAATGGAAGAATGGATACAAAAACATTTACATAATGAAGTATTACTCAGCTATTAAAAACAACGAATTTATGAAATTCTTAGGCAAATGGATTGAACTAGAAAATATCATCCTGAGTGAGGTATATGCAGTCACCAAAGGTAGACACTGTTGTGGATGCCAGGAAGTACATGCTGACAGGAGCCTGATATAGCTGTCTCCTTAGAGGCTCTGCTATAGCCTGATATACAGAGGTGGATGCTTGTAGCTAACCATTGAACTGATCAAGGAGTTCCCAATGGAGGAGTTAGAGAGAAGATTGAAGGAGGTGAAGGGGTTTGCGGCCCCATGCATAGAGCAACAATATCAACCAACCAGAGCTGCCAGGGTCTAAATCACCAGCCTGGGAGCACACATGGAGGAACCCACGGCTTCAGCTGTATATGTAAGGGATGCCCTTGTCAGGCATCAGTGAAAGAGGAGGTCCTTAGTCCTGTGAATGCTGGATGTCCCAGTGTGGGGGAATTTGAGGACAGGGAGGTGGCAGTAGTTGGGTGGGTAGGGATACACCCTCATAGAAGCAGGAGGAGGGGAGATGGGATGCATGTATATATGATTCTCTTTGAAATCTAAAATATCTTTTTGTTTTGTTTTGTTTTGTTTTGTTTTTCAAGACAGGGTTTCTCTGTGTAAGTCTGGCTGTCCTGGAACTCACTCTGTAGACCAGGCTGGCCTCGATCTCAGAAATCCACCTGTCTCTGCCTCCCAAGTGCTGAGGTTAAAGGTGTGTGCCACCACTACCCAGCCTAAAATATCTTATTTTTACTTATTTAGAAACATTCTGAGAAGTGAACTATAGTTTTTCTAGATTGCCAAAAGAATCCATATAGAGTGCATGGACTAAAGGGAAATTGCTAGCAGATGAAAAGATGAAGTAGTCTTCTCTTATGGCTTTGCCAGAATGCTGCTCCATGTTGTCCAAATACAGCAATGGTAGAAACCCAACAAAAGATCCAGAACGATTGAGTTCTAGTATCCAACTTGTATGCATTTTGGGAAGATACTAATGTAGCTGTTCATGCTTATGACATGTCAAGGACTCTATTAAATAGTTGGCAATATTACTTCTATATATGATACTATTACATATTTTAAAAAGATTAAAGCCAAGAAATGTTAAATAACCTATTAAATTACTACATCTTTGGAAAACAGAGTAAAGGGAAACACCCAGAAGTCATGGGAGTTAATATTTTCCCAAACACGGCTAACAGTCCCTACCTTACCTCAGAAAACTTTGTAAAAGATATAATTTTTCAGTTTTTCAAAGTAAGTAATCAATCTTTAAAAATAACAATTATCATTACTGAGATTTTAAAGTATATCATAACTTTAAGTTTTAGAAGTAGTCAATATAAAGGTGAGATTCTATCAATGAACTTTTGAGTTATGTTCATGTTTAGGTTGCAATGTAATTGGATTGAAATTTTTACTCTCTTAAGTGACATGTCCCTTCCATATGGCTACAGGTTTTATTTAGTATCTTTCTACAAGGTAGAACTGGAAGGGGGAAGCCAGTCTATGTTACCAGCCTGTGGAAAGTGCCATGTTAAAATGGTCAAAACAAACAAGGCTTGGTTAGTTACAAAATAACCCTCTCTACTTTTGTCCTCAGCAACTCTGCAAAATCTCCTGTGATATAGGGAGGAACTCTACAGGGACAGTTTCTTGAGAAGCCCTAGGTAGGATCCACTCACCTGACTGACGATGAAGAAGATGACAGTCATAGCAGCACAAGCCAAAGTGATGAGCATGAGGAACTTGAACCTGAAAATCAGACCCTATTAGGAAAGATGGAAGAGTATTTTAATGAATTTTCATTCTCTCTCTCTACATATGTATATATATTCATATAAATCTGCAAAACCAAATATCTAAGAATGATAGTAAAATATTTTCACATATTAATACCCTTCCTGCAGATGTGAATGTAACAGAAAATTTTTGGACAAAATATTTTCTATATTTTTATCTCTCATGAAACAGTGATGTTGGAGCCTAGGAAATTGCATTCATAATAGGTCATGAGGCTGTCACTTTCCTTATAAACAGGTTGTATAATTATCCATGAGGGTTCAAAGTTACCGAATGCAAGTTTCCTACAGTTGTAATAGAATTCTTCTCCAATTGTATATGAGGTGCATATTAATAAAAGTGAAACCAATTTGGTTGAATTTTCTCATTTGTCACTACAGGTTTGAAAACAAACTTGAGAAAGTACTTTTGGCTTCAAGAAAAAAAATCAGGATTTAAGGATTGGTATCTACTAATCAGGGTATCTTCTGTGCAGATTGGCTATGCAGAACCCCAGGATTCTGCAGTTTCTCCTCTTTTTACATAGCAAGCCATTTAACAATGAACCTGCCGGGCGGTGGTGGTGCTGCCTTTAATCCCAGCACTTGGGAGGCAGAGTCAGGCGGATTTCTGAGTTCGAGGCCAGCCTGGTCTACAGAGTGAGTTCCAGGACAGCCAGGACTACACAGAGAAACCTTGTCTCGAAAAAACAAAAAACAAAACAAAAAACAAACAAACAAACAAACAAAAACAAAACACAAAAACAACAACAAAAAAAAAAACCAAACAAAAATAAAAAAAAATAAAAAAAATAAAAAAACAATGAACCAAACCTAATCAATGTGTCACCTATATTAGAGATTAGAGGAGGCCAGGTATTTATATTTTATTTATTTATTTTTATTTATATGAGTACACTGTAGCTGTCTGTAGACATAAAACAAAAGAGTGCATTGGATCTTATTACAGATGGTTGTGAGCCACCATGTGGTTGCTGGGAATTGAACTCAGGACATCTGGAAGAGCAGTCAGTGTTCTTAACTGCGGAGCCATTTCTTCAGCCCTAGGTGCTTAACTTGAATAAGGAATATGGCCTATAGAAAGATTATTAAAGAATGCTACACAAGTAGCCACTGGCTATTTTAGAGTATGTGAACTACTAGAGTCTGGGAAGCATGGGTCAGAAAGTTTGCTCAGAGGATAAAAGTATTTGCCACTCAGACTTGGCAATCTGAATTTAATTCCTTGACTCCATAAATAGAGAGCTGAATCTATATAGCTGTCTTTTGACCTCTACATTTGTGCTGTGACATACATACCCACACACATATACCATACATACAAACAATAAAAATCAGTTACTGATTTTTTCAAGTCTGGAAAGCTGGAGATCATGAGCATTAGCTCTAGAATAAGTCAAGGTAGGTGCTTACCTCATAGTGCAGCCTCCGGACTTTGCTCATAGCTGGGAGACTAGATTGCTTCCCATTGATATTTCTAAATACTTGAAATACCATGAAGCACAGAAACAGGAAGTAGAGGCAGAGGCAGATACCTGCCACAATGATGAAAGCCATCTGCAAGTGTACAGTGAAGGAAAGGTTAAGTTCTCCAAGAACATGTGCTAAGAGGGCACAGCACTCTTCTCAACTGTGTTTGTGACATTCAACTTTGTCTCTAAATGTTCAATAGATTTGGAAGAAGGCACTACTATTTTTGTTTTATTGGATATTATATTTATATTTCAGATTTTATTCCCTTACCCCATAACCCCCACCACCCAGGAACCCCCTATCCCATCCCCCCCTTCTCTTAGAATATTAAACATGGTATTTAGAATATTAGAGTTTAAAACCAGAATCCTTAAAGAGATAAGTTAATTCATTTTTTTTTCTTTACAGAAGTTATGCAGATGGGATTATGTGAACCAACTAGAAGTCTCAGCATTACTCAAGAACTAATTACATTAGTCTCATTTCCACAGAGCCTCAGGAACTAAAGGTGATTACCCAGTGACGCCACTGTCAAAGCTCTACACACAGGCCTGACTTTCCCATGGAAGTCCTGCATACAAGTGACCTCAGATCCCCATTCTCCCACAGAAGCCTTTCACAATGGTGACTTTAGTTCCAAGGTTTCTATAATAGAAGTCTCCCACACAGATGACCTCTGTTTTAGCTCTCCCACAGGAGTAAGAAGGTGCCTCTACAGCTCAAGAAGAAGCTGCTGCGCATTATAGAATAGATGATTTAGGGTATACTCAAGACCAGAAACTTTGAACTAAATCTAAAACCCTAGCAACAAGTTAAGCCTGCAAACTCCCACTTTGGGTGCTTTCATAGCCTGAAAACATAGTAACTCTTCTCATTATTTATCTCTAATTGTTACTATCAGTCTGAGGATCAAAGCCCTGACTGAATCCATACAGAAAGAATCAGCAGAGCCATAGAAAATGATCATGGGGACTAGGCAGATAGGGAGAGAAAAATGAAGCCCTGAATCTATCAAGAAAGGATACAGCCAGTTCTGTTCCAACATCAGTAGTCCAGATACTGTAGAAAGGATTTGTGAGTTGTACTCCTCTATAAAAACAAAACCAAACAAGATGGAGAGATAACACAAAGGCAAAACAGAGATTCTCTTAGCATTGCAACAATGAAGTGAGACATGGTAAGTGTGGCAGGGGTGTGAGTGTACTATATCTAGAAAATAAAATTCACAGAGTATAAGGGGATGCAGAGCTTTAGAATATGAAGAGGCCAAGCACTTTGCATGTATAAAGGACTAAACCTTTGACTTAGTCCCAGACTCCATCTGAGGATATTGACCTCTCCAATATTCCATCCCATGGATCCCCCAACCACCATGCTTCATTTCAGAAATCTTCATAGAAAGATAGAAAGGCACATTTCATCCTGGAGTGACTCTGGTACCTGCTCACCTCTCACACATGTCAAATATGAAGAGGCAGAAAGAGCCAACAGCAATTGGTCCAACTTGCTTCCAATACCCTGCAATGTGATTCCTTTCATGTTGATCCTAAGAAAAACCAAATTGAAGAAAAAGAGCAAAAATATTCCACAGGTGATCCAGTTAATCACCTATTGTGTGTTAGACAAACCATAGCATTAGAAACAAAAGAAATAAAACTCTCAGTGTTCATGCCAGCTGAGGAAGAACAATCATTACAAAGTTCATTCACTAGGGCTGTTAATAAGAAAGAACATGGCATTGCAGGATAACAAAGAATGTTCTTAAGAAAAATTTGACCCACAAAATAAATTGTTGTTTAGCTAATAACTTTTGTTTATGAAGGTAAAATGAGCTCTAGAAAATAAAACATTAAGATACTTCATTATGTCAAGTTTATCTCTTTATCTTCATCATCACAAGGCACACTTTTCTACCTCCACCATCTACTTCCAGAGTGTCTTGGGATATAGCCCAGGTTAGTCTAAAACTCAAAATCCTCCTGTATAAGCCTTCTGATTTTACCAGCAGTCCAACATGAAATATTCCTTTTGATGGGCAGTGAAAAAAAAATATCAGCCTCCAGGCAGAGATGGTAGCTTATACCATCTTATTCTGGAAAATCACCCTGGTTAGGGCCCTGATGTCCATATCTCATTTCTAGGGCATTTATGCTGGAGGAGCCTTCATGTCACAAGAGCCTCTCAGGTGGAATTTAGCTGTGGGTAAATTATTATCTTTTTACACTGTTCTCCTGCATAGGAAACTAGCTTCAGAGACTTGGTTTTAATTATCAGATCATAATAGAACTGAAAAATAGTCCCTGTGACTCAGTGGGTCAAAGTAGTTACAACCAATTTTGACAATATTAGTTAAATCTCTGGGATCCTACACAGTAGAAGGAGAGAACTCCAGACTTTGACTACACACACACACACACACACACACACACACACACACACAAAGTAAATAAATGAATGTAATATAAATAAAAAAATTAAAGTCCCTTCTCTGAAGCCTAACATGAAAACAAATTCTTGCTGACATAACTGCATCTTAACCACAATGTAAGGATGACATCATTCTTATTTTTATTATGGTAACGAAGCCTATCTTAAAATAGAATTTGATGACATGCAAAGAGGTAATGGGGGTCACTAGATCACTTGGTCAAGCTGCTGGGTAGAAAAAGCCAAGACCACACCCCTTCATGGCTAGCCTGTTAAGGCTGGGGCCAGCAGAGGAAAGTGAAAGAACAAGAAATATACTTTGTATATTTCTCTTTCGTTACCTTATCACATTTTTTTCTAAAATGAAACAACAACCCCTATATATTAAGATGTTCTACTACATTTCACAAGCAAGGGGTCTGATATTAGGGGGCAATTGTCTCAAAACACTGAGCAATTTACTAGTGAAATTTTTTTTTTTTTTTTTTTTTTTTTTACTTTCTCACAGCTGAAGAGAGGCAGAAGCAGGCAAGCTTCAATTCGGTAACCTTCTCAGAGCAGCTATGGACAGAAAGATGTCCCACCCTCAGGAGTTCTCACCATCATGTGCTCGCCACAGAAGATGATCCAGAAGGAAAGAAGCATTGCATAGAAGATGCCCTGTCGGATGTCACCAAATAACAGCATCCAAGTCCAGTCAAATCCAATGGAAAACCATTCCACAGGGATATTGATAAAGGTCATGGAAATCCCAAGGGCAAAGATGACCCTGATGGTGAGAAAATACCCAGAAGAACCATGTTACTCTAGATGGCAGACTTTAAAACTCTGAAGCCAATTTAGAGAACAGAGGTGTTATTTGTTCAGATTTTAGCCAATTGATAAATTTCTTAGCATTCATGGTAAGTTTCAACCCTGAAATGCAAAATGTCTTAGTTTGCATTGCAGAAAGATGATATCACACTACCTCTTGTATATCTAAATGGAGCCCCCTGAGAGATACACACCCTATTGACTCCTTAAATAGATATGCTTGATAACTGTACCCTCTTACCTCTTCATAATAGTCCTGATTCAATCATTATTAGTCATTATAATATCCTTGATGGCTCTTAATTATGTAAGTATATTTGTTTCAATAATAAGTATGCAACTACACATAAATTCAATTGGCTACTTATTTTGCTTTTTCTCCACTACACTATTAAAGGCTCCTTCTTTATTAAAAAATCATTCTGATTTATTTAAGCATTTTTTCATATAGACAACACATATATGCTTATAAGGTACAAACCATATACCAAGAATATTGTTACAACTCAACATACATCTATATGTATATATGTATATATGTATATATGTATGTATGTATGTATGTATGTATGTATATATGTATATATGTATATATGTATATATGTATATATGTAT
>JANHMN010000001.1:31183-45847 GCA_030674055.1 Rhabdomys pumilio
ATATGTATATATGTATATATGTATATATGTATATATGTATATATGTACATATGTATATATCTACATATCTATATCATCTATATCATCTGTATCTCTCTATCTCTATCTATCTATATATCTATATATCTATATCTATCTATCTCTATCTCTATCTCTATCTCTATCTCTATCTCTATCTCTATCTCTATCTCTATCTCTATCTCTCTATGAGAGAAGGGCCAATGTTTCCACCCAGGGAACTACATATCTTAGGAAAATTAAATAAAGAGACAGAAACTAAGTGCACAAAGAATTGAGGAACTATGTGGATGCAGAGAGGCTTGAAAGAGGCAGGAATATTTACATATCTACATGTAGCATATTTTAGGAAATTATAGGACATGAGAGCAGAGAAATAAGGGAGATATGAATTTATTAAGAAACATACATAAAGTTAATCTTAAAAGAGACTAGCAATCCAAGAAAAAGTTTATGTAATAGAATTACACCATTTATTCACTCAACAAATATTAACTTTAAAGTTATAAGGAAAGATAAAGCAAGAGAGAGAATGGAGAGTGATTTCACATAGGTTGAATAGGGGAAAAATACTGCAGAAACATTAAAAACAGGGCTCGAAGGAAAGGAGTAAATGAGGTAGCTAGGAAGTACTATTTGCAAGTTTTTGAGCACCATTAGAGGTGCTGCAGAGAACAAGAGATAAAATGCAGTGGAATTTATAGGACAAGGCAAAGTTAGTGGAGCACTTTCAGCAGAGGAATGGAATGATCTTATTGACACTTAAAGGGAGCACAGAGGCTTTGGATGAATAAATTGTAGTGAAGAAAATAGTGTAAGGAAGAGGAGCAGTTGGGAGGTTGCTTCTAATAACTCAGATGAACAATGATGTAGGCGATCAGAATAGGGTGGTAGCAGTAGAGACAGTAAGACTTCTTGGAGATTGGATAGAGGTGTGAATAACAAGTAGAATACTGACTGAGTAGCTTTCTTCTTTCCAGTCCAGCAAGTAAAAGAGAGTAGTTGCCTTTCATTAATACAGAAAAACTTAGGAGAGCCATAGGTGGCAGTATAAAGAACTCAAGTACTCTCTCTATATGTTACATTTTTTTTTCAATGAAAGAGAAAAATAGCTGGGATGTTTGTTTGGAGTTTGGGAGTTGGGAGAGACCAAGAATAAATATGTAAAATAAGAATTATCATACAGTACATAAATTTTAACTTCCAGAGATTACCTTAGAATAAGTAGAACTAATAAACAAGGGAAATCCAAAATCTCTGCCCTGGCTCAACAGTGTAAAAGGCTACAAATATAAGGAAAACAGTAATGGAGACTAAGTAATGGTCAGCAAAGAATAACAAGCAAAAGAAAAAAAAGGAAAGTAAGAAAGAAAAGAAAAAGGCTGTGGGAAGGAAAGGGGATAATTAGCTATCTAGAACACTGCTTATGGGTCAAGGAAGGTAAAGACTAAAATCCACCATTAGATTTGAATTGTGGAGGTGACTCACGATCTGTGAAATGACACAGTAGTCAAAGAGAATTGGAGCAGATATTGGGCAAGTGTTGAAGGAGAGGATTCTTGTAAAAAGTAGAAAATGGTGTGCTGATTTTAGAAGGAAGTGGAAAAAGAGAATCTTCTCATGGAATAGCATATGTATATATAGTATTTAATGGAAATAAGACAGAAAAAAAGAAGCTGTTGATGTGAGAAAGAAAAAGACTGTATTTATAGGAGCATCATCCTGTATTGGAAAGGGTATGAATTCAGTTGAGAGTAGAATAGAGAAAGATCTGAAAGCTGAACATGAGGATGAACAGCAAAGACAGCCATGTGGGGACAAGCTATCTGAAGACTTACACATGACTTACATGTGAAAGAAGAAATCATCCATGATGATTCTTAATCAGTTTATCAGCTGAAATCACACATTGGCTGTCACACACAAAATAGGAGCATAGCAGATTATGTGAAGCTAGCATTTCCTAAACATGATCTGAATCAGTTCTTACTTTTCCAGAAGCACTGGAGGTCGGGACATCATGGTGATCCTCCTCCAATACCACACCATAATGATGAAGATGCTGGGTGTGAGGAAGGTCTTCATAGCAAACCATACTTTAGTGAAACCTCCATTTTGGTGGATTCCCTAAAGAAAAACCAATTAAAAATTTGAAGATTAATATATATTAGTATTATTTTTTACAACTACTACTACAAACAGGCACACAGTTTGTCTACCCAAGTGTTCATCATCATAGAAGGTGCTGTTCTTACATATCCTCTGACCCTTCCTCAAAATTCATAGAAATACACTGAAAATCTTAAATATGGGCATGCTATGCCAAGGTATTAAGAACATAATCAAAGATTTTTCTTAATGTCTTCATTCAAACATTGGAGATATTCCATATGTCCAGTAAGCAGTACTAGAAAGTAGATTTAAATTTATGTTCATAACATGTCATTAAATAAGAAAACAGCAAAAAGCACAAGTCAATTTACTTATTAATTTTCATGCATGTATGTGAATGAGTTTTTGCTTTACTATGTAGCCTTCTTATGCTATGTTCTACACACCTCATTAAACAAGTAACATGGAAAGAACCTAAGTTCTCACTAGCATCTGTGCCTTTCATGGCAAAATATGTTAATTATTTTGCTTTTATCTTATTTGTTATGCAATAATGATCATACTATGATCTTATATAAAACTACAATAATTCTTTGTGATCTTAAGACTACTAAAAGAATCACAGAGCCCATCATATCCATGGAGAGAGGCTAAGTCACTGAACTCTAGCTTGACATTGCAGGTGCAAGTCCCTGGCATACTGGCATGGCTGTCTGTACCACCATGTGGGAATGAGCAATAGGGAGCTGCAACACACCAGGGCCGTGTTCTTACACATTCAGCTGGAAACAAAGTAAAACAGCTTCTTTAATTTTTTTTTTATTTTCCCATATGACTTGTCTTTTATATTTTTATTTATTCTTTGAGAAATTCACACAATGTTTTGATCATATTCTTTCTTTTCCCCAACTCCTTCCAGATCCTCCTCTACTTCTTTACCAAACTAACTCTATGTTCTTTTTCTTTCATTTAAAAACAAAAACAAAAATTTTACAAAACAAACAACAATGGCAAAACCAAAAATAAAATGAAACATGGAGTTCAATCTGTGGTGGCCGACTATTTCTGAACATAGAGCTTGACATGAAGTGTGGTTAACATACACAGTATCTATCACTCCATTGGTAAAAATTGATTTTTTCCTATTCTAGCAACTATAAATTAAGAGTAGCTTCTTGGCTAGGACTTTGTGCTTACTTCCTCTCCTCAGTGCTGGGATTTTGTTTGGCTTTAGCTTGCAAAGCTCTTATGACTGTATCTACCTTGTTTTGTCTGTAAAATGCTGTTTCCTTGAAGTTATACACTGGTTCTTGCAATCTTTCCATCACCTCTTCAACAATGGTTCCTGAGCCTTGAGGGGGGATATGATAAAGACATCCCTTTTATGGCTGAGCATTCCAAAGTTTCTCACTCTTGGAATGTTGCACAGTTGTGGGACTCTGTGTTAATTATCATCTACTACAAAAAGAAGCTTCTTCCCTGTAAAGGGCTGAGTGATGCACTCATGGGTATAACAGTATTTCATTAGGAGCCTTTTACTTGCTATGCTCACTTAGGAGAATAATAACAGTAAGTTTCCCCTAGGACCCAAGACCTGTCTATTCTCAGGTTCTTGGCCTCATTAACAGTGTCAAGTATGGATTTCATTTTATGGCACAGGCCTTAAATCTAACCACTTAGAAGTGGTTAGTTATTTACATAATATTTGTGTTACTATTTCACCAGTGGGCATATCTTTCAAGAAAGTTATTATTGTAGTTTGCTAGTTAAAATGTGATTATTTTTGTCTTCCAGTAACGTGCATAGTAGCTTCTAGCACTATAACTGTTAGCCAGTAGGGATGAAAAATCAAATTGAAAGCAAGTTAAATTTTTCCATAGTCTCTGTATGTAGATGTTCAAGTATTATTTTAATAAATTAATTAATTTTGGTGATCTTTTAAAAAATCACTTAAAATACTAAGTGCAGAGACCTATAACTGGCCAAGGTATAGAGAATAAGAAGCTGAATTCTGAGTCCTAAAAGAAAATGTATCATACCCCTTCTCCCAAATTTTCGAGATCATTTCAGAAGAGGTGGGTGAAAGAGTTCGAAGAAGTAGCTGACCACAAGGAAGAATCATCTGGACACAGCAAAGTCATAGCAGTTGTCAGTGCATGCAGAAAACCTGTACAAGTCTGAGCCAAACCTAATTCCAGCATGGAGAAGAGGGTTAGGTATACAAATCTACTTCTAGCCACAGAACAATTGATAACTTAGCTGCTGGGAAAGAAGGGTAGATTTTTATGTAAAAATGCAGCCTTTGGTAAGTCAACTAAGCACCAGTGGAAGAACACATACCCAGGAACATTTTGGGCAGCACAAATTTGTTTCAAATAATTTTTTAACTGTTGTTTTTTTGATTTGTTTGTTTGTTTGCTGGTTTGTTGGAACAAAGTAGGGAGGATAGGAAGGGAGAGATAGATCTGGGAAGAATTATGGTGCTGCATATGATCTAAACATATATGAAATCAAAACTCCCAAAGAACTCATTAAAATTAAAATATTAATATTAAAAATCATGCAGACAATAATTTAATTGCTTTCTATAATCTCATGCAAACCGTTTCAATTTAGATTTTTGGCACCATGGTTATGTTGCTATTTCCAATTCTCAGATAAATCAACAGATAAGCAAATAGAAGGCACCACTAACAGAGGAGTTCCCCTCTCATAAGTTTCCAGAGCCCTGTGTGTGCATAGAGATGAGAGAACTAAAACAGAATTCTTTTTATACATATATAATTACTGTATTCTTGACTCCTGCTTCAAGATTATAGCCAATTGGTTTATTTGCATTCACTTACCACTAATCGAATGTCCTTTATCTCTCCAATTCCAACATTGATTTTCTTCTTCTCATTTACAGGTAGCCGGATATTTAGGAGGTAATACTTATGAGCCACTGACCCAATTTCCATGAAAGGAAGGACATCACATTCATAATAACGACCTTCGTGCTCCAGGGTCTGGAAAGAGATTAGATGGTTTGAGGCAGATTACTATTTCCAAAAGACTAAATGTATTTATTTAGATTAAGTTTATATCAAAAACTTTTAAAATGATAATGTGTTAAGGTGCACATTAAAGGCACAGATCTACAAGGCACACTGAAATCCTGGTGCCCACTGATCTACTCCATAAAGCTGGAGGGAGAGAAAGGGGAGTAGGTAGAATCAGCCCCATTTGAGGTAAAACCGAAAAATTTTAGGTAAATAGATATCTCTTATGTCCTTTGACATATTTCTCAGACCTAGAATCAACATTAGAGCTTTATATCAGATTCTAGTCTACTATGGTTCAGGAAACTCTATATTTAAGAAGGTCACCAAAACTTGTGTGTCCAGGTAGAAAGCCCTTGATGAAGTCCATCATAATTTAGATGATGGCTAACTATTTTCACAGTGAAATGTTAGAAGCTAAAATGATCCTCCTTTTATTGATATAAAAAAATCAGCAGTACACTGGGGCTGCAGAAATGGCTCAACAGTTAAGAGCATTTGCTGCTTTTCCAGAGGACTCAGATTACATTCTCAGCATCCACAAAGTAGCTCGAAACTGACTATAATTTGAGTTCCAAGGTACCTTATTCTGGACTCCACAGAGTGCATGCATGTGGTATACTTATATATATATATACAGGAAAATATTCTTTTTTTAAAATTTAAAACACTTTATTAATATTTGTATAAACATATATACTTATACATGTATATATATACATATATAAACAATAATTAAATAATAAGATGTATTTAAAAAGTATGAGGGGTTAGGAAGAGTGGGAGGAAGGAAAGGGGAAAATTATGTAAATACAATGCTCATATATGAAATTCTCAAAAAGGAATCCAGTTTTTTAAAATGTTCAACAGATTAACTAGCATTTTACAATATGAAGATAAATATGACCTATAATTATGTTGAAGGACATTTAAACTCACTACAAACTTTGAAGTTTAAAATGAGATCAATAAAAATTATTTTACCCAGCATACTAACACAAACCACAATAACGTTTTATAATTCAAAGTATTTCTGAGAACAAGAAAATAGATTGTCAGGAGCTAAGTCAGCAGAACCAGGGGTACATTGTGTGTTAATTTTTTTTTTTTTTTATCAAATCATAATTTTTACTTTTTAACACAGGGGTTATAAACACAAAAATGCAGGATGTGGGGAAGGGGATGACACAGGAGCAGCAGGGGGAGTACAGATATCTTTCAGAACAGGGTATCAGCTGAGTGAAGGTTCAAGGGTCAGGTCACTATGACTCTTCCTATGATTCACTTGTACTTATCTAATTTGATACTATCTGCCAAAGGCTGCCTATTTACAAGGTCTATGACTACTCAGACTGGTAGATCTCAACAAAAGCTGCCTGTTTACAATAGTTTATAGCCCTCTGTTTCAATGTTTTTCCATAGAGACCCAAGTATTCTTACACATCAAATAATACTGTCTTTAAAAATAAAAAAGGAAAGAAGCTATACAAAGTGCCTTGTACAGTGGGATTCATTTACTGAAGATACTCATTCAGAATTTTTTGCACCCATCCTGAACTTCCTAACAACCCAAGAGGAAAATTGGTAGGAGACAGCTGAAATTTTACTAAATAGAAAATTAGCCTAGTTCCTAGGAAAGCCTCTTGAACTTCCTAACAATTTAAGAATGACTATATGGTAGGTACTAGGGAACTAAATTCTGCTATACTTCTCAAGGCATCCTGTATGTGGGTGGTGGTTTGGTGAACATGGTATATGATAGCATGAGCTGTAGCAGTCAGGGAGTACTTTCTCCTGATACATAAATGAAAGTCTGCCATTAATATGCTATCTATATGCAGGACTTGATGTGTCCCAAATAAATGAATAGCAGTGAATTATTTCTCATTCCTAGTTATGAACTGTTTCATGTGACAGTCATAATTTGTCAAATTAGAGAAAAATATGTATTATATAATCCAGTGAGAAGATGAGCAGGGATCTATAGTCTAGCATAAAAAAAGATTCTGTACCTTATATCATGGTGGCAGGACCTCTTTAATGAACAGTTAGGATTTAAGAGTACAGTGAACACACCTCTGTATTGGAGACAGGAGACTCTTGTAGACTAGGTGGAATAAAACTTGCAAACAAACAGTTCATGCACTTCTAGTTTCTTCTTCCTTTCCTTGCCTGGTCAGACATTACTAGTCAGTCCCTTCTTATTCCAGGCAGACATCAGTAATAAGTCATAAAAACATATCCTTTATCAGTTGATTAGGGGTGCCAAATAAAGATTTTGAAAGTAAAATAATTCTGTGTAAAGAGTTCTTATTCTTTCCCAAATTATGGGTATATATTGAATGATTCTTCCTATAGAAATGGTCTTTCTGCCCCTGAGCTCCTTTTTTACTTTACTTACAAATAGATCTAGAAATAAAAATCTTTAGGAATAAATGAACATAAATTATAAGCTGTCTGCTAGGATTAGTATCAAATTCACCTTATATAATTAAGTACTGAAGGTTTTGCTTGCTTGCTTGCTTCCTTCTTTCCTCTGATCGATCCTCCCTTCCCTCCTTTATTCTTTTCTTTTTAAAGTATGTATTTATTTGTATTTATATATATTGAAAATTTTTCCTGCATAAATATATGTATACCATGTATTACCAAGCTTGAGGCTTTCTTTTTAAATTTCTGCCTCTACCAGTATTTATGGCAATATTTTCTCTCTTTCTCTCTGATCTCCCACCTGCCTTCCCTTTCTCCCTTCCCTTCATCCCACTCTCCATATCCTCCCCTAATTCTAGTATAAGACTGCTTAATTAGGGCAAATTATAGCAGGCAGTAACTTGACTTTATTTTTTTCTTGACTTCACAATCCACTAGAGAGCTTTAAAGCAATTTCTCGTTTAATCTTCAGAATCAAGATTAAACTTTATCATAATCAAAATGTATAGATTTGATGATTCATTTTCTTCATACTTTTCAAGGTTTAATCTCTTTCCAAAAAAAGATCAACACTTCCTAAAGATAATTAAATGCCTGTCACTGAGAAGCAGTTGCAGGCAGCATCTTCACACACACACACACACACACACACACACACACACACACACACCTCCCAATGTGAAAGAAAAGTGAAAAATGACTTTTCTTTATGAGGAGAAAATTGTCTATATCCAAAATCCCTGTAACTTACATTTAACCAGGCTGTCCTCTGAAAGATGCAATAAGCTTGTATCACATATAGAAGGAAAATTTTCTCAATTTAATAAAAATAAATCTGAAATGTTATTTATCTTAATATTATCCCTAGATTATAGATCCATATCATTTTTACCTATAAATTCCCTTCAAGTGCCCATCTGAAACAATTATCCAAGGCTGTATATGAGAGAACTCTATATTTAGACTGTCAGCAAAGAAAGGGCCTAGAGTAGGGCTTTTTAAGTTTTGTTCATTCTAAGAGGATTAGTTCAAAGTGCACTGAAATAAAGTCTTTGGTCCTATCCCCTATGATTTGATTAAGTGGTTATTATGGCTTGGATTTCTTTCTCAATACTAATGCTGAAATTTAGTTGTTATCATGATTAGGTCAGGAGCATTCTGCTCTCATGAAATAATTAGTACTGTCATTGTGGAGATGGGGTAGTTATTAAGAGAGTTGTTTTTTCTATGTGAAGCCCACTTTTGTTCCATCTCCTCTCCAATGAGGGTCTGATTGCCCTCCTATCCGTGTTTTAGTGTAGTACAAAAGACCTAAACAGATTCTAGTGTCTTGTTTGTAGACTGTTAGCCTCTACAAGTATGAACCAAATACACTTCTATTATCTACAATTTATTTATAAATCATCAGAAAATAGTAGCTTTTATGTGTGGTCTGGGAATCTAGATTTCTCATAAGCTTGCAATTCATACTTTGGTCCTCAGACCACATTTGTATAGTGAAAGACAACCAATTGCAATAGGTACTTTCATGTTGGAATATAGTTTTTCTATGAGAGTTACAGTTACAGTTGACAATTTTTGTTAAGGTGGCCCACCTTGGTAACACTGCATTTCACTCACAAACATGTCACAGAGACAATGTTGAATTATAAAGACACAGAACATGTTCATTAGTTCCTCTGGCTCTTACTAAAAACAAAACACAAAACAAAAAAACCAACCAACCAGCACCTCCGCCCCAATCCCAAGGTTACTATACATTCATCTTTCCATTTTGCACAAGAAAAAAATTAGAGAAATTATAAAACATAACTGTGATCAAGAGTTAGTAACAGAGCCTGTAATTGAGGCCACATATGTTTTATTCCAAAACATGCTTTTAATTTACATTAAAAATATAAGACTATGCTGGGCATGGTACTCAGAGGCAGTTTTCATTGTTAACTTTTCCCTTACACTTATAGGCAAAAGCAAAGATTTAAAAGGCCAGTGTTATAAGGATCAAATTTGTCTGATTCTATACAAGTCCTTCAAGAGCAACTAAGATGAAGATAACAGATAAGAAAAAGTATAATCAATACTTTTTTACAGTGGAAAGTCTAGCCTCTCCTTCACTTTTAAAGAATGAAAGAATGAAAGAATAAAGAAAGAAAAAGAAAAGAGAAAGTAAAAAATTCTGTTCCTGATGGAGCACCAAGTCTCTTGATTGATAGTACTCCATGCCATGAATCCAACACTGTCAACTCAGCAATAAAGGTGCCCTACCTTGGGGGATGTAAAAATACATTTGAGTTTACGTGGTACTCTTTCATGGGCCATTTCAGTCCATTCAGAAAACATATCATCACGGTAACCTAGGGAAACATCCATGGAAACTTCTGCATTTTCTCCTGCAAGAGAAAAGATGGACAATTGGGAAATAATTTGGAGAAAGATAAAATTTGGAAGCATTCCAAAATTTTCACAGGTTATTCCATGGAATTCAAGTAAACAAATGAGATGTTATTATCAAACCTAAAGAATGAAGTCATAGGACTAAAGTCTAATATAGATGTTGGATTTCCTCCCATACCCACTCTTTGCAGTCAAGAACTTCCATTTAAACTCTACTAGAGATAAAGACTCATTCTTCTGAAGCAGCTCAGATGCTCAGAATCTGAATCATGATTAGAACTTACCTTCCTATAACTTTCATCACTGGTCTAAAATATCCTTATAAAAGCCACACAGAAGTTGCCATATCACATATTTCTACAAAAAGTGCCTTAGATACTTGATTATCATAATTTCTTGCTTGGTTGTTTGCTTTTTTCCTCTTACCGCTCTGTTTTAGTTTGGAAATGGGTTGACAATATATCCCAAGAGGTTTTGCCTCCAATGTAGCAGTGTTTAAATAGTAAAAGTTTTAAGGGGTGGGGTTTAGTGGATTTTGATTAGGTTACTGTGGTCTTCACCCTCAAGAATGTATTAATAAAAGAAGTGAATCATTTTTTACCAGAATAGTTTATCATGAAAAGTAGAGTCTGACCTCATCTCAATTTCTTCTTTCTTGTCTTACAGTGTGATTGCTCCCTTTTGCACAAACTTCCATTATGATGATACTCAACATGTTGATATGTACCTAGGAGGCCATTACTAGAGACTGAACAGATTGAACCACTTAATAATAGCTTATTGGCTCCCCAAAGTATGTATTAAATAATTTTTCTCCACTTGTAACAGTAGCAGAAAAATAACTAAGACATAACACTTCTGGATACAGTCTTATCTGAAAGTATCCCTCATAAAACTGTACCCAAAAGGCTCTCACTTATAAGATAAACTATTTCTCTGAAATTCAATTTCTTTAAAAGCAAAGACTTAATCATTGACAGTGATTTAGGTAGATGTACATACACTTCCACATCAACAGAGACTCTGGTAGGGCCAATAAGATTAGACTAATACAATTGTATACATCAATTTTTGAGTGTTTTATACTATAATGAGCAAGCTCACAAATGGATTGTTTTAATGAAGTAAAAAATAAAGAAATTAAGCACAATTCTACATTTGAAAAATAAATAGAAGACCAGTCACCACTGAAAATTGGGATCAATTCTAGACTTTAACTACTAGCCATAAGTCCTAAGTTTACTGGTTTGTAAAGTAAAATATGACTAACAGAGGTCAGGTTCATGGAAGCACCACATGCTACATAGTATGTGGCACAAGCCTAATAAATCTCTGCTAGTTGGGCAGTGGTGGCGCATTCCTTTAATCCCAGCACTTGGGAGGCAGAGGCAGGCGGATTTCTGAGTTCGAGGCCAGCCTGGACTACCGAGTGAGTTCCAGGACAGCCAGGGCTACACAGAGAAACCCTGTCTTACAAAACAAAACAAAACAAAATGAAACAAAACGAAACAAAACAAAACAAAACAAAGCAATCTCTGCTAAATACAAAAATTACTAAGGATATAAACAATTTTTCTATTTACCTGTTTAGTGTGACTTAAAGGTAACTCATAATTACTGTCTAATATATAGAAAGTAGAATTTCTTGATAGCAAAAACCTAAACTCCCACAGAAGGAATGTTCTGGAAAAGTGAACCAATTTATGTGACAGTCTCAAGCCATTCAGAATCTGAAAATACCAACTGCAAAGCAAGTGAGGAACAGTGCTTCCAACAGACAAACCGGACTAAGAACTAGACACAAAAAGGCTTCTGATCATTAGCACTATCAGACTACACTTGAGGATATCAGGCAATGCTGAGAACCAGGAGGAAAAACAGCTATTTATATAGGAAATTGTGTGCTGCCACTCACCTCCCCCACCCCCAACTCAACAAAAGCAATCTTCAGAGCTTGGCTATCTCTTTGGCTAGAAACCATACTGTTTTTAATCACTCCACACTAAACAGTCTCAGTATTTAATAAGAAGAACTGGTCTGTACTCCCAATGGTAAATTTAATAGTAGAAACCTCCTCTCTCACTTTTAATGCTACCATTAGGAACTAGCACTTTCAGTAATGTTGAAATGACATCTAGATAATCACTAGACTCAAAAGTACAAATGTAAAAAAAATGTAGAAGTTATTAGCTTCCCCTAGACACAATAGTAGCTTACATATTGTTCTCCTTGGAAGACTATTGTCCTTGAAAGAAAGAGGCATATCTTATACATAGGCAGGGTAAAATCAGTTTGGGCTTTACCCTATTAAAAAGTCCCATTCTATGTGGCTCTCTTTACCTCCCTACTTCTTTAAAGAATTTAAAGATTCTAGAGGACAGGAAATGGGCACACCCAGAGCCTATTCATCCCATGCCTGATTTTGACTTGTGTTGCTCTGAGAATACTCTTCTTGGACAGCTCTGATAATATTTTTGGTTTTTATATGTTTCCTCCAAATCTGGTATCTAAGAGGAACTAAATAAGCATGGGTGGTCAAGAGTGATCAAAAGACTGTTGTTTATAGAAAGATACAGACAGAACTAGAGCTTAGAGTTTGGAGTGCTCTTTGCACAAGCAACGAGACTCCTCTATGTGAATAGAATGATGGATAAGAGAAAAGAGGGTGAAAGGGCTTCCTAATCAGTCATATGCTGGCATATAAATCCAAGAATCCCAAATTCAAAACTGGCATTCTAGTTCATTATGTAAGTAAATCTGTTGCGACCACAAAAGTGGTATATATTTAACTGAACAGTTTATTGGTTAGCTATGTCACAGTAAAATACTTATATAGTAGGTATGTCTTCAGGGATCTTTCCTCCTTAGGCCCCACAAAAAGCAGCAGTAGGCCTACTTAGAACAGATATCTCTGGCAGAGAGAAAGACCAAATGGGCATACCCCCTAGTCTGGCCCCAGCTTCATCACTTCTTCTAACCTGCTGAGCATGCTGAAAGGAAAAGCAATAAAAAAAAATTACATATTATATGAATGTACAATTACTCTACTTTAATTAAAAATAACCTGAGGCTTATTTAAATGATTTAATTTAATATCAACTCTAATATATAGACATTGATATGTCATTTAAACATAAGGATAAGAAAACTGAATCAGATATTAAATAACTTTGCATAAAGCTATATTAGTCAATATTAACATGAGGAAGATAATGATTCTAAAGTTGCCTTAAAAGAAATTCATCAGGAATGAGAACTGGGTTCAATCTAGAATTGCCAGAAAAGAAGAAAAGGGGAAAAATGAGAAACTCTTCATCATATGCTACCTATTTCATTTGTGGCTTTGCTGCAAGAGTAATAGCAATAATTAATTTGCTTCACTATAATTAATCTTGTTGCTATGTGAATCTTAAAACATCATGTTGTATATATTAAATGTACCCAGAAATTTCTAAAGACTATCACTTGATTTGTATCACTTAAAGAAAATTGTCTAATTTGATAGAAAATGCTGAAGTCAGTCACAGAATATAATTTCCATATGAATCAGCCCTGGTCCTGCTGTCCCTACATGCTTCATGGAAGATCTACTCAATTTTGATCAAAGCTTTCTAATGTGTTCCCAGCAGGGGCATAGATAGCTAACAATCATCTTTGAAACCCTCTAATCCAAGCATGGGGTCAAAATACATTGAACCAAAACAATATCTTTTCTGTAAAGAACTTGAGAATGGCAAGAGCCAAAGAGGAGCCAAAGAGCACCAAGTTGGAAGACTGGAGACACCAGTTCCTGTGGTTCTGTCTGTCACTGCATATGTAGTAAAGACAGATAAATGTGGGTGGGGAATGAGGCTATGTTTTCCTTCAATAGGCAATGTAAAGTGTACTAACCCATTTTACCAGACTGTCTCACTTTTTTAAAAAGACAAACCAGAAATTAAGTTTGTTTTTGCTTTTGTTTTAAAATAAGAGTCTGGTCAGAGTTGAGTATCTTTTTGATAAAGTATGCTTAATTTAGCTGCCTGGGTGTCTTTTGAATTCTGTTTTCTCTGATGAAAGTTTCAAGAAAAGCAGGACTTGGGGTGATTCATATGGAAGTTGAAGACTCACCTTTGCCATTCACTAATCATGTGGTTCTGGGCAATTTAAGAAAGTTCTTTCCAGAAGAGAGAACATGGACACACATTAACATGTGATAAGAGAGCTGTTGATATTTTAAAATATTGAAATACTTCTCAATTTTGCTTTTAAATTCAGCAACATGGTTATTAAAAACACCCTTGCTAAAAATCTCAGTGCAGGTTTACTAATAGAGCATGAGACATATCACATTTTTTTCATGCTAGTCACCATATCATCCATTCATTTCTCTTCCTCTTGCCAATAGGTCAAGTTCAAAATTCTCTACCTGTTTACTGTACTTATAACCTGTTACATCTTAATTTTACCCATTATCCACTTACTCCCTGTGTAGTTGAGAACAAGGGTACTATTTTTCCTATGTATGAAGAGGAAAACAGAAAGCCCAAGATCTCAAAATACTCTGATGGCTATTGTGTCCTGGCTTGTAACCTTAGCATCTTGCTATTTTTCTTTGGTATTTGTGAAGTCCGGGGTTAGGATTAGGGTTAGGGTTAGGGTTAGGGTTAGGGTTAGGGTTAGGGTTAGG
>JANHMN010000001.1:55162-92484 GCA_030674055.1 Rhabdomys pumilio
CCCTCTCCCTCTCCCTCTCCCTCTCCCTCTCCCTCTCCCTCTCCCTCCTCCTCTGATAGAGCTCAAAGGATTTGTCAATCCTGCATGTGCATGCCATAGTGTTGCCTTCATTGATGTTTATGGCAGAAGAGCCACAGATCTCTTCTCTACATGATCTTCAGAAGGTCAATATAGAATCAACTTCATTCTTAATTTTGACTAAAGCATCTAACACCATAAGTCCGCACTTATTCAGAACAACCTTGTAAGTCTTGAGTTTTATCTCATATTATACAAGGTATTTTGATCATAACCCCCAAATCCTCCTATATCCACCCTTTCACCTTCAACTCTATACCACTCAATTTTGAGTTTTCTCCCTCCTCACACACCTTGAGTTTAGCTTATGTTGCCCAACTACTTTGTGGATAGGACCTGCCCTATGGTATAGTCTGCCTATCTGGGATCATGTCATTAAAGAAAGATGACTGCCCCCCTTCCTCCCTCCCTTCATTCCTCCTTACCTCCTTCTCCCCAACACCCCATGACCATCTCCCATCAGCATTGATAAAATGTCAATAGCTTTTCAACTAGTCATGGAATTTTGTGCTAATATCCCCTACTCCATGCTGGACTAATGTCTAGCTTGAGTTTGTATAATTCTTATGCATGCTGTCAAAATAGCTGTGAGTTCATATGTGAAATTGTTGCATTCAGAAAACACTGTTTTCTTGAAGCAACATCCCTACCTCTGGCTTTTTCTGCCCCCTCTTTCATGAAGTTTCCTCATCCTTGAGGGGAAATATATGGTATATACACCTCTTTTAGGACTAAACACTCCATAGTCTTTTATTCACTCCATGTTGACCTACTAGGGGTCTCTGTATTAATTGTTACCTATTTTAAAAGAAGCTCCTCTGAAGAGAGTTTGGAGATGCACTGTTCTGTAGGAATAGCAATGTCATTAGGAATCATTATAGCATTTCATGGTAGAAAAATATGGGTCAGTTCTGGTTTCTTCACCTGCAAGTCAGGTGACTTTGGGGGAAAAATCACTTTAATTCTATAACTTTAGTTTGGAGACCATTAAACCTTGTTCTATGGTAATAGCTTCACAGAGAAGAGCAGAGGTTTAACCTTGAACATCAAGGGTTGAACATACATAAGAGATGCCTAAGAAATATTTCTTCCCTCAACCTCAATTCCTTTGAGGTTTTACTTTCATCCAGAAATACTTCCATTGCTAATTCATGTCCTGTTCTTCCTGTAATAATTTTCTGGTCCTAGAAGGTGTCTCTCATACACATTTTCTCCCACTTGAATTACTACTATTTCAAAACACCAGAATGTGAATGTTACTATGTCTTCAGTCAAATAAAAGCAATGCTTACTTTTGATACATTCTCCTAAGACTGCTGAAAATTTCCCATGCTCCATAGTTTATGGTGTTCTCCAAAATCTTAGTTGATGACCAACACACAGTTTGGTACTCAAAGTATATACACACTGAGGTTCCTATCTAGGGATTTATAAACCTCTGACTACAATCCATAAGTTTCAGGGTTGAAATTGAAATACAAATACCAATTATGTGAATAAGTATAAGCATGTTTACTTCCCAAGATTAAAGTCCTTAACTTAGGTTAGTAGTCAATGTTCTAAGGTGCAAGGAAAGTCTGTAGCCAGCATATACACTTGGCTATTGGTATGTTTCTTGGCTTCCAAGTTCTTCCCAGAGATCAGATGTCTCTCAGTTCAAGTTCAAAAAAAATGACTAAATTTTCTGGTTTTGGTTTTGTTTTGTTTTCAAGACAGGACCTTACAATATCGATCTGTCTGTAGTAGAACTTACTATCTAGATCAAGCTGAGATTCATCTGTTATCCTCACTAGTGCTAAGCGCTTATGTTATTGATCTTAGCCCTTTTGACAAGCGTAAGATGGAACCTCAAAGTGTTTCTGATTTTCATTTCCCTGGTGGCTAACGATGGTGATCATTACTTTAAGTTTTTCTCAGCCATTTTGAGTTTCCTCTGTTAAAAATTATCTGTTTAGATCTGTACCCCAATTTTTAAATGGGATCATTTGGGTTTTGGATACCTAGTTCATTGATTTCTTTACATATTTGAGATATCAGTCCTCTATCTGATATAAAACTGATAAAAAAAAATTCCATTCTATAGGCTCTGTCCAATTCACAGTGTCCTTTGCCTTACAGAAGCCTTTTCAGTTCAGAGGGTCCCATTTATTAATTGTTCAACTTAGTGCCTATGCTAATGGTATTCTGTTTAGAAAGCCAATTATTTGAATAAGCAAATTATACCAAACAATTTTAGAAAACAGAAAATCATTCCTTTAAAGAGTTATTAAAAAACTCAACTCCAAATAGCTAAAAGACTTCAACATAAAACCAGACACACAGAAATTGATAGAAGAACAAGTGGAAAATAGTACTGACATGGGAAAAGACTAATGAGGATATGGAATAAGGGGAACATTCATTTATTGCTGGTGGAAGCTAGTATAGCCACTATGAAAATCAGTGTGGCATTTCATCAGAAAGATGGAACTCGATCTACCTCAAGGATCCAGCTATCACACTCTTGGACATATATACAAAGAATGACTTACTCTACCAAAAAGACGCTTGTTCAACCATGTCCATTACTGTTGTATTCACAAAAGCCAAATATTAGGAGCAACTTGGATTTACCTCAATAGCAGAATGGATAGAGAAAATATGGCACATTTACACAATGGGTTATTATTATGTTGTTAAAAATGACATGAAATTTTCAGGCAAATGAATTGCAGGACATTGAAGGAATGGTATGGAAATCTAATGCAATGGAAATTTCTTAAAATATATGAACACAATTCTAATGAAGTAGACAAATAATGAGAGATGAGTTCCAACTGACCATCTGTTGTCACCAAACAAAGCTTCCAGTACTGTGATTGGGTAACAACCAATTGAGTTGTTGGCCAAAGAAGTCCCAAAGAAATAGTCAGATAACCCAGGCTGTTCTCAAGATAATAAGATGTTCTCCACAAATTGACTTTAAGGCCACACTGCTCAAGACAACACCCACATAACTCATTAAATATGGAAAGGTAGAGCTAATGCTTACACAGAACTTTCACCTGTATGTTCCAGTATCTTTTGTATGGGAAGGTACTCTGCCTGCTACCAAAAGAGAAACACATATACCAACTCAACTGTGAACTCTTTGATTTACAATGCTGTCTTGCCTAAAAAATATGCTAGGGCAATGGTGGCACAAAGCTTGTAGGAATAACCAACCAATGTATGATTTGACTTAATCTTCACCCTTTGAGAAGGCACACATATTCAACATTGCTTGAGTATCCAATAACCAGAGACTAGATAGCCCAGAGAACTAGGCTAGGGCAAAATCAAATACTATTGGTCTTTTTTAAAAAAAAATAGTGATGAAATGACTCCTAATGTTATTCTGCTCCACTCATATATCAGTGCCATGCTCAGTTATCATCAAAAACCCTTTCTCCTGCAGCAGACCAGAACAAATACAGAGACCTACAGACACACACACACACACACACACACACAGGGGTAAGGGAGAGGGAGAGGAACAGTCACCTCTAAGTAAGATGTTTCCATCAAATCCTTCTCCTCAGAGCTAAGGGGATACTTTGGAAAGGTGGACAGAACATTTAAGGACCAGAGGGGATGGAGGACCACAGGAAAACAAGGCCCTCTAAATCAACCGAGTAAAGCTCATCTAGACTCACAGAGAGTGAAGCAGCAGGAACAGTGCATACTGGAAAAGGTCCTTTGGGTATATATTATGGCTTTCAGTTTTGTATCTTTATGGGAGCCCTTAGTGTAAACAAGTGGATCTCTGATTCTTGTGCCTTCTCTTAGACTCTTTACCTTAGGTTGGTTTACCTTGTCCAATTTCAATGTGATGGTCTTTGTTTCATCTTTTTTTTTTTTTTTTTTGGTTCAGTTTTATTTTTCTATATCCTGATAATCTTTATCCAAGTAAAAACAGACAATGGTATTGTTTACATCTCTTTATAGCATGAAAGTGTGGAGATTCTTTTAAGGAATTTTTAAGAAATATTTAAGAAATTTTGAAAAATTGAAACATAAATAATATTTGGCCAATTTACTATATACAAATATTTCAGTACATCATATATATAATATATATCAAAATATGTATAATGTGTATAAGCAAAATTTATATAAAGACATGTATAGTTTTTGTTGACGTAAATTTGTAGCATAGTACCAAGACAATAATTTCTCACTGGGTAAAGAAAATATCTTTGTGGTGAGAGTGAATGAGAAAGGAGATAGGGAAGGAGTGGTGGGTCAAAATACAGTGTATGAAATGATCTAACACTTAATAAAATATTATATTTATTAATATGTAACCTGTCAAGAATTAGAATCTACCAGGTGAACCAGGTATGTTGGGAAATGTCCATATTCCCACCCTCTCAGGAGGCTGAGGCTTTGACATAAACCTGGGTTACATAGTGTTTACATGATTACCTATGGTTACATGAGAAGAGTCAGTCTCAGATGAAAGAAAGAGGGGAGGAGGAGGGTAGGGGATAGGAAATAAGTGAGGCAGTAGGTGACTTTCTCCCCTCAGCAGAGAGAAAGGAAAAATAGGTTACTTCTCTTAACAGAGCAGTTTTGGGCTGGCTGTTATCTCACAGGTTCTTAACTTTTTCCACCCAGTACTGCTTAACTAAATGACTCATTTTAATTAATTTATTAATCTCTTTCTGGTTTCTTGTTTCCTTGGTTGGATGTTTATCTCTATCATTTCTGAAAGCCTGAAACTGAGTTAAAAAAAAAAAAAACAGTTACACAGTTTACTATAGTGTCTGTAATCTATGAGATTGGTTTAACCCTGTTGAACCATCTCCCTTTTTAATAGAATTTAAATAATTCTTATTTTATTTTGCTATTATCTCCTAGAGGCCTGTTCTTTTCTAATAAGAGACAGAAAGGGAGTTGATCTAGATAGAAAAGGAAGTAGGGAGGAACTAGGAGGAGAGGGAGGGGAAATTATAATCAGAATATATTGTATGAGAGAATCTATTTTCAAAAAAAGGGAAAAAATAAAATAATTTCTAGTGCCCCATGTACTGACATCATTACGGCTAACTCATAAAAGTAAAGAGAAACTGAAATATTTTCTAGCCTTATTATGTACACAGAAAATAGATGTCAGTAGAATATTTGGTTTGGATATTTGCTTTTTGGTTTGGGGGTGACTTGTTATTTTTTCAACATCGAATACCCATAATTTTCATCAAAGACTTTTTTCACCTCTAACTTTCACCTGTAAGGAGACTCATGTTATATTCCATGAATCGATAGGACATATAAACTGACAGCATGACTTAAAACTCAAAGAGGAGATAGAAGCACAAAGACGCTTTTCCTAGGGACATATATATATATATATATATATATATATATATATATATATATATATGCTTATGTTTTAAACAAGATACAAACAGCTACAGATACAAACAGAATCTCTTCAATTACATTCTAAGCTTAGAGTAGGAAATGAGACAAGTAAATGATTCAGAGTGGTAGTGGTACTATAATCAGGACCAGCCTACCACCTAGTCTAGATATAAAATGGAAAATAAAAAAAGATTCTTCTATCATGAGTCTTACTGACATAGTTGCCTAAATGAGATTTGAACAATGAGGGCACCAATGAACACACTATCATAGAAAAGGGAAAGTTGTGTTGTCTCAATGCTAGAACTATTGGCAACTAGGAATGCTGAGACTAGGAGAAATTATCTTCCCCAGGGACGAGCCCTTCAATTTGTTATTCAGTACCAAGTAATCAGCCTGGATATGTACATACAGGTACCATTATACAGGATGAGTAGATCGTATTCATGTATTTACTTAACAATCTTTTATAAATTTAGTAGAATATAATTTAGAAATGTATTATCAACTTCTAAAACTTCATACAAACGTACTAGCAGCTGTGATTTACTTTATTAAATAACTTTGATGCTGAAAATGATTATAGGCCAGGAATTTTACAAAACACAAGAGGCAGAATATCAAAATGATCCATTTTTTCCCCACAACAGATCCATGCTCTAAAATCCTGTCTATGTATTACACCAAACAATAGCTGCTATGGCAACAAGCTGTTATTCCTAGCAATGCATCACCCTTTCAGTTCAGTTGTAAATGTCTCAGACATAAATTTATTTATGCAAGCAATAATTTTAGCTACAACTAGAATTAGTGTCACTGGTTATTGAAAAGTTGCTTGAATAACAAATGTGTTGTCTTGGAGTGGAAAGGGGCAACCACCCCCATGAGCTGTTTGCTATCCCTTTTTGTAGCGGGAGAATGATCTGATCCAAGATTTTCATTCACAGCTCCCTACACACAAAGCTACAGTTTAACAAATGTAAACACTATCACAATAAGGAAACTGATTTACTTAGGAGCCATAGAAAATAATTCATTTGTGCTAGATTGTTAAAGTGGACATTACTCTGACAATAATAGAATTCAGGGAGGATAAGCTGCATTTATAAAGGAAAGGAGAAAATATCTGTGTTCTAGGGCCATGTGACAACTGGAATATCTTGAAGAATGAATAGGTTTTCAATACATCATACTACCATACTGTTATGATGGGTTACTTGTTTCTCATTTCTACCTAATCATAAGTCCCTTAAAAAAGTTTCTCTTCATGTATTTGCACATGCAGCTAAAGGACAGCATCTGGCCTCTACAGGCTCTCAAATTTGAAATCAAGGGTAAGAGACTAAGTGCATGAGAATAAAAAAATGTTGTGTCCTAAAAAATAATCTTAGAATAATCTATTTGCTCATTTCAAATAAAATGTCAAGATCTAGGATGCTTCAATTCCTAGACAGAGTATAATTAATATAATTAAATGTCAGATTTATTATTAAAATAGAATTTTAATCTTAAAAAGGCACTTTAGTGCATTAACAGGCTCCAGACAAAGCTGTCTTCAATGCACTTACTTCTTTTCCTCACATTCCTGGTCCTGTTTCAGAAAAGCAAAACAACAAAAATCAAAACAAACAAACTCTTCTATCAAAGATTCTTTATACTATCCCTAGTTGAAACCAAATAAGTTGGAAAAATAAATGAATTAAATTAAAAACAAAATGTTTTAGTGGGATCATGGGTACTCCTGAGCTAGTATCCCCATTCAAATAAAAATCTTTTTCTAAGATCACAGTCTCACTCCATAGAAGTAGTAAAATTTAATTAAACACAAAGGGCCTTCTTCTACTGAGGTTAGCTCCACTTTGGTGCTGGAAGAGATGTTTAGTAGCTAGGGCACCTTTTAGGTTTGGATTGGACTGAAACCTTTGCAGTTTTGGGTCTGACTGTGGGCAACCTCACCAGGACCCAAGTGATCTCTCTCTCTCTCTCTCTCTCTCTCTCTCTCTCTCTCTCTGTGTGTATTGAAATTGAAGTCATAATGATATTTGCCTCAAGGGATTTGGAAAGAATAAATAGGTTGATTCAGATGAAGGGCTCAGAAAGTGAACAGGAAGCAGGAAACAGCTAATGACTATCTGAGTTAGCATCATCATTAACACTCCTAGGAAGAAGATTCCCAGAGATGACCATAACAGTTGGGATACTTACTGATTTGGTTGTTCATCTTGAAAGCAATGTCTAGTTGCAGGATAAACAGCATAAACTGGAACCACGGGCTCATCTCCATAGAAGGGAGGGGAATGTGTACAGAAAACACAATGTCATTCGCTTCAATTTCCCTTGGAATTGCTTCCTCAATGTCACGGATCTTGTCACACTTGTTCGGTCCCCAAGGCACCAGCCATCTTGTTTTATGGTGATTCTTACGGACATCCACACATTTTATTGCCATGTAGGGCACTGCTGTTGTGGGTGCTGGAGCTGAAAAGAGAGTGTTTTCTTGTTTTAGAAAAGATTCTACTGAAGTGGCCACTTCTAGCTGATGCTCTTTTCAGTTCTGCCTTCCTTTCAGTTGTACACTGCCATCTACAGCTGGGGAGCAATCACTCTCTGAGCTCCTCTAAATCCAAGTGAGGACTCTCCTATTACCTCCAGAGAGCCACAAAAGTATCTCTACAAGCCTCCCATTGTATTTCCAGTTAATTATACTATACACTTGCAAGCAATCTAATTCAGTTACTGTATCCATTCAAATCTTTGTCACAAAATTCCAGTGTGCTCCAAGAGCTGGGAGACTGAGTGAGGAACACTGCAAAGAGCAGTCCCTGAATTTAGATACTGCATCTGAGACCTGGTTGACAACTTAAGTTAGTTGTATCTATGCTAGCTTCAGGATTCTTATCTAAGAAACAAGTTGGCTAACTTCCAAGGTTTCTCTTAGTTTTATCATTCATAACCACTGCTTTTGATATACAAAAGGAACTATGTTGACTTCAGAATCCTACTTAGTTCAGTACCTGTTTGAAGACAGATATTTAAATATTAATATTTTGGAAACAAACTAAACTATTTCCCATGCTTATCAAGACAAAAGGAAATTTGAAAAATATATTGAAGCAATATTTTATTACAAAATGATTATGAGTATAATAGTAAAATCATGAAGTATAATTTCAAGTTTAAAACATTTACCTAAAATACCCCTAGAGAAAAGAAATTACTCTTTAGAAAGCATTAAACATTATTTTTTTTACTTAATATGCAATATTATATTAATATCTATAATAATGGTAAATGTTGTGCCAATATTACAATATTAGTCATAAATGTGTTTTCAGAAAGATGAACCATTAACAAATAAAAATTCAAGAACTTCTGTATTAAAGAAGTATAACTGAAAGCCCTTGTGTTGAGTGTTGACTCCAAAGGCATGGTATCTCTGTGGATTCATGCTATGGGTGGTTTTTTTTTTTTTCAAAACTCAAAACCATACAATAAAGATTTTGTATACCCAATTTATCTAAAGCCATCTGTCTAGTTTATTATTAGAAATGAGTCAATTAAACATTGGTTATTTTGGTCAGCTAAACAGTTCCCTGATGTTAGAAAGACAAAATGACACATTTAATTGGATCCATTTTAATGTGGTTGGAAACTAACAGTGAGGCAAAAGTCATAAATTCCATTTTAAATAACATAAATCAAACTATTTGTTGAAGAAAATGATTATATTTAAAAACTTCTATTCTTCCAAAAGTGAATCTAATCTTTTTCAATTATTTTATTTCCTTAAAAAGCAAGTCTCTCACTCATCAGACAAAAATGAAAAAATAACAAGCTGAGTTCCTCAGCTAAACTCCAAAACCACATTCCACATGGAACAACAGCACTGCTTCATTCTCAGTGGCTTGTGTGGGAGAGGAAGACCGTGTAGCAGCCAACCTGGTTTTCATATATTTATTAACTAATATGTTATCCATAAGACAACATTATCAAGAATACTTATATTTTTGAAGAGACCTTGGCAATGACACTGAACAAGCTTCAAAAGCATATCTTTAGCTAGACTATGAGAATGAGAAATATTTTTATTCACTGGAATAAGATAGCTGCAAGAACATTAAAAACTTAAAAATTGCACATAATTCAACATTTTAGCTTTTCTACTAGGATGTAAGAGGAAAACAATATTTATAGTACTTGAGAAAGTAAATAGCACATTGATATTCGAGCAAAAACACTTAAAGTTACTTTGGCGATATCTTTACAACACAGGATGACATCTTACCTGCATCTAAGAGTGGATAATCAGTGTATATAGTATATAAAGGAAAAAAAAAAGGGCCAAATAAGCAACTTGTTCTGGTTGCTGGGTTATCATTAGATGTAGCCAAAATTGTGACTACATAATCATAAAACAGTATCTAGAATCAAAATATGTTTGAAATGAGTCAGGCATGATGGCACACTCTTAATCTTAAAACTCAGGAGGCAGAAGCAGGAGGATCTCTGTGAGTTTGAGGTTAGTCTAGTTTACAAGGGAATTCCAGAAGAGCCAGACTTACATAGTGAGATGCTGTCTCAAAAGAACCAAAGCCAACCAACCAAACAGAAACAAACAAAAAATTGAACTTTAAGTTCTTTTTGAAAATAATTTTATGATATGACAAAAGAACTAAATAAAGTCAACTACTATAATTTTTCATACTCAAAGTTGAGTCAGTGTCAAATCATTGGCCTTATTCCTTCTAAAGCCTACAATTTAAAGACGGACAGGGAGAGATACAAGAGTTAGCTGCCATCTAGAAAAGTTAAAATAAAAACAAAACATTTTCACTATTGAAGTGACAAATAGTTTCCATTTAAGTCAACAGGAACTTTTTATTTCTTTTGTTTTAAAACAAGTAACAAAGCATCCCTTTGCAATTACCTGGACAGACATATATAACTAAAGACAGAGACAATATTATGGGAAGCTGAGCATTTGTCAGACGGCCACATCCTGATAGAAAGTTGTTCCAACAAGAGTTTGAATAAAGACTTTTGGCTGTAAAAGAAGTCAGGAATGGCTTACAGGGCATACTCTTCCCCCTGCCCCAGACAAACTCTTAAAATAGAGGAAGAATGAGTTCACAGAGCAAGGGCACCACCAGGTTAGAAGGGCATAAGCAGGCACCTTGCCTACAGATGTCCATGCCTGAGTTTGGGAAACTAGAAAGAACACTTTTAATTAAGTGGCTGATTGATTCAGACAGTTCTTGCTATGTAGCTCTGGCTGGCCTGGAACTTAGAAATCCATCTTCCTCTGCCTCTCAATGCCAGGACTAAAGCCATATGCCACCACTATACTTGGCATTAGAAGGAACATTTTACAGGATCACTCCTACCTTTGTCTGTTTCAGCTCTTTGTTTCTCTACCTAAGGGTATATTCCCACACTTATCTTGGTTTCTACTTTGTTGTCCCTGCTAAGCTCTACAAAGCATTGCTAAAAAGGCATAAAAAAACAAAGAAAGAATAATTTTTATTTAGACTCCTCTCTTCTTAAGGAACACTTTCCTTTCAATCTCTATCCCTCTCTCCTTCTCTTCCCTCCTGCCTCTCCCTCCTTCTCACACTCTCTTCCATCTCCCTACCTCTACCTCTACCTAGTCATAAGGCAGACAGATTTTCTGGGAGAATTAGTGGCCTCCAGAGGTTTGTCTGAATGGGAATAGAGGAGGTCCACTTCTCTCAGAGAAGATTTTTGAAATCTTATTTATCAGGTCAAAATAGCCTTTTTCTAACTTAGACCAGGAATACCTGCCTTCAATAAAAATGATATTTGAAGATTAATTTGCTTGGGCTGAGTGGAAGGAATAAGGAGAACAAGTTAATTTATATGGGTAACTATAACAATACAGTACCTAGAAATTTGAAAATTATAATAATTATATAATCAGAATTAATAATTATATTATCAGAACTTAGAAATTTGAAAAATATAATGATTCTGAGTGAAACAGTCAATAGCTTCAAAAATATTTTATTTTTCCAAGAGCACTTAGCAATAAAAACTACAAGAAGACAATGATGCACAGATACTTTATTTTATGACTCTAAAAAGGAGGTTGAGCTAACCTTTCAATAATCTCAGTTTAAAACTTATAATCACCATCTTTATACTTTTAAAAATATAAATAATTTAAAAATATAAATAATTTATTTATCTAGGACTTCATAGTTTCACTTTAGTTTTCTCCATCTTGTTCTACAAAATTCATTTTAGGTTACTAGAAATATCAGCTCATATTAAAGGAATAACAAACAGACTGATTTAAAATAGACAACAGAAGCAATAGATAAATTATACCAGGCTTCATGTAAACTATGTTAGTAAGAACCTCAATATCTACTTCACCTTGGAATGTACAGAAAAGCTTTCATTGCCTAGAAGGAACATGTAGCCAGAACTACATAGCAAGAACTGTCTAAATCAATCAGCCAATTAATTAAAATTGTTCTTTCTAGTTTTCCAAACTGAAGCATGGACATCTGTAGGTGAGGTGCCTGTTTATATTAGCCCTGTACAGTGATACAGTACTAAAACTTCAGCACTCAGGAGGCTGGTGCCAATCTGTTTAACATAGAAAGACAGGTCCTCCTACCCACAAACATTTACTAATAAAGTGTGTGCCTAGTGAAAATTCATACAGTAGATGCTCTGTACTTAGGTTTTCAGTACCAGACAGCCTAAGAAAACATGAGAAAAGCGAATTTAGTATCTGAATTGAAAAGGGCTAAATGTGCGTGTTATTGACACACCTGTAACTTTTATTCAAATGCCCCCAAAGCTCTTGGTTGGCATAATAGAATTCTAGCTAAGCTTAGGCTGGCCTTGAACTCATGAAAATCCTTTTGCCTCAAACTTAGAAGTTGGATTTTCAATATAATTCTTCTTGACCTTTGCTAAATTCAAAAGCCTTAATTCTGATTAAAAAGAAACACGTGGAATATACTGTACAACCTAAGTAGACAGATACCATTATTTGGTTGAATTGTAATGTCCCAGACAGTCAATAACTCTGTGAGTTAAGTCTGTACATCAGATATCCAAGATAAATTCCTGAAAACACTGTTGTCATTCTTAGCAAATATTTAAGTCTGAAAAGTGTCTCTGAATGACAGCCCAAAACGTTCAGCTAATGAAAACGCAAATACTTGTGTTAAATTGATTTAGCATTTAGGAATTAACTAACTCAGTTTCTGTAGCTATAATGTTTAGACACATGTTTTAACACTGCCTTTACTTTAAGGATACAATTATCATGCATTTCAACCATGCTAATTAAATCATACCAGATTATTGAACAAACTATTACTTCACAATTAAGTAACAGTTACTTCAAAGTAAAAGTGTACCTGTAAACACTAGAACTAAGACAGGACTTTAGCAATTACCTTAGCTATGCCCTCTTGAGCAGAATGAGGTATACTTGGTAAGATGCAATTCATTTTTTATACTAATTCTTGAAAACCACTTTCAATGAATAATCACACTAACATCTGATCTAGGAAACCTATTTATTGAATAAAGCAAGACGTCCTCTACACTAAATGACCATTATCAAGACATAGAAACAAATATGCTGCTTATGCCAACTTGTAAATGTTCTCACATTCACCCAAACAATAGCATATCAACACACACCCATGTATACAATATACAGATGCAAATATACACAAACACATTCACATGACATACACATTCACGACAGCACAGACACACATGCATTCACAAAGGAACACATAAATGTCCACACACTTCAAATAGCAACAAACAGGTACAGGCATGCAGGCAGGCAGGCAGACAGACAGACAGACAGACAGACAGACAGACAGACAGACACACACACACACACACACACACACACACACACACACACCTTTCAAACAGCAATTCATAGAAACACATAATATATAGCTAAGCATAGTGTCACATTTTTTTAATCCCAATACTGAGAGGCAGACAAATATGTGAGTTTACACATATATTCCACGTGGCTACACACAGGCTCATGCACATACCTATATAATGACATCCAGATGTACACACTCACCCACATGCAATATAGATGCACACACACAGCAACACATATCTCAACACACACACCTCAACAAAGATGCATACATGCTAACTACATAGCAACATGCATCCTACATAGCAATACAGACACAGTTTACATACATAGTAATACAAACAAACACAATAAACAAATATACTCCACACAAGAACACACAGATTTATCCACATGGCAATATACAGATGAATATGGCAAAATGGATGCACATACCCCACATATCAACAGAAAGAAACACATACATGGCAATATATAAGAATACACATATACACACCAGACCCACACACAGTTGTACACTGTAAAGGAGAATTAACTGAACTGTTCAATTTGACAGGATTTAGAACCAATTTGAAAGTAAGTCTCTGGTAATATCTCAATTAGGTTAATTAAAGTAGGAATATCTAGTCTAGATGTAGCTGACATCAATCTGTGGGTTATTCCTTCTCCTCAATTTCAGAAAAAGGAAAGAATAACCATAACACCAGAGTTAATTATCTTTCCCTGTTTCCTGACTGTAGACACAAAGTAAACAGAAACCTCAAACTCCTGACACCATAATGAACTATACTAAAACTATAAACCAAAATAACTCTCACTTCATTGCTTTTGTCTAGGATGTTATCAAAGCAACTAGAAAAGTAGTTAGTGCATACATGTGTATGGCAACTGATTCACATGTATCTGACAAGTTAGCCTATGCAACCCATATGTTAACACACAAGTGTGTTCACATGTTAACCTACATGTCCTATATAGCAGCACACAAATATACAGACATACAACCACATAGAAACAAATAGATAAATATTCACACAGCAACACATGAATATCAAAAGTTGAATGTAAAGTATCTTTCTGTAGCAAGCTCTTACTAAAAATAATTCTCTGTGACACAAAGCTATGAATGAATGGCACCAAGAGTTTAACACCAAAGTTTCAGAAATTGCAGTTCAATTAATTCTGATTCTAAACGTTTAAAAATATTTTATGGCAGTACAGTAGTGGCACATGCCTTTGATCTCAGAACTGGGAGGCAAAGGCAGGTGGATCACTTTAAGTTTGAGACTCTAGTTTACAGAGAAAGTTCCAGGACAGCCAAAGCTACACACAAAAAAACCTTACCTCAAAAAAAAAAAAAAAAACAAAAGAGAGAGAGAGAGAGAGAGAGAGAGAGAAGAAAGAAGAAAAGAAATTTATGTTCACATCTTAAGTAGATGACTAGATGACTATTTTAAGTGGTTGACTTGTAATCTCTCAATTATGTCTGGTGTCAAAGATAGAAAAATAAAATTGCTTTATAGAAACCACATGTTAAATACGTATTGTATTACTTGCTCAGTGTGGACCCTCTAAATATAAGTGCTTTAGGACACTGAACCAAGCTCTTACATAGTATGTGAAATGCTATGGTAAACGTGAAATTATCTTAGACTGAAGATTGGTGCCAGATTTTTTTCTTTTTGAATACAATAATAAAATGCACATAAAAGGTCCTGTGAGAGGTTCAGCACATAAAATCTGCATTCATTAGACATGCTAATTAGAACAGCAACACAATGACCTAAATGTGTATTAAAAATCCAATACTCACCTTTAGTATCTACCAATAAAGAAAGGTTGAATCAAGAAGTCTGACAGAAGTACATAAAATACTAACTCTAAGCTATATATATATATATATATATATATAACTGGAAAAAAGTTTGTTATTACATCACTTCATGATGCTTAAAACAGCAAAAATTAAACACATGAAATGAGTACAAAAGGCGTCCACAAAAAGACCAAATGACTCATCTGTTAATGCTTAGTGCTCTGCAAACCAGACATTTGAGTTACATTTGCAAGCTTGTGCCAGTGCTACAAAATTTATGACTTGTTAGTCAAAGGCTATGTGGAATGCAGCCAAGATCACCTATGGGAAGAAAATCAGTGTCACAATGTACTACTTTGTGTCTTGAACAGAAAACAGCACAGTTATGCACCAGTCTTTGTATAAGAATCTCTCCTAGGTGCATTGGAAGTTCTCAAAACTGCTCTGGCAGAGCTGTAGGTATGGGGGACAATAAATGGTAAATAACTGGTTCTACTTGAACAAGCAAACCCCAGTACACACTACATTGTAATTTTAGAATTAGGAAACTTTAAAATGAATTAATCTCCTAAGAGAAACATCTGCTGTGAAGTACAATTTTCTAATATTGGCTATTTATAATTTGTTATCTGGCATCTATTATCTATATATCATAGAGGTTCTGATTTTATCTTTATCATTAACACTACTAAAGATGAATCATAACTAATATATGAATTGTAAATTACTTTCATTTTTAAAGTTTCATAAAGAAGATAAAATATGAAGCTCCTGAAAATACATTTGACTCATCTAAACCTAATGGATATTCTCCCACATTTATTGGGTTCTTGGGTATAACTTCATATTCTGGGAAGGCAGAATTTGGATGTCAAACTAGAAGAGACATGACTCTAAGTAAGGAACCCAGTGTTGCTATTAGAAGAATATAGTTACATACTTATAGATAAGAATGAGAAAGAATTATAAGTTAGAGACAGATTGGCTTCAGAGCAACCTAATAAAGAATTTGCTAATATTTTAGGTATGCATATAATGGTTCAGGAATAGTTTAGCTCATGAAAGCAATCAAAAAAACAAAGTATAGCCAAGGGCAAGCAAGGCCCATTAATGCCCAATCTAAAGTTCACAATTTTCTAGAATCATCATTTTCCTAGTTGTTTAAAGAAAAGGTAAGCCCTTATAATTTGTGAATTCCCTAGAATTAAACAAAGAGGTACAATTTAAGTGTGATCTATGATATTAGGAATTACTATGTAAATGTTAAACATTTTAACACTTTTATCACTTCTAGGTTTAACTCAATTGCCACTTTTTTTGTATTTCTTTTTTTAATTCTAATTTTTTTTTTTTTTTTTTTTTTTTTTTTTTTTTGCCTAATTTGTTAAGTGCTATGAGCCTGAATCTAAGAATTTCCAATTATTGCTTCTTCTGGTGTCAGTGTTTTCTGATCTATTTTTATTACAAGATGGTGCTGAATATGTAAACTTCTAAACACTTGGAAATTATAAACTTCTAAAGGAGTGACTTCATCTTCCTTCAGTAATATCCATGGAGGCTTAAACATGTAAGTTCTTCAAACCCTAAATTGAACTACAGGTCTTTGTGGAGCCATGTTATAATAAACTGATTGACATTAAGTTACATTTGATTTACCAACAAACATTTATCAAACACTTGGTTGGCATCATTACAAGAATGCCATAATGGATTAGGTATATGGCCTTCTTGTACTAATACACACTGAAGACTGATACTGAGAGGTAGTCTGGAAGACACCATGACTGAATTTCATGCTTCCGGGGACACAACAATACTCACGAGGCTTTCCCTAGTGATCACCTTCATTTCACCTCTGAATTTTTGGCAGATTTTTCTTCCAGTAATGTCCCTCACTGAGTCTCTCATTCTTGCTGCCCCACGTTAGGCACCAAAAATGTTGTGATCCGTTCTGCCCCATGTTGGGGGGCCAAAATGTCGGGGACCGCTCTATCAGTGTTGGAACCCACACTGCCAAAAGCCTTGGGGGCTAAATTGTTAGAGCCCGAACTGCCCCAGGCTGCTCCGGATTCAGCAAGAGAGAGAGTGAGGACAGACGAGAGGAATGAAGACCAGACTGAGTGTGATTCAATCTTGTTTATTCTTCAGTCTCTCTTCCTAGTCCAAGTCCCAAGTCTTGAGTTTCTAGTCCCTAGTTTCTAGTCCCTAGTGCCTCCAAGTTTCAAGTTACTTCTTCCAAGTGCTAAGTGCCTAATGTCTAATGATCTTCCAAGTGCCTAATAACTAACTAACTTCTTCTGTTTGCCTCTCACCTTTTATATGACTCATTTCTAAGCCATGCCTCTAAGTCATGCTCTTAAGTTACACCGTTAGGTCTTATCTCTAAATCACACCTTTAAGACTCACACACCCAAGGGAAGATCCTGGGTATCTAAAACAAGATGTTATCAGAGTGTGCTCAGTTGTTGTAGGCTATTGTAATCAAGTCTCTTGTCAGGGTATATGGCTCAAGATGGCTGCAAGGATGATAGCTGCCTTCTGTCAGCTCCCCACACAAGGCGAACCCAGGTTCCCTTCTTACAAAATACTCGTTATGTCTGTGTCAATAAGTTTATAGCATAAATACTAAATTTTGAGGATTAAAATAAAAATTTTCTAAACTATCACCTCAGTTTAATAAAAGAAAGGTCATTTATACACCAAAAGAAATGTGAGACAATAGTTAAAAATGTGCTCTCAATGTTTGTGGCCAACATTAATATTACAGTAGCATGTTTAGGGAACTGTTTTTACTACAGTTTTAGAAAACAGAGCTCTCAAAAGGTAGGACTTTTTGACTGACTCTAGAACTGCCCCTAAGCTTGCATAAACATAAGATAAATGAAATACAAAATAAAGCAAAAGGTCCATATCTTAGTCTTAAATGAATATAATTAATGGTAGTAGGCCTGAAGATTTTATGACATATTTTTATATACATTCTTAAGAATATAATATATGGAGCTGGGGGTAGATTAATTGGTAAAGTTCTTGCCTCACAAGCATGAGTTCAGATCCTCAGCACTCACATAAAAGCTAGAAATGATAGTGTGGGCCTATAATCTCAAAGCTGAGGGAAGACAAGACAGGGGGATTTCAAGGGCTCACTAGGTAGCCACTCTAGCCAAAAGAGTAAGCTCCAGGTTCCTGTCTCACAAAGTAAGATAGCAGGTTGAAAGGAGTAGGCATCTGAAGTTAACCTCTGACCTCCAAATATGCATGTATAATCTAGCTTACTCATACATACAGCACATACACATAAATGTGCAGATAAAGAGCACACAATAGAAAATATAACCAATTTTCTTAGAAACCTATAAACAACTATACTGAATGGGTTTTTATGAAACATAACCAAAAGAAGGGAACAAGTAGAAGAAATTAGCAAAGGGGTTCATTCAAAGACCTATATGCTGGGATGTTGGGGAGATTTTAGAAGAGAGACTAGGACTCTTGGAGAAAGAAGGAAAGTTACTATAAGCATTGTTATAGATTATATGTCCACTGTGTGTTGATGCTGCAAATCAAAGAATTGAGTAGATAATTTAAGATTCATCTTTGGCTTTGAGTTGTTTTGTTTTGGCAAAAAAACTACTTATAACATCTGTAATGAGAACCAGTGCCCTCTTCTGGAGGGTATGAAGACTGTATAGTCATATACATAAGATATATACATATACATAAAATAAATAAATCTTTAAAAAAAGAACTATGGGGTTAGACCCTTCTGATGGTGGAGTTATGGCTGCACTAGATTCATTTTAACATTCTGTTCAAAGTTTGAGCTTATTACCCAGTACTGTTCTGGC
This sequence comes from Rhabdomys pumilio, assembly GCA_030674055.1. Lineage (NCBI taxonomy): Eukaryota > Metazoa > Chordata > Mammalia > Rodentia > Muridae > Rhabdomys > Rhabdomys pumilio. The sequence continues at coordinate 74,184 of JANHMN010000001.1, forward strand.
TATGTCTCTCTTAACTTCCCTGACAGCCCTACCCTAGGATTTTCACCTTAGACCTGGTTGAAAACTCTTGCTAGAGCTGCTCCATGACTGTTAGCTCCTGGTGCTCTTATAGAGGACCTGACATGAGCTCCCAGAACTGGTTTACAATGCCAGTTCCAGGGAATTCAATGCCTTCTTCTGACTTTTGCAGGCACCAGATGGGCTGTGGTACACATACATGCAAGCAAAACACAAACACTACAAAATAGGTAAATCTAAAATAAAAAAAAAAATTAAAATGTATACTTCACCCAGTCATTCCACAATATTCCTTGTCATGCAGTAACTAGGATTCCACATCCCCAGAAGTCCACACCCATTTTAATTTGTCGATATGCCAGCCCGGCTGCATCAGATTGCCATTATGAAAAACAGCAAAAGCTACCTATTTGTATATCATTTAAGTGCTACAGACTATGCTAAAAATTTAACAGGAAAATTTTCCATCCATATATAGATATAAATAGTAAATAAAATTCTCTCTATTCAAAGATGGGTAAAATGAGTCTCTGAAACTACATATCTTATGCCACAGTCAATAAGTAAGTGCTTTACTGGGGATGAACTCAAATCCATCTGAATTTTCTTCTAATGAGAAAAGTGGACAAAGAGATGCATGAGAAATGTATTTGTCATAAGACACTTGAGTTAAAATGGTGAGAGGTCAGTGTCCAGCTTGTATGAAGTTTTATTCCCAGTATGGAGCTGACTATCATTCACAGATTTGCTATAAGGACAGTCAGTCATACGTTGGCTTTTTAATTATGGAGTTCCTATTGTAAACAGGAAGATTGTGGGTTTTCTCTAAGTAAAAACAACAAGCAGCAACTAGTTACTATGGTAGTGAAAGCACATTTAACCTTGACTGGAAATGCAATCACCAGAAAGGGGATAGTTAGCATGGTTAGGTGTCTAACTAAACTAGATAAGGTATATCTCATGAAGAGAAGAAAAGAAAAATAACAGATCTTCAATTATGTGACATACTACCATAAAAAACACAGTAAACACATGTTCTAGATTCCTTCAAATGAAAAAATCCAGGATTCAGATGTAGAAAGTACATGTGGTCACAGAAGCACTTTCCACTGAGGGTTAAGAAAGAATATCCACCTATAGTAGTGTGTAAACTGGATTAAAAAATTAATTATATTGAAAAATTAAAGAGCAACATGTCACCGAAATAAAAATCTCTTTTGCTCCAAATAATTAGCAACATGTGGATTTCAGGTTGAAAAGGTTAATGGGAAGTGAAGGTTAGAAATTTCTACTGAGGAGAAAATACCAGCAGTTGTTGATGTGAGTGAAAAGGAAAACTTCAGCCTAGAAGGAAAGTATGTTAGATGATAAAAGACCCAACAGGAGAAAAAAATTGTGAGAGATCATTTTCTATCTGTTCTGAATAGATGATCAAGGCATAGGAGAGTCAGGGCTTTTAAACAAAAATAAAACCAAAACCCACTATCTTTCAAATATAAACACTCAGATGTCTACAGTGTATGGCCACTTTTTTATTGGGTTTGAAACTATGTTTTACTTTTGAAAGATAAGTAGGGAATAGCTAGATAACAATAAATAGGAAAACCCTTTTCAACATACTACTGTTGCCTTTGTTTTCATCACTCCTTATATCTTCAGTATCAACAATTCTTTATAAAACATCTCACCACCAGACTGATGGATTGAATGGATATAGCAGAAATAAATTCAAAGTTCTTTCTGACTGACTCCTTTCCTACTTGTGTTACCACCCACACCGTAAATTTCCAAGCTTGTCCTCAAGTACTAGAAAATTAATCTGTAGCAAGGCATATAACCTCCCTTGTAAAAAGACACATGTTGAAAGGATAACAAGTTTTCCTAAAACACAAAAACAAAACTATACTGATTCATCTTTCCCTACTGAATATGAATAATTCGAAGAGAATTTCCTTATTTTTTCATCTGTAAGGTACTTAAGAGTAGTTTCAGTCTTATTATCTTTCAAAACACTGATTAAATGAGCACTAAAGATTACTATCTTTTGATTTCTAACAAAGGAATCTCCAAAAGATAAAGCAAGTTTTCCAAATTTATCTAGTAAATGAGATAATTTTAAAGGCTTAGTGACTTACCTTATTTTAAAGGTAAAGTGACTCAAATTTGGTAAATTCACCAAATCTCCAAAGTCTTACAAATCTCTTTCTTATTTTTTCACCACTATCAAATGTTTACCACCTAAATACAAGCTGGCCACCATGAAAACCTTGGGCAAAGCCAGCACCATAGATAGCTATTTTATTAGTACAATTTGATTCTGCTAGCCTTTGTCTGGGAAAATTTTAACCATTAGATTAGGTATTTCATAGTTGACTTAACTCAGCTGAGACAGAGAACCTAACAGTGGTGGTGTTTTAAAAGTGCCTCTCCATTCTGATTATAAAGGAATCATGATTAACGAAGTTCTCTTTGTGTCCAAGTCCATTCTGACAGACAAAGAAAGAGCCCTTCCCAACTCCTTTTTAAAAACTGACTCCTTTCCTACTTGTGTTATCACCCACACAATCTGTTCACAGCCCACACAAACAATATTGCCAGTTTGTGCGAGTTCGTAAAACATTTATGTGGTAAAAGCAGACAGAACTAGCAGAACCTCATCTTAACAAAGGATGATGAGACATTCAGTAGAAGAATTCACAAAGAGAAATACAGACAGAGGCCCTAAGCTGAATGGATTTGCCCACAATGGTTAACACAATACCAGTCCTTATGGGGACTTGTCAACTTTCTGGTCAATTTGCAGCTTCCTCCAGCTTTTACACTCCAAACTCTGTTTCTTTTAGAAGTACTTTTCATTGTTGTTGCTTTGGTTCTTTGAAACAGGGTTTTTCTGTGTAGCCCTCGCTGTACTGGAACAAGCTCTGTAGACCAGGCTAGCCTCAAACTCAGAAATGATCTTGTCTCTGCTCTTTACCCACCATGCCCCAGTGCTAGGAATAAAAGCATGTGCCACTTGCTACTCCTGGTTAGAAGACTTTTTAAAAGAAATACAATAAACAAGTTAAAGGTCCAAATCAGTGACTTAAAGATACTTCAATTTTTCTAAAACTTAAAATGTAAAACCAAGTCAGCCAAAGAATCTAGTCCAAATCAATAGTTCAAAGGGACTGAGCTAATGAGTATAAACACTTAGCACACTGCCTAGAGTATAATTGGTTCTCAAATAATGTTACCTGTTTATAGTCATATGTTGCTGTGTCTTTCTAACAATACTTTTATAATTGCTTCAACCTTTCTACAAACCTAAAATATTTACCTTATCTGTTCTTTGGTTTATTGTTAAAATCATATACTTCACATACATTGTTTTCTTTTTCAAGTCTAGATATTGAAGTTGACAATCACTTGACTCACTATGTAAGATTAGCTCAGTAGTTTTATATCAAGTGCATTTTTCCTTACCACAGATGAGCAGATGATCCTGTCCTATGATCTATATTTTCCAGAATTTTGTGAAGTGTAAAATATGCCTTAATTGTCATCTACAATAAAACTCTGATGAGTGTTTAAGAGCACTGGTTGCTCTTCCAAAAGACCTGGTTTCTATTTCCAGTACACACATGGCACCTCACAACTTATAACTCATTTCAGGGGATCCATGACCCTTTTGTGGCCTCCATGGATACCAGACATGTACATCATACACAGATAAACATGCAACCCAAACACTTATACACATAAAATAAAAATAAATCTTAAAATAAATATCTGATTCACAGATAAACAAAAGATTCAAGATTTGCCCTACAATCATTAATTTAAAAAAAGAAAGAAAATAATGGGTGGGTGGAAAGACTGATGAACATATGTAGCTTTGAGGAAAGGCATGCTCCTGTTTTAATTGTTAAAGGAAATGTCTTCAAGCAGACAGGAAGAAATATGAAGGATTGGATGTCCAGAGAGGAAAACGATACTCAAGGCAGACTTCTTCATTCTAGACACAGATTGTTTTCTATTAAATTAATTATTGAGAACAGTGAATAATATAAATCTTGTCTTCATTTATGCATATCAAATTGTATTTCAATTACTCACCCAATTTCTGACAATCTATGTCAGACTTCAATTATTCAAAAATATCTTTTCATCTTGTCTAAATTATGCTTAGAGCTCTTCATCAATTGCAACGAACTTCAGCCTTAATAACAACTTGTTTTATTGGTCTTGTCTTTCTAATCAAATTGAAGTTGCACAAAGACAAGCTCTAGGTATGCATACTCTTCAATAGCACAGAGCTAAGACAGAAAACTGTAGTAACATGGGTTGAGTTGCTGCTTATTCTGCCTCATATTCTCTAGTATGTCTTAAAAAAACTTCCAAAGAGTCATCATATACACTAAGGAAATTTTCCAGCTATCTCTAGAGATACTATTCTGCTTGTACAATCCTTGAAAATTCTCTTCTGCCTATAATAAATTCATTTCAGCGGCTTAGATATACTGTGGTCACCTATCTTTCACATGCATGCAACTCAGATACAGCATGTGCTACAATGAGCTTTGTTTCAAAATTGGAAATTCAGCCAAATTCTAAGAATTATCACTAGTGATCTCCACTAGCAACTCAGTGCTCAACAGTGATTCCTAAACATGCACTCAAATATACAGTTTCAAATAGTGTTTCCTTCCTTCCTTCCTTCCTTCCTTCCTTCCTTCCTTCCTTCCTTCCTTCCTCCCTCCCTTCCTTCTTTCCTTTCTTTTGAGACAGGGTTTTTGTGCACAGCCCTGGCTGTCTTAGCATTGGCTCCTCTCTGTTGACTCTATGTCACATCAAGTAGAAAGTTGATGCTAGGGGGCTGGAGAGATGGCTCAGCAGTTAAGAGCACTGACTGCTCTTCCAGAAGTCCTGAGTTCAATTCCCAGTAACCATTGGTGGCTCACCACCACCTGTAATGGGATCAACTGCAGTGTATTCATATAAAATAAATAAATAAATCTTTAAAAGAAAGAAAGTTGAAGATAACTAAGCTACCTTTCAAAAACAAGAAAAAAAAAACATGAAACTAAACAAAACTTCCAGTGAGTTCTTCCTTTTCCTAATCTTCAGCACTTTCATTCCCAAAATGATCAACTTTGAAAACATAACACTGAAGGAAAGAAGCAACCAAGCAAATCAAGTCACTAAATGGGAAGCTTATCTTCACAATCGACCAAAGGACTGTAAAAGAAAAAAAGTAAGATATGCTTGGCAAATTAACAAAGGCTTTAAAAATTTAAGAAACACCCAATATTAGACAACAAATATGGAGTTGTGCACTCCTAGACTTAGCTAGTGAGTTACATGGTGATCATCACCAATTCTTTAAAAGTAAATCCTTAGAATTGAAACTGCTAATTACACCATAAAGATGCAAATAATAATTAAACTATAAAGGTTTTCAAAATATTTTATAATAGCTTCTATTCTGAAAGTATTATAAACTTAAGTTAAAGAACACTGAATAATTCAATTTTGTTGCTTTGTAATTCATCACACTAATGCTCAAATGGCTATCTATTGGCATGGCATACATAAGAAAAACACATCACAAAAGAGAGTCAGATGCAGATATTTATACCCAAACAATGAACAGAAGCTGCTGACCCCTGTGGCTGAATTAGGGAAAAGCTGGAACAAGCTGAGGAGGAGGGCGATCCTATAGGAGGACCAGCAGTCTCAATAACCTGGACTCCTGAGACCTCTCAGACACTGGACCACCAACCAGGCAGCATACACCAGCTGATATGAGGGCCCCAACACATATACAGCAGAGGACTGGCAGGGCTGGGCTCAATCAGAGAAGATGTAACTAACCCTCAAGAGACTGGAGGCCCCAGGGAGTAGGGAGGTCTGGTGGGGAGGGGGTGGTGGGATAGGGACATCCTCGTGGAGATTGGGGGTGGGAGGAGAGGAGGTATTAGATGTTGAACAGTCAGAGAGTGGGCCAGGAGGGGGATAAAATCTTGACTGTAAAAAAAAGATTAAATAAAACTAAAATATAAAAAGAGTCAATACTACAAGTGACGAAACTTCAACAAAACCTGGTCAACTAGCTTTTCCTCATATATTTTTAAGAAAGATTATATATATTAGCTGTCTTTGGGCACACCAGAAGAGGACATTAGATCCCATTACAGATGGTTGTGAACCACTATGTAGTTGCTGAGAATTGAACTCAGGACCTCTGGAAGAGCAGTCAGGGCTCTTAACTGATGAGCCATCTCTCCAGCCCATTCCCCCATATCTTGAGAGTACTTTCTGGCTCCTCTAAAATTTACCAGAGTATCAAAAGAACTTGAGAGAAAGAACCTGAACAGACTATAGTTATCAAAATAACACTTAAAGAGACATCCAACAACCGTTCACAAAAGTAACTATAAGTTATATGAAAAAAGGTGAAGAAAATAGACTACAGACAATATTTAATTCTAAAAGAGAGCTCAAAAAGTAATAAAAGTACAGGTATTTCTACAACAAATAATTCTACATTAAAAAAATACAACTGTACTTTTTACTCTTCTATCTGTTACCATGTAGTCAAATTTCCAAGTTTTAATCACCACAAATCTAATGCCTTACAAACAAAACATACCATAAACATAGTTCTTTTCTCAGATCCCATGACTTTAAATGTGAAGCTCCCTGGTGAACTGGCCTATCCTGGACTATTGGCAAGATCAAAAAAGGTGATTCCTTCAAAAGCACTTTGAAGAAGGATAAAAGCTCTCTACAAATGTGAGGTATCAGGAATATCAAATGTAGTGCCTAGACTTAACATACACTCCACAAAGCATGATAAAGGTCATGGCAAACCTTTGGGTTTGTACAATCTCCATATTTTTTCCTGATTTCATTTCTGAAAAACAGATATTTGCTTACAACCTTTCCCTCTAGTATAGGGGCAGGCTCTTTAAATTATCTGAGTTATAAAAACATGATTCTATAATTTTAAACAGGAAATTAAACAACAAAGTGAATACCAAGGAAAATTTAAAAATACAGATATGCCTGGGAAAGGCACCTAAAAAGGGCAAAAGGCTACACTACAAACAAATATGGGGATAATGGTTTCTATATTCTTTCATTAAAGTTAGGACAATTATTAATTATAGAAGACATACATTTTTGAATTTGTTCATTCTTTAGAATAATATTAACTATATTTTACAGGACTCTACTACTTTCACATTTGAAGAATTACTACTTTTTTTTTTAAAGTTGTCTTTTGGTAGGACTGTGCCTCTAAATCACAGATTTATATAGTAATTTTTCTACAGTGAACTAATTTTCAAGATTGCAAAATTTTTAAGAAGACATAGGGAGGTGGATAATAAGTATACTAGAACTTTGAAGTACACTTTGTCTTAAATCCTTCCCCCAACTCTACTCCCCTCCCCGCCCCCAGAGGATATTTACAATCTTCCATGACACATGCTCTGTACCTTCTTGGTTCAAGGAAAACACACCTACAGCATTTCAAATTAACTACTGACCCTTACTCTCACACTATAAACAAACCCTTTTCAGAATCTCAATTGCATTGTGTCCACATTGGTTAAAGCTGGAAGCCTGGTGACCTCATGTGGTGTTAGCTTCTCCCATGCACCAACAGCATCCGCCTTTCTACTCAATTACCCTCTTTGGTGCCAGTGGATTGCTACCCAATGAACATACACAATAGGCTTCTGCTTCATTACACTAACCAACAGCAGGATAGAAATAAGCAGAAGAGGAATAAACAAGCTAATTTATCATGAGGCCAGAGCAAGTGTTCACCAGTCTAGCCATGGAAAAGTTGAGTGGTTAACAGGCATCTCTGCAGTCTGAGATGATGTTTATGATCTTATAGATTATAGACCAGCTGCAACAGAACCTCAATGATTAAAGAACTTTTCGAATTAGCAGATGTAGACACAAGCACACAGGAAACCCTACCTTTAACTCATAAGTTCCTATATAAAATCTATTCAATTGTTATTGAGAAAACTCAGCCTAGGATTCCAGATAATGGGGACTGACATCCTAATAATTTGCCCCAAGTGCTCAACCTGACTGTAGGGTTTCTGTTATTCATCATGAAGGAGGTGGTCAGGAGAGACCCAGGCTCTTTGTGAGGAGGATCTGGTGCCCCCTTCATTAGGCAAGGGCACAGCGGTTGATTAAATTAACAACTTCGGAGGGCTTCAGTCCCAGTTCCCAGACATTAGCACCATCATCCAGAACAAATTAAAGTCTCACAGCAATTAAGCAGATTTTGAAAATGAATTTCCCATGGTTCAATGGCTCAATAGCAATCTTGAGTTAAGTAGTAGAACAGAGCTTGAAGGAAGGAGGAGGAATTGCTAAATTTCTAAAGTAAATGTGCAGCTGGCAGAAAGACAACAGAAAGCCTCTGTTAAGTGCCTCTATTTAGTGAGACTGAATTTTAGACAACAAAGGTGAAAAAAATTTAAACAAAACTGTTGCACTAAAATGATGAGTTTCATAAAGATTTATTTTTTTCCTATTTTTAATTACTTTTAATTTCTTTAATGTTATTATATTCCTAATCAAAAATTTAAATAGGAGACAAATCATGTATTTCTTTTCACCAGATACAACACTATAGGGCATCCAAAACTCAGAGATATTTACATCAGCTTCCCCAGGACACTGGGTGAAAGGATTAAGACTATCAATAACACAGTCATTAATTTTAAGGATTCACTACTTGACAGACCGTATACTGAAGTCTTTTTAACAGTTTATTTAATCTTTCAGCAATTTTATAAAAATAAATCTGCTGAGTCCTAATTTACCCTCTTCAAAAAGTACTTTCAATCTCCAATTAAATAGTTATTCAAGGTTGCCTAGCCAGCACATGGTGGGACCAGGACTTGAACCCACACTTTCTGGGTTATAGCTCACCCAGAAAGAGCAGAGTGCTTGTTTAGCATACCCAGAGAATCTGTTCAATCCCCAGAATTACAAATAAGTAAGTTTAAAATTTAAACTCCTTTTAAAAATCTAATCTGTCAGTCTTAAAGAACAACCATATGTCTGCAAAATTCTTAGAAAAGTAGAAAAACAAATTCCCATTTTTAAGAGTTTGTAGTCAAACTGTGGAGCTTCTAAAATAAGTCCTTTCAGAACAACCTTCATGAAGCAGAAGAAACACATCTAAAATAAGTCCCTTCAGAACATCCCTGGTGAAGCAGAAGAAATACATCTAAAATAAGTCCCTTCAGAACAGCTCTGGTGGAGTAGAAGAAACAGATTTATGTTGTTCCACTATCACTTAGCTTCTCTATTTGATTACTCAAACTTTGGAAATATATTCACTAGAGTATATTTCTTTTATACTTAATTGCCAAGCGTGAACAAACAACCACATTCATTTATCTGTGTTTATGATCAATGAAAGATAAAAACACATAAACAAAAGGGAAAGATCATGAACAGTGACCAAAAAGCTTGGTTCAACCCATGTTGAAGAGAAGGTCCTTTTTCAACTCCAAAAATAGTACAAGTTTATACATGCCCAAGCATACATACCATGAAGATATGCATGGCCTTTTGTTAACATTCTCAAGAGAAAAATAATAGCCTTATCTTTGTTTAAACAACGAATGCATAGCCTGGAATACAATACTAGAAAATATAGACCAAAAGATGTACATTTTCGGTATTTTTGCAATAAGTCCAAAGTGCAAGGCATTTATATATGCATTTCTTCAACCATATTCCTGGTACTCATTTTGTACTTGACTATGGTAACAACTACACATCAAAGTGGAGCTTAAAGTTGTATATGGCTTATTTTATATATTATCTTACAATTTATATTATTCTTATTGTAAAATTCATATGGTGCTAGAGATGTCTACTGGTACTTACTTAGTATGCACATGCCTCTAGTACCACCACAATATAGCTTTATAATTCTAACTAATACTCTAATAGCTGATATTGCATTAGTAAAAGATCATCTTTTCCCCTCAAATTCAATGTTCAAAAATCTCTATCATATATTATAAATTTAGAAGAGGAAAAAATTTCTTAATGGATGATGACTCCAGTTTTATATTGTAGAACAGAAGAGCAGCTAAGGCTTGCATTGTTAACAAACACATATGGAACATGTAAGTAAAATTTCATTAAAAGTTTTGCTACCTAGGCTTTCTTATGCTATGAATAGCCATGTATACTGGCCCAGGATTTTAGATTTTGAGAGCAGTGCTGATAATTTAACTTATGGACTTGTCTGAACTATATCCTCAACCCAAAGCCAGAATATTAAAAAGAAAAAATTAAGATAAAAAATTTAATAGCTTGTGGAAGCTATTAAAAACTAAACTAAAAGATAAATGAACCATTGTGATTACCAAATATGTGAATGCCATACTTCTTGAACTATTAGTTAGCAGGGACTATGCCAATAGGAAGGTCATAAGGCAGTATTATTGGGTTTCTAGTAATACTTAAGCAATTGAGAAGCAAAAAGCAAAAAATAATGAGACACAGGATGAATACAAATGTATACATGTGTGTGCCAAGCAGTTATGTAGTGGTAACTTCTAATCCAGAAAAATGACTCTCATAAAGTAATTAATGTCTATTAGCAGGCACCCTTCTAACAAATGCACAAGTTATATTATGATTTCAATTCCTGTAAATTATTTAGGGGCAAAGAAACTGAGACTTTACAGCACATTAAAGTTTTATCTAGGCTGCATAGGAATTCTGATAGCAAATAGTTAAATTAAATCACTACTGTTTGTTGATAAAATGAAATTTCTAGATGAATGAATTTTCTACAACTAGAAAAACTTTAAACAGAAGGATTAGTGCATTTTCTTTTGTTTTCTCATACATGATAGGCAAGTGTTGTATTATAATTGAGCTATAATTCCAGTCTTCTTTTTACTTACTTGAGACAGGGTCCCACTAAGTTGTTGAAGCTGGCCTTGAAGTCACTCCCCAAGTAACAGTGATCCTTCTGCTTTAGCCTCCTGAGTGTTGAGATAAAGGCCTTTATAACCCAGGTTTTCAGTAAACAAAAAAACTATCAAACAAGAAACCTTTTGCTGCCATTCTGTTTTATGAGTAACTATTTCTCAAGGATTCTGAAATACACCCAAGTAATCAGCAAGTACCTTTCAAAAATTTTAACAGCTCGCTTAGTTTGGTGAGTTAATGGTTTCCTAGACAAAGTTGGGATAAGTCCTACTTTATAAGTTACTGTCTCACAGATATGATAAGCCTAGTTTTAATCAAAAATGTATCCATACTCGTCCTTCTCCTAAAATATATATATTTTGAATGAGTGGAGTAAGCAAAGAAAGTAATGAAGAAATTTTTTGGTTTCTGCAAAAACTAAAGAAGGGAAAGAAGAAAGGGAAATGAATGCTGATTAAAAGATAATAGTGCTCCTTCAGGTTAAAAATCAATAAATTATCTCTTCTTTCTTTTCATTGGCTATTACATAGAAATATTATGTTCTCTTACAGCAAATCTCTGTTCTCCTGAGCATGTATTAAAGACTGGTGGGTTCTATGTAGCCAGAGGTTAAAACAAACATAAAGCTAACTCAGGTCTCACAGTTTTCTGTTGCAGCTATCCCTGACCTCCAACAATAAGAAGAATCTGATCATTTCCAAGTAGAGGCATGTTTTGTAAATGATAGCTTATTCATTGCCTTCTCAAGAATTTTATCTGTAACTACTTAGCTTAGGAATGTAAAGCTAAAGCAGGATCCTGGTTCACACAGGACAGAACCAGCTTAAAAGAACAGAGCAAAGAAAGGAATGTGGGTGTGTCTTTCTCCTTAGAGGCATTCTACTCAGGGCAAATTACAGCCTAATGGACAGCATAAAACATGTTGAGAAGCAGATTAAAAAGAAACTGGAGCTCAAGAATGCATACTTGCCTTCAGCGAAGGCTAGATTTAACAAAGTTAGAACCCACCTATTTGGTTGTGATAACCTGAAGACAAACATGCTAAGTAGGGAGACTGAAAGTCTATATCATGTCAACTAAATTATATGTTGCTTCATGACTGGTTCAAGAAAGTAAAGACAAAGAAGGAAGAATTAACAGTACAATCTATGAGACTGGATTTATTAATGGAGAGCCTGAAAACCACCGAGTCAACCATTTTCAGAAGAATTACTTATTTTCTAAAGAAAAATTTTAATGCCTTGCCAAAACTAATATAGTAGGCTTAATATTTTCTTTTAATTCTCTGCTCTCATAGACATGCAGCATGGATAAAGCCCCTGAGCTATGCAAGGGAATTAACCAGAAGTTTAAGAAAGCCCTATAATTTGCATGAGCTAGGTTTTTTTTTGGTTTTTTGTTTTGTTTTTGTTTTTTGTTTTTTGAAGAGCATTCCTTTGTCTGAGAATATTAAGAGCATACAGCTGGGAGGGAAAAAAGCAACAGAAAAATTGCTGTTGAAAGTACAGGATTTAAATGGGCATGGAGATGGAAATGCTAGCTTACTGTAGGGGAATGGGTGGCAAGAAAAATGTAGGTATGAGAAATCCAGACTAGCTATATCCTAAAGGGATGAAGGAATGTTTGCTCAGGCCTTAAATTTTCTTTTTTTTTCCTGGGCCATATTCCATTATCATCTCCTTCAATATCCACACTGCCTTCTTTCCTTTACCAATTACATTCAGTACCTGTTGTTTAGGCTGAAGACAAAGGGTACTCTTTGGCACTCACTTCTCAAGGTTTCTGTAATGTTCATACTCCTTTTGCTGCATGCTGTTGTAACCAAGGTGGTATGTGAGTTTCTCAGGCTTAGCCTTCCCCAGGATGGGTTGTAAGCATAGTCATAATCACAGTGGCTGGTATGAGAGCTGTTGTGTGTCAGGAATTGGAATGGCTTGTTTAGGAAGTAGCTAAGTCATTTTGGTACTCAGGTAGCAATGGAAATGCTTACTTAGCTTGAGGAAGGGGCATAGCCAAAAAAGGAGATTGAGATTTCATGTCTTATTTCAAAAAAAGTTACTTAAACAGGTCTGAGATTCAATTGAAAATTGGAGAAAGTAGCAGTAATATAATTGTGAAATATATTGAGCATTAAATGAATCAATACCTCTGAAATGTTTTCCATGGCCACCAAAAAGTCAACAGTCACTGTAAAGTAGACACCTGCTCCTGGTTAGACATCAACATGATTCTTGCTTTTACTCCTCTACAAAACTTGTTAGGGATAGAATATGAAGCTTGGATACAGAAGCTGAGGAGCTGAAGAATAAAACAAGAGTCTCAGTATGTTTTTTAAATTCTAAAATATGAGGCTTCTTATTTTTCATAATTTAAAAGTCTTCAGTCTGTTTCTTTATGCAAAAAGAAAATAACAAAACATTTCTTGATCTTCAAGTCCTGTCCTCCCACTGCCATCAGACACTTAGGAACGACCTGTATCTGGTCTACTTGTCCCATCAGGCCAGGATCACCAAATTTCAGAAGAGAGATCTACTCAAGTGAAACTAATGTGTAAATCTGTTAAATCTGTTTCTATCAAAATCAACAGCTTCATTTTTTTCTATGTTAAAAAAAAATAAATCTATTAGCATTTTCCTGAAGAATAAAATGTACCTTTCATGGTGTCAGCATGTCTACGCCTGAGAGTTGCTGATCTTGCATGCTGACATAAAAACTGTCATTTTAGAAAGACTTTGTTTTGCTTTGGTTTCTTTGTTGTTGTTGGTTTGGGTTTTCTGTTTGATCAGGGTTTGGGGGTTTGGGGTTTTTGTTGTTGTTTTTTGTTTTTCTTGGTTTTGTTTGTTTGCTTGGTTGGTTTTTCAGGACAGGGTTTTTCCTGAAACCCTGAACTAACTTTGAAACTAGAACTAACTTTGTATACCAGGCTGTCCTAGTATTCAGAGATTCACCTGCCTCTGCCTCCCAAGAGGTAGGATTAAAGGCCTGTGCCACCGCTACTGCCTGGCTGGTATTATTATTATTATTTTTTGTTTCAACTGCTATCATTACTGTCATCTATACCTTCCAAATCCCTCTCTAATCTCCAGTGATTCTATCTCTTTTCTTTCTTTGAAAAACTACAATCTTCTTATATAACTACATGAATATGTCAAACTACCAGCTGGGGAATATAAAATGAAGCAATCTTTCTTTCTGGTTAATGAACCAGGCTGCCTAGACAATTAGATGATTCATACAGTTTGGGGGCTGAATAGAACTTCTAAGAAAGGAGTAAGAATGGCATTTGAATTTCTCCAAAAGTTACCTTCCATTGGCCTTGCTAGGATACTGGTTTGGCACTAAAGTTAGACTTTCTTTATCATCATATAGATTATTCTTTCTTTCCATGTTATCCAAAAATTAACAGTGAGAAATCAGTTACAGCATGTTACTCATTATACCTCTCTGCACTAAAATACTTTTTATTTAGACCCCAAAGTTATGGTTGAGGCAGAATGGTTTAACTCTGGTTTGTGATAGCAGACTGATTGAAGTCTATTTCCATATTTGACTGAGACAGTTAATATCTTGAGAAAATTTACTAGAACTGCCTGCATCTCGATTATTTGCATAATAAAATGAGTACAAAAATAACAGTGATGGCCCAGTGAAGAGGTTCAGCAGGTAAGGGTCTAAAAAGAGTTCAATCCCTGGGCCTACATGGTAGAAGGATAGAACCAACTTCTACAAGTTGTCCGTTGAGATCCACACACTAAATATAATTTATTTAGGCTTTATATTCTCTCTTAGCCTTGTCCTGGACATAACATGGACCTCGATAAGTACATTGGACATTAAACGAGTGGTATACCAAAACTTGAACTAAGGACATTCTATAGAACTACTTTATGAGGGAGATAGATATGAATCTTTTCTCAGTCCGTACATATTTAACAGTAAGGGTTGCCAGGAGTGGTAGCACATGCCCTTAATTCTAGCACTTGAGAAGCAAGAGGCTGGTAGATATGTCTATCTGACCTGGTCTACATAGGGAGCTCCATGCCAGTCAGCAAGACGTTGTCTCAAAAATAAGCAAAAATAATAAATGGTAAGTAAATAAATAAAACTAAAAATATAAAGGTATACGCCAAATTATTATAAAATGTCATTTAGATAAGGCACAGTTTATAGGCAAAGGATTTGTAAGCCTCACAAAACTATTCAAAATTACATCATAGAAATATTTCTCACTTTTTACTACAGAAAGAAAATTTGCACTAGAAGGCTAGATGGGAGGTACTAAGAAAATCAGATGAGAGAACAATTAGATACTACTAACACAAGCATTGTCTCATTATACTAATCAAAGTTTAGCTTTCTAAAAGTTAAATAATGTTATTTTAATAATGAAAAACTGATTAAATAAAGTTAGATTGCACAAGATTTATATAAATAGCAGTTGTATGATTCTTCTAAGAGTTAATAAAGAAAAAGTATAATTTGATTAGGTATGTAATTTTATAAAATAAAAACATAATTAAATACAGAAAAATATGACCAGTATCAGCCAAGAAACAGTCAGTACTTTTCAAGATTCTCATAAGATATAGCCTGATTTAGTGAGCTATACCTTAATCTCAGAATTTGGGATATAGAGGAAAGAAGATCAGGAGTTGGAGATCACCATTAGTCAGTGGGGAATCACCCTGGGATACAAGACTGTATGTAATATATTTAATACTTAGTATATGTAATTACATATTTTATGTATAATACATGTAATAAATATAATATATACAGCAAAATTAAAATCTAATGTACTGACAACTGTGTACCCTGTTTAACCACGATTTCATTCAACTTTTTGAATTTCAGCAACTTTCAAATGAACTGCATCAGACAAATGCTCATACGAATGGGTAACAATCAAGACCATCAACAATTTCCACTTAATAACAGAATAATGGAGAGTTCTGAGTCCTTGACAGGCCTATTTGAGAAAATGTGGTAACTATATATATACATATATATGTCTTATACACATTATTATATCCTCAGCATTTAAAAAGGAGGCCACTCGTGACATTTGACTAAACAATGCTCCTTCTCAAAGAAATTATAATGGTGATTTGTTTACTTTTACTTGCAATTTGTTTGAAATATTCTTATTTGTAGATTTGCTTAAAATAATTTAACCATAATCCATTCTGTCCAATTGTGATCTCTGCTCTATTCATAATCTTAGAATTAGGTAAAAGAGCAACATGATTCTTTAAACATCATAGCATCAGAAATGATTAATCTGAGCTAAACATCATACACATAATGAGCCAGATACCCCAGTTCATCTTGTTTCTTGCTCTTGTTTCATCACATGGTCTCTTTTCACCCCTTCTACTATCCCAACAGACGTTTTTCCATGAACTAAATTCATCAAGCATGAAAACAAAAAAAAATTATTTTAGTATTTTCCAGGCTTGATTTTCAGGAAAGTAAGATTAAGCTGTACCTTTCAAAACATTTTATTTTCCTTTTTGGAGTGCTTAAATATTAAACACATTTTAAAAGCTAGCCACTTATTAAGTTTCTGAATGCATAAAAAGATGTCTAATTTATAGTGCCTCAAAATTTTAACAAAACCATAAATGAATAAATTTATAAGTCTACCAAATTCTACCGAGTATGATATTCTTTACCAAGTCTGTTTGTAAAATTTCATCAGAAGTTCAACAATATATATAGACACTGGTACAAGAAAAACACAAAGCCATCCAGAAAGTAAATTAACAAGTTAGGTAAGAAGGCCTTTAGGATACAGGAGATTTGATATAAACCAAACCAAATCCCTTCTATTTGCTTTTATGGCTTCTTTTAAAAATTTCCCCTTGATTTTATGAGGCTACAATTGAATATTAATCCAAATGTCATATAAAATTCTGAGTGCTAAAAGAACTATACAATCAGAGGTGAAAGGGTTCTTAAACTCATTTATCTACCAGTAAGGAGAAAAGCCTATAGGTTAAGTGACTTGCCTAGTCACTTTGAGATTCATGATTCGCTATGGCTGTTTAGGGGATGATTGCTTTTGTTTTGTGTATGTCATGTATTTCCAATGAGGAGCTTTTCCATAATATTTTTCTCCCCTGAGATTTTCTCAGGGGGAAAGAAGGATTCAAAAGTATCAAAGTGGCTACAGTTCAGAAGGAACAGTATGCCTGACCCCATAAGTAGCACTGGGATTGAGTAGTAGGGTTCTGTTCTAGTTCCTGTTCTTTCAAGTACTAATTCTAATCGTCAACTCTGAACAGTTTCATCTACTTTCAATTTAGAGAAGCTGAGTAGAAAACATAACATGTATCTCTTGTCAATGTCTATTTCCTGTATTTAGGTCATAAGAGAGCCTAGGTTACCTAAGTTTATTTAAGAACAAAAAAAAAAAAATGCTACTCTCTAAGTTGATGAAGTAAAAACTAAAACAGTATTTAGTGTGGGCTACATATAATCTGTTCAGTCTCGGGATCAGAAATGAGGACAAGTACTGCAGCTGGGAAAGAAGGAAAGTAAAACAGTGATACAAAGTAAAGTTATGCAAAAACTTCCTCCAACAAATGTTATAGAGAGAGGAAAAACTAGAAAAGCTAGAACTAAAGTAGTTTGTTAATTTAGGAAAATCTATTTAGGTATAGCCTGCAGCTCTACTAACCAAGTTCTACCTTAGATGAGGTTGGGTGGGAACAACCTTAGCACTACTTACCTCCTACTTCAGACAAACCTAACTTGAACAAACAACTGTTCTAACTGGTAATTCTAATGTCCAGCAAACACTTGCAGGGGCCTTTGGGATCTCCTCTGCAATGGTGAGGTTCCAGAAAACATGTTAGTTCCAGAAGTGCTATAGGAAACCTACTACAGGAACCAGTCTGTGGGCCCACATCAGTTTCGTGGGGTGGACAGGGTGCAGCTACAGGAAACTGTAATGGTTAACTGTGTGCAAAAACCTCAAAGGGGAAGGTCAGGCCAGGATAATAGGCCAATTTAATTCTGAAAGCACAAGGTGCAAGAAATTTTATGATGGTCTGCCACTGAAATCACACAAGATCCAATAGCATCCAACTGCAACTGCTCATCAAGGGAAACAAGAGGTGTAATTGTAACCGCGGTGTAATCACTGTGAGACTGCTGCTGCCTACAGCTCCCAGCAGAGAAGTATTAAGAGCCTGGAAAATCCAATACAGAGAAAAAGAGATTGTACATGGTGTAGCGAAACAAAAGCACTTTGTGTGTGTGTGTGTGTGTGTGTGTGTGTGTGTGTGTGTGTGTGTGTGTG
>JANHMN010000001.1:92494-123773 GCA_030674055.1 Rhabdomys pumilio
GTGTGTGTGTGTGTGTGTGTGTGTGTGTGTGTGTGTGTGTGTGTGTGCGTGTGCGCGTGTGTTTCGCGCATACGGAGGACACAGGCTTAGAAACATGTACTCGACCTCCTCAGAACTCCCTTCTTGAAGCGTCTCCTTCTCTCCTTTGTTTAAAAACACTTAGCCTGGTGTTACAAAGATTGGCAATACCAGACTCTCTGGAATGCGAACCCAACACACCCTAGTCTAGAGGAAAAACACTGTACCCACTACTCTCACCCCCTCAAGGGAGCTCCTGAGCTGCCCAGGGGCTCCTGCAAGAAGCATAGACCCTCGCCTGAGCTCATCCACCCAGCCAGGAGCAACAGCCAGCCCCAAGGAAGCCAAGCTGCCCAGCAGCGCCCGCTCCGAAGTTGGCACTGAAGTTTGTCCAAGGATGTCCGGAACCTTGAGGAAAAAGAGACATGAGGTGGAAAAGACAGTAGGAGTAAGTTGAGTTTTCCGGGTGGATCCTAAGGCAGAAGGTCAAGCTACGTCGGAAGCCTCTTTTGTTTTTTGTTTTGTTTTTTGGTTTTTTTTGTTGTTGTTGTTTTTGGTTTTTTTGTTGTTGTTTGTTTGTTTTGTTTTGTTTTTGATTGGTGCGCACTGAGAAAGTCTCCCTGGCGCCTGAGAGCTGTCACCTGAGGGCAGCCCAGGAGGGAGCAGGAAACGTCCTCCTGGCGCCAGGGAAGGACCTCAGGCTTCGGACTCATTGAATCTTGGGGCTCAAAGCAGAGGGGGAGGGGAAATGGCAAAGGGGACAAGAGGCAAAAGCAACACCTTTTAGACAGGCTTTCTCCTCTGCCCTCTCCAAGTTCGTGCTGAGAGGGCCAGGACTCTCCCAAGCCACTCTACTCCATCCGACTTCGAGTCCTCAGTTCAAACAAGTCCACCGCCAGAGGTGGGTGGGGTGGCGGCGTGGAAGCCAAGGGCATAAAGGTTGAGACCCTAAAACCAGCTCTAGTCCCTCACCGAGACAACCTAATGCATTTACACAAGCCACAGCCAGTAACAGCTCGCGGCTGGCACTGGGTTTAGCTCCCAACTCTCCTGTTATTCCTAATAAAGTCGATTACGTTGCCCTCCCGGAGCTGATTGGAAGGAAACCGAGAGGGAAAGAGCAGGGGGAGCAATCAACTTTGCGACCCAGCACTTCCTCGCGATCCGTCGCCATGCTTAAGATCCACCCCCACCCCCTCCTGCCTTTCAAGTGGATACTGAAACTAGGCCAAAACTTTTCCCCTCCTTTTCTCTTTGCCACTAGACTGGATTGTGCCCCATGGAGCCCCATGGAGCTCTGCTTTCTTAAGCACAATAGCCGGACTAATTAGATCATAGAGGCAAGGCAGCGATACTGTAACAAGTAGCCCAAGAGGCAAAAGAGGGAAGGGCCGAAGAAAGGGAAAGGGGAAAGTTTGCAGCTCTTACACTTACCGATCAAGCCTCCCACCAGAAAGGCAACGATTTGGAAAACCAGAAGAATCCCTCCAACAATGCAGAGCTTCTTGGTGCTCATGTTTTCTATAATTGCCCCAGCCATTTCTGCGACCCCCTTTCTTTTCTCCTTTAAGTAAATGTTTTAGGGTATGCTTTCGCTTCCCCTCTCCTTCTTCCTTGCCCTCTTTTCCTGGTGCTGTAAAACTTCAAGGGTGCGATAGCAGAGAAGGTGGGACCCAGACCGCAGGCGCCCGCGCGGATGCCTGGGCGAAGCCGCTTGGGCTCCCCAGATGCCCAGAGCTGAGACTGCGGCCGCCCGGCAGCCAGTGGACGCTTAAAGAAGCAGGGAAGCGGATCACATGACACGCCTCCCTCTCTTTCTTCCTCCCTCCCTCTCGCGCTTCCTCCCTCCCTCCCTCCCTCTCTTCCTCAACCCTGGCCCGCCAGTTCAGGGATCTCAGCTCCCGCCAGCTCTGGCTACCCGCCCTTAGGTCTGGCCTGCAGCTTGCCCGGGCAACAGCTGGTATCTTGAGGCGGGTGGCTGGTGTTGTTAAATGGGCTTGGCATACGCAGCCTCTACCATGTTTTCTCTTCTGGTTTCCAAAGTATGGGATTTAAGTTACTCATGGGCCGCTTTGCAAACCCTTAACTTACACGTTGAACTCACCTATCCACCAACCACTTGAATGCTCAGAAAGAGGTGATTTTCAAAAAAGGATTCTAATGAAGTAAAGTCACAGTATAAAGAAAAGAAATAAGGTCTCTGTTCAGGTATCTTCTGCCTTGTCCTATCCTGGATTATACCCCGCTAAATTCCCCACTATACAGCTCTTCAAGAGCCTTGTTACCCAGCCAAATCAAACCTCTGTTCCTTACTCCACCCTGGACTTCCAGTCTTGGTGTTGACTATTACCTAAACGCTTTAAAGTTCATTCAAAACCCAATTTGTTTTAAAACTCTGTTTTGGTTTTACATCACTTTTATTTTATGTTACAAGGGTTGATCCCCTCTAATCCTGCTCTCATATTTTCACCTTCTGTTATAAGGTCTTATGAGTGCACATTTATTTCCATTACCAAACTGTAAGATTCTGGGAGATTGAGACCAAGTTCAATTCTCTTTGTATCTGCTCCCCACCCCCCAGTGCCTAACAAAATTCTCACACTAGGAGACCCTGCATAAACTTTTGTCGAATGAATAAATGAGTGAATGTTTAAGCAAGCCCACAGCTTGCATTTCAAAAGCCTAAAGGACCTTTGTTGGGTAGGTAGTATACATGTTAAATAGCACCGGTCAGAGTTTCAGGTGGGTGGTCACAGCTACCAGGAGGCTGAGTCAGGAGGATTAGGAATTTAAGAGCAGCCTGGATAACTTTAAGACCCTGTCTCAAAATAAAAACTAAAAAGTGATCTGGGGATATAGCTCGGTGGGAGAGCGCTTGTTTAACTTGTTGGTCTGAGGTCCTAGATCCAAACCCCATGGGAGGCAGAGGAGGAAAGAGAATGTTAACTCTTTGAGAGATTTATTTATATTGATACATTATGTCCAAGGAAAAGTGGTGATCTTAAGAGATTTCTTGACAAGTCTGTCCCAAACTCCAGGGCCGGTTTTTTCCATGTTTCATAAACTGTCTATTTAGGCAATTCAACTCACATCACACCTTAGAACTTCCAGTACAGGTTTCCAGAGCCACCAGCATACATGATTTATTGCTTCTTGTCATCTTCCTGTGGAGGAACTATTTACTGTCCTCTTCTGATCTATTCTTGCACCTGCATTGCCTTATAGATGACACCAGGTAAGATACACTACAAAAACAGGGCCATTCTTAGTCCCCTAGAACTAAACCTGATAGATAAAACTTTATTTCATCTTCTTGGTCTCCAGCAGACCTTAACAGTTCCAGAGCTGTTGCTGCTTTTTAAATATTATTTTTTTTCCTTCAGTTATTTGTCCAGCATTTACTTACTACCTTAATGTGTTTTCTTTTTTTCCTTCCTGAGCACAAGAGAGGTATCACAATTTCAAGAGTATTCTGAAGGAACTTTAGGGTACTTGTGATTCACTGTATAATGATTTTGCAAATTGTAATTGGTGTGTGTGTGTGTGTGTGTGTGTGTGTGTGTGTGTGAAAGAGAGAGAGAGAGAGAGAGAGAGAGAGAGAGAGAGAGAGAGAGGAAGGAAGGAAGGAAGGAAGAAAAAAGAAAAAGGAGAGAAGGGAGGAAAAAATCGATATCCTTATTTCATAGAAATGCTATAAAATGCTATAAAGGAAAAATGATGATAATAACAACTTTATGTTATATTCTTACAAGGTATAGATACTTATTAGTATAAGGACAATCAATAATCTTGATCAGAAAAAGAAATCTAGGGACTCTGGTGCTTGCTGAGAAAGCACAAAACCCTGATTTTAATCCCAGCAATGCATAAAACTGGGTATTGTGGCACACATCTGTAATCTCAGCACTCAAGAAGGTAGATCAAGAAGATCAGAAGTCTAGGGTCATCCTTCATATATGGAATTTGAAGCCAGCCTAAGATATATGAATTCTTTTCTTAAAAAAAGAAACAAGTAAGGCTAATCAGAGATTAGATGTTTCTCAGATGTAACATTTGATCATGTTATGAATCATTATCACACTATTTATTAAAGCTTGCTGTATACTTATAACCTTCTTGTTTTGGACTCCCTAACCCTAACTCTAACCCAAGAGCAGTGTGATGTTATTTTCTTTGCAGAGGATGATCTGTGGAGATCTAAAATAATTAAACACACCTCCTTAAAAACCTAATTGACTTTCCAGAGGAACCTAACAAGAATAGTAACCCACTCGGAAGTTTCTACGCTTACTGTGGTAGTTTTTATTCATAAAAAACACCCCTATAGCCCTCAGTTGGTGATATTTCCAATATGTGTGTGTATGTGTGTGTGTGTGAATGAGCCTCACTATGAGTTCACACTTCGTTATTCAGTGTCACCCCCTACCCAATTGTCTTATTTTATATGTAAATAAAGGATTTTTCCTAGTGCATCTTTTCACATACTAACCTTAGAAGGGAACTTTTGAAATCAAAATAGTTCAACCTGATCTTCTTATGAAATTGCTTAATATCAATCCCAGCCTCTCCCCCTTTATATCTCACTCCCATCATAAGATTTCCATTTTGGCTTTCCATTCACATTTTATATTTATTCCAGACATGAGCCTTATTTAATCCTAACCTCATGTCTTACTGGTTAGATAAACACAGGATATAATCTACCTTTAAAATCCTTTCTTAATTTCTTTTTTCTCAACTATTTAGAAATATCAGTAATACCAAACACAAGTAATGATGAACATTAAAGAAAATTATGTGATAGTGCCAAACACAGAGTAGGCATTCAACAAATGTTGCAATTATAAGGGAGGTAGTTTCTGTTCCCAGAGAGCAGAACAAAACAAAACAAACCATAAATCACCTAATTATAGTTTCTCTTATTAAATTACCTCTTTGAACCCAGGCAACCTAGAAGGGCAGGTTAAAAAAAAAATTTATAGGTTTCCAGAAGCCTCTTAGTGTGATGCAGCCAGCAGCTTAAAGTAGCCAGCCTTTTGTTGTTTCCCAGGCTTAAAAGAGGCTGCAGTAGAGATCTGGGGTGCCTCCAAAGTTTCAGATTGTCTGTGTTGGGTTGCTAGAGTAGAAGTGGAGCAAGGGCCTTACTCTTTCTTATCATGTAAGGATCCAAATTGCTCCCCCAAATCCTTATGGTTATTTGGCCTCCCCAGAACCTCTGTACTATTCCATCTCACAGATCCTTTCTCTGTTTCTCCCTATGTGTGGTAGTAGTACACAGGGACATGTGTGCTGCTAACCAACAATACCATGCACCATGTCACAGAGTTACTGCATAGATTTTGTGAATGTGTGAATAAATGAACCAGGTTTAGCCTTTAACTGCTCAGAAACTCAGAAAACTCCTTTCTGACACATAAATGGTTAATGACAGGAAGTATACCTTAGACAGCCACAATTCATGCCCCAGCAAGGGAAAACTAGCTTAGGCACAGTCCAGAACTCCACTGTTACCCCACCAAAGTCATTGCTGAGTAGCTCAGAATTACTGTATAGCACATCAGAGGCAATGTTTCTCATAAGTACAACTTAGAGTATATGGTTAAATATACAGTAGAAATACAAGAATTATATGAGAGTAGGATACATAAAAGGACTCTCCTTTTTCTACTATGCATTAGTTACAAGAAAAAGGGGAGGGGGCAGGTAATTCCACACACCTTATGTAGTAGAAGCTAACAGTTTGCACTGGCAATGACAATAACAACTAAAGCTGCAAGGAGACTCTGTGGTTATTGTTCTTATTTATATCAGCAAATTTGATAAATGCATAAATAGTGCCATCAATCTATGTAACTATTCCATCTTAAAAGGATAATTGGTCCAGACACTGCTAGTAAAACTAGGGACCTAAAATTCTCAAATACAAGACAGCAATTGTTTTGTTACCAAATATATAACTTGAAAACATTTGAAAGAATTCAACAGAAACTCCTATGCAGCTCATGTTAAGATCCTGTGACCTATTCTTAGCTCTGTTCTTCATGTTACCTATGCCTTGAACTTAAAAAAAAAAAAAAGACAACTTAAAATACCATGCAAGGCTATGAAAGTAAGTAAAACTCAAGACCTACAATCCCTGGATGGTCATTCTTGCTCTGAGTTCCAGGAAAACCTTTCTTGCTATTTCTAAGATAATCATTTCAGAGTTGGTAGGCCTCTCCTCCATTTATATGTCTCACTTTTCTCTCTTTCTTGTGATTTGACCTTCATTCAGAGTAAATTTTCTCCAAGAAAACCTGAAGTATTGACATTTCTTCTTTGTCAGTAGTAATTTTCCAAGGTGAAGATTGTTTTCAAGTTAAATGACTCATACAAGTAATTGTTAAGCACAATCCCAGCATGTTGGATACACCTTTGAAAAGTACACACTAGCAGAAGATATGCACATAAAATTAATTTTGACTTAGATAATCTATAGATTGATTTCAAATTTTTTATATTTTTTGTCATGGTATGAATTCTTTGCTTAAGAGTTCTAGGTACTTTACAAATATTTAGTTTATTTAACAATTGTTTATGTGTGTTGTGAGTATTTATATGTAGGTTGTTGCCATAGCATGTGTGTAAAGATCAGAGGACAATATATGGAAATCAGTTCTGTTTTCCTACCTATTGGTTTTAGGGATCAAAGTGAGGTCATTGGCTTTAACAGTAAGTGCCTTTTTTTTTTCTAAACCATTTCTATAGACGCTATAAATATCCATCATAGGTAACACTTTATGAGGAAAAAAAAATCACTATTTTTGATATATACCATACTTCTCAATTGTATATAATTGAAACCCAATTCAATGATACTTTTCATTTTGTTCGTCTATGTTGTATGTTTATAAGATGTTACATGTCTGGCATAGAAAAAAGAGATTTGCTTTCACAAATACTACCTTCTATCTCTTTTAGAATTTTCTTTTTCAATGATTTTCTTTCACGCCTTCCCTTAGTCTTTCAAGTTTTTCCACAGTAAAAATTCTTTTTTTACATTTTCCTTTCCATTGCCTTCACTGGCCTCCTTCCCTTAGAATCCAACTTCTGGGTCATTCCCTTTGCAGGCTCTGGAACCTCACTTCTGCTGTCATCCCCAGCTATTTGCACAATATAGATCTCAGTGTTCCACTGACTGTCTGGCAGATACCACCGGTGAACTCTGATAATGCTTCTCCTTGATCTCTTGTAACATTTGTCCCTTCCCCAGTGTTGGCAACTTTGCTCTCTCTTATTTTCTCTAACTGATATAGCATCTATTTTTTTAAACTGGTTTCAGCTCCTTTACTCACTAGTATTTCTGAACAGTTTCTCTTTCATCCCTTCTCTTCTCAAAGTTTGTGAGCAATGAGTATCTTTGAACTTTATCTCTTACCAAAACTTTAAACCTATACAGACAGATGTTTCTTTGACTTTTCTCCTTAGATACACCACATGTGACAGTTCAGTGTGTAGTGTATACATTATTATAAAACACTTTCTTACTTTATGAATATAACCTGGCACTGTCTTCCTATTGCTTATAAATAAAGCATACCTTATAAAGGTCACATCACCAAAATCTCATTGAGTGATGATATCTGATATATAATGATTGTACCCAGATTCTTCAAGGTACTTCTTTATACTCATTGTGTATATGTAAACATTTGACCTCAGGCCTTCCCTCTTATAACTTAGCTATTGTAACAAAGCAATTAATCCTATGGAGGTACCACCAAGCCAATATTTTGTAGTGCTTTGCCTGTTACATTACTTAATCCAAAGACTAGTTTATCTAGAAATCCAATATGAAAACCCCAAAATATCTAGACTTCTTTATTAATGTTGTAAATGAATACTGAGCTTGTCAGAAACCATAAATAAGTATAATAATAACAACAAACACTTGTACATACTATGTTGACTTTTTAGAGCCATTTTTAGTGGGTTCTTATATCTATCACCCTTCCAATCCTTATTCTTCCCTTAACCCTTCCAATACCACAATACTAGGTAGGAGGAAAAATAAAGTTAGAGAGAAAAGGCATAGGCCTCTTTGGACTACTTCCTGCTGATTAAGGGTATCAGATTCTTAAGTGCAAGTCCAATCTTTGTCATAAGAGTAACCAGCAATCCTGCAACAGCAAACCAGCAATTCAGCAAATGCAACAGTAAGAACCAGCAGCAACCACCACCACCAGCAACAGCAGCAACAGCAGCAAGGACCACCAGCAGCAGGGGGAGCAGGAACTGCTACAGCCCTCTCAATGGCTCTCACATTTAATTCCTCTCCAGAAACCCCAGAATTAAACTATCTACAGCTGGTAAAAATCACACCCCTGCTAATGCATGACACAAATCATAATCTGTGAAGCAGCCTCTTATCTCATACCTGGGATTAAAACAAAAATGTATTTACATAACATAACTGGGTTTCTAAAGAAACCAAAATTCTCACTACAATACTATGTGACAGCCCTTGTATGAAGTGGAGTACAATGTCCAAATATACAACTCTTAGGACTAAAATAGCATGATACTGTGAATCTCAGGTAGTTGTGGTAGGGTTAAATGTTTCAAGTGTAACTACAATCCTAGAGATACATATAATTATTATTCTATTTCATGTAGTGCTTTGTTTTAACCACAAGAAAAGCCTTGGCTGAGGAGTGTCAACAATTTAAGCTGGATTTTAACTCAATCAATGAAGTGACAAACTCCAAGCACTTAACAGTTACTCTCTTCTGATTTTTACTCTAATAACAGTAAAGTAACAGCCCTTAAGTTCTTCTGTGTTTTAAGTGTTGATATATTAAGTGTGCATGTATATTTACATACATGCATATGTGTATGAAATACTTATTTAATTTTTATAGCACTTTTTATAAGATAGGCAAGATTTTTATTTTTATTATTTTTCTTTTTTATTATCTTTGTACTCACTACCTAAAGGACAGCAATAAATGCTGTTATTATGTTATCACACACAGCTCTACTAACGTTTCAAAACAGAAATAAGAAGTCATTTATTTTGCATTAGAGGAAAAGAAATTTCTACTAAGTCTTCAGATGAAAAAATATAATTCTAGTTGTTATGAACTATGAGTAATTAATAGAGAAAACTATATAGGTGGATAAAGTTAAGATCAGAGAATAGTAACAATTACAAATTATGGTCTGGCTGAAAAGTTGGTACATGTGTAATCCTGGCAGACTGAGCTGAAGTCCTATAGCCATGTATAACAAGAACACAAGGGTAGAGAAAAAAATGTTCTCATTAAGATTATACATCTGTGAAAGTTATCATTTTATATCATTTTTTTAAACTAGAAAGGTGATAATAACACCTTCTCTATTTGTATAGAAACACTTTTATACAATTTTAAGATGCTATCTCTGTAATATTCACAACCTTGGAGGTCTTTTCAATTATAATTATCACTATTGTCCAAAAGAGAAATAAATTACAGTTACACAAGGAAGGCAAGACAAACATCAGAGTTTTTCGAAGGTTACTGGTTGGTCCAGAAGTGACAGTCTGGTGTGCATCTTATTCTGTTGAAAATAACGAAAATCACACTACTTCCAACAACCCTCAACACCCCATTCTGCTTTTCTTTGGAAACATGGTGAAGAATGCTATAGTTGAAGAGGCTGGTGTAGACAAAAGACAATCAGAAATAGTGCTGAGCATGCAGAAAACTATGAGGAGAGTGGTTGTGGTAGCAAGAAGTTGGGCTGTTTTCTAGGAAGAAACAAAAGTTTGTGATAATTTTAAAGTTACTGCCTAACCAAAGTATATACACCACAGTTAATAAATTGATGTATTTTGCGTATTAATACTGTATTAATTTGTTAGGACTGTCATCATAATACCATACCTTGTGTGACTTAAACAACAAAAGTTTTACTTTCTCTCAGCTCTGAGGCTGAAAGTCTAAGATCAAAGACTAGTAATGTTGGTACCTTGGGCTCCTCTCAGGCTCTAGTTGCACCTGTCCTATGATATCCTCCTGTTGCATAAACCCCTTGTACTAAAGGCCTTGTATTAAACTAATCATAATCATACCTTTAACCACCTTATCATCAAGCAGCTTCACAGTATTAAGGGTTGATAATTTTATATATGAATGTAGGCTCACAACTCAGCTATTAACAAGGACAAAGATGAAATGTTGCCATCTCTCAAGGCTACATCTATGCTATAATTCTAACCTGTAATCCATATATATACATATATATACATATATATATATATTATATACACATACACACATATATATCTACCACTATATATACATATATCTTTATACATATAAAGATTTCCCATATATATATATATGTGTGTGTATATATATATGTGTGTGTGTATATATATATATTTCCCATATATATATAAAAATATTTTCCATATATATAAATAAAGTCTGTATATATATATATACATATATATGTGTATATATATATAAAGATTATATATATAAAGATTTTCCCACTTATTACCATAATACATTTTTGATTTTATTTGTTTATTATGTATTTATTCTGTGTGTGTGTGTTTGTTCATGTGTTGGTTGGCACCCAACTGCCATAGTACATATGTGTATGTGAGAGGATAGCCTTCAGAAATGAATTCTCTCCATCTACCTTGAGACGGGATTGCTCCATCACTACTTAATCTAGGTTGGATGGTTTTCAAGCTTTGCTATCCATCTTTCTGTAGAGCATGATAATATTATAGACACTTGCATTACCTTGTGTATCTGAGTTTTATGTGAATTCTGGACATCCAAATGCAGGTTATTGGGGTTACATAACAAATCAGCTATCTCTTCAGTACTACTTTACTTCAATTTTATACATATTTGTATCCTTTAACTAGTGTTCCTCTCCAATGTAATATCATATAATGTCCCATGCTATTTCATTTAATGTGTAAATATGTTACAATTCATGTAATATTTGGGCGATTATTAATAAAACTTTTAGAAAAATTCTTCTATTCATCTTTTGGTAGTCACATAATCATTCCATTCAACATATAAATAAAAATGCAGGTGCATTTGATATTACCATATACTACCCAACAATACCTCAAAGCTTTATGTGGTTATTTCATTAAAAATTTTTTACATCAGTTCCATGAAAATATTCTCCTATACTTTTAATCTAAGCTTGATTGTTCTGCATTCACACAAAGGCCCATGGTTCATCTTGAATGAAAATTTCAAAGTCTCTGCACTTGTGGATAGGATTTTGCCTCAGATTGAATTGAATCTTTAGATCAGTTTATTAAAGATTGACACTTTAATATGTTGACATAATTATTTTATAAATTGTTGGTGTTGGTGTATGTGTGTGTGTGTGTGGGAGTGCACATGCTTTTGTGGGGCATGGGGATCAGAGGAAGGTCTCCAGTTACTTCCTAGACCACTCTCTAACTTATTCCTTTGAGAAGAATTAATGTGAACCTGGATGATACTCACTTAAAGGTTCTAATGTACAGAATAACTGGAGCTTGAGATGAAAACTTCTGATGTCTATAAGAAGCTCAGCCACCATAACATTACTTATGAATTTCCAGAGTTTCAGTTGCAAGCTGAAAAATATCATTCATAGGGAACAGAAGGAAATTGACCCAGAATATTAGTAGAATTTGATGCTTTTTCAGAGATACAAGTTTAGATGGCAGCATGTATATTCAGCAGCTCACAACTGCCTATAACTTTAGCTCCAGAACATCTGATGTCATCTTCTGGCCTCCATGGGCACTGCACACATGTACATAAACTCATACTCAGTTGCACACACATATACATAATTCAAAATGTTTGTAAATAGACATTTTTTTTAAAAAAGAGATACACTCACAGTTTAAAAAGAAAAGAAGTGATTAAATCAGATAAGTTTGGGTAAATCCTAATCCAATCTTTGGAAACTTTGGAAATCAAGACCCTACCATATCAAATTGGGTTAGCCAGAGGAAAAGTGAGAACCCCACGTGGAGAGAAGGCAGACACAAGTCAGCAAAAGATGGTCCTAAAACAGTGGTTCTCCACCTGTGGGTTGCAACCCCCCTAGGGGTCACATATCAGATATCCTGCATATTGAATATTTATATTACAATTCATAACAGTAGCAAAATTACAGTTATGAAGTAGCAATGAAATAATTTTTAGGGTTGAGGGTCACCACAACATGAGGAACTGTATTTAAGGGTTGCAGCGTTAGGAAGGTTAAGAAGCACTGACATTAGAAGACACTAGAACTAACGATAACTTAATCTTGTGCTTAGAATCCCAAGAATGTAAAGAGGAAAATTGATATTCCAGCCATCCAGAATCTTGTTACAGCTACACTAGCAGATTAATATAAATAGTAAAAGTGAAACTCTACCTATAGTTTCCTTTAGGGAGGGCAGATAATGGATAAATTTATAATTTACATTCTTATTACATAGTTGTTTACTTGGCCTATTAATTTTTGTTTAGTTTGTTTGTTTTGTTTTAGATAGGATTTCTCTGCGTGACAGCCCTGTCTGTCCTGAAACTTGCTCTGTAGACCAGGCTGGCTTTGAACTCATAGAGATCCTGTAAATTAAACTAGCCTAAGGACTAGAGACAAAGCTTAGTTTGTAAAGTGCTCACCTAGTATTCAATTACAGATTGTTCATCAGTGTTTTCTACTATTTTTTCTACCATAGAGGAATCTTTAGGTTTATTTTCTGTTTTTTTTCTCAGAACTTAAGAAAAGAAAATTTTATACACTCAAGAATTACATTGGTCAGCATCCTGGCACACCCCTGAAATCACAGAACACACAAGAATATAAGACAGGAGGATTGTGAACTCAAGACTTACCTGGGAGGTGTAGTGACTGTCTATTTTAAAAAGAGAGAAAAACAAAAAGTGTATTGAGGTAGTTTTTTAAAATCCCTTAAAGTTGAATTTATTTTTTTAAGAAGACATCTATCAACATTCTATAAAACAGGACAAGTAATAACCCATGTGGTTTTAATAACCCTGCCTTTTAATTACACTCTAAGCCTGAAGGGCTAGGGATAAGTATATATTAAGCACTAGTGTTATGGGCCAATGTTTCCCTTTAAACACTGAACTACAGTCCTACCTCAAATATTAGAGACATGATTCTAACTTGAAGGAACAGAAAAGTGGTAGAGTTGCTAACTACAGTAGCCTTAAAAACTTACACAACTTTAATGTTAAAACTTACTTTCCTTTAATTTAATTGACATCAAAGTATCTCATTATAGTTAAAGATGGTTATCAGCTATTTAATAAAGAACATAATTTGATTGGCACACCTGCAAACTACTTAGAAGTTATTTAAGCAGAAAGGTGCTCAGAGTAAGAGAGAATGAGATACTAAATAAGTGGCAGGAGTGTGTGGTAGGCTTATTATCTTCATACTGTATCACAGTCACGGTTGGGTTGTATTGGGTAGGCAGTCTTTGTGGTACATCTAATTTCTCTTATGAGCTCCCATTGGCTTCGGAAACTATGTTAAGTCCTGTGAAGGCAACACAGGATCTATGAAATTTGACATAGCTAAGCCACCTGAAAACTTTGGGAGTTTGATAGTTGACATATGGCACTAGAATGTTATAAGAAACTAGACTTTTATATATCATACACACCTATAACACTCCAACATAGCAGTCCCTTCTGACAATGAGAAAATTTAATTTACATTTATTAACATATCAGCATTCTTCTTCTCTTAGTGTCTCTTTTAGTTGCTGAGAGAAAAAGAGAAGGGGGAAGGGGAGAAAGGAAGGGAGAAAGAGGGAGAGAGAATATAACTTGAAACTAGTTGAGGAATGACTGAGAAGGGAAAGTAAGAAGTGATATAATATGTTATTTAGACCAGGTTGGACTGTGGGTTTTAATACATTAATGGAGGTAGGAAGACCCAGTAGTCACTGTAAGCAGCACCATTTCTTGGGCTTGGGGGTTGATTAACTACTTCAGGCTCCTGCCACTTTTGCTTCTGTGTTACAATGGACTATAATCTGGTTCTGTTGACTGTGCCCTGTTTTTTCCCCTTAGTCCTACTGGAAAAAGACCACACATAAAATTGTTACTTTGAGAATAGTCAAAAGAATTATCAAAATTATTAAATGCACAAGAACTCTACATAGTGATGATTCTTAAGGAGAGTAAAATTTTCACTTTCAACCACTTTTTTTTTCTTTATTGAGATATGTCTCACTATGCCTTGGTTGATCTCAAGTTTGCTAAACTGGCCTCAAACTTGCTTCTGTCTGAGTGCTGAAATTAAAGATGCATTACAACACACTTGGCTTTCTTTTAGCCAGTTTTGTGGTTGTATTAATTACTTTTTTGATGTTGTGATATAATTAAAATAATTATTAAAATCAACTAAGAAAAGATAGGGGGATATCATTCATAGTGACAAAAAACATAGTAACATGATCATGAGGCCAGACTGTCAGTAAGCAGAGGCGGGAGCTCACATCACATCTATAGTCAAGGACAGTGACATATTTTTCTAGTCTGCAACTCTTAAAGATTCCTTAAACTTACCAAATAGTGCCAACAACTGAAGCCTAACTGTTCAAATACATGAGGGGATATTTCTCATTCAAATCAGAACAGAGGTGTTTGAATTTTTATGACTACTTTGCATTAAATAATATATCAAAATATTTTAAATTTTGTATAAGCATCAACTGCACATACAACAGAAAATCAATATTCCTGCTTTTTGATAGTTCCTGTATAAACACTTTTGGTGTGTACTTCTTTCTTTCTTTCTTTCTTTCTTTCTTTCTTTCTTTCTTTCTTTCTTTCTTTCTTTTCTTCTTCTTCTTCTTCTTCTTCTTCTTCTTCTTCTTCTTCTTCTTCTTCTTCTTCTTCTTCTTCTTCTCCTTCTCCTTCTCCTTCTCCTTCTCCTTCTCCTTCTCCTTCTCCTTCTCCTTCTTCTTCTTCTTCTTCTTCTTCTTTTTTAATAAAATTATATGAGATAACAATTGAAACAACAGCATGAGAGGAGACAAGCAACCTACTATGAAGTCAATTGACATATTGTACAATAACTCCTTTTGATTACTTGTGTGGCTTT
The DNA here is from genome assembly GCA_030674055.1 of Rhabdomys pumilio. Classification (NCBI taxonomy): domain Eukaryota; kingdom Metazoa; phylum Chordata; class Mammalia; order Rodentia; family Muridae; genus Rhabdomys; species Rhabdomys pumilio. Next base: position 107,642 of record JANHMN010000001.1, read on the forward strand.
AGAGAAACCTTTACAATTAATGCCTGTAAGTTCAATTAAATTATTTCCATTGGATGGGTTTGGTTAGAAGTGCCCTGGTGTCATCTTTTTATTCTATACTAGAATTTCTGATCACAAAAGATGATTCCTAATGTCTTGTGTTATCGATGGGAGGTAGGTAGAAGTGGTTAAATGTTGGCTGTACTGGTCATAGAAAGATTTGAACATCATAGTGCTAGTGTGGATATTTGAAATAAGTCAGCTAAAGATGGGGAATACTAGATAGCTAGGGAACCATGAATGATGTGATCTATTAAATAATCATTTCTGGCTAAATGCTATTTTGTGTGATTTTGTATAAAAATGTTCTTGAGTACAAGGGTGTGCATCTTTTCCTGGAGTGAATAAGGTATGTTCCATTTGTCTATTAGCACCTCATATGTTCTTTATTTTTCTGGATTCCTATGATTCTCCTTCCCTAGCTTTAGAGAGCAAACTCCACAGTAATATATATAATTTTTGAGTTGTACAGTTTGAAGCAAAAATCATGCCTTTCTGTTGAGACTTTCCCCAGTTTTGTTTTGCAATGCTGGCTGGTAAAGTGTATTAGCAAATCTTCCACCACACAGAAGTGGACCAAGGCTATGAAGATTACCCCCACATTTTTAGAATGTTAGAAGGGATAGATACATTTCTATTTTACTTAAACTCATTTTGGTAAAATGAGTTTTTATCAGCATAAATTATACTTTAGAATCAAAAGATTGAAAGGGAAACCCAAGTCTACTCTACATTTCCAACTCTCATGTTTTCATTGACCTTTCCCAGATTCTCCAGTTTGACTACATACACTCTTGTCACTATTTTAAGTGAAACTGTTTTGTTATCTAAAGATATAAACATGCAAATGTTTACATGGTAGGAAATCTCAACCATAAACTATAGACATGTTCTAGTTATAATTGACGAGTTGTTCTTATGATTGTGGGCTTATAAGGTAACTATTTGTACACATGTGTTCTTATATTTTATATCTTGCTTTTAGCTACATGGTGTCTTGTACAGAGTCAGACACATTGTAGGTAACTACTGAATGAACTCTTGGTCAGTATTCTGATGACAATGGAGTTGGGAGATAAAGCACATTTTCTGTATCCATTCCTGTGTTGAAAGACATCTGGATTGTTTTCAGTTTCTGGCTATTATAAATAAGGCTGCTATGAACATAGTGGAGCATGTGTCATTGTTATATGTTGGCCATTCTGAATGGTGTGAGGTGGAATCTCAGGGTTGTTTTGATTTGCATTTCTCTGATGACTAAGGATATTGAATATTTCTTTAGGTGCTTCTTGACCATTTGAGTTTCCTCCCTTGAGAATTCTTCGTTTAGCTCTGTACCCTATTTTTAATAAGGTCATTTGGTTCTCTGGAGTCTAATTTCTTGAGTTCTTTGTATATATTGATTATTAGCCCTCTATCAGATATAGGATTGGTAAGATCTTTTCCCAATCTGTTGGTTGCCATTTTGTCCTGTTGACAGTGTCCTTTGCCTTTCGGAAGCTTTGCAATTTTATGAGGTCCCATTTGTCAATTCTTGATCTTGAGTATAAGCCACTGGTGTTCTGTCAGGAATTTTTCCCCTGTGCCTAGGTATTCGAGGTTCTTCCCCACCTTCTCTTCTATTAGTTTCTGTGTATCTGGTATTATGTGAAGGTCCTTTATCCACTTGGACTTGAGCTTTGTACAAGGAGATAAAAATGGATCAATTTGCATTCTTCTACATGCTGACCTCCAGTTGAACCAGCATCATTTGTTGAAAAAGCTGTCCTTTTTCCACTGGATGGTTTTAGCTTCTTTGTCAAAGATCAAGTGACCATAGGTGTGTGGGTTCATTTCTGGATCTTCAATTCTATTCTATTGATATTTCTGCTTGTCTCTGTACCAATACCCTGCAGTTTTTATCACTATTGCTCTGTAGTACAGCTTGAAGTCAGGGATGGTAATTCCCCCAGAAGTTCTTTTATTGTTGAGAATAGTTCTCGCTGTCCTTGGGTTTTTTGGTATTTTAAACACATTTGCAAATTGCTTTTTTTTTTATCTCTATGAAGAATTGAGTGGGAATTTTGATGGGGATTGCATTGAATCTATAGATTGCTTTTGGCGAGATGGCCACTTTTACTATATTAATTCTGCCAATCCATGAGCGTGAGAGATCTTTCCATCTTCTGAGATCTTCTTCAATTTCTTTCTTCAGAAACTTGAAGTTCTTGTCATACAGATCTTTTACTTGCTTGGTTAGATTCACACCAAGGTATTTTATATTATTTGTGACTATTGTGAAGGGTGTCATTTCCTTAATTTCTTCCTCAGCCTGTTTATCCTTTGAGTAGAGGAAGGCTCTCATGGGCCTCTGCATATATGTGGTGCCCATAAATTCATGGTATAAAGGTCAAATCCTTTTTTACAATACCCTTGACCTTTTTTGAAAATCTGAGAATGGAGAGGATGGTAGAATGATAGTTGGTGAAGACAAAAAAAAAAAGAGGACTGTTACTTGAAAGAAGTCAAAAGTTATCAACTTGGAAAAAATGATATTGAAGCTGAGGTTCCACTATGGAAATCATACTATTTCTGTTACCTCTTGCTTCATGATAAATTGACCCAAACTTTCATGGTTTAAAGCAACAACAGCTGTGCTAACTGGAGGTATCTGGGTAAAGGATCTAAGGTAGCTTTACCCACCAGTCTGGTACTCCAATCAGTCCAGGCAAAAAGATTGAGAGTAAGAATAAAACAGATATCTTCAAGAAACTCACTTTCTATTGTAAGGTATGGTGATCCCAGCACTTGAGAGGCTGAGGTAGAAAGGTTAGAGTAAATTCAACACCAGTCAGGTCTTCACTGAGGGACCCAACCTTAAAACAACAATGTTTGATTTTTTTGAAAATCAAAATTTTCAGAAATTTTATGTCTTAGTCAAAATGAAAAAGATTCTTGGCATTCCTTTCTTGAGTGAAGAGTCTGCAAGGTTCACCTTTGAAGCTTCCTTTAGTTCCTGAGCCCTGAGTTACAGAAATAATTTTTTTTATGAAGATTAGAAATCTTTTGAGAATTCTTTATGTCTTTCATGCCTCACATCTTGTTATTCTTGTTTAGGGTGAAGTCTGAGAAGATGGACTTCCAGTGTTCCCTTTATGGCCTTTTATTTTGTGCTTTTCCTCCTGACATAGACATATTAGACTCTAATATTAGAGGCTTAAGCCTAGCAAGCACTTGAGGCCAGTAACCTGTCTTTTGGAGAATATTCTATAATATATCACTATTTTGCTTATCTATTTTTGTTGTTTTTCCCAAGTCAAAAATTAGAAGGGCAAATTTAGTTACCTTTTCAAACTAATAGAAAACAAACAAACAAACAAAAAGCTCAAAGATGATGGAATATAGTAGAGTCTTCCATGGTGAGAGATGAACATTCGAATCCTTGATCTTTGGGTGATGTGTGAAAGTCTGAAAATAACTGGGTTCTTCTTAGCTTTGTATCACTGTGAAAATTATGTAGCTTTACACTTCTAAAAACATACAACTGTGGGAACTGGAAATCACCTGTTATGGTCTAGTTTTTGTCAAAACAACATATAGAGCCATCTGGAAAGAAGGAACTTTAATTGAAGGATTGCCTATATCAGACTGCCTGTAGGCATATCTGTGGAGAATTGTCTTAATTAATGATTGATTTGGGAAAGTGCAGCCTATTGTGGGTTGTGCAATTCCTAGCAGGAGGTCCTGAGTTATTTTAAAAAGTAAGTTGCTGAGCTATAAAAAACAAGCTAGTAAACAACATGCCCTCTATGGTCTCTGTTTTAGAAACTGCCCTGACTTCCATTCAGGATGGACTGCAAGCTATAAAATAAAATAAACCTTTTCCTCCCCAAATTGCTTTTGATCATGGTATTTATCGTAGTTATAGAAAGCAAACTAGAACATTACTTTTATGAGTAAAAGTATGTAAAGTATGTGTGTTTGTGTGTGTGTGCTCACATGTGTATACATGCAGTATTGATGACTGAATCAGGGCTTTGTCCATGCAAGCCAAGTGTTCTGCCAGTAAGCTACATTCCCAGTACCATATCTATCTATCTATCTATCTATCTATCTATCTATCTATCTATCTATCATCTATCTATCTATCTATCTTTGATCTATCTTTATATCTTGTATATGCTAAGTATATACATATATTGTTATATTTTATTGTTTTATATATAGTTATATATATTATGTATTATTGTGTGTTATAGATTATATACATATATTAAATATCATTATAATTCAACTATGATGATTGGGAAAGTGTCTTAAAATTAAGTGGTTAACAGAGCAAGATGATATAGGACAAAAGTGGAATCAGTGTTGTACAAGGATCAAACCGGTAGCTAGGCCAGAAACAAGGTGTACAGATGGTCCTCACTTTGTGATGGCTTGAATTACTACTATATGGTACTAACATAATGTGCATTCAGTAGAACTCATACCTTGATTTTGACTTTTTCCATTGATTTGATTTCTCTTGGAAGGCTGAGTGGTGGCAGAACAGTACAGAGCCACCCCTATTCTGGTCAGCTTAGACTGAGGTAATGAAGATAATACCAATGCTCCATGACACCATATGGTCCCAATAAGGCATGTGTATTACATGCAAAATTTCAACTTACAATGTGTTTATGAGATAAAACCATTACAAAAATCTGTATCACAGACTTTTACCTTATGTAGTTACCACAATAGCATAGTTTTATCACCAGTTGTGGAACAAAGATGTAATCTGAACACTCTGGAGGCTGCCAAGGGCCAGCCTGGACTACATAGTGAGGTTTTAACAGAATACAAAGAAAGAGATGGAAGGCTGTGGGGGAAGTAATGCAGGAAGAGAAAGAAAGAGAGAAAGGAAGGAGAGAAGGTTTATTCTAGACACATTCTTAGGAAGAAACAAAACTAGTTTATCTAACTTAAAATAAAAATGATAAATATTTGATCAGTGAACCAGCTCATTCTAACTTGACATCTTTTAATTTTCCCAACTTAAAAAATAAATTTTGTGTGTGTGTGTGTGTGTGTGTGTGTGTGTGTTGCCCACATGTATGTCTCTGTGAAGTGCCTGAGGAGGCCAGGAGTAGGCATTGGATCTTCTGAAACTGTAGTTACAGATAGTTGTTAGTAGCTATGTGTGTGCTGGGAACTGAACCTAGATACTCTGAAAGAGCACCAAGTGCTCTTAATCTGCAGAACCATCTCTTTAACCCCTCTTTCTATCTTTTTCATAAAACTTTGAAGAGCACATAAATAATTATACTTAGAATTAGAAATAACTAATTCAAACAACAGGTTCAAAGCCTGATTGCCATTTCCTGGTCATAAATTTTAGCAGCTTCAAAATGGATATATAGGAATGGCTCTGCCATACATGGACCCAGGCACCAACTGGATAAACAGGGACGGGATCTCATGAGTGCCTGGCCTAGAGAACAAATGAAGTAAACACACCAACTGACCAGGTTAATGGCTCACCTCTCTACCTCCAAGACTGGAAACAATGTGAGGTAAGCAATTATTTAGGCCGTGTTCTTTCGTGTTCACAAGCTCAAGAAGAAGCTTGAAATATTTTATAAATGAGTTTTGGGAATTCTTTGTAAATTGATTTCAATAACCCATCTTGTTCCTGAATCTCATTAGCACACATAATTGAAAACTGACTTTTCTTAATAAGTGCAACAGTAATCTCCAGCTGAGGGCAGTCAGTTTGGTATTACTCAATTTCCATTTTGCACAAACACCCCCACAGCCACTGCTTTAACACATAACCTCAGAAGCTGGGGGAAATAATTGAAATTCTTTCTTTACCATATTGCCTTGCAGCAATGTGGGAAAGTCTGTCTCATACTAACATTTTTTAATATCAACATAAAAGGTCTCATAGATATCTTTGACAATGTTTCCCAATTAAAGGGGTATGGTCTTGCTGCCAAAGAGGTGAAACTTGGTTCCTGGGGTGAGGGGGAATTGACATATGTCTTAGATTAGCCAGCATCATGTGCTCCATTGCAGTACAAAAGCTGTTCTGCAGAATGTGAGTATTTTTAGAATATTCTAGAGAGATAATAAAAAAAAATACACAGCTAGGCATGATTTTACAAACCTGTTATTCCAGCAACTTGTATATCTGCGTCAGGAGGATCACAAGTTCAAGTTCTTTGTAGTGTGTACATAGGAAATTATGACAAGCTAAGCAAAATAAATATAAGGCCAACAACCTGATTTTGGTGGAAGAGAGCCAAAGACAGAGCTTGCAAATCTTGGAGATTCATTATTCAAAATTTCGACGGTTCTGGTTACTTGTGACAGTGGTAACTTCAATGTATATTGAAGACAGACTACTTGGTTTGGCCCATAGCTCAGTTATTAAGAGTATATGATCTTGAAGTAGTATATGATCCTCATTCCTCATGTTTTTTCCATCTGTAACATGAGCACTTAGAACTGTGGTGAGGGACATAGGACCTGGCCCATATTTTTCAAAAATAGTAGAGGCTATGCTGCCTTTGTGAAAAGGCTCTAGTACAATTTATTCCACATGTTTAAGGCTACAAATTTACATCACATCCTTTAAAAGACAATAAAGAGAGAGAGAGAGAGAGAGAGAGAGAGAGAGAGAGAGAGAGAGAGAACAAGTAGAATATAGAAGTGTGGCCAGACAGCTCAACATGTGAAAGTACTTGCTTGCTATACAAGTCTAATGACTCAAGTTCATTTTGTAGCTTCTATAGTAGAAGGAGAGACTTGACTACTGATAAGAGTCTCCTGTCTTCTATACTTGTGGAGAGGCATGTAGGTCAGCATGTATACACATACACACACACACACACACACACACACACACACACACTGTAATAAGTACTTAGTTATAAATAAATAGAAAATAGAAGACATGACATTCTCATAACATGAGCTCATTATATTAGTATTATTCACTTATCTATTGTTTTATTTTTTATAGTTAAAAACATTTAATTATACACATACACATACACACACACACACACACACACACACACACACACACACACACACCATTTATCCTCCCTGTACATAAAGTTCTGTTTTTATGAAGCAAGCTCTTATAATGCTCTTAAAACTTCCTAGGCCTTCTGAGGCACAAGGATATAGCTCAAGTGACTGGGGTGTTAAGTGACAGACTCCATTGGCTTTAGGTAGGTCTGCCTATCTGCTCATCCACTGTAGTCAAGAAATACTTTATACGGATAACAAGGTTTGCTAGATAATAGTCTTGCTTGAAATGTGTAGGGAGCCAATTTTAAGCAGAAAGCGGCTAGAAAGCAGTTATCTTTGCAGCCATCTGGAACCATTTACCCTGACCCGTGGACCCGAGCAACAGTGCAGGTCGAGACGTTTTTGGCCCCCACCAGTACGCAACATTTTGAAGCCAGCCAGAGTACAGTCCTCAACAGTTTGGCACCAAGTGTGGGGCAGAACGGTCCTCAACAGAGTGGTGCCCAAAGTGAGGCTCCAGTAAGCGGGATATAGTGAAGGACACCGCAGGAATTAGAAGCGGCCATCCTCGCTCCTGCACTGGAGAACCAGTCAACTGATGGAGCTGGCTGGATTCAGAAGTGAAATAAAGGTGATTACAGGGAGACCAGTAGGTCATAGTAACGAAAATGGGGCAAGAAATAAGTGAATAGAAATAGATAAATAGATGAAAAAAAGGCTTTAAAGATACGAGGAGTAAATTGCAGGCTGCTCTGAATCAAGAGAGCCAAACAGATAAATAGATAAAATAGAAGGTTGCTCTAGACAGAGAACTGAGCAGAATGATAATGTTAATTGATTTAACTTTTAAAATGTGTGTGATTCTGAGTTGTGTAGTTATATTTTTCCTCTGGATAAAAACTCAATGTAAAGGTTTTTCTGGTTACTGGCTTAAGGAAAGGCTGATTTTGGGAAAAAGATTTTTCTATGAGTTTTCTGATGAGGTCATTAAGGTAGTAGTTGTATCTTCCAGAATTATATGGATCAGATATGACAGAGGTAGACCTCCAGAATACTAGATTCCAGAGAATCAAAATAATTATCTTGATACTAAAATTTGTTTTGAGATTTGTATATTACAGAATACACAGCCTTGGTGAATGAATCCTCTTATCACCTGCATGTTCACTGATGCCCTGGACTTCCAGCTGGATGCAGTTAACACAGACATCAGAGGCTTATCAACTTACCCTTCCCCTCATCCCTCTTCTAATATCTCAATGCCCATATTCAGCTTGAAGAAGTTGATGAAGAGTCGGCGCCCCAATTCCCCGAACTTGGGGACTGAGGTGGTTAATATTAGGCTGTCTTTCTAGGGAAAAGTTAATGGTTGTATTGGAACAGGAAGGAAGAGCTAAAATTGATTACACAGCCATAATCCATTGGTAGAAATCTGTATAATTGTTACTAAGTTGATGCAAATTCAAGGATTTCATTGGTATAATTTCTTCTACTGAAAATTTGTGGGTACAAGGCTTAGACCTTTTACTTCTCCAACAGGGGAAGTTGTGTGTTGCCTTAAAGAGTGTTGCTTTTATACCAACTATTTAGACATTATTCTCTTGTCTCTTGGGTTCATGCTGTTCAACAGACTGATGGCTTTTGTACGACAACAGATGAGATTCAAATGAAACCCATACAGGTCCATTATTACAGGCTGGAAGTGTAGGGGACTTTGAAACCTCTGTCATCAAGACTGACAAGGATTAACCCCTAACTTACGCGCTAAGCCGGATAGTCAATGATGGGTAAGAGAACATATTGAGACCCTTGCCCCTAAAAAGGGAGGCCTCACCATCTTAAGGGAGGCTGGGGTCCTTTGTTCCAACCTAGGACAGGCACGGTTTCCGTAAGTTTTCCCAGCCTTCCCTTTTGAAAAAAAAAAAATTTTAAAGGGGGACCTGTAGGGAGCCAACTTTAAGCAGAAATCGGCTAGAAAGCAGTTATCTTTGCAGCCATCTGGAACCATTTACCCTGATAGAGACTTGGTTTTTCAGCAGCCTACAACAGCTGAGCACACTCTAACAAATATCTTGTTTATCCCACATAGCTTGTTTTGCTGTTAGTGACCCCAGCTGTATAGTGCACGTGGTAAAATGTTTTCACCTGTGTTCTCCTGCGTGTGCTTATAAATACCCAGGATTTCCTTGTAAGAATTTATACAATCAATAGAGTTAAGAGGTATATGAGAATAGAGTTAAGAGGAATGAACAAGAATGAATATGCGTTAGTAGAGAGTCAAGAGGAGTCAAAGAGGGGAATAAAGGAGTAACCAGACTTGACTACGGACCCTCTGCCTTGTCTCCATTCTTCGAGACTCTAGCCCCGTGGACCCGAGCAGCAACACAAGCCAAGCCAGACAGAGTAGCGGTCCTCGACAGAAATGGCATGTTCACTTCTAAAGGTCAGCCCTAGGTTTGTTTGAAGGATGTAGGAGGTAGCACTATTTGCTGTTTCTACAGAGGCTTAAAAGATCTTTCTCTCCCTCCCTTCTTCTCTACCTCCCTTCTTCCTTCCCTGTCTCCCTCCCCTCTCTCCCTCTCTCTCCCTCTCAACTTCTCTGTTTTTCTTTCTACCTATCTCTATCTTTGTTTCTTTTTTCTTTAAGAAGCAAAAATAAACATTTTAAGTATATAAGTATTATTTATATATTATTAAGTAGTACTTATTGACATTAATGTTGAATTGGTACAGTCATGATTATCCCACTCCCAAAACTTGGATGAGGAACAGTGTCACCATGTAATAAGTGATGCATTGACAGATGAAAGGCCTCCTTTTCTCAATCATTTACCATTCAGAAAACATTTATGGAGTCCTTATATGTTTTAGCCACTCTGCTGGTACATCAGCTTATAAATCCCATCATTGCCAAGAGGAAATTCTACAACTAGAAACTAATATATACCATCTTAAAATGAGGATAATAGTATTTATAGGAAAACTAATTACTTTTAAGAAAGATAAGTGAGCCTTTAAAAGATCCTGGCACACTTGTGACACACTACAGCTTCCACGATGAGATATTTTCTATTCTTTGTTTAGTTTAGTTTTTATTGGTGGGAGGATTGAAAACAGAGAGGGCATATACAAAGGGAGAGAGAGATGAATGAACTGGGGACCGGCATGCTTGGTATGAAACTCAAAAAAAGTTTTTTGTTGTTGTTGTTTTTGTTTTCTAAAGTGTGTAGGGTTTCAGAAAATAATTGTAGAAGTGTGTGTGGCAGCTTTGCATGCTAGAGGTTGTTTCAATTAAAGGATTATAAAGGTTTCTGAAGTATCTCTGACCCTTCTTTACTAACTTCCAATTTGTTGCTCCTTTGAGTTGAGTTATGGAAATAAATTTCTTTCTCACAGCAAATCATAAAACTTAGAATTAATTTTTCCAAAAGTAAGCCATAAAACCTAGAAAGAGCTTTCTCTCCTCCCAGAGGTTCCTCCCTGAACCAGGAATGAATGAATGTTGCACAGAGGCTGAAGAAGCATGTTTGTACATAGGTGAGGCTGGATGTCTCCCTTCTGCCACCATGGTTAGATTGAACCTTGTTTCTAATCACATTTCTTTATAGTTGCCTGTTCTCCATTAAAACTAAGTATGAAAATAGACAACTTCACCTGGGGCCTTATTTTTGTTTTGATTTTATCTTTTGGGTCTCATGCAACCTAGGCTGACCTTAAACTTGCTCCAGACCTGAGGGAAACCTTGAACTCCTGATTCCTGCTGCCTCTAAATCTCAAGTGCTGGAATTACAGGCTTATATCATTGTGCTATGTTTCTGAGTCTTTATTTTTGAAGCCACCCAGATCATGTTAAATGTGATTGAATGAGACTGTAATACTTTTTTTCCTGTTAACTTTTGTCTATAACATGTTGTGGGCCTTGACCCTTCAAATGAATGAGAAAGAAGGGACCAGTGAGGTTTGGTTGGGTATGGAGCTGTCTTTTGGTCATCAAGTTAAGCTTTCTAGGGTAATTCAATTTTGGGTTGACATTGTTTTGCTGCAAACAAGGAAGTTCAAAGCCAGGAATGGTGGCTCATACAGGTAATCCTAGTACTCAAACATGTCTTACACAGAGGATTGCTGGGATTATAAATTCAAACCTTTGTCTCAACAACAAAAAAATAAAATAAGATGGTATGAGGTGGGAGACATATATTCTCAATCACCTATAACACAGAAAGTATGCTGCAATGTAGTATTCTAGATTCTTCCAATACAATAGAAATTTGTAAAAGCTAAACATTGAAATATTGCTTCTTCTTTTTAGACAGGCAAGCACAGACAAATCTTGAACTCACAAGCTCTGTATGTAGTAGAGGCTGATTTTGAATCTATTAATCCTCCTGCCTTCATCTCCATAGTGCTAGGAATATAGACATGGACCACCATACCTAGCATATTGTTTCTTCTCCTGCCCTAAGTGAGCTTAGGTGATAATCAGTGTAAAAGTGGCAAATAATGATTGCCATATTACTTTTGTTTTAAAAATGTAAAGGTTTAATTATTTTCTAAGGCTGTTAATATAGGATTAAGTATTAAATGTTCCTGACATTGCAAATATTTATGTACTTGCTTTACAGGCATGGGAAATGCCTTTGTGTCTACCTGAGAGCCTATCCTTAATGCCTTACTTCCTGATGAACGTGTCATTTGAAATACAAGTCTTAGAGAATGAAGCTATAATATGGATCACTTGAATGCATACAGGTGTTTAGGTTTTAGAATAGATCTCTGAGATCTCATGATAGGAAATGTGGCCTTGGCCTGAAAAATTTTAGTCTTCAAAGTGAAATGATATTTTTTTTTTTTTTTGAGAAGAACAGGTTGAAATTTCTGTCTTGGAAAATTAGGCCAGAATCATATCAAAGAGGACCTCTGGAGTGCAAGGCAGTAAAAGAAGAGTTCTCTATGGAACTATAAGAGGCTAGGATTTTGACATGTTTTACAGCTGATATCCAGTCAGTCCTAAGGGTATTAAAAAACAGTACATTTTCCTTTTTTTGGTCCAGTATCTTAAATTAATTGGGAAAAAAAGTGTAATTATTGCAACATGACATTCTTTTTAGATTTAGTAAACTGCAAACAACCCAGTATAGTAAACGTTTGAAAAAGCTTTGCTTCAAAACTAATTATTATTGATTGCATTTTCATGAGTTATAAAAGGCTTTTCACATCTTTTTATTTAAAAGTTATAACATTATTTAGTGTATTCACTAATAACTTGCAAATTTTCACATATAGAGAATTGGGCTGGTTCTCAAAAACATGTTTTACATATCTTTTAACTAGTGATATAGAGTTGTAATTAAATCCGTTGTTATAAAAGTGGAAAGTGAAAGTTATAATTTACAATAGAATGGAGTTTTAAAATTACATTTATTTATTTGCTGATTGTGTGTGTCTGTGTGTGTGTGTGTGTGTGTGTGTGTGTGATGCCCACGCATACCTGGGCACACAGCTTGAGCATGCCAGAGTCTGCTAGAAGACAACCTGCAGGAGTCAGTTCTTTTCTATCATTTGAGATGCAGGGTTCAAACTTAGGTTTGGCTACTTGTGCCTTTATTAGCAGAGCCATTTCTTTAGCCTTAAAAACTTTTAAGCAAGATGAAAACACACAGTAGAATCCAATCTAGAATTAGGTGTGGTTGCATATGCCTTTAATCCCAGCACTCTGGAGGCAGAAGCAGGAGGAGCACGTGATTTCAAAGCATCCTGATGAATATAGTGAGTTCCAAGACAGCCAGGACTACAGAGACCCTATGCCAAAACAACAAAGCACAACAAAACAAAAGACAAAAAGAAGAAGGAAGAGGAGGAGAAGAAGCAAGGAAGAAAGAGAGAAGAAAGAAAGAAAGAAAATGAAAAGATACAGTAGAATCTGCAACAGTGACTGTTTTTCTCTAGGTTATGTTTGTGGCAATTTGAGGAAAATCTTGTTGTACCTAATCTTGATGTACCTAATGGTGGCTCCTCGAAAAGTTACCTAAAACATTGTTCCTTGGTAGCTGAGACATGTTTTTCTCCTTCTTCTCATTCCTTTTCCAGGTGCATGCCATAAATACTAACTGGGTGGGTTGTCTGACCTCCTTCCCTTTTTCCAGGAGACTGAACTACTGTATGGCCTTACATTCATGGGACAAAATGTCCCAGGACTGCCAGCCCACTTTGTTAAGATCTCCCAGTTTATTACCTTAAAGCATATTCACTAATCTCCAGTCATACTTTTATGCAACTGTCCACAAAAATAGTTTCCCTCTTCTTTGAGTTTCCATTGTTGAAATGTACAGTTCTCTTATTAATTTATTTTGTCACCAGGGCATCACCAAGGTAACGCTTCACCTTTCCAGTGTTACCCATACCAATGCAAGATGGCATCAAACACACTGCCTCTTGGGTTTATGCTTCTTAAATGCACACAGGAAACAGGATATCTCTGAAGACAACTTTTGAAGAGAGAGGAGGAACTCTTTCTTGTAAATTCCTTGTTTGGTATTATATGTGCACATTACTTATTAGAAACAAAATAAAATAAACAATATAAAGAACTTTTCATTTTTGAAATAGAGGATAAAGAAAATACACACCTATATTTTCAAGTGTGTTGTAAAGAATCACAGGATTGATTTGTCTGTTCAGACCACAGTAACTACTACTTGATGATGAAGGAAGGATTTCTAAGGAAGTAGTATTGTGAACAGCATTGAATAGGATTGATTCAATGAATAGAAACCAGGGCCCAAAGGAGGCATTTCCAGGAGAGAGGGAATGTTGAGTGCAAAGGTCAGAGGTCAGCAAGAGAAACCTCTGAGAACTCAGTAGGCCTATTTTCCTGTATAGTGGGTTTGCATAGAAGTGAGGGTAAAGACAGCAGGAGTCTGAGAGCTTCTGTTTTTGATAGATAATATATTAAAAATTTATAGTTGGAGATGGCATATTTCTTCTATACATAATAGATGGGAGGAGAAAGCATGTTTAGAAAATAAAAGTTCTTATTAGATCAGAAAACCTTGGGAGCATTATATCAGTTCTATGAGATTATATTCTTTAAAACTTTTGTTCTATCATTTTTTTCATTAAGTAAAAACCTAGGAGTTAATATAATTCTTATTATTAACTTTTACATTATTATTATTTTTTGGTGGTACTGAAGATACAGCCTAAACTTCTTATGCATTCAAGGTGATGATTCTACCACTGTGCTATATTCCTAGCCCTATTATTGACTTTAAAATACAGTAGGAACCAAAATATTTTACTTTATACTCTGCTAAGCAAGAAAAACCTTAATGTAGCAAACAAACAAGCAAATAAATAAAACAAAATAATAAAAAATGTAAAAAACAAAGACAAAATGTTGAAACAGAAAATGATACTTAGGGTTAAAAATGAGGATTTGGATGAGAATTATTCATATAAAGAGGTTTTTAATTTAGAGATTATAAATTTTAGCACTGCAGGAGTTTTTCTCTCACTGTAAAACTTAACCATATTAATCTAGAATTTTGTGTGTATACATGTTTTTCACTGGTTATTATTAGAAGATGAACTCTGATCTGTGTGTACAAGTGCATGCACATTAATGCATGTGTGTGTGGTATATACACAGATTTGAGAAGAATTAAAATGTATTTAAATTAAAATGAGAAACCTAAATTAGATAGAATGAATGAAATTCTTGATAGGAGGTATCCATAGAAACCACTTAAAATAAAAAGAGATGTTAATTCTCTTTGTGAAATTGAGCTCTCAGAATCAAAATAAATTTGGGACACTCAGTGTGGATATAAACACTCTTTGACTTTATCGACATGAAACATGTTAATTTACAGTTATATTGTTGTGGTCATGGTTTCAGCTGGTATTCGCAACCAGTTTGTGACTATATAGTTATAGGCTTTAGCTGGTAAAATTGCCAAAATACATTGCTTAACTTATTGACTTATCTAAGTATATGATGAAAAATCATAGCTGTGGTGCCTCAAAGTTTTCATCAGTTTCTTGACAGCAAAAAGAATTAGTTTTTAGGAGACAGGTCATTTGCAGGTATAAAACGAAGCAATCTCTTGAAAACAATTTAATTTAAATTGATTTAAAAATAAAATAATTTCTAGTGCAATCTCTCAGTGAAACAAAACTTTCCATGCTCTTTTTCCAGTTGAGGGCCAGGCAAGCATGTGTCACAATGTTGGAGGTTCAGGTGCTGAAATTCAGTTCTCTTCTGCTTACACACCAAGGTAAACTTTTTGTTATTACATTTCCCTTTATTTTCTCAATCCCTTTATAATCATCCTAGATGTTCAGAAAAAGCTAACTATTCTTAATGACTAATGTTTTCTACTTTTCATGTTCTAGGAAATTCTTTAGTAAATTACTTTTGACTTTATCCAATTTATATTTCAGCTAGTGCATTATAGATCTGATTTTTTAGTGGCCTCATACATGGTCAGATATTTTGTCATCAAAAGCATACATTTATTGTCTTGGGATTTACTTAGAGGGATTGGTGAGTTAGCTCAGTAATAGAGCACTTGCCCAGATAATGCAAGGCCCTAGGTTCAGTTGCCAGCAGTTGGGAAAAAAAAAAAAAAAGAGTTCTGGAGATCTTTTGTTATGGAAATTAGAACTCCCAACATTATTCATATTTGAAATTAAGCTAAGATATCTGAGACATTTAACTGTAATTACTTTAAAAATAATAAGCCTATTATATGTTAATGCAAATAAATTAATTTTCTAGAAAATAGTATTGTCCCAAATTTAAAAAAATGTAGGTTAAAAAGAGGAATTGTTAAATGTTTTGTTAATAGCTTTAATATCTAGCTCAGTAGAAGACAGACATCATATATATCTATATTTATATCTATATCATCTATCTCTATCTCTATCTCTATCTCTATCTCTATCTCTATATATCATCTATATCTGTCTATATGTATATGTATATGTATATCTAATCTATATCTATCTATATCTATATCTATATCTATATCTATATCTATATCTATATCTATATCTATATCTATATCTATATCTATATCTATATCTA
>JANHMN010000001.1:123783-198067 GCA_030674055.1 Rhabdomys pumilio
TCTATATCTATATCTATATCTATATCTATATCTATATCTATATCTATCTATATCTATATCATCTATATCTATCTATATCTATATATCATCTATATCTATATCATCTATATCATATCTATATCTATATCTATATCTATATCTATATCTATATCTATATCTATATCTATATATCTTCAGTCCGTCTGTTTTAGCTTTTTACTATAACTTTGGGAGTACTGAGAATGAAAAGGGCAGGGATATCAGTCTTGTCAAAATGGTTTTGACTTGAGAGAGAACTGGGCTAACTAGAGCCTTCGGCTACAGATTTGAAAACCCACTAAGTATGTAGCACGGTAAAAAGTTACCACATGGCTAAAGGATAGGGTAGTGCTGAGTTGTGCAGTCCTGGAAGACAGCATCTCAGGAGTGTGTGTGTGTGTGTGTGTGTGTGTGTGTACGCGTGTGTGTATTTGTTACTTGTTTGTGGGTGGTGGGGTTTTTATTTTGTTTGTTTGTTTTCTGAAACAGGGTCTCACTCATTAGGTGGCCCTGGCTTGCCTGGAACTCTCTATGTAGACCAAGCTAGTTCCAACTCACAGAAATTTGTCTGGCTTGGTATGCCTAGTACTGGGATTAAAGACATGATGCACATGTTCAATTAATTTTATCTTTTTAGTTTCATAGAGTTTAAGACATTTTCTTTTGTGAAAAAGTCACTATAATATAAATTGTATAAGAGAAAAATAATAATGAATGAATGAAGATTAGGAGATGTCTGATTTAATTCTACCTCAAATCAAAGAAATCAAGGTATAAACTGATTTGCTGATAGCTAATTAGAGACTCAAACTTCTTTATTCTTAACCCTGAGCTCTTTCTATGATGGACAGAAGAATGGATGTTTAGAATCTAGCACTGATTATTTTCATATTAAGATTTGTCTCTGAAGCCAGAAAACCTGAGGCTTAAACCCCAGCAACATTCTAACCTGACTGTATAAGCTTTATATCTATCACCCTTGATTTCTTCATATGTAAAGTTGGCACAGTACCTGTTTCATCAGCTTCACATTTTGTTTTATTAAATGCGGTATTTTAACTGTTTAAAACCTGATCAGAACCTTCAATGGGCAGAGCTATTTTTACTAACTGGAGTCACTCTGATTGAACTGCTGAGCACTTGGAGCAAAGAATCTTTCAACCAAGGCTTGGCTGTGGGGTGTGTGTGTGTTTGTGTGTGTGTGCATTGCATCTGCCACTTGGATTTTTCCTTAATGAAAGGTTGAAAGTCACTGCATTTCTCTTGCGAAGCCTAACAAGCTTCTGGTTGGAAGGAAAGAAGGCAAAGTGATAAATGAGAAACTTTTGCTGCCAATGATTAAAATAGCTGAAGAATTCTGTCCTTTGGTGTCTATGATGCAAAGCCAAGTGAGAGCCTTTGAGAGCCTAGAAACACTTCTGGTAATCCTTGTTTGTTGTGGAAACTGGCTGGGCCCAAGTGGGGAAAATTAAATCCTTAAAAGCAAATATATTGGCAAGGTTATATATGAACTCTCCCCAGCTTTAATCCTAAGATTCCCACTGAGGACAGATGAGTCAGCTGACAGTAGCTAGGAAGAGAAGAAATTGAAACAACAAAGAAAGAAAGAAAAGAGAAAAGAAAATCATTTCTCAGAGGTCCTGGGAGAAAGAGACTCAGGGTTTGATTTAGCCAGGTGCAATGGTGACAGGAATATTGGCCTTCTGTTCTTTAAAATTCTTGTTCTTTAAAATTCAAAAACTAAGATTTTGGCTTTCAGTTGTCAGTATTAAGAGCAACTAAACAAAGTAAGTACATTAGTAGGTGCTTAAGTGTTGTAAGAAATGATCCTTTGTTTCTTTAAATTTCAAAGTGTTGAAAATTTCTACTTATGATTGGGTAGCATGCAAGGTTCCTAAGTGGGAGTATAATTTTGAATTGTTTTCTTAGCTCTTTCCCCTAAGATCTAGGATTGATTATACTTTGATATTTTATTCAGTGTGGAA
Organism: Rhabdomys pumilio; assembly: GCA_030674055.1. Classification (NCBI taxonomy): domain Eukaryota; kingdom Metazoa; phylum Chordata; class Mammalia; order Rodentia; family Muridae; genus Rhabdomys; species Rhabdomys pumilio. The sequence continues at coordinate 125,787 of JANHMN010000001.1, forward strand.
TGACCTTTAAGTTCCAGCTGCTGAGTCAGGATGCCTAAGGAAACATGTAAGGAGTCATTAAAACCCAACAGTGAGCTCATACATTGTAAAGATGGGAAAACTGGGGTCCAGAGAGAGAGAGGAAGCAATTTCTTCAATATTTTGGTGCCAAATTGTTTTCAAGCAATGCTTACCTGCTGCCATGCCAAAATAAACAAACAACAGAAGAAATCCTAGAAAACAGACTTGTGTCTAAGAATATTATCCACATGATAGTGTCAACTTCTGGTTATCTGTAATTTGAAATGTTGCTGCTTTTTACTTTTTGAAAACAATGAACTTACTTTTGGGTATTTTGTTGAGGAGGACTCTATGGGACAGGTTGATGCAAAGGAAGACTTTTAGGATCACTTAACTTACCCCATACTACTTGCAATAAAAGGAATTAACCATCATACCAGCTATTTTGAATGCCTTACTGATTATAAGCTTTTTGAAAGTCTATTTTCTATTAACCCTGCACAAACTTTGGACTAGGTAAAATAGTTTTCATTATCATTGCTTTTTGACTGAGGGCCATGTTCACTCAGAGCAGTGGAGCAGAGATTCATCAAGTTGCTGCAGGAATAGGTACATCCTCTCTCACTGAGGCCAGACAAGGCTGTCCATTAGGGGTGTGAAATCCACAGGCAGGCAGGCAGGCAGGCAGGCAGGCAAGCAGGCAGGCAGCAGACTCAGAAATATTCCCTGCTCCAGTTGTTGGGAAACCCTCACGAAGACCAAGATACTCATCTACTACATACGTGGAAGGGATCTAGGTCCAGCCTGTGCTCACTCTTTGGTTGGTGATTCAGCCCCTAGGAGCCTCCAAGGGTCTAGATTAGTTGGCTCTGTTGGTCTTCCTGTGGAGTCTCTGTCCTCTTCAGGCTCCTCAATCTTCCCCCCCCCCCCAACTCTTGAGCTCCACCTAATGTTTGGGTATAAGTCTCTGCAACTCTTTCCATTGGCTGCTGGGTGGAACCTCTCAGAAGACAGCTATGAAAGGTTCCTGTCTGCAAACATAACAGAGTATCGTTAATAGTGTTAGGGATTGGTTCTTGTTCATGAAATAGGTCTCAATTGGGGCAGTCATTGGTTGGCCATTCCCTAAGTCTCTGCTCTATATTTGTCCCTGAACATCTTGTAGGCAAGACACATTTTGAGTTGAAGGCTTTGTGTGTGGGTTGCTGTCCTTATCCTTACAGTGGGAGCCTGACTGACCACAGAAAGTGGCCACTTCAGGATCCATATTCCTCACTGCTAGGGATCTCAGCTAGAATGGCCCCATATACCTTCTGGGACCTCTCTCCATCCCAGGTCTCTGGTATGTCTTAGAGATTGTCCCCACCCCCTACTGCCATTCTACTTTCTCTCTTTCCTGCTCTCCCTACAGATGATCTCCCCTGCCCATCTCCTTTTCCACCAATTCCCTCCTTCCACCAACCTTCGATATCTATTTTGTCTCCCTTGTGAGACAGATTCAACCATCTTCCCTTGGGTGCTCCTTGTTATTTGGCATCTTTGGGTCTGTTGATTATAGCTGGCTATCCTGTACTTTATGGCTAATATCCACTTATAACTGAGTCCATACTATGTCTTTTTGGCTCTGGGTTACCTCACTTAGGATATTTTCTAATTCCATCCATTTGCCTATGAAATTCATGATGTTCCTGCTTTTAATAGCTAAGTAGTATTCCATTGTATACATTGGAATACATTTTTTGTTTCCATTTGCATTTCTAGTAAAATCTGGGAGAAGACAAGGCTGTCCACTACCCCCATATCTCTTCAATATAGTACTTGAAGTTCTAGCTAAAGCAATAAGGAGATCATTGGGATACAAATTGTAAAGAAAGAAGTCAAAGTATCGCTATTTGACTGTTATGATAGTATACATAAGTGACCCCAAAAGTTCTACTGGAGAACTCCTACAGCGGATAAACACCTACAACAAAGTGCCTGGATACAAAATTAACTCAAAAGATCATTAACCCTTCTCTACACAAGGGATAAATGGGCCAAGAAAGAAGTTAGGGAAACAGTACTCTTCACAATAGCCACAGATAACATAAAATACCTTGGTGTAACTCTAATCAAGCAAGTGGAAGACCTGTATGAGAAGAAATTTCAAGTCTCTGAAGAAAGAAACTGAGAAAAATATCAGAAGATGGAAGTCTTGCCTTTTAAAATGATTGGAAGGTCTACACAGGGTGCCTGCAGACTGCCTAAAGAATCTCTAAGGAAGAGGCCCTCCTCTTCCTTCCCTATTGTCAGATGCAACTGCTTCCTCCAGGAAGGTGTCAACATAGCTCTCGTTAACAAAGGTATCTGATTTTAAAAAGCAAGCAAGCAAGCAAGCAAGCAAGCAAGCAAGCAAGCAAGCAAACAAACAAACAAAACCTTTTAAGCATTTCTGCTCCAAGATGGTGCAAAATTTGGGCTTGCTTTGTGGGGAGGTCCTCTGGTTCTCACTCTGGCAGGGCTAAATGAAAGAGACACAAGAGGTCAGCTTTTAATCAGAGCTGAGAGAAAGCTTTGGGCTTTTTTTCTGCTTCCATCCTCCTAGACAGGCTCCACTTGTCCTCCAGGTCTGTCATTTCTCACCCTTACTCAGAATGAGGAATGCGGAGAAAGAAGCTGCGCTGGGTATTTTTATGGAGTCAGAATTTGGCCTTATCAGCGCGAGCTCTTCAGAAATGCCCACCCCCCTCTGGTGGTGTCATCAAATGAGGCCAATTCAGTCCATGGAATGTGACAGACCGAGCAATGATGATTGATACTGACAGCGAAGCTTTCATGTAGCAATATCCCGGGCCACCGACTGTGCGGCAAAGAGAAAGAACTCTCTGGAATTCACAACATTCCCCCTCCAATTAATCCCCAGCCACCCCGCTGCGTGTGAATGGGCAGTGCTGGGGATTGGTGGCTGTGATGCTGAGGATTTGCAGATTCTTTTGAGCACCCCCGAGGAGAGGTGATATGGAGAGCTATAATCAGCTTGCCTGGCTGAGGGGTGGGATGAATTGCCTAGCAGAGTCTGGCTTTACTATTTGTACACTTTTAGGCACCTCAGAAACGCGGTTTGCAGACAAAAATCTGTGGCTAAGAGCCCTCTACTCTTGAGCTATTGAGGGCCAGGACTGTCTTTTCTATTAGTTTAGGATTGTGCCTTGTCTTAAAAAGGAGAGTCCAGATCCAGAAGGGACTGGAGCCCTGACTGTCCCTGAGTCAAATAGGCTTTTGCCTGGTTTTTCTGGCCACCAACTCTCCTTTATCCTCTAGCCACACCCTCACCCCAAAAGAATTGGTAGTGAGAAACTTTTGCCTTGGAATAACTGAGATTCCAGACTAAATTCACTGTTTCCCCAAATGCTATTTTTCTCTCATACTGGCAATCAATCATGAACTTTGTTGTGGATCACAGTGGGCCTCCTCCTCTGTTTCTTGATTAAGGTTCTCTTGCTGCTCTACAGCCAACATAGAGCTCAAACAAAAATGAATACTTGTTGACCATGTAATATATGCCAGGTGCTAAGAGTGTCTTTGCATTGCCACTTTTAAATTCTCACACAGTGAAGACCCCCAAATTCGGGAGACCCTTACTCAAGTCTTGGGAAGTCACGAACACCCACAAACTCCAAGACACCATACCTAGATGTAATCAGCAGAGGTTTATTAGGGAAGAGAGCTGGCAGCCAGCATTCAAACTGCACACTCTCACAGGTACAGTTTGACCCCAAGTGGTGGGCTAAGGAGCTTTTTATAGTAAGGGGTAGGGAAAGGAAGGAATTTTTGCGAGGTTACACATGATTGGTTGTATTATAAATTTTGAACTCAGCAAGCTGTAACACTGGAAAAGACCTGGTGGTGGGGGGAGGGGGAAGGGGTAACCAAGATCAGTGGAAAGTTAGCTAGTTCTTGGAACCACCCAGATGTCTTGCATTTTTCTTTGTGGCCAGGAATGTGTCTTCCTGCTTTGGACCTGCCCCACCCACAGGTGGATTTTTTTCCCTGAGGCTTGAGGAATGTATCCCAGGGCAGTGAAAGGCCTGGAATCTTATATTCAGTTCTGCTTTCTTGGAATTAGTGAGCCTGTATATATTTTATAAAATGGTCTTTATAATTTTTCACTCTACATCAGCTTCTCCAGAGTAGGTGCACAGCATTAAGTTAGAGGTTTAGTAGATTGCTACATTGACCAGCAGTGGTAACTGAGTCAGAATCTTCTCTCCTCTTTACCATCTTCTGCTTATACTGAATGTCTGGTGCTATATAGGTTGACTCCTCCACTCTGCACACGTTGTTTGAGAGCCAAAAAGTGTCACTTTCCTACTTAAAACCTTCCCATGTTTCCATAGAACCTAAGAGAAAATTAAAGGCCTTCAGCTCACCACATAAGCTTTTTGATAACTGGACTACAGGAGAGAACTGTAGTTCTCTGTCCTAGACCATAACAAAAAAATATGAATTTCATCCTTGATATAATTGGCAACCTTCAGAAAGTTATGAGCAGAAGAGTGGTGTGATCTGATACCTGGAGAGAATATTATATCTGAAAAAGCAATGGGACTTCAGTCAAATGACCAGCTCAGAAGTCGCCATATTTCACATGACTAGAGTAGCAGCTGGACAAAACCAGAGAAGTAGATGGGTGGCATAGTTTTTGAAGGTAAAACCACACTGAGAATATGGTTATGGTAAAGAATAAACAAGAGGTTGTTGTTGATCTTAGTAATGTGTGATATAATCCTTAGCTTAGATGCAGAATTGAAGATAATCAAGTCTGGAAGAAAGAGAATATTGTTTTGGATATTTAAAGTTTGGAACACTTGAACCTACTTGTAGACAAGTAGGTAGACACAGGGGCATACCAACAAAGAGATGTTGGAAAATGGTCAGGGTTGTCAATGAAGTTATGAGAGACAGAGTAGTGGACTTAAGACCATTTTCTGGACCATACTAATAGGTCTAGCAGAGGAAGAATACTTCCATTATGAAATGATAATTTTTATAAGATGAACATAAAATCATTAGATATAATCACAGTCTCAGGTACATTAGACTTAAGGTCAATACATCTGTGTTCAGTTACAGATGAACTTAAATTTAAATATATAAGTAGGGGGAAATGAGATGGTTTAACAGGTAAAGGTGCTTGCTGCCAAGACTGATGATAGAACCCACTTAATGAAAGTTGAGAAATGACTACCTCAAGCTATTCTTTGATTTCTATGTACACACCAGCTGTGACATGTGCACTTACTCACTTTTATTTTTTTGAGACAGGGTTTCTCTGTATAGCCTTGGCTGTCCTGGAACTCACTCTGTAGATCAGGCTGGCCTCGAACTCAGAAATCCACCTGCCTCTGCCTCCCAAGTGCTGGGACTAAAGGCGTGCGCCACCACCGCCCGGTGCACTTACTCACTTGTAAGAACACACACATGGATGCACATACATGCACACACATGCACACACACTAATAATAATAATGATATAAAATAAAATAAATAAATGTAATTAAATTTGTTAAAATTTATTTTATTTTTATATGTATGAGTGCATTGCTTGTATATATATATATATATATATATATATATATATATATATATATGTGTACTGTTTGTGCCTGGTACCTGTAGCAGTCTGAAGAAGGCATCAGACCCCCAAGAATCAGAGTTATCTTGGAGGTACAAATGGTTGTAAGCCATCACATGGGTGCTGGGAACAGAACCTGGGTCTTCTGCTAGACCAAGTGTTCTTAACCACTGAAGCATATCTCTAGCTCCCTAAAATATTTAAAAAATTTTAAAACATAAAAGTAGTATATAGAAGTTAGATTATTCTTCCTCCCAGCCTCATGCTCCTAGAAATAAAGCTCAGATTCAAAATATATTTGCAAATACCAGGCTCATCTCTGACTATATCTAACTTAACCCATTCATTCTAATCTATATTTTGCTTCTTGACTGGTTACCTGTGCTCAGATACCATGCATCTGTATTACCACATCTTTCTTGGCAAATGTCCTTTACTTGGCACTACCCCAGAATCCTTTTTGCCTCCCAGATGTTCCTCTTCCTATTTCCTGCCTACACTATGGATCAAAGATTTACTATTGACAGATGCCACATTCATACAAATATAAGGTATTTTCTTTACAACATTATGTATGTATGTATGTATGTATACACACAATGTCATGGTACTGATACAGAAACAGACATGGAGATCAGTGGATCAAAACATAGAACCCAGAAATAAACCCACACCACTATTATCACCTAATGTTGGACAAAGGTATTGTGGTGTTTGGTTATAATTATCAATTTAGAATCACTTAGAAAGAGAGTCAAAAGGATGAATTGTGGATAGAAGGTTAGGCTATGCTTATGTTTGTAGAGTATTATCTTGGTCCTTTAATGGAAGTAGGAAGACCTGCCCATGTTGGGTGGCACTATTTCTAAGGAAGGGAATTCTGAAATATGTAAGAGTAGTGGAAGTGAGGTAAGCAGAAGAATGAGTATTAGGTCACTACTTTCTGATCTTAACTATGGATGTAATGTAATCAATCCTCTCAAGCTCTTGCTACTGTGAGTTCTTGACATGATGGACTATGACCCAGGATTGTGAAACAAATGAGTCCTTTCTCCCCTAAGATGGGTTTTGCTAGGGTATTTTATTGAAGCAACTGAAAATGAAACTAAAATAGGTGTTAAAATTTCACTGAATAAAAGACATCCAAGTCAACAACTGGTGCTGGCAAGACAGAATATCCATGTGCAAGAAAAATGAAATTAGTTCCATGTTCCCACTCTGCTCAAAAATCAGTTCAAAATGAATCAGTACCCTTAATTTAAACCTGAAATGTTGAAACTGTTAGATACCTTAAGATATATGTAAGCAATTTCTGTAATCACACATTCTACCAGTAGGACTTTAACAGTACAGTAAATAGCTCCTCCTACCACCCCAGCAATTGGGATTTTGTAACTTTAAGCTTCTGTATAAGAAAACAAATCTATCAGCAGAGAAAATAGGCATCCTATACAATGGGAAAAACATCTTTGCCAACTGTAACTCAGACAGAGTAGTCTGAATATGAATGGCCCTGATATGTTGATATGCTTGAATACTTTAGTGGAACTATTTGGAAAGGGAAGATGTGACCTTCTTGAAGGAGATGTTTCATTGAAGGCAGGCTTTGAGGTTTAAAAAGACTCACAGCATTTCCAGTAACTTCTGCTTATGGACCAAGATGTGAGTGCTCAGCTGCTGCTCTAGCCACCTTTTGCCATGCATTTACTCCACCATCATAGATTCTAATCCTCTGTAACCATAAGCCTAATTAAATTATATCTGTTTTAAATTTTCTTGGTTATGGTGTCTTATCACAACAATAGAAAAAACAAACGCAGGGGATTTAAGAGCTAGAATACATTATAAAAATGTGTTATTAATAAACAAGCTAATGTACTGAGCAGTTAAAGTAAGATGAAATAATACTTAAAACAATGCTCAACTGTGGTATGGCTTTCCCTTTCTGCCACTGGCCTGGGAGAAGGCAGGACAAAGTTTGGAATGGAGAGTCTACAGCCCATGTTTCCCTTCGAGGCATCAGATACTACTATGCACTACCAGACCAGAAGGGGAAAGTGGAATCTGGGATGAAGGCTGTGGTTTGTCTTCTCTCTGTGTACCCTGGCACCACATGTATTGCCTGGAGAGGAAACCAGAAACTGGAGTCTGAGATCCACATTTTCACTCAGGGCATCTACTCTCTAGTCAGGTAGGGGAAAGTCAAGCCTGAGACAAGCATGATTCAGTCTAATTGGGAGTGAGTGGTGAGTACTGGATGGGTGAGAGAAGGGAAAAGTCTTCTTTGGGAATCTTAAGCATAGTTCTTTCAGGCAAAGGCCTTCCCTGTGGTTTTCTTTAATGAAGCAGCTCTCTTGTTGTTCATATTGCTTTATTGGAGGTGGATGTTGGTGCATGTGCTTTATTGGGGTGAAGGGCATGTGAATATCCAGGAAGGGAAGGTCACTGGCTGAAGGCTAAGGCTATCTAGATACCTCATTAGCATGTTGTAGACCTCCAAGTGCTATGCAATGTGACTGAATGTCCATGGTCCTCTCAGTTGGGTATTGTGTTCTAGATGTGTTCTAGATATGTTCCAGAACAAGTACAGAGACAGATAGGGAGTGACCCTACTCCTACTATTCTCAAATCTATGATATTCCCAGAGTTTGAGCTCACTCAGTCTCACCAGTTCTTTTGCCTGTCTGGTGGCACAGCCCACTTGCCCTACATTCAACATCTTTAGCCAGCAGAAAAATACAAATTAAGGTTATTTTAGATTCCTTAAAGGCTAGTGAAGTTGTGGGCAAAGAGGTATACATATTTATTGCTACTCGACTACAAAATGGTGTAGTCATAGAAATTAGTAGAGATATTTTTCAGACATTACACTACTCCTGGGAATATGCAAAGGATTCTATATCCTACCATTGAGAGGTTTTCAACCCAAGTCTGTGTATGATCATCTTAAATGAGGTATCCATGACTTTTATATATGTGTGTTTATGTGTGAGTGACTATGGGCATAGATTGTGGAACTTGAAAGGGGTTCGTGAGACAGGAAAAAGAGGTCAGAGAAAAAGGGATAGAGCATACAGGACTCTCTCTACCTCTCTCTCTCTCACTTTCTCGTGTGTGTGTGTGTGTGTGTGTGTGTGTGTGTGTGTGTGTGTGTGAGAGAGAGAGAGAGAGAGAGAGAGAGAGAGAGAGAGAGAGAGAGAGGTTTTCATCCAAAGTGAAGGGTATAAGAAGAGAATGAAGGAGGATGAAGAAAAGACCCAGACCTAGAATTTGGCCATTGGGGACTTCATAATGAAGATTTTAGGGAAAAAGAAGTGAGCAAAAGAAACCAAAACCAATGGCCAAGGTTAAGGAAATTCAAGGAATAACTCAAACACTTCAGTTATCAAGGAGGGGGTGAGTACTAGAACAAAGAAGCAGTTCCCATTGTGTCAAAGCCTGCAAATAATCTGTCAGCAAACCCCAAATCATTTTGTATGATAGTCAACAGGAACCATGTGGGCAAGAGTGATCTCGAAGAAATCTGAGTGTCTATTCATCAACATTTGTGAGCATTGGTTTCCTTCTTTGTAAAGCAAGGGCAACTGTTGTGTGACAGACTTTCCTGGGGAGACCCAGAATACACACACACACACACACACACACACACACACACACACACACACACACCTACCTACCTATTTATATTCATATCAAAAAAGGAACCCATAACTTTGTACTGAAGTTCAACTTGGTGAACTAATGAGATTTTAGGGTTACTAAACAGGAATATGATAAAAGTTTACCTATAGGTGCAAGAATGACTCAAAAGCAGCTGCATCATCAAAAAAACTCAGTTACATGTATGATCACTCACAAAAAGACCACTCTGAAGGTCTTTATACAGCTTTCAGCCAGATGGAGAATCTGAGAATCTTTCATCTCTACAGCTTGACTGGTCAGTCTCTTCCCAGAACAGTTCTTTACTCCCTTTTGTACAGCTAGGAAAGGTCCATGGAGAATCTTCCAATTTTATTTTATTTTTTCCTCCTAACTTTTGACCTTTGGTTTACCTCTGGAGTCTCATAAGCCTTTCTCTCTTGGAGTGAGTGTTTCCATTTGGAAGAAACTACTATATAGCACATAAGGATTTATTTGTATACATTGGATAAGATATTTTTCCACCAAAAGCAAAAGGGAAATGTGTCTATTTATTCAGATTTGATGAAGAAAAGACATAAAGAGAGATATGAGGAGAGCAAATGGGGACATAAACCCATGGTAATAAACTGAGTAGCACTGTAAAATATTTGTTCATTTTCATCCATTTTTCGTGCCTCTGTGTCAAGAATTAAGCTGTTACTTTCCTCCAAAAATAGAGTATCTTTGACATGAAGATTTCTATATCCAGCAAAGGCCAGAAGAATATTATGTCCCATCGCAGGAGGGAAGAAAGAGGGAAAGGCTGGTGAGCATCTCACTTTTGCTGTTTTCTTAAATGTTAAATATTATATTTAGAGATAGTATATCTTGAATCTCATAATCAAAATTTGATAAAAAAGGGCATATTTGAAACAGAAGGTTTTAGTGGGTGGAACCTGTTTCTTCTAGCTGCAGTTAAATCTTGCAAGGGAACCCACATCTAGTCTTCCTGGGAGAAAAGCAGCCAACCTTTAGGGTGAGCAGTAGCACACATGGCTTGTCTAGGACACATAACTAGTTTCAGATAATTTTAGAATTTAGTGTCTGCTTTCAAAACCCTTCAACAGATGAGATTCTGCCATTTGCTGTTTTGCAGGTTATCCCTGTGGCAAAATGGGGGAGAGGCATCAAGTCCCAGCAAAATCCTGGCTTTCTTCTTCAGAGCCTTCTCCAATCCTTTCTAGTACATGCTGTGATGATCATGGAGGCTTAGGGAATTTCATTTTTAGGTTTGTTCTGTCCCAAATAGATTCTCTGCAGTGATTTTTCCTTCCCTTCCAGGTTTCTAGGGCAGTTGAGCCTAGAATATTGAAGGAATGATGCTGGTTCTAACAGCCTAAGTAATATGGATCTTCATCTGCTTAGTTTTACTTCATGTTTTGCTTTCTGGTAAGGAAAGTGCTTTTTTAATTCCATCAGTTCCTAAACAAGTAGGGGCTTCTATTTGCTTCTCACCTTAGGTTAGAGGACAAGACTGTCAAGAAAATTGTTTTATTAGGCCAACAAGCCTTCTATTTCTTAATGTTCATGGTATTTTTAGTGCTGTAATTTGACAGGATTTATATAGCAGTCTCTACTGATTAGTTTGAAATATGTAGATAATACTCTCTTTTTTCAAGTTTTTTGTGTCTTCTTGGTTGCTCAGCAACACTTTTGCTTTTTGGTATAAATATTAAGTGTATACAATGACTCTTAGTTGTAGGACAGACTGTGAACAATGTTCTCAAGTTTTCTAGTAAGTTACCTGCTCATTTGTGATACAGTCCTTTCCAGTACTTAGAGGGTTTACTCTGCCCTGCAGAAGCATTCTATGATCACACAGTGACACTAGCACTTTCTCAAGCATCAAATAGGAATCTTATTCCAAGGAAGTGGTGCACAGACTACACCACTGATAAATCAAATGGTGTGCTGGTGGACAGGGTTGCTAAGGGACACATAAAAAAGAAAACTAATGTCATAAGCAGATCTTGTGAGATCTCACAGTGGAAGTAATTATAACTGACCTCTTACTGAACAGGTTACCTCAAGGGGTGGTGCTATTCTGATAACTCAAAATCAGCTTTTTTTTTTTTTTTCAGATGAAAAAATAGTCTCTCATGTCTCCTCAAAATCATGTCTTGATGAGAGGAAGTTTGCATTTCTAAATCATCCAGCATCTTCATTCCTGATACTTCATTCATGACTATTGTATTACTGAGTTATTTTATTTTGTCATGGCTAAGAAAAGAAAAACTGAAATCCACAGTCATTACATCCTCTTAATTATTCAGTACTGTTTCTATGAGATATGCTCCAGTGAGAATAAAATAAAGACACAAAAATCTTCCCACTTTTTACCAAAGCCTGCATAGAATAACTTATATACCTCTGCAAAACAATTCTTGTTCTTTAGCTTCTAGTGATGTTGCTTCCAGGATCCCAAGCTCTGAAGCAAATCATTCTCTAACTTACATGAGTCAGTAGAGACTGATATCTCAAGCAACATCTTATTTTACTCAAATTGAATAACTGATAGTACTGTTAGCAGTTCTTTCCATTGGCAGTTTTTTTTTTTTTTTTTTTTTTTTTTTTTTTTTATCATCACTATCCTTTAGACATACCCTTAAGTGAGCTTTAAAAGATAGTTATCTGTGTTTTTTTGTTTTTTTTTTTTGTTTTGTTTTTTTTTGTTTTTTGTTTTTTGTTTTTGTCTGTCCAAGTATAATTTTGGAAATGGTGAAGCAACTTCAAATTCTTTCTTTTTTTTACAGTTGATTATCAGAAATTCCCCTATAAACTTAAGCTTGAGGTTTACATTTAGCATTAGCATAATTAGTGTGGTGTGACTGGTAACTTTGGAATCTGAGCTGTTTGAGATTTTTTCAGTGCTAAACACTGAATATAAGGCCTCATGCATGTGGTGCCAGGGTACCCAGAGAGAAGACAGGGAACCACAGCCTTCACCCCAGACTTCACTTTCCCCTTCTTGTCTGGTAGTGCATAGTAGCATCTGATGCCCTGAAGGGAAACATGGGCTGTGGATTCTCCATTCCAAACTTTGTCCTGCCTTCTCCCAGTCTAGTGGCAGAAAAGGGAAAATGCAATTTGCTTCTAGTGATAACCAGATGCAATATGACCCAGGTTTATATGCTCAAATTCAAAATGCAGTCATGAAGGCTTAGCGTAAACTCCCGGTAAAGGGAGACCTGGTACACCTTTAACAACAGTCAGGCAAGGGCCTGATGAATGATTTTCTGACTTTGTTCATAGATTAATGACAACAGCAGGGAGGATTTTTAGTAATGCAGAGGCAGGTGTAGATTATGTGAAACAACTTGATATGAAAATGCCAATTCTGCCTGTCAAGTAGCCATTAGACCCTATAGGAAAAAGACAGACCTTACGGGGTATATCAGACTCTGTTCTGACATAGGTCCCTCCTACCAACAGGGCTTAGCTATGGCTGCTGCCATGCAAGAACAATCAGTAAGAGAATTTTTGGTAAGAAGAGATTAAAAAGGCCTGTTTTAAATGTGGCAAGCCTAGACACTTTGCAAGAGATTGCAAGGCAGAAAATGAGTTAACTCAGACAGCCCAGCAAACAGCCTGGGCTCTGCCCACGTTGCAAACGTGGAAGGCATTGGGCTAGTGAATGTAGATCCAAAAGAGACACACAAGGAAACACTCTTTCCCATAATCAGGGAAACAGGGACAGGGGCCAGCTCCAGGCCCCAAACCATTGCAAGCCAAAACAGGCTTATGGAGCAGTCAGTGTCATACCAGCAAACACCAATCCCTTTCTGAACTTAGTCTAGCAACACCAGGAAGCACAGGACTGAACCTCAGTTCTGCCACCCACACAGTATTAACCCCAGAAATGGGACCTCAGGCCTTACCCACTGGAGTGTTTGGACTGCTCTATCCAAATGTGTTTGGCCTGAGAGTGGGAAGAAGCAGTACTACTATGCAGGGACTACAAATTTTTCCCGGAGTTATAGATAATGATTATCAGTGTGAGATTAAGGTAATGGCACAGGCAATTCAGAATATAGTCACCATTCCTATAGGAAAGAGGATAGCTCAACTATTGTTACTTCCATTGTACCCTACTAATTACAAGTATAAGAATCCTAAAAGAGGGGATCAAGGCTTTGGTTCCTCTGATGTATACTAGGTACAGCCCATAGTTAAACAAAAACCTATCATGACAATTTGGCTTGATGGAAAGGCATTCCAAGGCTTGGTTGATACAGGAGCTGATGTGACTATCCTAAAACAAAGCGATTGGCCTGCCACCTGGCCTCTAACCCCAACCTTAACCAACTTAAGGGGTATTGGCCAAAGTCAAAATCCACAGCAAAGCTCTAAGGTGCTGATGTGGAAAGATAAAGAAGGAAATACAGGAAATATACAACCCTATGTCATCCTGGGCCTTCCTATTAATCTCTGGGGCCGAGATCTGTTATCTCAGTTGGGATTGATTATATGCAGCCCTAATGAAGTAATTACAGCTCAAGTGATAAACTCTGGATTTTCCCCAGGGAAAGGATTAGGAAAAAGTGAAGATGGAATTACTCATCCTTTTGAGGTTTATGGTCACACTGGAAGAAGAGGCTTGGGGTATTTTTGATGGGGGCTACTGATTCAGCTGCACCCCTAGGGCGTTGTGCGGATCCCATCACCTGGAAAGGGGACTCGCCCATCTGGGTGGATCAGTGGTCTCTAACCATCAAAAAATTACAAGCTGCTCAGTTGCTAGTGAAAGATCAATTTGAAAAAATTAAAAAAGGGGAATGTACCCTACCAAGGGATCCCCCAGAAATTTAAATTTTTTTAACTTTGGATTCTGAAGGAAAATCTGCTGCAGGTAGATTCTGGCATCCTGATACCAAAAAGAATTTTGCAACAGTTCTCTGGAAAGACCCATTAACTGGAGCCTGGAATGGGTCAGATCCAGTGCTTATCTGGGGAAGAGGTTCTGTTTGCATATATTCCCAAACTGCAGATGCTGCACGTTGGCTGCCAGAAAGACTGATCAAACAAATAGACAACAATAACAAATCCAGGGAGGAGAACCCCCCTGAGAAGCGTATTTTTTCTTTGCAGGAAATATGAAGGAAACATGAAGATGCTTCACAATTGCCTTCAAACTGGAACAGATCAATGAGCAAAACTGATTTGGGAAGTTCTCAGTGCTGAAGGAGACATCACCACCTGAATCTCCAGGGTGGCTCTATTGGACTTTTGATTTCCTGACCTATTATTTAGTGGGGTACATTGTTTAAACCCACCACCACAGTTATTATAGTTGTTTTTTGGGTTTGAGATTGATTGAGCAGGGACAGGAATTTTTTTACTTGTTTTGTTAAGATCAAAGCTATGATCAGTTCTGTATTTCTGTGTGTTGCCCTTTAAAAAGAGTGTTGCTGTTATACTGACTATTTAGGCATTAAGTTTCTTGTCTCTCAGGTTTATGCTGTTCAACAGAGTGATGGCTTTTGTATGGCAACAGATAGATGCTATTCAAATGAAACTCATATAGGTCCATTATTACAGGCTGGAAGTAGGGGACTCTGAAACCTCTGTCATCAAGACTGACGAGGATTAACCCCTATTATGTGCTAAGCTGGATAGTCAATGACGGGTAAGAGAACATATCGAGACTGTTGCCCCTAAAAGAAGGGAGGCCTCACCATCCTAAGACAAGAGCTCAACCAATGGCTGTTGAGTAACCAAGGACGGTAAAGGGAGGCTGGGGTCCTTTGTTCCAACCTAAGACAGGCACAGTTTCTGTAAGTTTTCCCAGCCTTCCCTTTTGAAAAAATAATTAAAAAGGAGGACCTGTTGGGAGCCGACTTTTAACAGAAAGCGACTAGAAAGCAACTATCCATGCCTGTAAGGCGCATGTGGTATCCACGCCTCCAAGGCTTATGTCATATCCATGCCCCTACAAGGGGCGTGGCAAAAGTGTATAAATACCCCAGATTTCCCTTCAATAAAAGACTTGAGACTGGATCAGAACCTCTGTCTTGTCTCCATTCCTAGCGTCTCTTCCCCTTATCCCCATTTTCTTTCCCTCTAGACCCTGACCCGAAGACCGGAGCAAGCTGCAACATTTTTTGTTAAGTCTTTTGTCTCAAGCCAGGTAGAGCAGAGCCGGTTGCAACAGATGATCACCAAGAACAGCAGTGGCAGTGGAGTGGATCAACCTGAGCTTAGAGTGCTACAGAGGACAGAGCTGGAGAAGTAACACCAGACATTTGGAAGACCCCAGAAGATCATGTGTGGATTCCAGACATTAAAATAGGAAGCTGTAACATTGAAGTTGCTTTGAAGACCCCAAGGTTTTCGAGATGCCAGAACCATGGGCTATCTGCTGAGGAAAAGTTGCTAACAGTGAGTGGAACCAGCACAGGAGTAAGAAGTTTGTTGTAGTCAACAAAGTTTGGACTTTTAACATTGTTGAGACTGCTATAGATTTTAGGGACTTTTAAAGTTGCACTAAATGTATTTTGCATTATGCTATGTTTAGGTATGGTCCCCATAGCCTCATATGTTTGGACAAGTCTATGGGGGCCAAGGAGTGGAATGTGATGGTTTATATATGCTTGGTCCAGGGATTGGCACTATTAGAAAATGTGGCCCTGTTAGAGTAGGTGTGTCACTGTGGGTGTGGGCTTTAAGACCTTCATCCTAGCTGCCTGGAAGGCAGAATTATGCTAGCAACTTTCAGATGAAGATATAGAACTCTCAGCTCCTGTACCATGTCTGTCCGGACACTGCCATGCTCCCACTTTGATGATAATGGACTGAACCTCTCAACCTGTAAGCCAGCCCAATTAAATGTTGTCCTTATAAGAGTTGCTTTGATCATGGTGTCTGTTCAAAGCAGTAAAACCCTAATTACCTAACTAAGACAATTAGCTTCTCTCTCTCTCTCTCTCTCTCTCTCTCTCTCTCTCCTCTCCCTCTCCCTCTCTCCCTCTCTCTTGTGCCCTTTCTTTCTTTCTTTCTTCTTCTTCTTCTTCTTCTTCTTCTTCTTCTTCTTCTTCTTCTTCTTCTTCTTCTTCTTCTCTCTCTCTCTCTCTCTCTCTCTCTCTCTCTCTCTGTCTGTCTTCTCTTCATTTTTTGTTCCAGGCTGACTTCAAACTCTCTGTGTAGCCTTGAATGACCTTAAGCTTCTTTTCGTTTATTTATTTGTTTGGGGGGACAAAGTCTCTTAAAGCTTAGACTGACCTTGAACTTTTAATCCTCTTCTCCCAAGTGCTGGGATTACAGGCCTGTAACACCATACTTGGCTTATTAGGTATTGGGACTCAAAACCAAGGCTTCTTGCATGCTAGACAATTTAGCCACATCTAGAGTCCTTATTTTCTTTTTAAGAAATGTTTTATGATGCTTAGAAACATTATATATATCCAGAGAAGGAGTGCTGACTTGAGTTTTGTGGCAATAGCGAATGTCTCTGAATATAGCATCTTATTATGTATGAATCAAGGGCCTTTGTACAAACAGAATTCAGCTAAATAATAGTTGAAACATGAGTGGACAGGAAAATACTCTTGTCCTTAAGAATACTACTAGCAGACATGCAAGGTTTTCTGCATGCGGGAATGAGCTGCTCTTATGATAAGATTAACTATTATATATTAATAAACATTTACTTATGAAGCTAATGTTATATAGCTGCTGTTTTAAAAGGGGCTTTTTCAATGAAAAATTTTCAAGATAAAGGCAAATTAAACCTGATAAGTACCAGCCGTGCATGGAAGTATGTCAGTTGCTTTTCCTTTGTGAAACAGCAAGTGTTTGGTCTGATCCATTCTGACTAGAAAGAATGGAAGGGGACTCTAGTGTGTCTGATGTTCCAGACAAGATAACAGATGCTTTAAAAGAAAGAGAAGTCTTTGAAGTAGAATTTCATTGTCCCTACTCAGTCTACTGAAGAACTTTTGCTAAACTGAGGCATGTGTACCCTAGGGCTTCTTTTGTGGCTCCTCCCAATCACTGTAGGTTATTTACCTCCTTTTCTCTCAAAAATAAAAAAGAAGAGGAGGTTAGAAGCACACACACACACACACACACACACACACACACACACACACACACCCCAAATCACACACAGGCTTGTTTTTCTTAACCTTATTTGCTTCAAGATTGCTGTATTTAAGGACAATTTTTAAATATATCAGAGGTGAGTGAAGTCCATGTCTAAACTTTTATTGATTTTTATCCTTTTTGTCAGTTTGATTGGTTGCAATTTCTCTTCATTCTTCTCACCAAATACTTGAATGTGTAGGCCAGATTTTCAGAGACTGACCTCATTTCATGTATTGCAACTGTTGTCAGTTTAGATAAATGATTACATATGAATTTAATGCATTTTGATCTTTTTATCCTGTCACACTTATTATGTAAATAAATTCACTAAACAGAGAAAAATTATGCTATGCATCCAATTTTATCTTCAAGAAATGTGAACCTCTCACTCAATCTTTACTCTTTCATTTCTTTCAAGTGATTTTGTTGTCAAGACAACCTAACAGCAATTATTTAAACCACCCAAGACTCTGGGATGTTTTACTTAGAAGAAAATAATGAAAACCATTTTGTGAGTGTCCAATGAGAATCAAATGTGAAACTGTATAAAAGCACTTAGAACTTTGAGCTCTTGATGGTATAACAAGAGCCAGATTTACTATAGTGGCTGAAAAACAAGCAGCCAGCCAAATAAAATAAGTTTTTTAAGACACTAAGCAACAGGTGGGAAATGACAGTAATTCCTCATAGTTTTTCCTACTTATTTTCATTTTTTTTGAAGCAAGATATCTAGTAGCACAGGTCAGCATCAAAATCAAGCTCTTGGTGTTGGAGACATGGATCAGAAATTAAGAGCACTTGCTACTCTTGCAGAGGACCTAGGCTCAACTCCCAGCAACTACATGACAGCTCACAAGTATATATAACTCCGTGTCTAGGGGGTCCAATGCTGTTTTCTGGCCTCTGTGGGCAACTGGCATGTACATGATACACCTACATGCATGTAGGCAAAAGACTCATAAACATAATAAATCCATTAAAATATCTTATATTCTCTTGTGTTCATCTCCTAAGTGGTAGGATTACAAATGTACAGTACATACCTTCACTGAAACATAGGAAACAGGTCAGGTAAGCTTTGCAGTCACTCCTACTTATTGACCTTAGATGTTCTAAGAAATACTGAAATATGGTAGGGAGGAGAGCCCAGGAAAGTGAATTTCAGAACAGGGAATACTACCAGAAATAGTGAATGCTACAATCATAAAAGGATAATTCTTTCAAGTAATATAAAAGTTTCAAGCACATATGTACCTGTAACTGCAGGCTTTTCCACCCATGCATAAGTTTCATGAAATAATTTCTCTCAGACTTCTTATATGTGAATAAATGCCTAGGCCACTAGCTTTGGCTCTTTTATGCTAGCTCATAACTCAGTTATCCCATTTAAAGTAGTGTAAGTCATGCCACATGGCTGGTTACCTAGTTCTTAGTTCTTATGTGACTGTCTTCCTCTGTGTCCAGGTGAATCTCTCCACCTGACTCAATCCCAGAATTTCTCTCTTTCCCTTCTAATTTTGCCTCAGCTCATTGGCCAATGTTTTTTTTAATTTTATTTTATTTTATTTTATTGATACGTGAATGCTTTTGCACAATGCACAAGAGATTATCTTTACATGTACCTAATAACAGAGTTCAAAAATTGATGAGGAAAAGACTGAACTGCAGTAGAGATAGTTTCACAAACATGTTTCTCATGCATCTAATAGGGTTTTTTGTTGTTGTTTTTTTAAATTTGTTTTTTATTTTTGAGACAGGATCTTTCTATGTAGTCCTGGCTTTCAAGAACTTGCTTTGCAGAACAGAGTGGCCTCCAACTCACAGAGATTCACTTGCCTCTGCTTCCTGAGTGCTGGAATCAAAGGTCTATACCACATGCCTGACTTTATTTATGTTTAAACTGAGGTGAGAGATTAGTCAAGAATGTGATAGATTTGAAAACTGAAGATTTTGAAGTTATGCCATAAATGATAACAAACAAATAAAAAAGAATGACAAAGAGATAAACTGTGCTTACTAAATAGGAGATTTGAGGATAGAGAGATGCTCAGCTTTTTTTTCTGCTTTGCCAGAGAACTTGAGTTTGGTTTCCAACACCCATATCTTGGACCTCACAACTGCCTGTCCTTCAGTTCTAGAAGATCCAATCACTTTGGGCTTTCACAGGGATTGCACTCATGTTCTCAAACACATACACACAAATATAAATAATTAAAATTAAATTGAAGGAGGCATCCAGTCTGGGCCCGAGCTCTGAGCAGATCCTGGGCTGCAGCTCTGCCCCAACCTCACAAAACCCAGAGGAAGCAAGGCTCCCAGGAGCTCTAACCTGCTCAGTATCTCAGGTAAGGAGACAGCAGCACCCACCCCAAACAGGGAGTAACTGGGACCCACGGGGAACCAAGAATTCACTCCTGGCCCAGAACACTGGTTCCTTCCAGTCTGTGCTCGAGCACTGAGCAGATCTTGGGCCTCAGCTCTAACCCCAGCAGCAACTCCACCCCACACAGTTGTGACACAACCAAGATAATAGGAAAGATAAGCTCCAGTCAGAGACAGTGCAGGTAGTACCTAGGAGAGCCAGATGGCGAAAGGCAAGTGCAAGAACATAAGTATCAGCAACCCAGGTTACTTGGCATCATCAAAACCTAGTTCTCCCACATTAGAAAGTCCTGAATTCCCCATATCACCAGAAAAGCAAGAATCAGATCTAAAATCACTTCTAATGATGATAGAGGACTTTAAGAAGGACATAAACAACACTCTCAAAGAAATTGAGGAGAACACAGGTAAATAGGTAGAAGCCCTTAAAGAGGAAACACAAAAGTCCCTTAAAGAATTACAAGAGAACACAATGAAACAGGTGAAGGAATTGAACAAAACCATCTAGGACATAAAAATGGAAGTAGAAACAAGTCATAGACACAAACATCACCAACAGAATACAAGAGACAGAAGAGAGAATCTCAAGTGCAGAAGATACCATAGAAAATATTGACACAACTATCAAAACGCAAAATGCAAAAAGTTCTTAACACAAAAATCCAAGAAATCCAGGACACAATGAGAAGACCAAACCTAAGGATAATAGGTATTGAAGAGAGTGAAGATTCCCAACTTAAAGGACCAATAAATATCTTCAACAAAATTATAGAAGAAAACTTCCCTAACATAAAGAATGAGAGGCCCATAAACATACAAGAAACCTACAGAATGCCAAATAGACTAGACTAGAAAAGAAATACCTCCTGTCACATAATAATCAAAACACAAAATGCACAAAACAAAGAAAAAAATTTAAAGGAAAAAGGGCCAAGTAACATATAAAGACAGACCTATTAGAATTACACCAGACTTCTCACTAGATACAATAAAATCCAGAAAATCCTGGACAGATGTCATACAGACCCTAAGAGAACACAAATGCCAGCTCAGGCTACTATACTGAGCAAAACCAAACAATGCCTAGCTATTAACAAAAATAACAGGAAGCCACAATCTCCTCTTCTTAATATCTCTTAACATCGATGGACTCAATTCTCCAATAAAAGACGTAGGCTAATGGACTGGATACATAAACAGGACCCAACATTTTGCTGTATACAGGAAACTCACCTCAGTGACAAAGACAGACACTACCTTAGCGTAAAAGGCTGGAAAACAATTTTTCAAGCAAATGGTCCTAAAAAACAAGCGGGAGTAACCATTCTAATATCGAATAAAATCGACTTTCAACTTAAAGCTATTAAAAAGGATAAACAAGGACATTTCATACTCGTCAAAGGAAAAGTCAACCAACATGAACTCTCAATTCTGAACATCTATACCCCAAATGCAAAAGTACTCACTTTCATAAAAGAAACCTTACTAAAGCTCAAAGCACACATGGCACCTCACACAATAATAGTGGGAGACTTCAACACCCCACTCTTAGCAATGGACAGATCATGGAAACAGAAACTAAACAGAGTTACTGTGAAACTAACAGAAGTTATGAAACAAATGGACTTAACAGATATCTATAGAACATTTCACTCTAAAACAAAAGAACATACCTTTTTCTCAGCACCTCATGGTACCTTCTCCAAAATAGATCATATAACTGGTCACAAAACAGGCCTCAACAGATACAAAAAAATTGAAATAATCTCATGCATTCTATCAGATCACCATGGACTAAGGCTGGTCTTCAATAATGACAAAGACAATGGAGAGCCCACATTCATGTGGAAACTGAATAACACTCTACTCAATGATAATGTGGTCAGGGAAGAAATAAAGAAAAAAAAATTAAAGACTTTTTAGAATTTAATGAAAGTGAAGACACATCATACCAAAACCTATGGGACACAATGAAAGTTGTGCTAAGAGGGAAACTCATAGCTCTAAGTGCTTACAAAAAGAAATTGGAGAGAGTATACACTAGCAACTTGACAATACACCTGAAAGCTCTAGAACAAAAAGAAGCAAATATACCCAAGAGGAGTAGAGGGCAGGAAATAATCAAACTCAGGGCTGAAATCAACCAAATAGAAACAAAAAGAACTATACAAAGAATCAATATACCCAGGAGCTGGTTCTTTGAGAAAATCAACAAGATGGATAAACCCTTAACTAGACTAATCAGAGGGCAGAGAAACAGAATCCAAATTAATAAAATCAGAACTGAAAAGGGTGACAACAATAGAAACTGAGGAAATTTAAAAAATCATCAGATCCTACTACAAAAGCTTATACTCAAAAAAACTGGAAAATCTGGATGAAATGGACAATTTTCTAGACAAATACTAGTTACCAAAGTTAAATCAGGAACAGGTAAACCATCTAAACAGTCCCATAACCCCGAAAGAAATAGAAGAAGTCATTAAAAGTCTCCCCATGAAAAAAAGTCCAGGACCACACAATTTTACTGCAGAATTCTATCAGACCTTCAAGGAAGACGTAATACCAATTCTCTTCAAACTATTCCACAAAATAGAAACAGAAGGAACACTACCCAATTCATTCTATGAAGCCACAATTTTGCTCATACCTAAACCACACAAAGACCCAACAGAGAAAGAGAACTTCAGACTAATCTTCCTTATAAATATTGATGCAAAAATACTCAATAAAATTCTCATAAACCAAATCCAAGGACACATCAAAACAATCATCCATCATGATCAAGTAGGCTTTATCCCAGGAATGCAGGGTTGATTCAATGTATGAAAATCCATCAATGTAATTTACTATATAAACAAACTCAAAGAAGAAAACCACATGATCATCTCACTAGATACTGAGAAAGCATTTGACAAAATTCAACACCCCTTCATGATAAAAGTCTTTGAAAGATCAGAAATTTAAGGCCCGTAACTAAACATAGTAAAAGCAATATACAGCAAGTCAGTAGCCAACATCAAACTAAATGGAGAGAAACTTGAAGCAATCCCACTAAAATCAGGGACTAGACAAGGCTGCCTACTCTTCCCCTACCTATTCAATAAAGTCCTAGCCAGAGCAATTAGGCAACAAAAGGAGGTCAAAGGAATACAAATTGGAAAGGAAGAAGTCAAAATTTCACTATTTGCAGATGATAGGATAGTATACTTAAGTGACCCTAAAACTTTCACCAGAGAACTTGTAAACCTGATAAACAACTTTAGCAAAGTGGCTGGGTATAGAATTAACTCAAACAAATCAGTAGCCTTTCTCTACTCAAAAGATAAACAGGCTGAGAAAGAAATTGGGGAAATGACACCCTTCACAATAATCACAAATAATTCAAATATCTTGGTGTGAATCTAACCAAGCAAGAAAAAGACCTGTATGACAAGTACTTCAAGCCCCTAAAGAAAGAAATCAAAGCAGATCTCAGAAGATGGAAAGATCTCCCATGCTCATGGATTAACAGGATTAATATAGTAAAAATGGCCTTCTTGCCAAAAGCAATCTAAGATTTAATGCAATCCCCATCAAAATTCCAACTCAATTCTTCACAGAGATAGAAAGAGGAATCCTAAAATTTATTAAGAATAACAAAAAACTCAGGATAGAAAAAACTACTCTCAACAGTAAAAGAACTTCTGGTGGCATCACGATCCCTGACTTCAAGATGTACTACAAAGCAATAGTGATAAAAACTGCGTGGTATTGGAACAGAGACAAGCAGGAGGATCAATGGAATTGAATAAAAGACCCCAAAATGAACCCCCATACCTATAGTCACTTGATCTTTGACAAAGGAGCCTGCCGAATCCATCCAGTCGGAAAAAGACAGCATTTTCAACAAATGGTGCTGGTCCAACTGGAGGTCAGCATGTAGAAGAATGCAAACTGATTCATACTTGTCTCCTTGTACAAAACTCAATTCCAAGTGGATCAAATACCTTCACATAAAACCAGCAACACTGAAACTAATAGAAGAGAAAATGGGGAAAAGTCTCAAACACATGGGCACAGGGGGAAAGTTTCTGAACAAAACACCAATGGCTTATGCTCTAAGATCAAGAACTGACAAATGGAACCTCATAAAACTGCAAAGGTCTGTAAAGCAAAGGACACTGTCAATAGGACAAAGTGGCAACCAACATACTGGAAAAAAAATCTTTACCAATCCTACATCTGATAGAGAGCTAATATTCAAGGTATACAAAGAACTGAAGAAATTAGACTCTAGACAATCAAATAACTCTATTAAAAATAGGGTATAAAGCTGAACAAAAAATTCTCAACTGAGGAAACTCGAATGGTTGAGAAGCACCTAAAGAAGTGTTCAGCATCCCTAGTCATCAAAGAAATGCAAATGAAAACAACCCTGATATACCACCTCACACCAGTCAGAATGGTTAAGATCGAAAACACAGGTGACAGCAGATATTGGCGAGGATGTGGAGAAAGAGGAACATTCCTCCATTGTTGGTGGGATTATAAGCTGGTACAACCATTATGGAAAGCAGTTATGGCAGTACCTCAGAAAATAGAACATAGTGTTACCTGAGGACCCAGCTATAGCACTCCTGGGCATATACCCAAAAGATGTTTCAACATACAACAGGGACACATGCTCCACTATGTTCATCGCAGCCTTATTTATAATAGCCAGAAGCAGGAAAGAACCCAGATGTCCTTCAACAGAGAAATGGATACAGAAAATGTGGTACATTTACACAATGGAGTACTACTCAGCTATTAAAAACAATGAATTTACGAAATTCTTAGGCAAATGGATGGATCTGAAAAATATCATTCTGAGTGAGGTAACCCAATCACAAAAGAACACACATGGTATGCAGTCACTGATAAGTGGATATTAGCCTAAAAGCTCACAATACCTAAGATACAATGCATAGACCACATGAAACTCAAGAAGAAGAAGGAAGACAAAAGTGTGGGTACTTTGGTCTTTTTTTTTTAGAAGGAGTAGCAAAATACTCAACCAGAGCTCCCAGGGTCTAAACCTCCAGCCTGAGAACACAAAGGGAGGGACTCATGGCTCCATCTGTATAGGTAGTTGAGGGTGGCCTTGTCAGGCCTCATTGGAAGTGGAGGTTCTTGGCCCCTGAAGGTTTGGATTCCCTAGTGTTGGGAAATTCGAGAGCAGGGAGGCGGGAATGGGAGGATAGTGGGAGCACACCCTCATAGAAATAGGATTAGAGGATATGGGATAAGGGGTTTTCGGGGGGGGGGGGGGGAGGGGAGAGGAGATAACATTGATAGGTAAATAAGTAAAATATCCAATAAAAAAAACAAACTGATAATGGGTCTGGCAATTATAGTCGAACAGTTGAGACTTTTTGTCAACAATTTATTATGGAGACTTTGTACAATCCTCAAGGACAAGATATTGTGGAAGAGGCCCATGGAACTTTAAAAAGATTGGTGAGACATTTTGTTGCTGAGACAAAAAAACGATGTCAACCTGTGAGCGTGCTGAGTGCCCTGACAACAGCGACTTGGGAGCTGTATTAGACATATGTTCCTGACCCACCTTTGCTTAACTATATTCCAGATAGGACAAGATGCCTTGCCTCAAGTTTTTAGACCTTGTGGGATAGAAAATCGAAAAGAGAATTTGTCTCTTGTATTCTTCTTAAAGGTGACCAGCTATTAGGACTCAATCAGGTACTGGTCTAGAAATCAATCCAGTATGGGAAATAACAGTCTACTTTTAGAAGACTAGATCTGGACTTTGTCAGAGACATATTTGGAAGCTAAATGTAGCTTGCTATGATGTTAGAATAACAAGAGATAATGTTGGGACAGGATTTGGATTTCAAACAAGGGTTAGTGCATGCTTTAAGGCTCTTTTAATTGTCGAGCTAAAATTGGTTCTGTCTTTTCTACAGTATTTATAGTAAGTTGCATTGACTGTATAATTTTCAATTATGTTAGTGTGTTGAAACCTGGCATGTCTGTTCCGGGGGTCTATCAACCAGCTTTTGTCTCACTTTCATGAGTACTAGAAAACCTTGATTCTCTGGCAAAAGCTTGAAAGTGCTGGAAGAAGTGAATTAGGCTTTAAGCAGAAGCAAGAGGGTAGCAGGCTTGATTATTGCTGGTATAACAGCTTTAATTCCATCAATTGCTAGCACCACTGCTTATGCAATAGCACTGAAACAAGGAGTCAAGACAACTATTTTTACAACCATCTATTTATTATTTAAGACAACCATCTAGCAAAAAAAAAATGCTACTAATGTATTGAGTATACAAAAGGATTTATGTAGGTTTCTGGAACAACAAATGATGCTCTATAACCCATTCAAATTATCTGAAGGAGGATCAGGGTTCAAGAGTTAGGAGCCACCCCAAGTGTCGTGACAAATATCATTGGAGTAGTGTTGCTTTTGAAATTCACAATGATTGTTATTATAATTAGAAAAAAGTTTAAAGACACCTGTAGGATATTTGGCATAATCCTAACACCTCTCTGGGTGTGTTAACTTTTCATAGTGAGATTAAGAATCTAAAGAGTGCTGCTCTGTTGACCTTTGATGCTGCAGATAATACCAATAAAATTATCCATGGCCTGAGCTCAGTATTTCCATTTTGGTCAAACCTCAGGAATGGAATATATAGCTTGACCAAGCTAGCCCTGTGTCCTGGGAATACTTTTATTTCTGCCCACTGTGTTAAAGCTTATGTTGAACAACATCAACATGTTGGCAGCCAAAATACATGGCTTAAACCCGAAAATGGACCCCCAGACAGAGTTATTAAATTAACAGGCTGGCAAGCCAAGGACAGGTAAGATTCTGCACAGAGTCTTACCAACCTAAGACATAAGTGCATTGCCCTTGATAACACATATTCCATGATGGGTTAGGAAGGCATTCTTGTCAGAACGATCTAAGACAGGTTCAGTCTTGTTAATGAAATAAAAAAGGGGAAGAGGTGGAGAGCCTTTGGGGCTGCTTGGCAAGAAGCTGACCTGGGCCAAGGACAAGGAAATGGGCTGCTTGGCAGGAATATGACATTGGCCAAGGACAAGGAAGTAGGCTTCAAGCAGGAATCTGATATTAGACTAGAACAAAGAAGTAATTTCAGGTAGGAATCTAAATATTAGGCCAGAACAAAGAAGTAATTTCAGACAGGAATCTAAATTTTAGACTAGAACAAGGAAGTAGGCTTCAGACATGAAAATGAACTTGGGCTAGGAAGGGAAGTCAGCTCAGATACTTCTGTCATCCTGATAAGCCTTTAGAAACAGTGTTCATGGGAGTGTTCACGTAACTGGGTTTAATGCCTTGCTTTTTCTTTGGCTATTTGTGCTTATTTTATTGCTTGTTCCTCGACTATTTGCATCTATTGTATTGCTAGACCCTCAACCTAGAAGTGACCTTAATACAGGCATGGAATCAAAATGGTATAAAAGCATAAAGGAAGAGAGGGTAGAGGATAAGGGGTTTTAGGGAGGAAAAATAGGGAAAGGGGATGACATCTGTATTGTAAATAAATAAAATATCCAATAAAAATAAATAATAAAAATTGAATTAAAGGAAAAAACAAGAAAGCAAATTTGAATAATGGAGCTATTATGGAAATTGTGAAGGACCTGAATAGTAAAAAGCAGAGTGCTGTAGGAAAGTACTTGAAGTACAGCTAATGAACTGGAAAAACTAGGGTAACTTGTTTGTGATTAAAGAGAATAGAGTGCTGAGGATGAATCTTGTAGAAGAGTTCTTGCTCACTATGCAAACCCTGAGTTTGATCCCTAGCACCATATATATACACACACATATATAGTGGAAACTTAAGGATTTTTTTGGAAAGTTGGTTGGATGGTGTTTTGCTGAGGCAAACGTGAAGAAATGTTTCATTACAGTGGACACAGGTGTGAAAGACTAAGGCAGACACATGAAGAAATGTTTCATTGAAGCAGACACAGGAAAGAGGATGTTCTGCTAAAGCAAGCATTTGAAAGGTCACATGATGAAGGATTCTTTGCATTTATTGGTCTACCTTACATTCTGTAGTTGAACTGCATTTGTCCAGACTCCTTGGACTCAGGCTGATTGTATGCATGTATTGAGGCAAAGCACATGGAGGACACGTGATGATTAGAGGGTACTAATAGGACTCAATGGAGTGATGGTATCAGAGCTTGATTTGCTGGTACAGAGCTAGCTGTGCAACACTTTTGGGTCTCCTGTCTTTGCTGATCTTTGCTTCCCTGAGAGAGGCACAGCTGAGAAGTTCTGGTGTTCCTGCTGGTCCCTCTTGTTGACTCGAGCCTAGGCTGAGGCCTTGCTGTCTCTGCTAGTTTGTGTTACTGCTGTTGCTAACTTGACTCTCGAGGATTGAGCTGTAGCTGCCTGCTAACCTGTGAACTGAACTGCTGATTTCCAGACAACACAGATGGGAGTTGCTCCAAAGAACCTTTCTAAATAGGTTCACTTCCCCTGTATTCTTTCTTTTCCACAACCTGTGGTGGGTGCTGTGCTATAAAGAAAGTTAAAACATTTAAGAACCATCGTTAAAAGTAAGGTTTGAAAAAAAATTAAAATCGTGTGTGTGTGTGTGTGTGTGTGTGTGTGTGTGTGTGTGTGTAATAGTGTAAGTTTGCAATCCCAGCACTTAGGCGGTGGATGGAGAAGAATCATTTTAGGATCATCTTGGTTACATGATGACAAGCAAGTTTGAGATACACAGAACTGTTTCTTTAAAAAAAAAAAAGGAAAAATATTTTATTAAATAGTAGTACCACATTATGTATAAGATGAGAATTGCAAGTGGCCACCACAAATACTTTCTCTTGTTATAAGTACTTCTGAGAAATTTTGTGATATTGTCTTCCTTAAAGATTGAATAAGGTGCTCATAGTAAACCAGTTTTACCTAAATCAAAGTCTAAATGGTCAGGATAAGCTACTGCTTCATGTTCAGTGCTTCAACATGGCTAAGCATTGTTTTCAGGGTGACAATCAAAATGAAATCTACAGAAGAGTTTTGTTTTAGATGGTCACGAAAGAGACCAGGCTTCCGTTGTCTTGCACTTCTGCTTTTCTCTATATTTCCCGTATTCTGCCTTCTTAGCTATTAGGAAAGAAAATCCAAGAATGCATTAAAGAAGTTCTCAACATTTCAGTCCTGGATATGGTGTATGCCATTACATATTTCATTTGCTAAAATCCAGACACATAATTTCAATTAATTGCAGGATGTGGTCTAGCCATGGGCCCAGAAGAAAATCAGAAAATTGGTATTTGTAAACACTAGCCATCTCTGCAAAAGATGTCCTCCTCCTGTCTGTTTATTGACACTTTAGAAATGGCATTTTTTATTAGACACTAAATCTAATCTATAATTTATTTTTTAAATGAATGAGACAGTTTTTATTATAGTAAGTACTATTGGAAAGAATTTGAACTATAGTGAAACATGAATGTTGTTTCCTAATGTCATTGAATAGAGAGAAAGCATTGCTTAGAGATATAAAAAGGTAATCCAGTCCTAGGATGTGGCTCAGTGGTAGAATGTATACTTAGCATGTGTGGGGACCTGTGTCTAATTCCAGCACTAGAAGGAAATACAAAAGTTGATACAATCTCAAATTTTAGAAAATTAGAAGAGAGCAGAGGAACCCTTAAATATTTTTGTAGCTAACTAAATTGAGACCAAAAGAAGCCAATGTTTCCAAATCTATATAGATAATTAGTTGAAAATTTTGTGACCTCATGCTTTGAATACCAACAAAAATTTAACTCATCAATAAAATTGTTTCACTCTGCTTTTTAAAAGGTATGAATAATGAAATACTTTACAAATCTTGTAAGATTATATAGTCATAGAAAAAGATCTATTTTTAGTTTTAGAAGTTTAACAATGTGTGTGTATGTGTGTTTATGTGCTTGTGTACCACAGTGTGCATATGGAGGTTAGAAGACAATTATGTAGAATATGTGTGATGTGTATATACTCAGGTATCTCTCTTCCAAAATATTAACAACTATAAGTAATCAAAGCTGACATTTCTTTTTAAAGTTGGTATTATTCCTTTTATGTAGAGCTGAATAATTGAGAGCAGAGATTTGTAGTCAAATTGCTTAGGTTTATATCTGGGCTATGCCTTACAAACTTTATGATCTGATACTTATAAATTCTTCATGTCTCAGTTTCCTTGTTTGTAGAATAAGAACAATATTAGAGTAGTCTTAAGATAGTTGTGAAGATTAAAAATCAGTATAGAGAAGACACTTAAAACAATGTCTTGTGTGTGTTAATAACTAAGTATAAATTAGTGCAAAGATTTATACTTTACACTATGAATCAGGGTGCATATGTTAATTGATAAAATATATGAGCACATTTACCAACAAGCAATGTGAGAGAAAGAAAGTACCAAGTGATATTAGAATATTAATAGGGTATCATATTTAGCCTGGCATTATGTTACAGAATTCGTTACATTTTAGCTTCTCCTACTGATGTGTGAATTTTCTGAAAGCAAGAATGGTGTCTTAATCTTCCTATCTAACTGTCAGTAAGCACAGTATCTGGTGCATAGCAGGGGATCCAGACTGCTTTGGAGAGAAAGATTAAAGGGAAGAAAGAAAAATTCTACAGGTATCACCATGAGAGTATAAAGATGTTGGAGGCAAGTGCTCTGCAGGGGGTGGAGAATTATGATACCTCATCCTGGCCGCCTGCAGAGGCACTGTACCTCTAGCATAGGAGTCAGCCTCCCAGTGACCTGCATCTGCAGCTTAATGAGGATGTATCCATTAATTCACTGAAGTTCCTTCAATCTGTTCAAAGCCAACCCTCAGGTCTTCCTGGAGAACTGGTTGCTTATTTTATGCTTCTTCTTCTTCTTCTTTTTTTTTTTTTTTTTTTTTTTTAAAGAATACCACTGACACATTTGATAATCAAACAGTCTTGTGAAGGGGGCTGCTTATCTCAGAGAAAGGCAGAGAGAAAGGAACATCTAAAGGCTGGTTTTTCTCCTCTACTGAGAGCTGAGCTGCTGAAAAGAGGCTGCTTTAGGCCTTGTCTAGAATCTGAGTTGAAGGAGAGATGTGGATTCAGTATTGAAAGTGTACTGATATTTTTTTTTCTTGGAGCACAAGATGAATTGATTGACCATGTAATCTGGGAAGAGCTTTCCACTGTGGAAGAGCAGATGGCAAATGCCTCAGGTTGCCATGTAGCAGAGCCTAAAGATATCAGATATTTATGTTTCTAGTTTGACACCAAACAACATCATAATGTGGATTGAGAGAGTAGTGATAAAGCTTTTAAATGTTTGAATAATAGAAGAAAGAGAAGGATGATGCTAAATTGTTTGAACCTATATTTAAAATTGTTTTAAACTACATAAATGACTATTAAAATGAAATCAACACATTAAGCCATGTGTGATAGTACATACTTTACATCGTTGGAGAAGCTCAGGCATTCAGAGCACAAATTCAAGGAAAGCCTTGGCTGTGTCATAAGCTATAGGCCAGCCTAAAGAAGATGGTATGACTGTCTCAAAAACTATATATAAAATATGATTATAATGATAATAAAAGTAATATCAGAAAACACATATAAATGTCACTTTATGTTTTAGATAGTATTCTAACAATTCAGTATATATAGATTGAGTTGAATTTTGTAGTAATTCTGTGGTCTAGGTCCTATTTTATACCTAAGGAAACTGAGACTAGGGAGCTTAAACAACTTGCTCAAGGTCATACAATTAGAAGATGGATGAACTATGGCAAGGATAACAGGTTAATATCTTTACATTGCAGTTGTAAAACTTGAGTAGTAATACAAGACTTTGAGTGGCAGTTATTCACTCATATAACACTTATTCCAACGTATCTCTGGTCTTAATGTGAAAGTAGAAACGTGACTATTTTATTCCTTTTGGCACTACTATAAGAGATAAAAATGGGAGTTCTCTACGCTTCCGGCCGCCAGCTTGGAAGAGTTATGGCTAAACATCATCCAGACTTGATTTTCTGCCGCAAGCAGGCAGGTGTGGCTATCTGAAGACTGTGTGAAAAATGTGATGGCAAATGTGTGATCTGTGATTCCAATGTGTGTCCCTGCACCCTGGTTTGCGTTTGTGATGAGTGTAACTACGGATCTTACCAGGGCCGCGGTGTCTCTGATGCCTACTATTATTGTAAAGAGTGCACCATTCAGGAGAAGGATAGAGACGGTTGCCCAAAGATTGTCAATTTGGGGAGCTCTAAGACAGACCTATTCTACGAACACAAAAAATACGTCTTCAAAAAGAGGTGTTAGGTGGGTGGCTCCTTCCTCCTCCATCAAGCTGCTGCCGCTGCCAGAAAAGACACCTACTACCACCAGCAGAAAGGGAACGGAGGAGCTGAGTGTCACCAGAGCAGCCTGCTAGTGCTAGTGTCCTGGCCCCCTGCCACTCCTTACCCTCCCTGTGTCTGCTCTAGCAGACTGGAGGAGACATCGCCTGCTTAGTCCCTACTTTCCTTTTTGTTTTTAGTTGGAAAAACAAGGCTCTGCTCTCCACATTGATCCTTTCTACTCAAAAGCTTCAAAACAAGTCTGTGTGCAGCCTTGATGATGAAACTGTCATGTCAGAAGTGTGGTCGGTCTTGCAGCAGCTATGATGGGGTTATCTATCCTGTGACCCTCAGTGTGGCCAGGTGCCATCAGAACAGTAATGTGACCTGACACTTACCAGGTGGTACTTATAACATCTGGCTCAAAATAAGTCCTTATAAACATTGTGTATTATTTTTATGGTAATGTTTTTATTTCTGTGGATTTTGTTTTGGTGAAATTAATGATGGCCCAGAGATAACATCTATGAATTTCTAATTAATGTTCATGTTAACACTTTGATGACTTTACACTTAGTGGTATTTGATTAATAGCCTACATAGATATGGAGCCCTCTTGCTAAACACGCATAGTTACAGAAGATAAAGAAACAGCCTTGGGCCCAAATACTGACTAATTTTCATCCTAAGATTTCAAAACTCTGACCTGGAAGAGGAAAGTGGTCTTCAAATACTTTAGAATTCTGTTTACAATGCTGTTTTTCACTTTTCCCAACTGAAATAATGTGACATTAACAGACAGCTCTGGAGAATAGAAAATGACTGTTCCTCCTCCATATGAGCCAGGAATATATCATCAGAGGAACAGAAACACAAACAGAGCCCTGAAGGACTTTCCTTATTCCCAGTCCTTCTGTTTCACAGCAGCAGTATCTTTGGCATCAAGACTTACTGCAGATCCATTAGTGTGAGAGAAAATGAGTGTGCGGTTTCTCTAACCTCCTGGCTATAAACCACCACAATACCTCTCTCCTGGCCCTTTCCTCTAGTTGACATTGTTTAACACACTCAAGGACACAAGTGTGGGTCTTTCTTTCATAGAAAAGCAAAATGTGCTAATACTTCCCAGGCAGCAATGTTAGTGCCAATGCAAAGTCATACCCTGGGCATTTGATGGTTTCTATTACAGGATGAAAAGGGACTGTGGGACCCCTTGATTTCCTTGTGATTCTTCATCACTCAGACTGGTTGACCAATCACTTCCCTCTTTAAGTACTTGGTGACATGGTATGGCTTCACCAATCTCCTTTGGGGTAGCATTAGAACCCTATGCCACAAAAAAGAGCAGAAAGAAAAAAAGGAAGACATACTATAGAACTTTTTATCACTGCAACAAAATACTTGAGATTATTTAAGAAAGGAAAGATGTGAGCTGGAGAGATGCCCCAGCAGTTAAGAGTACTGACTGCTCTTCCTATAGGCCCTGAATTCAATTCCCAGCAACCACATGGTGGCTCACAACCATCTGTAATGGGATCCAATGTATTCTTCTGGTGTGTTTGAGCTACAGTGTACTCATATACATGAAATAAATAAATAAACCTTAAAAAAAAAGAAAGAAAAGATGTATTTAGCTCACAGGGTCAAGGATTTTAATACATAGTCACTGAGTCCAGTGTATTAGGCTTATTGCAAGGTAAGCATTATTCCAAGAAACACATGACATAAAGTTGCCTTCTTCATGATAGCTTGGAATCAATGAGAGAGGAAGAACAAGGGACCCAAATTAAGGGAATATCCTTATTGACCTTACTGTTTTGGCTTAGATCCACTTTCTAATCTTTGCCCCACCTCTATCATGTCACAGGTTATTAATCAAACTTTAACATATTGTCTTTATAGGACAAATCAGATCTAAATCATAAAATTTGTCCAAGAAGTAGACATACAAATCTAGTAACAACTCAGTTAACTTATGGGAAAAAGGGGAGCACTAGGTGGCATAGAAAACATACACTATGTGAATGCAAACTATGGGGACCAAAAGACAACCAAATAGTATATACATTTCTGGGTTCCAAGAACATCTTTTATCTGACATCTGCAACTTAGATACTGAAAAATATTCTCTACTAATGAACATTTTCTGCAGAAACTATATTGCATGAGGCCAACACCATCTCATTTAACTGTTAAACTAGTCCTCTGAGCTAAATACTGTATTTTATAAATAAACTGAGATCTAGATAGCTTTCTCAAGATACAGCAGCTAGTATAAGATAGACTTTAAACCCAGATCTGTGGTTTTAAAACTAGCACATTTTTCCATGTCCTATGACTTTGGGGTACAGACTATAACACAGCTGCCTATTTCTGCTCTATGAAGTTGAGGACTGTGGCTGAAATAATTTGAATGTCTCTCCACATGATCAACTTGAGCTTTTTCACAATCTTACAATTGCTGAATTCCTTTCATGATAGACAGGGCTCCAGGAAGAAGTGTTCCAAGAGCACTGTATTATAATTCCATGCCCTCTTCTTTTACTGCTCTACCAACTCCTTCTTCTCCCTCTGCCCTTTTTTTTCTCCTCCTTCTGTGAGACAAGGACACGCTATTCAGCCTGAACTGGCCTTGAACTTGACATCCTTCTTCATTAGCCTTCAGAGTGTTTGTGTCAGTATCAGAAACCCTAGCTAGTGACTTCTGGTGCAGGCAATTACCAAGACTATCAAAGATCCAAGAGTAAAAGTCAATTTTACTAAATAGGAGGTTTTTTGACAAAGTTAGAATCATTGAAAATCAGCTATAATGGCTATCTCAAGCTTTCAATAACTGAACATGGAAGATAGAGGCTTGATTACAAATTCTAGGTGAGGCAGAGCTAAATGTGAGACTTTGTCCCAGTCTATAAAGAATTGTTTTAAATCTCTCACAGTAAATAATGAAACCATATATCTGTGAGTTGAAACACATCTTCTTCTTTACTTATTTGTTTTGTTTGTATACTGTTTCTGAAACAGGAGCTCATTTTGTATCCCAGGTTGGCCTATAACTCACTATGTAGCACAGACTTGCCCTGAACTTGTGCCAACTTAGTAGAATTGACCAGTCTACTGGTCTCAGTTTCCCAAGAGCTAAGATTATAGGAGTGAGTCACCATACCCAGCTGAAAAATATAATTTTAACTCAGATACCATAACTACTAAATCTGAAAGTTGGATTTATCATTGAGCTATTAGAACCAGTGACATTACAGTATTGTAATTCAATTGTTTGGAAAATTAAGGTTGCAATGTTTCTTTCCTTTCCCCTTCCTTAAAGTATTTTTTAAATAAAATATTAGTGCCAAACATTGTTCTAGTAGTTAGAATAAAAAACAAACAGGGTACTATCCCTACTCTTAAATGGCTTGTAGTATAATGATGGTGACACCTGAAATATCCATTATTATTCAATGTGAATACACCACACCATATAAAATATAGAAACTTAAAAAGAAGTGATTTCAAGCATGGGGGTCAAGAAGGCTTTCTAAAAGAAATGAGGTTTGAATTGTATCTTAAAGAATTAAGAAAAATTTCTTCAGTGGTATAAAGTAAATGACTATATACAGTTGAATCTGTATGTTAGAACCCTAATCTCGACTGGCTGCATTTGAAGATAGGGCCTTTAAGGATAAGTGAGGTTATAAAGGCTAGAATGTTATTTAAATAGGATTAGTTTTTTTTCATAAAATACATCAGAGAATTTATGATGTTTGCTACTTAGGGACACAACAAGAAGGTGCCTTCACCATACCAGGAAAAGAGCTCAAATCAGATAACACAGAGACTAAAAACACATCCTGATCTTCTAGCCTCCAGACTTGTAAAAAAATAAGTTTGTTATTTAAGCAACTCATTTGACTCAGTACTTCATTAAGAAAGCTTCAAACTGACTATGAAAGACAGCATGCAAAATGAGAAGGAAGAGTATCCCAAATTAAAACTGAAACAAAAAAGAGTAAAAAGAGCTTGGCATATGTGGGGGACAAAAGATGTACATAAGGCCTAAAAGATAGTGTACTTGTAAGACAACATTGAGGGACATAGCAGAATGATGTCCAAATATAGACCCATTGATCTTGAATTAACCAGCTGTGAGATTTCTCCTTATATAAAAAAAGTCTCCAAATTGCTTGAATTACCTTGACATACCCTTTCTGCTTCTTATGTTCAAAAATATTGAATAACTTAGGATAGATTTTAGTTACAATAGAAATCACAGAACAATCATGATCAAAACAATATATAGTTTAAATTATTTCTTAATAAAAAAGACTGATGTTGGCAGGCACATAGCCCATGAAAAAGAGCCTGTGGTTCCTTTAAAGTGCTGGTATACCATTATCAGTAGATGGTTTGAGATTACATTATAAGGTCCAGCTATCATGTCAACAATCCTATCAGGGCAACTAAGGGTGCAGATTGTACATTCTCCCTGCTGCAGCATCTACATGCATGCCATTGGTTAAAATTTAATCACATGGAGCACATATAGATGTTTGGAGTGTGTTTTTTACTTTACATGTCTATACTAACAAGTAAAAGTTTATAAAATTTTACTAAAGAAGATGGGGAATATTGATGAATTACTACCTACTACTGGGAATTCCTCAAAACATCTAGACTAATGGAAGTCAATCAGAGGAGAGTGAAAGAAGATTCTCAGAAAGAATTTTTTGGAATCCTGCAAGAATAGTTTTATGTGTTGTATATATGTGTTAATGTATATGCACACATGGAGGCCAACACTGGCTGTCTTGCTCTATTGCTCTTAATCTTATTTTTTGAGACAGGGTCTCTCACTAAACTTGAAGGTCACCTATTGGACTAGCCTGCCCAATCAGCAAGTCCTGAAGGGTTTTTCTCTCTTCAGTTTCCCCAGTGCTGGAGTTATAGGCACACACTGATACATAATGCTTTTATATAAGTATTGAGAAATTGAATTTAGATCATTATTTTTGTGCAAAAAGTACTTCACCCCCCGAACCATTTCTCTAGCTCCTAATTCTGTACCGTTGTCGAACTTTCTGTCATAGAACCAGTTTCCTGCTAGTTTAAAAGCTAATTTAATGTCCAGGTATGGTGGCATACACCTTTCATCCCAACTCTCCAGAGGCAAAGCCAGGCAGATCTCTAAGTCAGCCTGGTCTATATAGAGAGTTCTAAGAGAGTCAGGGCTAAACACACACATTTTTTTTTAAATGGATTATTTACCTTTTTAATCTTTAAAAATATTTTTTAAAAAACATTACTTCATTTCCCCTTCCTTTCTTCCTTTTAATCCCTTTCATGATCTTCCCTTGAATATATGTTTTCTCTTCTTTTCTTTTCCTTTCTTTTTTTTTTTTTTGTTTTGTTTTTAAACTGTGTGTATAGAAAGCCAGCTGTAAAGTGTGGTGGCAGATGGCAAGTTAAGGAATGACAACACACAGTTCCATCCAGGGCCCTTCACTTGTGGGAGGAAAAACTGAGGGACAAGTGACCAGGATGATGAACTAGGCAGACTACTATCTGATCACTTTTGCAGTTACCACTAAGCTCAAAACAATGTGTATCATTTGATGAGAATTTGACAACCTTGAGTGATGAGTAGGCAGTCAATTCTAGGTGAATTTTGTCATTCTTTCTGACATAAGAGGCAAAATCAAAGCTTAAGAAGGAGCCTAATGTTTAGGATTCAGCTTTTCTGTGGCCTGATCACCAGGAACAATAATCAAAGAACCAATACTATATGGATAGCATTCTGTCATTATGACAGGGGTGACAGGGGACAACGGAATACAGAATGTCAGGAGAAGCCAGGTATGTCATGAAACTCAAAAGGATAAAAGTTCCACATTTGCAATGAAATGTATTCTGGGAGGTTGCATTTTCATACTGAAATGTACGTTTTTCTAACAGAAAACATGTAATTATTGAGTTCCTGACTACCAAGGTCAGGATGTTA
This sequence comes from Rhabdomys pumilio, assembly GCA_030674055.1. Lineage (NCBI taxonomy): Eukaryota > Metazoa > Chordata > Mammalia > Rodentia > Muridae > Rhabdomys > Rhabdomys pumilio. Next base: position 163,899 of record JANHMN010000001.1, read on the forward strand.
TGAGATGGAGCTTTTGGTAGGTGATTTAGGTCAGAAATTTGGAGCCATTATAAAAGAACTTAGAGGGCTAGTACATGGATATTATTATATGAGAACATCAAAGTCAATGAGGAAGTGGGAAGTCACCAATATTAGAATGTCTGACACTTTACTTGACTCCCACACCTCTGAATTTTTTCGTGTAAGCTGCATGACATGTTATTTTGCTATATCAGACTAAGATAGGCACTTACCAAGAATTCCTTATGCCACTTCTCATAATTCATGTTATATATTCCAATTCTATTGTTAACATTGTAGATATTGCATATTCTAACCCTTTGCAAAATTCTGACTTCCTCTGCTGTTCAGAGTGAGAATGACTAAAAAATTTTACTTTCGATTTCTTTTCAACAGCTGTGTGCTGAGTGTATCTACTGTATTTGGTTTCCTCTGTTTCTCTTCTTACCTCCTATACTTGTTCTCGTTTCTTTATCCCTTATTTATGCAATGAAGAGTTATTTTTCCTCCTGAGAAGAGTTCTTTCTCTTTCTGACTACAATCTAAATCTCTCCCACAAAGTCAGAACACCCTCATTCTTAAACACCAGTAACGATACATACTTGGAGCTTGTTTTTGTTTTTGGTTTTTTTGTTTTTTTTTCAACCTACCTTCTGCCCAACATGTTGTTCCCACCTGTTTCTTATATTGAAATAGTGAGAGGTCACAAGACCACACTAGTCAATCAAGTTGGTTCACATCAAGATACTGTCTCTTTCATAGGATTAGAGAGATGAAGATATATACAGAGAAAGGGCTTAAGAGGATTGTCTGGTATTCAGAGATACCTCAGATCCTGATGACTTCTGGTACAATGTAATTCTAAAAAAAATCAATCTGTTAGCCCTTAAAGTAATTCATCTAAAAAGGAAACAAAAATAAAATCCTGACTCATTTCTATTCAATATTTCTTTTTTATTTCTTGAACAATCTGTTAAAGTTTAAAGACTTTAAAAAAGATATCCCACAGTTCTTAAATCATGGAGCCAAAAATGGAAACTGTGTTTTCTTATAGAATATGCCCAGAAACCGGGCTCCAGGATGCTATCTATCACTGTGGCTAGAGAACTTGGGGTGTTAAGCATAGCAAGTGACACAGAAATTTGAATTTCTTTTTTTTTCTATTTGGAACTTTGTTTTTTAATTAATTTGATTTATATCATGACCAAGGTTTCACTACCCTCCTCCCTTCCCAGTTGTTTCCCCCAATTTCCTCTTTAAAAAACCTCTAAATTAATTCTTTAATCAAATCTATAAATAGAGGTATCTTTCTTTCCTTCTTCTTCCTTTACTCCTTCCTTCTTTCCTTTCTTCTTTTCTTCCCTCTCTTCCTTCTCTGTGATCTGAACTAAGTCTAGGGCATAATGCACAGTAGTCAAGCACTGTACCCCTGAGCTGTATTTTCAGTCTTATGTTTAGTTTTAAATGTAGAAAATGAGCTTTAGGAGGTTGATTGGCTTGACCAAGGCCACAGAATTAAGGTGTCTTGGTGGTGATCAGATAGTGTCTTTTAAAATAGCCGATGAGTGGAACATCTTTGATTATCAGCAAATATTTTTTCAAAGGAAGAAAAAAAAAGAAGAAATACAACATGTAAGGGATGAAGGAAGAGAAAGTAAGAGGATATATTTCTTTTTATGAATCAAGCCATAGTTAACTCTCAGTGAACAATGGTTAAAAGCTGATCACATCCTTGTCTCTTAGTTTCCACTGTGCATGTTCAGCACTCCTCAAGTGATTTTCTTAGAAGTTCCATGTTGAGAAACCTAAGGCCTCCATAATTCTGGCATTCATGAGTCATCCTCTTCATCATCTGTTTATATAATAAGTTTAACCACAACTATTGTTGTGATTACATGCTGAAATGACCTAATGGTGTTTTATTTAATGAACTCCAATCATTTCCATCTGGTCTGTGGGTGGGATATACAATCATTATTCATCAATAGAACCTTACAAACAAAAACACATATGTATGTATATTAAAAACCTCAATAATTTGCACTAATTGAAGAGAAGCCCTTTCTGAATTAACAAAACATTTGTTTTATTACTTTCAAGCCTATGATGTAATTAACCACCTAATGATCATGTTGTTAGCTAAAAGGGGCACTAGAATGGGAGTCTTGTTAGCTAGATTTTGCTTGGAAGAAAGAAACAATGAGTAGAGGGAACTTTGCAAACTGGGTCTCTTAAGATGCAACCTCAAAGGATGGTGGGCAAATATAGGGTTCTCTCTTCCTGATACTATAACTCTGAACATATGACATTATTGGCATTGCTGGGATGATTCATTATGCTAGGTTAAAAACTATTCATGTGGCCTACTTTCCTGGAGGCCATGCTAGCACCAGGGACCCCAGATTAGAACCTGCTCTATGCCCTATGACCACCAACTCCCTATAAAGCACACCTATCAGCCATAAACTGCACCTCATCTCCTGGGTTCCATTTTCCAGCCCACAACTATGCTTGCTTTCCTGGAGGCTATGATGTCACCAGGTACACCAGGTAAGAGTCTGCCCAGTGTCCTATGTCTGCTAACTCTCCTAAAAGCACACCCAACAGATACAAACTTCACCCCATCCCCTGAGCTCGTATTCTGCCCCATAAATTTGGAAGAAGGCCTCTGATTTCTTGGAGGCAATGTAGGTTCTAAGGACTACAGAAGCAATGTTGGTGCCTAAAACCCCAGAGGTTACACAGACCACAAAGCCCTAGTGGAGACACCCTACTAGACCTGAAGACTTGCTGGTCACCAGAACCCCAGGCTACTTAGACCAGAAGAGCAGAGAGGAAACAGAAACCAACAAGGAGGAAAAAACATCCAAAAAAACACAAATCAAAACAACCAAACCAAACCAAACCAAACCAAACCAAACCAAACCAACCCCCCCAACACCCATCTAACAGAAATCAACTCAGAAATCAGCACCTAAATATCTAATAACCTCCAAATCTAGATGGCTAGAGGCCAACATAAGAACATGATCAATATGGTAATATGGTGCCAAGGTAATATGATGCCCCCAGAGCCTAGCTATCTTACTACAGCAAGCCCCAGATATCCAAACACAGCTGAAGTACAAGAAAATGACCTTAAATCTAATTTTATGAAGATGATAGAGGCCTTTAAAAAGGAAGTGAATAAATCCCTTAAAAAATACAAGAAAGGATACTCAAACAGGCAAAGGAAATAAGCTAAAATGTTCAAGACTTTAAAATAGAAATAGAAGCAATAAAAACCACACAAATCGAGAGAATCCTGGAGATGGAAAACTTTTTTGGGCAAGCAGGAACTACAGATGCAAGCATCACCAACAGAGTACAAGAGATGTAAGAAAGAATCTCAGGTATAGAAGATACAACAAAAGAAATTGATATATCAGTCAAAGAAAATGTTAAATCTAAAATGTCCCTGACACAAAACAGCCAGAATATCTAGAACATGATGAAAAGACTTACCTCAAAGGCCTAGAAAATTTTTGTCAAAGTGATAGAAGAAAATTGCCCTAACCTAAACAAAGAGATGACTATAAACATACGAGAAGCTTACAGAACACCAGATTGATTGAACTGGGAAAGAAAATTCCCTTTCCAATACTAATTAATAAGTTAAATGTATAGAATAACAATAGCAAAAATATTAAAAGCTGCAAGAGAAAAAGGCCAAGTGACATATATAAAGGCAGACCTTTGAGAATTGCTCCCAACTTCTCAACAGAGACTCTAAAAAAGCCAGAAGGGCCTGGGCAGAAGATGTCTTGCAGACTCTAAGAGACCTCAAATGTCAGCTCAGACTACTATACTTATCCAAACTTTAATCAGAATAGATGGGGAAAACAAGATATTCCATGATAAAACCAGACTTAACCAATATCTATTCATAAATCCAGAGCTACAGAAGGTACTAGAAGGAAAGCTTCAACCTAAGAAGGTTAAATATAACTAAGAAAACAGAAAATAAATAATTTCACACCAGCAAAACCAAAAGAAGGGAAACACACACACACACACACACACACACACACACACACACAGAATGAGAGAGAGAGAGAGAGAGAGAGAAAGAGAGAGAGAGAGAGAGAGAAAGAGAGAGACTAACAGTATCACAACTAACAATCATTGGTCATTAATATCTCTCAACATTAACATTAGTGGACTTAATTCTCCAATAAAAAGACACAGGCTAATAGAATGTATGTGAAAACAAAATTCATCATTCTAGTCCATACAAGAAACATACCTCATCATCAAAGATAGACATTGCCTCAGAGTAAAGGGTTGGAAAAAAGATTTCCCAAGCAAGTGGACCCAAGAAGCAAGCTGGTATGGCCATCCTACTATCTACCAAAATAAACTTTTAACCAAAATTAATCAAATGAGATAGGGAAGGATACTTCATACTCATAAAAAGAAAAATCCACCAAGATGACATCTCAATTCTGAATATCAATGCCTCCAATTAAGGAAACATAAAAGGAATATTACCAACGGTTAAATTGCACATTGATCCCCACATATTAATAGTGGGAGATTTCAGTACTCCACTCTCAGCAATGGTTAAGTCACCCAGACAAAAACTAAACAGGGTAATAATGGAACTAACAGATGTTATGATTTAGATGGACAGAACATTTCATCCAATGCACAGACACACAAAATCCTTCTTCTTAGAACCTCATGGAATCTTCTTCAAAATTGACTGTATACTTGATCAAAAAAGGAAGTCTCAACACATATAAAAAAATTGAAATATTCCACTGCATCCTATCATATCACCATGAATTAAAGCTGAACTTCAATACCAACAGAAACAACAGAAAGTCTACAAACTCATGGAAACTAAACAACTCTCTACTGACAACTGGGTAAAGGGTAAAGAAAGAAATTAAAAACTTTCTAGAATTTAATGAAAATGAATGTACATAATACACAAACTTATTGAGCACCACAAAAGCAGTCCTATTAAGAAAGTTCACTGCAGTAAGTGCCTTCATAAGTTAATGAGATCTCTACTAGTAACAACACACCTGAAACCTCATGAACAAAATAAAATAAATACATCCAAGAGCTGTAAATGGCAGGAAATAATCAAATTCAGGAATGAAATCAATAAAATAAAAACAAAGAGACCAATATAATTAACAAAACAAAGAGTAGAGTCTTTGAGAAAATAAACAAGATAAACAACTCTTAGTCAAACTAATTAAAAGACAGAAAAAGCATATGTTAGCATTCCTTCTAGGTTTTGCCTCACAGTTACCTGGCAATAGTCAGGTAATGTCTGGCTTACTATAAAAGACCCCTCCTGCTGGAGTGCCTTGTCTACCCTCAATAGGAGCAGATGCACCTAGTACTACTGCAATTTAATATGCCAAGGCTGGATGATACCTATGGGAGGCCTCTGGTTTTCTGAAAAGAAAGGGAGGAGTGACTAGAGTGGAGGAGAGATAGTGGGGCCTATGAGAAATGAAGGGAGGGGAAAACTACACACACACACACACACACACACACACACACACACATATGCATATATATGACATAAACAAATCATGCTAAATAAAGTTATGTGATTGGAAAATTATGGTAATTTGTTAGTTGCATTTGAGGGTCATCATTCATATGGGCCAAATGTATGTACTAGCTGCTAGCTGGTGTCTTGGTCACTGCATTATTGCTAAGAAGAGACACCTTGACCAAGGCAATACTTATAAAAAGAAAGGACTTAACTGGGGACTTGCTCAGAGACTTAGTCCATTATCATTATGACAGGTAGTATGGTAGCAGGCAGGCATGGGGCTGGAGAAGTAGCTAAGAGAGACATACTGATGAAAGAAGTAAATGAGAAACTGGGCCTGGCATGGGGTTTTGAAATTCAAAGCCTTTCACCCTTACACCCTGCCAGTAACACATTTCTTCCAACAAGGCTTCATTCACTTCCTAATACTTCTAATCTTTTCAAATAGTGAAACCTTCAGGTGCCTAAGCATTCAAATATATGAGTCTATGGGGATCATTCTTATTCAAATGAATGCAACTTGTAATTTATCTCTCATATAGGAAATTCTTTAAGTAAGTTAATTTAGGTCCTGTAGTCATATAATCTGTTATAAGTAAAAGACACTACATTTCCAAATAGGTGACCTAAATGGAGAAATTTGAGGCTTTCTGCATGGAAAGTTGAAATAAAAAACAATGTGACACTGGATTTATACTCAACATTATTATTTGGGGTTTGTCCTATTTTTTGTGCAACACATATTAATATTCATGCACACACATACACATACACATGCAAAGCATGTGTTATCAGGTTCACTAAAAGGCTGGTTTCTTTTATGAAGAGTAAATGGCTTTATATCTGTAAATCACATGGCTCAAAATAGTGTTAGAGAGAGAAAAAAAGGGGAGAAGGATGAGGGGAAATAGAGATAGAGTAAAAGCAGACAGGACAAAAAAGAGATGAGAGACAGGTGAGTCTAAAGGTTGAAAAAAGCAATGTTATGTTATTATACTATCAGATTACTTTTAAAAAGTTGCCAAGAAGCATACAGCAAAACAGATGAGAGTTTCCTATATATAAATAAGGATCATTGTTGTTTACTGCATGTTTCACCTCTCTTGGACTGGGCTGGAGAAAATGTGGTCAATTCATGGTCTTCTCTCACACTTTGCTACTCTCAGTGCATGGCAGTGTGAATATACTTGCTATCCCCAGCTGTCAACCCATCATGGTTAAGATGGTCAATTTTTTGTTATTAAAATTTTGCCACTGCAGAAAAATAGCAGTGATAATAAAAAAGAAAACTTATTTGTAGAATGTATAAAGAATATTAGTACACAAATTTTTAATAATTGAGGCAAATGGGGTTGTTTTTCCTTTTCCAAATCAAGGATAAAGATTGTTAAGAATTCTATGCCACCTTCATTGTTTCATTTCATTTTATTCTGAGAAAAAATGTTGTGAGATTTTTGTCACAGCCACTGCTGTATTTTTTTTTTTTTGTCTTTTTTTCCCACCATATTTTAGAAAAGGAAACTCAGGAAATAGTCTTAGGATAGTGGGGGTGAAACAACTTTTCTGAAACTTATCAGGGTCATGGCTGGGGAGTCTATAGCAAAAGGCATGTTAATAAGAGAAAGACATTCGAATTTATCTAATGTAATTTGTGTGACCCAGGGGTCTTCTGAGATGCCAACTCATATAATAGGGAAGCTATTAAGTATTCATGCTGACTTAGTGGAGAAGAAAAAATTAGCAGGGACAGGTTGGAGGAACTTGATGAAGCTTGTTTGTTCAGGTTGTCTTCATGTCCTTTGAGTATCCTCTGGATGTAGAAAGGCATTTCTGGAATGAGGCCTTTCTGACCTGCTTCAGAGGAAAACAGTTAAGAAAAAAGGAGAAATCTTCTTGCTTCTGACATCTTTTCAAAATCCAAGGTGCAATATTTGTGGGTATTTTGTCTTGAATCCAACTGGTATCAAAAAAGTAGGCAACCCTATGAGTGTTCAGAAAACCAGCCCTGCCCCCTGCCCCCTGCCCCCTGCCCCCTGCCCCCTGCCCCCTCCCGCCCCCTGCCCTGATTCTGTGCTATTGCATTAGGAGGTTGACTTAAGTGTTTTGAGACTTAATTTATACTCATTTTGCAAGACAGTAAGTCAAAGATCAGAGGTAAAGTGATTTGTCTGTGCATTTAAGCCCAATTCTAAATTTTCACAAATATCTTAGGAAACATTTCTCAGGAGGCAGCATCAGCTTCACCCCAGGCTACCTTGGTGTCTAGGTGTTCTGGTAACCTGGACCCTTTTACTAAAGTATGTGATAGGAACTGTCTCCTGGATTTTCAGACCCTTTTTTGTGCTTGAGACAAAGCGGTGCAGTTCCTTTAAACAATGTAGCTGCGTTGTTTGCTTTAGTCCAGGATAGCTCCTAGACCTGACTAGAAGAATAGCCAGCACACTGTGTAGCAATCCTGCCAGCTAGTGGACAAAAGAAGTATGTACCTAACCTACCCAAGGTGTGCTTCTGTTCTGCTTCATTTTTAGGAGCTGGTTTTAAAAAATAGTGTATATGGGACTGGAGAGATGGTTGAGTAGTGAAAAACAAGTCAATAAAGGCATACTCATTACTTTATTGTTCTTTAAAAACAGAATATTACCAGGTTCTCACCCTCAGGAAAAGCCGACCTCTCTGTATCTTCTGAACTTCCCTTACTATCCACCCCACCTTTTCCTATTGTGTTTATGCCCATTTATGATCCATTCCATATGATATTTTAAATTTTATTTTAATTATTTTTAGTTATATGCAGGTGGGGTGATGTAGAAGCTAGAGGTGTCAGATCTTCTAGAGGCCTAGAATTACAGATGGTTGTGAGCTGCCTGATATGGGTGCTGGGAATTGAATTCAGGTCCTCTAAAAGAACAATACATGTTCTTCATCACAAAGCCCTCTCTCCAACAACCACCCACTAATGAGCTTTTTAAAATTTCAGATGTGTGTGTGTGTGTGTGTGTGTGTGTGTGTGTGTGTTTGTATGCATTGCTGTACCCCATGTTACTACCTTGTGCCTGGAACTAGAGTTAGAGCTGGTTGTGAAACACCATGTGGGTGCTAATTCATCTAGCTCTCTGCTGGATGCATTCCATAATTTGCTTGCATGTGATCAACATACATTACAGAATATGTATTGTATTTAAAAATGAGAAAATAAAACTCAAGAGTGATAAAGTCATTTTCTTTTCATTATATGAGATATAAACTGATCTCTAACATGCCCAGGATTGTAGGTGAGTAGGCTGCAACCCTTTTCCCCCCAAACAGGGAGTAATTGGGATCCACTGAAACCCAGAACTCCCTCAAGGCCAGTGGTGTGGGACACTTCTGGTCTGCACCTGCGCTGGAGCAGTCCTAGGGTGCTAGCTCTGTACCCAGTCCCCCAAAACCCAGAGAAGGCCTGACTCCCAGGAGCTCTAACACACCCAGGAACATAGGATAATAGGATCACAGAATCTCAGGAGCTTGGGCACATCAGGATTTCAGGATCTCAGAAGCAGCCTGACTCCCAGGAGCTATCACAACCAGGATCTCAGGATCACAAGATCACAGCAGGACTCTGAGAAGTTCTGACACAATCAAGATAACAGGACAGACAGGTTCCAATCAGACACAGTGAGTGAAGGTAGCACTAGAAATAACCAGATGGTGAAAGGCAAGCGCAAGAACATAAGAAACAGGAACCAAGGTTACTTGGCATCATCAGAGCCTAGTTCACCCACCATAGCAAGTCTTGAACACCCCATGACACCAGAAAAGCAAGATTCAGATTTAAAATCACTTCTCATGATGATGATAGAGGACTTTAAGAAGGACATAAACAACTCCCTCAAAGAAATACAGGAGAAGGTAAACAGATAGAAGCACTTAAGGAGGAAACACAAAAATCCCTTAAAGAATTAAAAACAAACAAACAAACAAAAAAACAACCCACAAACAAACAGGTGAATTGAAAAAAATCATTCAGGACATAAAAATGGAAGTAGAAACAATAAGAAATCACAAAGGGAGATAATCCAGGAGATAGAAAATCTAGGAAAAAGATTAGGAGACACAGATGCAAGCATCACCAACAGAACAGAATCTCAGGTGCAGAAGATACCATAGAAAACATTGATGCAACTGTAAAAGAAAATACAAAATGCAAAAAATTCCTAACCCAAACATCCAGGAAATCCAGACCACAATGAGAAGACCAAACCTAAGGATAATAAGTATAGAAGAAAGCGACGATTCCCAAATTAAAGGACCAGTAAAAATCTTCAACAAAATTATAGAAGAAAAGTTCCCTAACCTAACAAAAGAGATACTCATGAACATTCAAGGAGCTTACAGAGCTCCAAATAGACTGGACCAGAAAAAAAATCCGCCTGCCACATAAAAATCAAAACAGCAAATGCAAAAAACAAAGAAAGAATATTAAAAGCAGTAAGGGAAAAAGGTCAAGTAACATATAAAGGCAGACCTAATAGAATTACACCAGATTTCTTATTAGAGACTATAAAAGCTGGAAGATCTTGGACAGATGTCATTCAGACCCTAAGAAACAAAAATGTCACCCCAGGCTACTATACCCAGCAAATCTCTCAATTACCATTGATGAAGAATCCAAGATATTCCATGACAAAACCAAATTTTTACAATATCTTCCCACAAATCCAGCCCTACAAAGGATAATAGAAGGAAACCTCCAACACAAAAAGGAAAATTATGTGGGAAGCTGTTCGTGCTGACACCTGACATGCGTGAGAGAACAAAACCGCGCATGCGCAGCGACATGGGAACGCCTAGCACCACCCAGCTTGGACGTCACATCCGCCATAGGACTAGTAAAAACTGCGCATATACAGTGGCAGGGGAACCAGGGAATTTGAGCAAGCAGCCAATCATAATTGTCCACCCCAAGGGGTATATAAGGCGGGACCAAGTTCAACTCGCTCTCTCTCCTTCATGCATGGAAAATCAGTGAGTTCCTGCTGGCAGGGATATCGCGCGGATTACAAAATTATACCCTAGAAAAAGCAACAAAATCTTCCAACAAACCCAAAAGAAGATAGCCACACAAACCTAAGTCCACCTCTAATAACAAAAATAACAGTAAACAACAATTACTTTTTCTTAATATCTCAACATCAATGGACTCAATTTCTCAATAAAAAGACCTAGACTAACAGACTGTTTGTGTAAAAAGGACCCAACATTTTGCTGAATACAGGAAACGCACATCAGAGACAGAGAGAGACGGAGACAGAGACAGAGACAGAGACAGAGACAGAGACAAAGACAGAGACAGACACTACCTCAGAGTAAAAGGCTGGAAAACAATTTTCCAAGTAAATGGTCCCATGAAACAAGCTGGAGTAGCCATTCCAATATCGAATAAAATGGACTTCAGCCAAAAGTTATCAAACAAACAAACAAACAAACAAACAAAAAAACATAAGAAAGGACACTTCATACACCTCAAAGGAAAAATTTACCAAGATGAAATCTCAATTTTGAATATCTATACTCCAAATGCAAGAGCACCACATTCATGAAAGAAACTTTACTAAAGATCAAAGCACACATTGCATCTCACACAACAATAGTGGGGGATTTCAACACTCCACTGTCAGCAATGGACAGATCATGGAAACAGAAACTAAACAGAGACACAGTGAAACTAACAGAAGTTATAAACCAAATGGATTTTGCAGATATTTATAGAACATTTCATCCAAAAATAAAAGAATATATGTTCTTCTCAGCACCTCACTGTACCTTCTCCAAAATTGACCATATAGATTGGTCAAAAAACAGGCCTCAACAGATACAAGACAATTGTAATAATCTGTTATATTCTATCAGATCACCATGAACTAAGGCTGGTCTTTAATAGCAATAAAATCAATAAAAAGCCCACATAAACATGGAAACTAAACAATGCTCTACTCAATGATAACTTGGTTAGGTAAAAAATAAAGAAAGAAATGAAAGACTTTTTAGAATTTAATGAAAATGAAGACACATCATACTCAAATTTGTGGGACACAATGAAAGCAGTGCTATTAGGAAAACTCAAAACTCTAAGTGTCTACAAAAAGAAACTGGAGAGAGTACACACTAGCAGCTTGACAGTACGCCTGAAAGCTCTAGAACAAAAAGAAGCAAATGCATCCAAGAGGAGTAGACAGCAGGAAATAAACTCAGGGCTGAAATCAATTAAGTAGAAACAGATAAAACTATACAAAGAATCAACAAAACCAGGAGCTGGTTCTTTGAGAAAATCAACAAGATGGATAACCCTTAGCCAGATGAACCAGAGGGTACAGAGACAGTATCCAAATTAATAATATTAGAACTGAAAAGGGAGATATAACAACAGAAATCGAGGAAATTCAAAATATCACCAGATTCTAGTACAAAAGCCTATACTCAACAAAATTGGAAAATCTATATGAAATGGACAATTTTCTAGATAGATATCGGGTACCAAAGTTAAATCAGGAGCAGATAAACCATCTAAACAGTCCCATAACCCCTACAGAAATAGAAGCAGTCATTAAGTCTCCCCACCAAAAAAAAAAGCCCAGGACCAGATGGTTTTAATGCAGAATTCTATCAGACCTTCAAGGAAGACCTAATACCAATTCTTTTTAAACTATTCCACAAAATAGAAACATAAGGGACACTAGCCAACTCATTTTATGAAGCAACAATTGCGCTGATACCTAAACCACACAAAGACACAACAACAAAAAAAAGAAAACTTCAAACCAATCTCTCTTATGAATATCAATGCAAAAATACTCAGTAAAATTCTCGCAAACCAAATCCAAGAACATATCAAAACAATCATCCATCATGATCAAGTAGGCTTTATCCCAGGAATGCAGGGATAGTTCAATATTGGGAAATCCATCAATGTAATCCACTGTACAAACAAACTCAAAGAAAAAAAAACCCACATGATCATCTCACTAGATGCTTAGAAAACATTTGACAAAATTCAATTCCTCTTCATGGTAAAAGTCTTGGAAAAAGCAGGAATCCAAGGCCCATATCTAAACATAGTAAAAGCAATATATAGCAAGCCAGTAGCCAACATCAAACTAAATGGAGAGAAACTTGAAGCAATTCCACTAAGATCCAGGACTAGACAAGGCTGCCCACTCTCTCCCTTCCTATTCAATATAGTACTCAAAGTCCTAAACAGAGCAATTAGACAACAAAAGGAGGTCAAAGGGATACAAATAGGAAAGGAAGAAGTCAAAATATCACTGTTTGTAGATGATATGATAGTATACTTAAATGACCCTAAAACTTCCACCAGAGAACTCCCAAACCTGATAAACACCTTCAGCAAAGTGGCTGGATATAAAATCATATCAAACAAATCAGTAGCCTTCCTCTACTTAAAAGATAAGCAGACTGAGGAAATTGGGAAAATGGCACCCTTTACTGTAGTCACAAATAATGGGGAGAGGAGGAGAGCTTTTGGGGCTGCTTGGCAAGAATCTGACATGGGCCAAGGACAAGGAAGTAGTCTATAGGTAGGAATCTGACATTAGGCTAGAACAAAGAAGTAATTTCAGACAGGAATCTAAATTTTAGGATAGAACAAGGAAGTAGGCTTCAGACATGAAAATGACCTTGGGCTAAGACAGGGAATTAGGCTCAGATACTTTGGTCATCCTGATAAGCTCTTAGAAACAGTGATCATGGAGTGTTTACGTAATTGGGTTTAATTCCTTGCTTTTCCTTTTACTATTTGTATTTATTGTTTTGCTTGTTTTGTGACTATTTGCATCTATTATATTGCTAGGCCCTTAACCTAGAACTGACCTTAGTACATGCATGTAATTAAAAATATTATAAATGTATAAAGGAGGAGGGGCGATGGAATGGGTGTTCTAGGAAGGGGAAATGGGGAAAGGGGATGACATCTGAAATATAAATAAATAAAATATCAGATAAAACAATTTAAAAAATGTTCAACGTCTTTATTCACCAGGGAAATCCAAATCAAAACAACCCTGAGATTTCACCTCACACTAGTCAGAATGGCTAAGATTAAAAACTCAGATGATAGCAGATGCTGGCGAGGATGTGAAGAGGAACACTCCTCCATTGTTGGTGGGATTGTAAGGTGGTACAACCATTCTGGAAGTCACTATAGTGGTTCCTCAGAAAATTGGACATAGTATTATTTGAGAATCCAGCAATACCACTTCTGGGCTTATACCTAGAAGATGCTCCAAAATATAACAAGGATAAATGCCCCATTATGTTCATAGCAGCCTTATTTATAATACCCAGAAACTAGAAAGAACCCAGATGTCCTTCAACAGAGGAATGGATACAGAAAATGTGGCACATTTACACAATGAAGTACTACTCGGCTATTAAAAACAATGAATTCATGAAATTTTTACACAAATAGATGAAACCAGAAAATATCCCGTTAGGTAACCCAATCACAAAAGAAAGCACATGGTATGAACTCATTGATAAGTAGATTAGTTATTAGCCCAAAATCTCACAATACCCAATATGTAACTCACAGACCACATGAAGCCCAGTAAGAAGAAAGACCAAAGTGAGGGTGCTTCAATCCTTCTTAGAAGGAGCAATAAAATAGTCATAGGAGCAAATAGGAGACAATGTCTGGAGCAGAGACTGGAGGAGGGACACTCCAGAGACTGCCCCACCTGGGGATCCATCCCAGATGCAATCACCAATGCAAACATTGTTGTGGATGCCAGGAAGTGCATGCTGACAGGAGCCTGATATACTTGTCTCCTGAGAGGCACTGCCAGAGTCTGACATATACAGAGATTCTGGCAGCTAACCATCAAACTGATCATAGGGTCCTCAATGAAGGAGTTAGAAAGAAGACTGAAGGAGTTGAAGGCGCTTGTGGCTCCATGGGGAGAGCAAGAATACCAACCAACCAGAGCTCACAGAGTCTAAATAGCTAGCCTGGGAACACACATGGAGGGACCCATGTCTCTACCTATATATATATAGTGGAGGATGGGCATCAGTGGGAGAGGAGGACTTTGGTTCCTTGAAGGCTGGATGCCTCAGTGAGGGGGAATTTGAGGGTGGGGAGGTGGGAGTGGGTGGATGGGTGGGACACATCCTCATAGAAATAGGAGGAGGGAGGATGGTATAAGGAGTTTCTGGGGGGTGTATGGGGAAAGGTAATAACATCTGAAATGTAGGTAAATAAAGTATCCAGAAATAATAAAAAAACAAAACAAAAAATAAAACAAACAACCAAAAAAAAAAAAAAAAAGCCCGATAATGTAACTGGTTATCCAGGTTGAACATTTGAGACATTTTGGCAGCAATTTAACATTGCACATATTACTGGGATTCCTTATAATTGTGAAGGACAAGGGACTGTGAAAAGGGCTCATGAAACTTTAAAACAATATCTTCATAAAATAAAAAATGGGGAGATAAATCCCTGTATACCACAAGTTTATTTAAATCATGTTCTTTTTATTTTAATTTTTTTTTTAAATTGGGATGCCAAGGAACTTTTTGCTGAGTGTCTATGGCACTCTACAACTAGGCATACTTAAGTGTTAGGTGAGAGGGAAGGATCCACTTACTGGCATAGGTCATGATCCCGATCGGGTATTTACTATTGGGAATAGGGTATGTTTGTGTTTTTTTCTGCAGGAGTGATGGGTGAGACATGCTGATGCCAGGACAAAGAATGATGCTGACCTGTGAACTTGCTGAGTGCCCTGACAATGGTTACTGGGAAGCTACATTGGACATAGGTTTCTGACTCACCATTGCAAGACATATTTTAAAAACCTGTACTTAACCAAATTGAAAAATATAGGAGAAATGTATACTTTCCTGAATACGTACCATTTACCAAATTAAAATTAATATCAGATAATTTCAACAAACTTATAATCCCTAGTGAACTATAAGCAGTAATTAAAAACCTCCTAACCAAAAAAGCTCAGAGCCAGACAGTTTTAGCACAGAATACTTCCAGACTTTGGAAGGAGAGTTAACAGCAATACTACTCAAATTATTCCATAAAATAGAAACAAAAGGAGACTTGCTTAATTGATTTTTCTTTTTAAAAAATAATTAATTTACTTTACATCCTGATCACAGCCTCTCCTCCTTCTCCTCTCAGTCTTTTCCTCCCTCTCACCTTACCCCACCATCATTCCCTTCTCTCTTTCACTTCAGAGAAGAGGAGGCCTCCCATGGATATCAACCCACCTTGTCATAGGTGCTTCTTTTCCTATTGAGCCTAGACAAAGCATTTCAGTTAGGGAAAAGGGGTCCAAAGACAGGCAACAAAGTCAGAGACAGTCCCTGTTCCAGTTGTTAGTAGTCCATTGTGAAGACCAAACTGGATATCTGTTACATATGTGTATGTTCTTTGGTTAGTAGTTCAGTCCCTGTAAACCTCTATGGGTCCAGGTTAGTAAATTCTGCAGGTTTTCTTGACCCATCTGGCTTAAAGGAGTGGAGAAGCCCAATTTATTTTATGAGACCATAGTTAGCCTGATATCCAACACACACGCACACGCACATGCACATGCACACGCACACGCACACACAAGACCTGTTCAAGTTCAAACTAGACAAAATCCCAGTACTGAGAAGGGAAAGTAGATACAAAGTCTCACCCCAAAACAAGAAGTTATTTGCGTTTGATACCTGCTGAGAAAGAGAATATCAGTTTTCTCCAAGGCAATGTCAATGAACAGAGTTTTTAGTTCACCTTCCTGTCTTCTGTAAAGAATACACCATAAAGAGAATAATTAGATGACAGCAATGATACTGCTTGTTGCCCATGCTGCTCTCAATGGTAATTGAGCATACTGTAGCTATTGCAGCTGCATCCTCTCTCCTCCACCTGGCTTTTTTCATAGGTAAACTCTGCTACCAGGTAGCCTGTTTGCCTGGTCATATCTACACTACAGTCTGAGGTTTAACCAACTAATATCTCCTTCCTTTTCTTTCATAGCTATGGTTTTAGCATCATTCTACAAAATGTTTTCCCTCCTTCTGTCTTAGAATTTGACTTTTGAGAGGTCTGAACTGGCAAACATATTAAGTATAAGCTATGCATGACAAACACTGGTATGTAATGTTTTCTTCTTTCATTTTATTGTCCCTTGAGGGAGTTAGGGAAGCAGATGATTTGATGACCTTTGCATTAGTTTTGGCTTGCATATGCCAAAAGTGATTGTCAGATGATTAGACTCAGTTTGCTTTTTGGTAGAGTTCATGTTAGCATATGAAGCCTATGCTCAACACTATGCACGACCACACCCACCACTAATGCCACCCATCTGAAGAGGGAGACCTAGATGGTAAAGGACTTGTTATTATCATCTGTTGTTTCTGTTAGGTGTCTGGCTGTATTGTCTACCTAGAAGTCACTGAATAGCTCTGAAGCAATACCACTCATGAGGTTTGGTTGTAGTTTTATGATCTAGGAGCTTGTTTCCTAGTTTGGGGATGTCAAGAAATGTAGGATCTTTAAAAGGTAAGACCTAGAAGCAGGTCCTTAAGTGACTGAAAGTTTGCCCTTAGAAGGGATAAAGGTAGTTCTCACAGGACTCCAAATTAGTTTTCTTCATACATTTTCACCAAAAGAGAAAATGTTGCCTCTCTCACAGCCCTGTTTTCATTGTGACATCATTTCTCTTACCAATGCTCTTGCCATGATGGCATCTATAATTAGAAATTCATCAGAGGCCATAACAATGGAATACACGATCGACTCTTCAGTTTTCAAAGCTTTAGCTGAATCTATACTAATCTTTAAAAGTATTCAGCTTCACAGTAAATAAAATAAAATAAAATAAAATAAACCAAAAAACTAGTATGTTTGTCCATTTAGTAAAAGCCTCTGTTTTCATTCTATCTTTTTGTTTTGCTTTTTGTTTTGTTTGTTTTGGACAGGGTATTACCTGTCCAGGCTGGCCTTGAACTTTTAATTTTCCCTGCTTCAGCTTCCTGAGTACTAGTATTACTGGCACACATCACATGCCCAGACTCTTAGTCATCGTTTGGTGCCAGTTTTTGCTGTTATTTTGTTCATTCCTCTCAGGAAGGCATGATCTGTACATGACCAAGAGCTTGGGTATGAATCTTGTTCCTATCTGACCTGTGCATTAATCCATCCCTTCTTTCCAAAGTCCATTTACAAAAGTTCTGGTAAGTACAACAATGACAAAGCCCTAATGTCCCTGGAGCTTATTGAACAAAAAGCAGGAAAGCAAGGCTTTTGTTTCAGAAGTTCTAGCTAATTGTAAAAGTCAGTCTCTAGCACCTCAGTTAACTATGTATCAGGGCTCATACAATACACTTGACTCTTAACCAACTAGAACTCTACTTTTTTTTCCCAGCTCATTTACCCACCTCTTTCCCAGGCAAGTAGGCAGGGGTTAAGTGAACAAATTGGTATTTTCTCAGAATTTTCCCCTTTGGACTTAAGCTTGTTGATTTCCCCACTAAGCCTGATCTAGAACATGGTTCAGTGATATTGGGATATGTATGAAAGTTGGCTGATGTATCATCTATCTTTCACTGGCTAAATGTACTCTTTAGAAATCAGTTATAGCGCCCGTCTTGCTGAGTTATGTGTTTTAGAAAGATAATACACACGAAATGTTTAGAATTATGGATGTAGTAAACATCCAGTGATATTAGCTATTATTTTTATTGATTATAAAAATTTAGCTAAAACTATTCTCCTAGAAAAGCAACATTTTACAAAAACAATTTTGCTGTACAGAATGGCAAGAGAAAATACATATTGAAATTCTCATAACAAATCCACAACCATAGATTCAAACAAAAGGAACATTTTGCTGACCCATTCAGTATCATCTCCTGCTTTCTGGTTCCCTTTGGCATTGGCACCTTTGGCATTGGTACACCAGTGCCTTGATGTACCTTATCTCATAGGCAATTGACTGCATATGTAAAAAATAATGGAAGTTTTTACCATATGTGGCACTAAAATGGTTTTCCCTCTACCATGATCCAAAATTACTACATGTATGTTATATGAACTGAGTCTTTGTGCCTTGATAGTGTTCCAGTTCCCAGGCCTCCCTTGTGCAAGGCTATGGAAACCCTTCTACCAATTATCATAATGGTATATTTTAAAGTAAATGATGATTAAAATACCATTATAGAACAGCTTTATTTCTTACTACCACTATTTGTAATTCTAGATAATAATCTTTTACAATAATCCTTGATAGACAATCTATCAAACTAAAGCCTTTTTAAAAAATGCTTTTTGAAATTAGATAACAAAGTAGTAGGTTTGTAAACAGGAGTTTCATATTGGTTGATTCCCTTCCATTTTCTGTACCTCCCTGTCCTTTCTTTCCTAGCTGTCCCCCTATGTTCTCAGTATTCATCATCTGCTTTATGCTATAGTCCGCCCCCCACAGAGGTCCCTTAAAACTTATTTTCTTTTTATCCCGTCACAAGGCTCTTTTCTAGTTTATTGGCCTTTAATCACATTTATTCTCAGCTGGCTACATATGTTTAATAACTAATGGTTATGAGCCAAATATGAGAGTGAACATATCTTATTTGTCTTTTTGAGATGACTTGCTGTACTTAATAGTTTTCCTGTTTGTATTCATTGATCTGAAAACATCATAATTTTACTTTTCTTCATGTCTGAATAAAATTCTATAGTGTATATGTACCATATTTTCATTATCCATTCATCTGTTGATGGATATTTAAAGTAATTCCATTTGTTAGCTATAGAGAATAATACAGCAATAATTATAAATGTGTAAGTATTTCTGTAGTTAGATATAGAGTTCTTTGAGTATATGCCCAGGAGTGGTATAACTAGGGCATATGGTAATTACATTTTTGATTTCTTGAAAAACCTCCACACTTATTTCTGTAGTGACTTCATTAGTTTATATGTCCTTGTTTCTTTTCTTTTTCTTTCATCTTTTTATTATATATTTTTTAATTTTGGAAGAAGAAAACTAATATATTGAGTTCAATGATAAGGGCAATGAGATGGATAGTAGCAAGACAACCTACCACCTATTGTTAGCTTACAGACAAAATTCCACTAGACTCCTCCCAATAGCGACCTAGCAATGGCTTGCATCATCTCCTGCCAGGTGTGAGCCAGATGTGTATAAAGAGAACTGCTTGCTAACCTAGCCTTCCTTCTCCTATTCTTTTCTCTCCTGTCTTCCCACCTCTGCCCCTATGTGTTCCTGGCCAGCCTCTCTCTTTTTCATTCTGTTCTGTTCTGCCTCCACCCCTTTTCCAGATCTCTGCTCCCTTCCCCTAAAATAAACTTCCTTATATTAGTTTTGTCACATGGCATGATTTCTCAGGGGGACACCTTGACATGGGCCCTCCAGGTACTCCCTTACTTTTGCTGCTGTGATATTTATATTTCATAGCACCTATTTCTGTGAGTAAAATTTTAATGGAGTATAATCAATGGCTGTTGTATGCTACTGTAATAGTTTCAGAGCTGTGGGTATAGCTTACTGCTAGAGTGTTAGCCTAGCATACCTACTATTTCCAAAAATGAATTGAATAAAGGCAAAGAAAAAGAAGAGAATGGAAGAAAGAAGAAAGACATACATTGCAAATCTCTGCTAAGAGGAAAATCTGAAAACAGAGGTTAAAATACATGAAGAAAGTCTGATATTTTAGTTGTCTACGGGGAAAAAGAACCTGACTCAATCCAGAGGACCAGAAAAACAAAACAAATCATAGGGTCCATTAGTCTAAAATATTTACTTCTGTTCTTTTATAGGAAAAGCCTCTTCTCTTATACAGTGAAATTATATCTGCACAAGAATATTTATAACCAGATTACACAGGGTCAGCTTTGGAGATTTGTCTCAGGGACAGACAAGTGTAAGGATTTCCTGTCTTAACCGAGACAAGCAGGCAAAATAAATAGTGTTGTCAACAGGCCTGGCCATTGCCTTTAGGACCCAGCTTTCTCTTCTTTGGAGGTGATGCCAATTTGAATGAGATAGAGAAGAAGATGATCATATTTTCCCTTTCATCTCTGTTTTGCCTCAAGTCCTGAAGTCAGCAGCTTTTCCTCTCAACTTTCAGACTTAGAAATTATCCCTCTCTTTAATATTAATAGTATGCACAGCAGGGGGAGCTTTTGAAGTCACCTGAGCTTTGACAGATGCGGCTTCCATTTCTGTCACCCCCACCCCATCCTCAGCCAGCTGAGAATAACAGACTATTATGTGTTGTCTCCTCTGTTTCATATTTTATTTTTAGGCAGGATTTTGTTAATTCATTTTATTTTTATTTCTTTTAGTTTTGAGACAAGACTTTGCTATATAGAACAGGCTGGCCTCAGACTCATGGTGATTCTTCTGCTTCAGCCTCTGAAGTGCCGGGATTACAACCAACCATCACTACTCCTATTTATATTTTTTTAAAAAATCTATATTCCAGTTCAGTAAACCTCTCCGCTGCTAAGTCTAATTTGTTGTTTTAATTTTTTCCCTAGTCTGATTTTATGTCTGGCCAATTATTTTTGTAGTACTAAAGACTGAACCCTAGGTCTGTCAGTTATAATAATTTCTAGTGCCCTTGTCATATTTTTGACACAATTTAGATATGGTCATCTACCATTTTGAAATTGATATTCCATCACTTAGTTCCCTTGACTATTGTATTGTACATTTTGTCTGACAACTTTCTTGTGGTTTTTTTTCCTTCTAGTTAATTTGAACTTACACTGTTTTCAAATTCTCAAATTTCTCTAGAACATATCTGACTTCTCTTCTAAATTTATGGGAACATTCCCAGAGGTCACTCTTGATTTAAAATACATGGATAATCTGGATTTTTGACTCTCAAACTATGTAGGTCTGTATCGAATAACTTTATAGAGACATTAGTTTTCCTTTTATTCATATTTTTTCTTTATATAGAAAGAAAAAGCCAAGAATAGTAAGATATTCTATAAATCTTTTCATAGCAGAGATTTTTCTAGTTCAGCTACTAAAGGTAATGAATGACCTGTGGTAGTTCTAACCTCATACAGAGCAGAGTTCTCTAAGGGGCTAGCTTTGATATCAGGGAGAGAGAGGGCGTGGAGGACAGATAAAAACTGACTAGGTAAAACATGGCTTTACTGGGAAAATGGCCTATCCATTAAGATATAAAGTAGCAGTTATTTATGTGAAGGCACATCAAGTGATGAAGATGTCTGCTTACAGAAACAGTATGTACAAAAACATCATGTTTATAGCTTATTTGGAGAAAAGTATTTGAGTAAAGTTATAATACATGGCTCAGGACACCTTTGATAAAATATTTTGTTGTATTTTAACTTTTGTTCTAAAAAGTATATATACAAACATTTCTACTGCCTTTTTCTACGTAATTTGCCTTTGTTGAGGCAGATACTATGATGTCCAGAATAACCACAGTTGTTTTATTAATTACCGAGATCAAATCAAAAACTTTTGACAGTTTCTTAAATAGTGTGCCTAGGTTAATTGACTCTGTAGCTCTTCTTGTGGTGAGCTCTGCCCAGTGCTTAGCTATGGGACTCTGAATCTGCTTCCATCTGCTACTGGAGGAATCCTGTCAGGAGACCGTTATGTTAGATTCCTGTTTGCAAGCACAGCAGAGTAGCATTGATAGTGGCAAGGGTTGCCTCTCTCCCATGGGATGGGTCTCAAGTTGGGCCAGCCACTGGTTGTCCATTCCCTTTGTCTCTGTGCAATCTTTATCCCTGTGAATCTTGTAGGCAGAAGAAATTCTGGGTTGAAGGTTTTGTGGAACCTTCTACTGGAAGTTCTGCATGGCTATAGGAGGTAGCCAATTCAGTTTTTATATTCCCCTCTAGGGTCATCCCCATAGTCTCTCCTATCCCAGGTCTCCAGCTAGTCCCAGAGATATCCATCATTGATTTCCATTCTCACTCCCAGTCCTCTCTTGCCCCCTCCCCCACACCTGATCCCTAGCACTATATTCCTCCTCACCCCCCTCCCAGCTAATTCCTTCTTTCCGTTCACTATGGTTTTTGCTTGCTTCCTTACACATTCCCTTTAAAGCTATTTTTCATAATTAAGAAAGTTATTTATCTTTATGTACATGAGTATACGATAGCTGTCTTCAGGCATACCAGAAGAGGACATCAGATCCCATTGGAGATGGTTGTGAGCAATCATGTGGTTGCTGGGAATTGAACTCAGAACCTCTGGAAGAACAGTCAGTGCTTTTAATCACTGAGCCATCTCTCCAGCCTTTTTTTTTTTTCCATAATTTACTTTTCTTTATTCACATTACATCTAAACACAGCTCTTTCTGGTATGCTTATAGATAAGCAAAACACTATGTTGTTTCCCCTTCTGAGTGAGACTCATATGTCTTTCCTTGGACCTTCCTTATTACCCAGTTTCTTTGGGTCTGTTGATATAGCATGGCTATCTAGTATTTTATGCCTAATGTCCAATTATAAGTGAGTACATACCATATGTGTCTCTCTGGCTCTGGGTTACCTCACGCAGGATGATATTCTCAAGTTCCATCCATTTACTGCAAATATCCTGAAATTTTTGTTTTTGCTAGCTGAATAGTATCTATTTTGTAGATGTACCACATTTTTTATTGTCCATTCTTCAGTTGAGGGACGTCTAAATTGTTTCTAGTTTCTGGCTATTACAAATAAAGCTGCCATGAACACAATTGAGCAAGTGTCCCTAAAGTATACTGGAGAGTCTTTTTGGTACATGCCCAGGACTAGTATAGCTGAGTCTTGAGTTAGAACTATTCCCAATTTTTTGAGAAACTACCAAATTAATTCCCTAAGCTGTACAAGTTTACACTCCCACCAGCAATAGAGGAGTGTTCCCCTTGCTCTATATCTTCTTCAGCATGTCCTGTCATTTGAGTCTTTGATCTTAGACATTCTGATGGGTATAAGATGGAATCTTATTTTGAACTCTCGTTTTGATTTTCATTTTCCTGATGATAAGGATGTTGAACTTTTTAAAAAAAATATTTTATTTTTTTACAGTCCAGTAATTTCCCCCCTCCAGGTTGGCCCTCTGACAGTTCCTCATCCCATTTCTCCTCCCTGCTATCTCCAAGAGTATGCCCCCCCTCCCACAACCAGGCCCCCCCACTCCCTGGGGTCTCAAGTCTTTGGAGGGTTAGGTGTAAGTTCTCTCACTGAGGCCAGACCAGGCAGTCCTCTGCTATATATGTATCAGGGGTCTCAGATTAGCTAGTGTATGCTGCCTGGTTGGTGGCTCAGTGTCTGAGAGATTTCAGGGGTTCAGTTTAGTTGAGACTGCTGGTCTTCAGATGGGGTTGGCCTCCTCCTTAGCTTCTTCCAGCCTTTCCCTAATTAAGCCACAGTAGTGGCCAACTTCAGTCCATTGGTTGGGTGTAAATATCTTCTATCTCAGTCAGGTGCTTCTTGGGGCTCTCAGAGGACAGCCATGCTAGGTTTCTGTCTGTAAGCACACCATAGCATCAGTAGTAGTGTCAGACCTTGGAGCCTCCCCTTGAGATGGATCCCAAGTTGGGCTGGTCACTGGACCTCCTTTCCCCCAGGCTCTTCTCCATTTTTGTCTCTGCATTTCCTTTAGACTGGAACAATTCTGGGTCAGAGTTTTTGACTGTGGAATGGCAATCCCATCCCTCCACTTAATGACCTGTCTTTCTACTGGAGATTGACTCTACAAGTTCCCTCTCCCCACTGTAGGGCATTTCATTTGAGTCTTGAGTCTCTTATCTCCCAGATCTCTGGTACATTCTAGAGGGTCCCCCACCTCCTGCCCCTAAGGTTGCATATTTCCATTCATTCTGCTGATCTTCAGGGCTTCTCTCCTGTTCCCCCACCCGAATACCTGATCATTTCCCCCCTTTCTCCTCTCCCCCCCCTTTCCCATCCAGCTGTCTCCCTCACTCTGCCCCCTGTGATTGTTTTCTTTTCCCTCCCAAGTGAAATTGAAGCATCCTTTCTTGGGCCCTTTAACTTGTTAACCTTCTTGAGTTCTGTGAATTGTATCCTGGGTATTCTGTACTTTTAAAGCTAAATATCCACTTAATAGTGAGTACATACCATTCATGTCATTTTAGTCTGAGTTACCTCACTCAGAATAATATTTTCTAGTTCCATTCATTTTTCTGCAAAACTCATGGTATTCTCATTCTTAATAGCTGAATAAATAGTTATTTTATTGTATAAATGAACCACATTTTCTGTATCCATTCTTCCATTGTGGGACATCTGGGTTGTTTCCAGCTTCTGGCTATCACAGATAAGGCCAGTATGAACATAGTGGAGCATGTATTTTTGTGGCATGGTGGGACATCTTTTGGTATATGCCTAAGAGTGGTATATCTGGGTGTAAAAGCCCCATGCTAACTGTAAAGAACCACTCTTGCCCACGTTTGGGGGCCAAACTATAGCGGCCCGCTCTGTTCTGCAGGTCTGGGTTTAGCAAGAGAGAGAGTGGGGGGAAGAAGGGGAAGAGCCTCGAAGAATAGAGACAAGCCAGAGGATCTGTAGTAAAGTCTTCTTTACTGTCTCACACCATACACACACCACTACACCTACTACTACTACACCACACACACACACACACACACACACACACACACACACACACACACATACATTACAAGGAAATCCTGGGTATTTATAGGCTTTTGCCACATGCCTTGTAGGCGTGTGGATACCACGTGCCTTGCAGGTGTGGATATGACGTAAGCCTTACAGGCGTGGACAGCACGTGCGCCTTACAGGCATATATGGCGTAGATAGCACGTGGACAACACGTGCACCGCATGCCTTGTAGGCGTGGATACCACGTGCTCCTTGCAGCTGGGGGCACTTAACAGCAAAACAAGCTATATGGGATATCAGAGTGTGCTTCAGCTGTTGTAGGCTGTTGAAAACCAAGTCTCATGTCAGGGTATATGGCTCAAGATGGCTGCAAAACTGATAGCTGCTTTCTAGCTGCTTTTTGCTTAAAGTCGGCTCCCAACATCTGGGTCTTCAGGTAGATCTGTTTCCAATTTTCTGAGAAACCTCTAGACTGATTTCCAGAGTGGCCATACCAGTTTGCAATCCCACCAGCAATGGAGGAATGTTCCTCTTTCTCCATATCCTTGCTAACATGGGCTGTCAACTGAGTTTTTATTCCCATTTGTTAGTCCTGTTTTTTTTTTTTAATTTGATATTTTATTTATTTATATTTCCTCTCTGCAAACCTCCTATCTCATCCCCCCTTACCCTGCTTCTATGATGATACTCCTCCCCCCCTGCCCCACTGCTTTAGCATTACTCTACACTGGGGCATCAAGCCTTCACAAGACCAAGGGCCTCCCCTTGGCATCTGCAATAGTGTTTGGGTTTGATGTCTGCATATGGGATGGATCCCAAAGTAGGGCAGGCAGTCTCTGGATGGTATTTCCTTCAGTCTCTGCTGCACTCTTTATTCCTGTATTTCCTTTATTCAGGAGCAATTCTGAGTTAAAATTTTGGAGATGTGTGGGTGGCCTCATCCCTCAGCTGGGGAGCCATGCCTAACCTTTGGATATGGTTTTGACAGGTTCTCCCTCCCTTTTGTGGGGTATTTCAGCTTATGTCATCCCCATGGAGTCCTGAGAGGCTCTTGATTTTCTGGCATCTGGGGTTTTCCGTTTTCCTATTGCCACCCCCAGTTCCCCATCCCCTATTGCTACAGACCTCTGTTTAATTTTCTGACCCTCTGTACATCTCCTCCATCTTCTCCCATACCTGATTCTTCTCCTCTTTTCCCCCTCCCCCTCTTCTCTTCCTCCAAAATGCCTCCCATACTCCACTTCTTAACTATTTTGTTCCCTCTTCTAAAAAGAACTGAAGCATACACTCTTTGGCCTTCCTTCCTCTTGAGCTTCATGTGGTTCATGAGTTGTGTTGTGGGTATTCCACGCTCTTTGCCTAATATCCACTTAACAGTGTGTTAACATACCACGTGTGTTCTTTTGTGACTGAGTTACCTTGTTCAGGATGATGTTTTCTACATCCATCCATTTGTCCACAAATTTTATGAAGT
This sequence comes from Rhabdomys pumilio, assembly GCA_030674055.1. Taxonomy (NCBI): domain Eukaryota; kingdom Metazoa; phylum Chordata; class Mammalia; order Rodentia; family Muridae; genus Rhabdomys; species Rhabdomys pumilio. The sequence continues at coordinate 190,578 of JANHMN010000001.1, forward strand.
CATTGTTTTTAATAGCTGAGTAGTATTCCATTGTGTAAATGTACCACATTTTCTGTATACATTCCTCTGTTGAAGGGCATCTGGGTTGTTTCATAACTTCTGTTAGTTTCACTGTGTCTCTGTTTAGTTTCTGTTTGCATGATCTCTCTATTGATGAGAGTGGGGTGTTGAAGTCTCCCACTATTTTTGTGTGAGATGCAATGTGTGCTTTGAGCTTTAGTAAAGCTTTTTTAAATTATTATTATGAATGTAGATGCCCTTGCATTTGGAGCATAGATGTTCAGAATTGAGAATTCATCTTGGTAGATTTTTCTTTTGATGAGTATGAAGTGTCCTTTCTTATCTTTTTTGTTTGTTTGTTTTTGGTAACTTTTGGTTGAAAGTTGATTTTATTTGATATTAGAATGGTTACTCCAGCTTGTTTCTTGGGCCATTTACTTGGAAAATTGTTTTCCAGCCTTTTACTCTGAGGTAGTGTCTGTCTTAGATGTGTTTCCTGTATGCAGCAGAATGCTGGGTCCTGTTTATGTATCCAGTCTGTAAGTCTATGTCTTTTTATTGGGAAACTGAGTCCATTGATGTTAAGAGATACTAAGGAATAGTGATTGTTGCTTCTGGTTATTTTTGTTGTTATAAGTGGAATTATGTTTGTGTGGCTATCTTCCTTTGGGGTTTTTTTTTGGAAGAAGATTACTTTCTTGCTTTTTCTAGGTTGTAGTTTCCCTCTTTGTGTTGAAGTTTTCCAACTATTATTCTTTGCAGGGTTAGATTTATGGAAAGATATTGTATAAATTTGGTTTTGTCATAGACTAAATTGATTTCTCCAAATATGGTAATTGAGCGTTTTGCTGGATATAGTAGCCAGTGCTGGCATTTGTGTTCTCTTAGGGTCTGTATGAAATCTGTCCAGGATCTTCTGGCTTTTACAGTCTCTGGTTAGAAGTCTGGTGTAATTCTGATAGGTCTTTCTTTATATGTTACTTGATCTTTTCCCCTTACTGTTTTTAATATTCTTTCTTTGTTTTGTGCATTTGGTGTTTTGTGCATTTGGGAGGAATTTGCTTTCTGGCCAGTCTATTTGGAGTTCTGTAGCCTTCTTGTATGTTTATGGGCATATCTTTCTTTAGGTTAGGGATGTTTTCTTCTATAATTTTGTTGAAGATATTTACTGGCCCTTTAAATTGGGAATCTTTGCTCTCTTCCATACCTATTATCTTTAGATTTGGTCTTCTCATTTTGTCCTGGATTTCCTGGATATTTTGGGTTAGGAGCTTTTTGTGTTTTGCATTTTCTTTGACAGTTGTGTCAATGTTTTCTATGATATTTTCTGCACCTGAGATTCTCTTTTATCTCTTGTATTCTGTTTCTTGTATGCTTGCATCTATGACTCCTGATCTCTGTCCTAAGTTTTCTGTCTCCAGGGTTGTCTCCCTTTGTGATTTCTTTATTGCTTTTATTTCCATTTTTAGATCGTGGATGGTTTTGTTCAATTCCTTCACCTGTTTGGTTATGTTTTCCTGTAATTCTTTAAGGACTTTTTCTTTTTCCTCTTTAAGTGCTTCTACCTGTTTACCTGTGCTCTCCTGTATTTCTTAAGGAGAGTTATTTATGCCCGTTTAAAAGTCTTCTTTCATCATCATGAGATGTGATTTTAAATCATAGTATTGCTTTTCTGATGTGTTGGGATATCAAGGGCTTGCTATGGTGGGACAACTAGGTTCTGATGATGCCAGTAGCCTTGGTTTCGGTTACTTATATTCTTGCCCTTGCCTTTTGCCATCTAGCTATCTCTGGTGTTAGCTGGTCTTGGTGACTCTTACTGTGGTTTGTCCCTCTTGTAAGCCTGTGTGCCAGCACTCCTGGGAGACCAATTCTCTCTGGTAGATATTTGAGTATGGAGAGCTGTGACACAGGGTCAGCTCCAGGGCACAGATGGAAACCAGAGGATCCTATCCCTGGCTGTTCCTTGGTTCCTGTGTCCTGATGGCTCTGGGCAGGACCCTCTTGGGCCAGGAATTTGAGAAGAGTGGTGGTCTCACCTGTGCTCTCAGGTGTGTCAGCACTCTAGGAAGACCAGCTCTCTCCTGGTGAGATTTGGGTATGGAGAGCTGTGGAACAGGGTCAGCTCCAGGCACAGATGGAAACCAGAAGTGTCACCTGAGTTTTTAATCTTAGCCATTCTGACTGGTGTATGGTGCTTCTCAGCCATTCAAGATTCCTCTGTTGAGAATTCTGTTTAGCTCTGTAGCACATTTTTAAAAATTGGGCTATTTGGTTTGTTTATATCTAGTTTCTTGAGTTCTTTATAAATTTTGGATATTATTCCTCTGTCAGATGTAGAGGTTGTGAAGAGCTTTTCCCATTCTGTGGGCTGCCCTTGTGTCCTATTGAGGATGTGCTTTCCCTTGCAAAATCTTTTCAGTTCCATGAGGTCTCATTTATTAACTGTTGATCTTAGTGCTTGAACTGTTGGTGTTCTGTTCATGAATTTATCTCATGTGCCAGTGAGTTCAAGGCAGTCCTCCACTTTCCTTTGACTAGATTTAGTTTGTACAGTTCTATGTTAAGATCTTTATCCACTTCAACATGATTTTGTGCAGGATGATAGTTATGGGTCTACTTTCATTTTTCTACATTCAGACAGCTAGTTAAACCAGCATATTTTGTTGGAGATGCTCTCCTTTTTCCCTTGTATGGTTTTTGCTTCTTTGTCAAATATCAAGTGTCAATAGACATGTAAGCTTATTTCTGGGTTTTGGATTCTATTCCATTTACCAATTGTCTGTTTTTATGCTAATACCATGCAGTTTTTAGTACTATTGTTCTGTACTGTAGTTTGAGTACATCAGGGATGGTGATATCTCTAGAAGTTCTTTTATTATATAGGATTGTTTTAGCTATCTTGGATTTTTTGTTTTTCCATATGAAGTTGAGAATTGCTCTTTCAAGTTCTGAAAAGAACTGTGTTGAAATTTTGATGAGAATTGAACTGAATCTGTATATTACTTTCAGTAAGATGATCATTTTCACTATGCTAATTTTACTAATCCATGAGAATGGGAGATCTTTCTATCTTCTGATATCTTCCTCAATTTCTTTCTTCAGAGACTTGAAGTTCTTATCATATAGGTCTTTCACTTTCTTGGTTAGAGCTACTTCAAGATATTTTATATTATTTGTGGCTTTTGTGAATAGTGTTGTTTCCCTAGTTTTTCTCACCCTCTTTATTGTTTGTATATAGAAGAGCTACTGATTTTTAATTTTTGAGTTAATTTTGTATCCAGTCACTTTGTTGAAGGTGTTTATCAGCTGTAGGAGTTCTCTGGTAGAATTTTCGGGGTTACTTAAATATAATAATATCGTATACAAATACATATACTTTACTTCTTCCTTTCCAATTTGTATTTTCTTGATCTCTTTCAGTTGTCTTATTGCTCTTGTTAGAACTTTAAGTACTATATTGAATAGATAGTGAAAGTCTTTTATTTTTTCTTGATTTTGGTAGAATTGATTTAGGCTTCTTTCCATATAATTTAATGTTGGCTATTAGCTTGTTCTATATTTCCTTTATTATGTTTAGGTATGCATCTTGTATCCCTGATCTCTCCAAGACTTTTATCATGAAGAGTATTAGATTTTGTCTAAGACCTTTTCAGCATCTAGTGAGATGATCATTCAACTTTTTCTTTCAGTTTGTTTATGTGGATTACTTCAGTTTCAGTATAGTGGTTTACATTAATGGATTTTCATATATTGAACAATTCCTGCATTCCTGGAATAAAGCATTCTTGATCATGGTGGAGGCTGTTTTTAATGTGTTCTTGGGTTCTGTTTAAAGGTATTTTAATTAGTATTTCTGCATCAATGTTTGTAAATGAAATTGCCCTAAAATTCTCTTTTTCTGGTGTGTGGTTTAGGTATCAGGGTGCCTATTGCCTTATAGGATGAGTTTGGTAATGTTCCTTTTGTTTCTATTTTGTAGGATAGTTTGAATAGTATTGGTATGAGCTCTTCTATGAAAGTCTTGTAGTTGTCTGCACTAAAACCATCTAACCCTGGCTTTTTATTTGGTTGGGAGACTTTTAATGACTATTTTCTTAGGGGTTATAGGAGTATTTAAATAGTTTATCTAATCTTGATTTAACTTTAGTAAGTGGTATTTATGTAGAAAGTTGTCCATTTCATTTAGATTTTCCAGATTGTGGAGTACAGGCATTTGAAGTAAGAGAATGATTCTTTGAATTTTCTCAATGTGTTGTCTCCCTTTTCATTTCAGAATCTGTTAATTTGGATACTGTCTCTCTGCCTTTTAGTTAGTTGTCTAAGGGCTTGTCTATCTTGTTGATTTTTCTCAAAGAACCAGTTCTCAGTTTCACTGATTCTTTGTATTATTCTCTTTGTTTTTAATGTATTAATTTGAGACTTGAGATTGATTATTTCTTGCCATTTACTTCTCTTGAGTATGTTTCTTTTTTTCCCTAGAGTTTTAAGTTGTACTTTTAAATTGTCAGTATGAGAACTCTCTAATTTCTTTATAAAGGCACTTCGTGCTGCAAACTTTCCTCTTAGCACCGCTGTTAGTGTTATATAAGTTTGGGTATGTTGTGCCTTCATTTTCATTGAATTCTAGAAAGTCTTTAGTTCTTTCTTTATTTCTTCTCTGACCCAGTGATAATTGAGTAGAGAGTTGTTCTGGTTCTGTAAATTTGTAGCCTTTCAGCTGTTTCTGCTGTTGGTTGAATTCAGCTTTTATCCATGGTGGTCTGAGAAGATTCAAGGAGTTATTTCAATTTTTTTGTATCTACTGAAGCTTGCTTTGTGACCAAACATATGGTCAATTTTGGAGAAGATTCAATAAGGTGCAGAGAAAAAGGTATATTATTTTGTGTTTGAGTGAAAGGTTCTGTGGATGGCTGTTAGGGTCATTTCAATGATAACCCTGGTTAGGTTCATTATTTCTTTGTTAAGTTTCTGTCTAGATGACCTGTCTATTGGTGAGAGTTGGATGTTGAAGTATCTCACTCTTAATATGTGCACCTTGATGTGTGTTTTACATTTTAGTAATGTTTCTTTTATGAATGTGGGTATCCTTGTGTTTGGAGCATACATGTTCTGAATTGAGATGCCATCTTGGTGGATTTTTCCTTTGATAAATATGATATTAGAATGGCTACTCCAGCTTGCTTCTTAGGTCTATTTGCTTGGAAAACTTTTTTTCCAGCTCTTTACTCTGAGGTACTGACTATCTTTGTTACTGAGGTGTGTTTCTTATATCGAGCAAAATGATGGATTTTGTTTTCTCACCCATTCTGTTATCCTGTGTCTTTTTTGGTCAAAGGAATTGAGTTCATTGATGTAGAGACATTAATGACAAATGGTTGTTAATTTCTGTTTTTTTTTTTAATGTTGTTGTTGATGGTGTTTGTTCACTAGTGTGTGCAAGTATGTGTGCATGTGTGTATGTATGTGTGTATTTGTGGATGTTTTATTTATTTTGTTTTCACTGGAGTAAAATTATTTACTTCATTTATTTTCTTGGGTTTAATTAACCTCCTTGGTTTGGAGTTTTATCTCAAGTATTTTCTGTAGGGCTGCTTTTTGAATACATATTATTTAAATTTGGTTTTGTTTAGAATAGCCTCTTTTCTCCAACTATGATGATTGAGAGTTTTGCTGGGTATAGTAGTATACACTAGCATTTGTGGTTTTTAGAGGCTGTAAGATATCTGTGCTTTATTTGTGTTAGGATATGCAGGGCTTGCTGTAGATAGATAGTTTTGCTCTGAAGGTGCCATGAGGCCCTAGCTCCTGTTTGACTTCTTACACTTCCCTTTAGAGATCTGGTTGTCCATGGATGTCCATGGTGTAGCAGGTGTTGGGAAGGCAGTCCTAATGTGGATGTTCCCCAGCAGCAGGCCTATGGTGGGCAGTCTTGGACTGGTTGATTTTAGTATAGCAGGCTTGGATGTTCCTTGTTCAGGGGGCCTGAACATTCCTTATTTGGAGGGCCTGACAGAGGCCAGCAGAGGAGTGTTCAGACAATCTGAATTTTATTTTGTTTTTTAAGTCAAATCTCACATTCTGATAGGTTTTTTTTTTTTTCCCTCTAAGTACTCTTAGTGTAAGGTCTCACATTCATTTTTATTTCTTTAAATTCCTAATAGTTTATCAATTTTACTAATAATTATTTATTGTCTGCATTATTCAATAGAATTTAAGTTCCCTGAAGGGAGAGATTGTCTACTGTGGCCAATTATCTTGCTATCATAGGTTTATACAAATCTTGTTACCTACTAATTATTTAATAAATATTTGTTAATAAAGAGTTTCTTTAAAATGTGTAAACTACTTTTGTCATTCTCTTTGGGAAAAGTGCTGATGTATTTGCTATTGTCTTCATTAGAGAAAATATAATTCAAACTATATTCCTAGATTGTTTTTTTTTAAAAACATAGCACAAGAAAGGAACATTATCATTGTTACAGGAACAGGACTTTTATATTATTGGCAAGAAGCACAAAGAGTCTTAAATGACTTTTCAAAATAGTAAAACTATATGTTGAGATGGTCTTATTTATTTTTAAATGTAGAAGTGTTCTGTCTGCACTTACACTCACATGGCAGATCTCTTTATAAATCCCTTTATAGATGGTTGTAAGCCACCATTGGTTGCTGGGAATTGAATTTAGGATCTCTGGAAGAACAACTAGTACTGTTAACCACTGAGTCATCTCACCAGCCCAAGATAGTGTTATTTTTATAATGGTGTTTTACTTCCCTCTCCCTAGTCTGGTATCTGTACTGCGGGATGAATTTCTAATCCTATATGCATATCTTACCCATATGCGAATGTCATCCCTTGAATTTGGTTTTCCTGTAACATTTTATATTCTAGTGGTCTAATGATTATTCCAAATATATTACATTTATATTTGATTGACATGTCAGTTATTATTTCTACTTATAGTTATAAATACCTAATATCTATTTGCCCTACATATCTCAAACCTGTTTCTTAGCAAGATGAACAGACTCAACTTGGTTGATGATACAAACCTGTAGCCCCAGGACTAAGAGGCTGGGGCAAAAAGACTTCAAGTTAGTGAGACTTTGTGGATGTAGCTCATGTCATTGGTAAATGCTACATCCATAAATTCTCATAAACTTGATTGCCTAAACAGAGCTGAGTCACAACAATAGGCATGCTGAAGTGGATTGAGAAAGATCACAAGACCTCAGCCCTACATAAAGTACTACAGGGAACTAATACTATAGTGCTGAGAATGAGAAAAATAGTCTTTAGGAAGAACACCAATTGGTTATCCAATACTAAGTGATTAGCCCTGAAACATATATTTGTGTGTGTGTGTGTGTGTGTGTGTGTGTGTGTGTGTGTGTGTGTATAACATTATTCAGATTGAGCAGGTTATATGATATCTATCTATCTATCTATCTATCTATCTATCTATCTATCTATCTATCTATCTATC
>JANHMN010000001.1:198077-209984 GCA_030674055.1 Rhabdomys pumilio
ATCTATCTATCTATCTATCTATCTATCTATCTATCTATCTATCTATCCTAAATAACAAATAATAAAAAAAGAGGCCAGGAATTTAAAAGAGATCAAGGAGGAATATACAGGAGAATTTGGAGGAATGAAAGAGAAGGTAAAAGCAATATAATTACATTACAATCTTAAAAATAAAAAAATTAAATCAAGACTGAAAGTTTTAGGTCATCCTATGCTATATAGCAAGCCCCCATCTCAACAAAAAAACAAAACAAAACAAAACAAAACAAAAAAACCCAACAACTGCCAGACAGATGTGCACACCTTTGATCCCAGAACTTGAGAGGCCGTGATACTTATTTTTAGTTGTCAATCTGACTACATCTGGAATTAACTAAAATCTCCAAATGAAAGAGGATACCTTTAAAGGGATTTTGCTGAATTTGAAGTGGTAAGACCCACTTCTAATCTGGATTTTTGAGGTTAGAAGACAGACTTTTAAGGTATGAATAAACAATTTTAATCTAGGCTACATCTTCTGCTAGAGGCGAGGCCTCTGCACAAGGACATGGAAGAGGGAAACTTTTGCTTTTTGTCTGCTTGCTCTGGCCTCCCTAGCAAGTCCATTCCTGCACTAGCATTAGAGCCTATTTCTTTGAGATTCTGTGTATATTAAAGATCAGCCTAGACATCCAGCATTGTGGACTGAGAAAGTATGGGATCCTTGAACCTTCACAGGCAACCATTGTTGGATTAGCTGAGTCATAGCATGTATGTAATTCTAATACCCTCTCATATATATGATATATGGTACTATATACAGTATATATACACACACACATGAATATATATATGTATATATATACATATATATATATGTATATATATATGTATATATATATACATATATATATCTGTTTGTTCTATAAGTTCTTCTACTCTAGAAACCCTTAGCAAACCTGGAAGCAGAGGCAAGCAGGAGAATGATCTCTGAGTTTGAGGCCAGCCTTTGTTTACAAAAGTCTACAGAACAAATTTTAGGACAACTAGGGCTACACATAGAAACCTTGTCTTGGAAATTCAGGCAAATAAGCAATAAAGAAAGCAAACAAATCAATCAATAAATCAATAAATAAACAATAATTGAATGCAAAGACATAAAATCTAAAAAAAAAAAGAAGAGGAGCCAAGAAAGTAAAAAAGTATTTGTTTAAAGCCACATGTTTGGTAAACAGCATCTAAGAACCTAGAATTGTTTCAGTGTCCTTTCAAGGACACAGTTTTAAAATACTGTCTCTGACACTATATTCATTATGTTCCTCATAGCTATAAAAAACGGTGTACAAGAGCAACTTAAATGAGTAAGGGTTTATTTTGCTTTCAGTTCAGGTGATTTGGTTCATCTAGGTGTGGTCACAGGAGCTTGAGGGAGCTGCTCACATTACACCCACATTCAGGAAACAGCAAGCTGAATGGTGTGCTCAGTTTCTTTTCCCATTTCTAATGAGTTCACTCCTTAGCCTACAGGATGGTGAAAAATCACATTCAGCATTGATCTTCCTACCTCAATTAACCCAATCTAGAAGCTCTCTCACAGATATGTTTAGAAGTTTCATTCCTACATTATTCTAGATTCTGTCAAGATGACAGTATTAACTATCAAAAATAGTATTTTGTAAGACCCCATTAAACACACTTATTATTGTTTTATAAGCTATCTTGTTCTTACCACATAGTAAATCTTCCTTTTTTCCAGAGGCTCTGAACTGGGGCAATTTTGCCTCTGAGATCACTTGTCAGTATCTGGAAACATTCTTGATTTTCCGGAAGGAAAGTGCTACTGGCGTCTAATGGATAGAGGCCAGGGGAATTGCTAAGAAGCTAATAGAGCACAGAACAAAGAGCTGTTTAAATGTGCTGAGGTTGAACAATCATGATTTAGAATAGAACCTATTGATTTATAAGCAGTTAAGAGAATATCTAGAAGTGTACCAAAGCAACTTGGTTATTTTTCCACTTTTCTTTTAAGTAAAATAGAACAACACTTTGATGCTGCAAAACCAGATACATAAATTTTGCTCCTTTTAGTAACTGAGGTTCTTATTTGTACTAAGAGATAAGAGCTAAATTAAAGTCACACTCCTCAGCTAGGATAAAGGAAATTCTACTCATTATGTATTCATGTTTGTTATGATATTCTTTACTTAAGAGATTTTCTTTTGATCATTAACTAAAACAATGAACTCACCCGAAACAACACTGATTAAGTCTCAAAATCAAAACATCATGGAAAGTAGTCCTTGATGTTCTTCCAAATCTGAGCAGCTGAAAAAAATGTCAGTTTCATCATGGCAAATAGAGGATGGTATGTTTTACCAAGAACCCAGAGTAGTTACCTGCAGTAAATATTTTCTTTCAAAAGAGGGGGTGGGTGGAGGGTTGAAGAAAGTGAAACAGAAAGCCATTCCCAAAGAAACCAACAGGTTAGGTCATTTGCTTCATAGCATGTATTTCACCTTCCTTAGGGAAAGCATTAGAGACTCAGAGCCCCACTATTAACACAGATAAATTTGGCCTCTATGTTTTAATTGATGGTTAACTGGTATTTGGGCAACTTTGCTGTTTAACACCCATGTATCCCACGTATATGCCAACTATGTTCATGGTTAAAGATTTAGAGAAGTAATTTTTTCAGAATTATATTTTCGCAGTGCAAAAGTTGTTTTTCACAGTTTGACTCATTTTTTCTCTTTCCTTGCCTAGATGGTTGCTTAATGTCATAACTAGATTTTCTAACTTGAAACTGCCACCACCTATAACCAGGCAAGACTTCCAATGGAGAGATGGGGACACTAAGCCAGCCACAAAACCTTTGATTCACAATTTCTTCTGCCTACAAGATGTGCAGGGATAAAGATGGAGCAGAAACTGAGGAAATGAATAGCCAATAACTAGTTCAACTTGAGACCCATGGCATGAGAGAGCCCACCCCTACATTCATTATTAATGATATTCTCCTATACTTGCAGACAGAAAATCTAGCATAAATGTCCTCTGGGAGGCTTCACCCAGAAGTTGATAGAAACAGATGCAGAGACCCACAGTCAAACATTAGGTGTTGCTTGGGTAACCTTGTGGAAGAGAGGGAGGAAGGATTGGAGGAGTCAAAGGGATCAAGGATATTACAAGAAAGCCTACAGAATCAACTCACCTGAACCTATAGGGGCTGAAAGAGACTGAACCACTGAACAGAGATCATGCATGGGACAGACCTAGCCACCTACATATATGTAACAAATATGCATCTTGGTCTTCACATGGGACTTGTAACAACTAGAGCAGAGATTGTCTCTGACATTGTTGCCGGCCTTTGGATCTCTTCCCCCTATCTGAGCTGCCTTTTCTAGGCTCAACAGAAGAATATACACCTAGTCTTATTGCAACTTAATATGTCAAAGTGGGTGGATATTCATGTGAGGCCTCCCCTTCTCTGAGGAGAAAGAGAGGGGGAGATAGTAGTGAGAGACTAGGAAGAAAGGAGAGAGGGGAAGCTGTGATTGGAATGTGAAGTAAATTAATAAATTGATTTAAAAAAACCCAACAACTAGGTTTCCTAGTGTGCTGGCTAGTTTGAAGTCAATTTGGCACAGGATAGAGTTATTTGGAAAGAGGTAATCACAGTTTAGAAAGTGCACTTATCAGATTGTCCTATGGGCAAGCCTGTGGTACATTTTCTTAATTATTGATTTATGTGGGTGGGTCCCAAAAATTGTGGTAGTTCTAGGGCATATAAGAAATCAGGTGAGCAAGCCATGGGGAGAAAGCCACCAAAGAGCTTTCTGTGACTTTGACTTTAGTCTCTGTCTCTAGGGTCACACCCTGATTTCCCTGGGTGATGGGCTATAAGCTGTAAGATAAAATAAACCATTTACTTTCCAAGTTGTTTTTGGTTATGGTATATTAAAATCACAACAATGGAAAACCAAATTAAGATATTTAATCTGGCTTCTCCTCACCTTGTCCTTTGCTGTGTTAACCAAACATTTTTTCTAATGTGGAAACTTGAGTATGACTTGGCCTAATTGAGTTACAGTTCTTTAATTCTCTTGTGTTCAAGTCCTCACAAATGTTGCTTCTCCAACTGACATTTGCTCTTCCTTAAAAATTCAGTTGAAGTGCTAGTCATGTTAAATAAATGCCATACATTTATTAATCTGTACCACATTACTTGCCTTAATATATTGTTTAAACAAAACTACCCATTTTGAGTAGTCATAGCATACATGTAGAATGATTTAGAATAGAACATTGGAACACTGTCCTTTCTGCCAGCTATGCAACTTAAGCCAGTTTCATTACCTCTGACAACCTCACCACAAAGTTATGGGGGAAACTTTACCACTCTAAAACTTTTACAACATTAATATTTATGGTCTTGTTTTTTTTTTTTTTTTTTTTTTTTAAATTACTCTGAAGGAACCATGGAAATGAAGATTTGCAGACTTCTCTGATGTAAAGTTTACTGGTAAGTGCACCACTGTGGTCCAGTTCCCCAGGAGTCCTGCATTCAGAGAAGGGCCACTGTGGACTAGTTCCCGAGCCCTGCATTTAGGGAAGTTCTGAGTTTTACTGTCACTTCTCTACTTGACAAACACCAAGGAAACTGAGGTCTTGTTCTGTCTCCATTCATTAAAAGTCCCCAGCTAGGTCAAAGTGGTGACCAATAAGTTCCTTGTTGTATGTCATTCTATTGCTGTCTTCTCTCTAATTCTTGTCCAGTTTCCTATGTACTACCCTGCCCAGGCCATGTTTGTGTTTCTTTGCTCTGTAGTAAGTAACCACTCTGTCAGCTTTGTTCTTTTACTTTTTCCATGACTTTACTGCTGACAGTTGAAGCAGCAGCTTGCCAATACCATCAAGACAGGGCTTGGACTGGGAAGTGTAAGTCAAGTAAAAGCCATGGTCTTCAACTGGGATGAAGAAAATTGTATGTGTTATATATTCATGTTTGAATTTCAGCCTTTTGCTTCATTATTTTGTGCAGAAACAGAATATGAGCATGTTTGACTTAAGAGCTCAGTGCCATCATAATTATATTTTAAATTTTTATATGGTAGAGAGAGAGCTCCTTCTCTCTCTAGTTAAGATATCAGTGTTGTAGAAAAGCTTAGAGCCTTGATAGCCTACCTCTGTAGTTATCCAAGTAGAGCTACCTGAGATTTCCAGGCAGATATGGTGTGATTTGCCTATAGTTACTCTACAGGTCAATATCAGTCAAGATAACCCATTTAATGGGTCTAGAAACCTCTTACTACTAAATACAGTTAAAATGTCTCAGTGTAAAACTTCCTCCTTTAAGAGACCTATAAGGTAAATTTGATGATTAAAATGATTATAAAACCATCCACAATTTGGGTCTGTATTTTGCCTCTTCTTTGGAGTGAACACCATTCAGGTAGATGAAAAGGGAGGCACTAGGCTACATTCCATCCTCACTGCCATTAGGGTGCAGGGGTGGCAAAACAGAGCCTAATTTGGGGGCCCCAGCAGGTGAGAAACAGTACAGACTGGGGTTGAAGCTGGGTTTCTCAAAATTTCTGGACATCCTGAGGCTGCTGGCAACTGCAAGGAGTCAGAACAGAGGGGGCCAGTGGGCAACAAGCCGGTCTGGGAAGGGGGAATCTGGCTTAGCTCAGGGGTGAGTGTCTAGAGTATGGTGGGGCCTTCTGTGAGATACTTATATGCAGTGTGGCTCTGTATGACAAAGGCTTCCCTCCAGGGTGCTTCTTTTTTTTTTTTTTTTTTTTCCCTTTTTTTTTTTGGTTTGGTTGTTTGTTTCTTTTTTTTTTTTAATTTTTTTTTATTGGATATTTTATTTACATTTCAGATGTAATTCTCTTTCCCCATTTCCCCCTACCCAGGAACCCCTATCCCATCCCCCTTTCCTCCTGCTTATATGAGGATATGTCCTCACCCACCCTCCCACTCCCACCTCCCCACTCACAATTTCCCCCATACTGGGGCGTCCAGCCTTCATTGGATCAAGAACTTCCTTACCCACCTATGCCTGACAATGTCATCCTCTCCTTTGTATACAACTGGGACCACGGGTCTCTCCCTATGTGCTCCCAGGCTGGTGGTTTAGGCCCTGAGAACACTGGTTGGTTGGTATTGTTGCTCTCCCCATGGGGCTGCAAGCCTTTTCAGCTCCTTCAGTCTTCTTGATGAGAGAGACAGTCCTTACTTGTCCAAACTGTTTATGGTAGTAGAAAATGGATGCATAAAACTTATTCAAACTGGACCAGAGATTAAATACTTTTTGTAGGAAGGAATTACTGAGAAGGCAAGCTTATTGGCTAAACCCTCTGCCAGCCTATCTAGATACTTCCTTAGCATGAAGAACTCTGTGCTTTGAGTGGTCAAGTGCTCCAGGACAGGAACCAGGTTGGGAGTAGATGAGACGCCTACTGTTCTCAAATATGAGAATTTACAGGGTTTCTGAATGCACTCAACTTTCCTAACTTTTGTCTGGTGATATGGTTCCACTTGCCCTACACCACAACAAGGGACCAGGGTGTGTACTAAGTTGAGTCTGCTTGATCTACTTTGATTATGAATTTCCACAGACTTTAATATTCTATTTGAAATTAACAGTCTTTAAAATTACAGTAAACACATCTCACACTATCCTCTCCCCTTCCCACCATAGGTTTTTTTTTGTTTTTTTTTTTTTTAAGCTTTAACTTGCTGTGCTTCAATTCTAATAGAAATAGTAGCAACAATGCTGGTAGTTATCACTGTGGACTGCATAATGCATTCCAGACTTCCTCTGACTGAACATGCAGCCACTTAATCCTTAATGCTTAGAAGAAGAAAGGTTTTGGACTTCTGACTTTATTTGAGAACATGTGCATATCCATAGTACCCTGAGAACAGGATTCAAGTCCAAACGCAAAATTCATTCATATATACAAGCTGAGGATAATTTTATAGAATATTTTAAAATAATTTTGTGCATGAAATGAAGTTTTATGGTGTAGGATTTCTGCTTGTGGCATCATGCTGATGCTCAAAAAGTTACAGGTTTTAGAGCATTTCAAGTTTCAGAATTTTGGATTGAGTATGTTAAACCTATCTGTTGTAATTTATTTTACTGTGTAGGAAACTGAGGCTCAGTACAATGACACTGACACCCAAAATACAGCAGAGTAGCAGAGTCATAATTTAAATGCCACTTTCCTTTCTCCAAAAGTCTCTCCTCCATTCACTAATATCAAACACAGATATGACTAGCTCATCTTGGCTCAGTCTCAGTCTTGTTCTTTTTTTTTTTTTTTTTTTTTTTTTTTTTTTTTTTACTAAAAGAGCTTTAATTACAATGAACTAGGGTGAGTGTTTGAAACATACAGTAGAACAAAACATGCTTCTGCCATCATGAAGACTGCTGAACAGGATAAACAGAAAAGGGTAGTATACAGTATGAGGAGGTGTTTTCACAGAGGAGGGCATCCAAAACATCTTAAGTGAACATACTTGGGCAACTTGGCATGGTAAGTAGACATCTGGGCTGCATATTCTCTTAGAAAATGGCATGTATAAAAGCATGGACTAGCCTTCAGCCCCTCGCTTGGTCCTTTTGGCTGGGGCAAACACCTAGCTGGTCTGCTCCTGTGTCATCTTAGAGGAACCACTGCACTCAGAGCAGCAGGATTTCAGGATCCCAGAGGCAGCCTGAGTCCAAGGAGCTCTTCCACCCAGGATCACAGGATCACAGAAACATCTGGACTCTGAGGAGTTCTGACACAAGCTAGGTAACTGGTAACCATCATCCCTGACCTCAAGCTGCACTACAGAGCAATAGTGATAAAAAACTGCATGGTTCTGGTACAGAGACAGGCAAGAAGATCAGTGGAAAAGAATTGAAGATCCAGAAATGAACCCATATACCTATGGTCACTTGATCTTTGACAAAGGAGGTAAAACCATCCAGTGGATAAAAGACAGCATTTTGGAGGTCAACATGTAAAAGAATGCAAATTGATCCATTTTTATCTCCTTGTACAAAGCTCAAGTCCAAGTGGTTAAAGGACCTTCATATAAGACCAAATACACTGAAGCTAATAGAATAGAAAGTGGGGAAGTACCTCAAATACCTGGGCATAAGGAAAAAGTTCCTGAACAGAACACCAATGGCTTATGCTCTAAGATCAAGAATTGACAAATTGGACCTTATGAAATTGCAAAGCTTCTGTAAGGCAAAGGACACTGTCAATAGGACAAAATGGCAACCAACAGATTGTGAAAAGATCTTTACCAATCCTACATCTGACAGAGGGCTAATATCCAATATATACAAAGAACTTAAGAAATTATGCTTCAGACAATTAAATAACCCTATTAAAAATGGTGTACAGAGCTAAACAAAGAATTATCAACTGAGGATATTCGAATGTTCAAGAAGCACTTAAAGAAATGTTCAACATCCTTAGTCATGAGGGAAATGCAAATCAAAACAACCCTGAGATACCACCTCACACCAGTCAGAAAGGCTAAGATCAAAAACTCAGGTGATAGAAGATGCTGGCAAGGGTGTGAAGAAAGAGGAACACTTCTCCATTTTTGGTGGGATTGCAAGCTGGAACAACCACTCTGGAAATCAGTCTGGTGGTTCCTCGGAAAATTGGACATAGCATTACCTGAGGACCTAGCTATACCACTCCCAGGCATATACCCTGAAGATGCTCCAACATATAACAAGGACATATGCTCCACTATTTTCATACCAGCTTTAGTTATAATAGTCAGGATCTGTCATCTCTCTTAACTAAAACATTTAATTCTGAACCTGGCTTTTTTCTTGGCTTTAGAATGAATGTTAGCTGAAAACCATCCACTCAGATCTTTTCTCTCAAAGTAAATATCCAGGATTGGCTATGAGACTATAAGTTTCCAACCCAGTTAGAAATTCAGAATGACTGAGTTAACTGAAATTATGGGAAGCACAAAGCACAGATTCTAAAACTTAGCCAGTTTATAGAGACCGCTGAACACCTGGACAGTCCCTATACTTCAGAACGTTGGAGCATCAAATCTTCAGCCTTCTGGCCCAGGATCATCTGACAGACCTTGGTGATGCAGAATTTTTAAGGGCTGATTACTCTGTCTAGGCAGATATAATCAGTCGACTATTCTGCAAGTGTGTCCTTTTCTGGACATTAATTTGTCTGTAGATGAAAAGAGGCAATTCTTGAGAGATGACAGAGGTTCTCGTTAACCAACAAAATGATGGACTGGGTATTAGGACTATCTTGTACCTCATTGGTACAAATAGGCGTAATTATGTTCTAATTGTATTTTGAGAGAAAAGTTTTATTTTAACAGGAAGGGTGATATGTAGGAGGAGCTAAGGTGGGAGGAGTACGGAGAGGAAGAGAAGGAATAAGGAGAGGAGAAGAAAAAGGAGAGGAGAAGCTAGGAGATGAGAGAGAAAGAGAGAAGGGGAACATGGAGGCAGATGTTCACTGTCTCCATTAGTCAAAGATAGTTGATATATCTAGGTTGGGTATTGGGTTACACTTCTGATTGAGCATTACCAAACTTATAAAGCCTTTGATTAACATTTAAAAATAAAACAGTATAAAAGCAAAAAAGAAAAGGGGACATGGGATAGGGGTTTTCTAGGGAGGGGAAATGGGGAAAGGGGATGGCATCTGAAATCTAAATAAAATATCCAATAAAAGTTAAAAAAAAATAGTCAGGATCTGGAAAAAACCCAGATGTCCTTCAAAAGTGGAATGAGTACAGAAAATGTGGTACATTTACACAATAGTGTATTACTCAGCTATTAAAAACAATGAACTTGTGAAATTCTTAGGCAGATGGGTGGAACTAGAAAATATCATTCTGAGTGAGGTAATCCAATCACAAAAGAACACACATGGGATGCACTCACCGATAATTGGATATTAGCCCAAAAACTCACAACACTCAAGATACAACTCACAGACCACATGAAGCTCATGAACAAGGAAGACCAAAGTGTGGGTGCTTTGGTCCTTCTTAAAAGGAGTAACATAATACTCATGGGAGCAAATATGGAGACAAAGTGTGAGACAGAAACTGAACAAGGGGTCATCTGGAGACTGTTCCACCTGGGTATCAATCCCATATTCAGTCACCAAAGGCAGACACTGTTGTGGATGCCGGAAAGTGCATGCTGACAGGAGCCTGATATAGCTGTCTCCTTAGAGGTGTGCCGGAGCCTGACATTTATAGATTCGAATGCTCAAAGCTAACTGATCATGGGATTCTCAATGGAGGAGTTAGAGAGAAGACTGAAGAGCTGAAAGGGTTTGCAGCCCCATAGGGATAGCAAAAATACCAAACAACCAGAGTTCCCAGGGTCTAATCCACCAGCCTGGGAGCACATAGGAAGGGACCGATGGCTCCAGCTATATGTAGGGGAGGATGGCCTTGTAGGGTATAGGTGGGAGAGGAGGTCCTTAGTCCTGTGAAGACTGGATGCCCCAGTGTGGAGGAATTCAAGGGTGGGGAGTTATTGGGAGTGGGTGGGTGGGTGGGGCACATCCTCATAGAAGCAGGAGGAGGGGGGATGGGATTGGGGGTTCCTGGGTCGGGGTAAATGAGGAAAGGAGATAACATCTGAAATGTAAATAAAATATCCAATAAAATATTATTTAAAAAAACATGGACTACAGTGAACTCAGATCTATGTTGGTCAGACTAGAAAATGAAGCCAAGCAAGGCCCATCAGAGAAAACTGGGGAGACAGTTTGCTACTGGATTCTGAGCAGCTGTTTGAATCCCGGTGAATGGCTTATAATGTATAATTAGTGGGAGGAGAAACAACCACTGAATTGTTAGAGAAATGGCATAGTCAGAAAAGCTTTAAGGGGTGTTCTTACATTTGACAGTAGTGATAAAAGGCAGCAAAATAGAGTAGAACACTCGAATATGAAAATGGGAGATTATAGGGAGCACTCTAGAGAGCTGCAAGAAAGAGTGCTGGTAGGAAAAGTGAAAAAGAAGTAAGAGGTTCACAAACCTAAAGCAGATTCTTTTGTTTAATCCTGTGACTTTCACCTCAGCTCTTGTGGCATGTGCTCATGTGCTATCAGGAAAAGAGGGACAAAAGCCAAGATATGGAATGAATCACAAATTATCATGTCTGAGAAAGAATTGTCCAAAGGATCTCAGTGAGATCAAGAAGAAATTGAAAATTTTAGCTTTTCCTTTCAGTTTAGCCTATATTCCTCTTTTTTCTAATCTTCTCTCTGTCTTCTATCTTCTTTTTACTTTTCTCTGTTTCCAGGATTTAACAAGCCATAAACCAGGGTGAAGATCTCAGGAAAGAAGGGCTAAAGATGGAGCAGTGGGGGAAGTTTCAATAAGGATACACTTAGAATATAGTCATTGCTAAGCCTTTAGAAAAAGAGGTGCCTGACACATTGCATGCAGGGAGGAGTAGATTCAGAGAAGCTCAGCTTTGATTCCTGGGATGTTTCTTCAAAGTCTAGGAACTATTTTAGAATGGAGAACCCAGAAAAACAAAACAGTACAAAAATCAACTTTTTACCCCCTTTCAGTTCATTCAAATATAGAATGATTTATAAGGTTTCTGTGTATGTGTGTGTATCCCTACACATAAAACATAAAACATGAAATCTATGAGTCTGTACAGTTGGCTACCTTCTGAATTAACTTTATTCGAAGACTACTTACATGACAGTAGCATCAGGTCCCCAAAGTTGAAAGGTGAGTTTTATAAAACTGCCCCCAGTTTAGATCTCTGTTCCAGGATGGGCCTATGGAATGTTCAATAGATGGGCTATAAATTGGATTCTCATACATGCTCATATTTGAGGTTTTTTTTTTTTTTTTTTTTTTTTTTTTTTTTTTTTTTTTTTT
>JANHMN010000001.1:214540-276740 GCA_030674055.1 Rhabdomys pumilio
AGAGAGAGAGAGAGAGAGAGAGAGAGAGAGAGAGAGAGAGAGAGAGAACAGCATGTAAAGTGTTTCAATTTTAATATTTCAGAATTGGACTGGCTTTAAATAATGACAG
Organism: Rhabdomys pumilio; assembly: GCA_030674055.1. Lineage (NCBI taxonomy): Eukaryota > Metazoa > Chordata > Mammalia > Rodentia > Muridae > Rhabdomys > Rhabdomys pumilio. Next base: position 214,650 of record JANHMN010000001.1, read on the forward strand.
AATTATAGAGATCTAGGATGCATGTGGGCAATATACATGGCATATGTAAGATGAAGGTCATTGGTCCAGAGAACACCAAATGAGGTGTGGCTAGAGATTGGGTTGTTTATCTCTGGCAGTGGGCATCTTCTTGGATGATAGCACCATTAAAGGAGATAATTTCAAGTGGTAATATCTCAAATACATTGTTGGCAGGTTTTCCAATACCCAGAAGTGTCACTAGATTCTGTGGATTCAGCAGATGGCCTAGAGTTTCCTCTAACCTCTACCTGTAGGAAGTGTCTTTTTTTTTTTTTTCATGAAAATAGCAGGTGGCTGTCAGGGGATACATGTGCTGTGCTGCCCCCATTCCTGCAGACCAGACCTGCCTCCCTAGTTTCAGAGAAAAGAACCTGTAGGAGCTATTTTACTAAGCATCTTCTCATTTCTAATTTAGAATGCAGAGACTTGTGTGGTGACTCATACATTTGAAAAGCTCAGATTAAATAAGGGTGATCTCAACAGTGATTCACTGATGGAATCTGGAAAGTGAGTCATCTCATTTATGGGCTTGTCCTTGGGAGTCACCAATCTTAAATACCTTCTAAAGAAATTGCTGCTCTCAAAGAAAGAATGAGCCCTCCTGTGGTGGCATTTTGGTAACTACACATAGTTGTTTACAACATTTTTTAAAAAACAGTGTCATTTTCTTTAGTTCCTTTTAAACTCATCTATAGTTTCAAAAATGCTTCTGTGTTGTGATGCCTATTATTAATAAATTATGGAAGGAATGATGTGTTCAGCACCAAATTATATATGCATTCAGTGAACAACAAATATGATTCACTATTCTGTAATCTTTGGAAACCATTTTATCTTTTTTCCTGGAATCTATCTGTTAGCAAGAACTAACGATTCCTTGGAAAATTAAATGGTTCTAAACTAACTTTATATTTTATTTAGAGGGAATAATTAAAAGTAAAAATGGCTTATAATATAAGAGACCGCCCAGATATCAATAATTGGTGTATCCCAGCAACAGTTATATGTGGAAGTAAGATATGTACCCACCCCCAAAGATGGGTATGGTGATTCTCCCCTGCAATTTCATTATGTAGATGGAGGTGTAAGGATCTTGAGTTTGAGGCTAATCAGGGGCTGCATAGCAAGTTCAAAGCCAGCCCAAGTACACAGTGAATACCCTGTTTCAAAACCAAACCAAACCAAACCAAACCAAACCAAACCAAACCAAACCAAACCAAACCAAACCAAACCAAACCAAACCAGGCAAAACCCTAAGGAGTGGGATGGTATGGTCAGTAAAAGCACTTGCTGCTAAACCTGATGACCTGAGTTTGATCTGTGAAAACTGCAAGATTATTCCTACAAGTTTGACTTTCACACATGCCCTGGGGTATGCAAGTTCATCGTTACTTATATATACAATAAATGTGAAAAAAAAAGAAAGAAAAAAGGCTTTAGAATCTATCTCAGTGATAGAATGTTAACCTAGTTTGATCATTAGTACTGAACAACAAAACAAAAGACAAAAACAGCACCCCAAAGATCTATTGAAAAAAAAAAAGACTATACCATGTTTCCAAATAAGTGTTTATTTTTGTACACAGTATTCTTGTGATAGTTAATCTTCATAGTCAACTACCTATGTTTAAAATAACTTAGGAAATACACCTCTGAAGATAACTATGAAGAAATGTTCAAAGAAATTTAACTGAAGAAGAAAGAACACTTTGAATGTAGGCAGCATCGTCATTCTATAAATTAGAGTCTCTGAGTGAATAAAAAAGGCAAAAGCAAGCAGAGCAGCAGCATTTTATTCATCTCTGCTTCTAGGCTAAGTGCACAGGGTGACAAACAGTCTCACACATTAACCACATGTCCCTCACCATGATGGATTCTATTTTCTCAAGCCACGAGCCAAAATAAACCCCTTTTAAGTGGCTTTTTGTCAGATATTCTGTAGAAGTAATGAGAAAAGTAACTATTATAAGTCCTCTGAGTTTCCCTAGTAGCTTTAGCACACACAGTAGTAGTCTATATAAATGTTCATTTCTAGTATAATCTGATATCTTTATAGCCTCTCTGATATCTCTGTAGCCCCGTTCTCAGCTTTTGTGGTTTGTAGCCAATATTTGTTGTTCCAGAAACTGGTCTAAACATCTATTAATATTTTATCTTTACAACAACCTTAGTGGTCAGTACTTACTTGTTATCATTATTTTTATTTTTATGCAATGAGAAACCAAGACCCAGAAATGTTAAATAAATTACTGAAATTCACCCAACTTAAAAAAAAAATCCAACATTGAAACCCTTTTTCCTATCACTCATCATCTGTGCCTTTGTGTGTTTCTTACCCATTTTAAGCACCCTGACTCTGGGTGTCATCTTTAGTTACTCCTCAGCTTTCTTCCTATGATAGAGACTCCTCACAGCTGACAGCATGTTTCAAACCATCAGATAAACTTACTGTCTGCTTCAAACCCCCTCCAATGAGTATCAATATTGCTTAGAATAAAATCCAGAAACTTACCCCTGTAAGTTTCTGCTTATACAATGATCTCATTTTTACTATTTCTTACCTGCTAAACGTATTCGCCATCATTCTTTTTTCTCTTGGGACTCGGCAACTACTTCAAACCTCCCAGATTGGGAAATCATTGCCTTTAGTAACACAGTGATTCTTTCTCTGTCAGTTCTTTTGTTTCATCAATTAGTCTTACCTAATATCAGTTATCAAGGGAATTTTTTTTTCTGAATTCTGTCACTGAGCAGCCTGTATCCTCTCTCACAGCATGTACTACTATCACAAATCATTCACTTATAGGACTAACTCAAATAATTCAGTAATAGCTGACAATTTGGTGCCTTTATCTTGAGCTCTGAAAACAATACCTGAAGTAAATGAACAAATGAGTGTGTCTCATAGTAGATGCAGTGTTTTAGACTGAGTGAATAAGTGTATTAAGCATTAAAAATAAAGCATAATTAGTACAATGCAAAGAAATTTATGAATATATAGTAGAATAATTTTAATGTATTTCTGGAGGGATGGGAAATATGAGTTTTGACAAGACAGCAAGAGGTATATAGGATAAAAAAAAAACATGTACAAAGGGCCTTCTGATGATAGAAATCAAGAAGCAAAGATTTATAGCATATTAAACTGTCACAAACAGAAAAACTATCAGATGTTGTGTGTGTGTATGTGAAGTTACTCTTCAATATTTTCTTTCTTTCTTTCTTTTTTTTTTGTTTTGTTTTTTTGAGACAGAATTTCTCTGTATATCTCTGGCTGTCCTGGAACTCACTCTGTAGACCAGGCTGGCCTTGAACTCAGAAATCCGCCTGCCTCTGCTTCCCAAGTGCTGGGATTAAAGGCATGTGCCACCACTGCCTGGCTCTTCAATGTTTTCTTATTACTGAGGTAGACATTTAGCACTTGGTGAAGTTTCCAATAAAAAGCAACTTTAAAAGTTTAATTATTTGATCACTAGCACCGCATAAATGTGATCTAAGAAGACATATCTGTAATCCTAGCATTTTTCAGATAGAGGGAGGTGAACCAGGAGTTCAAAGTCATTCTTGGCTACACATAGAATTTGAGGGAAGCTTAGTCTTCATGTGACAGTCTAAAAAAACGTAAACAGTTAATTGTATTCTGATTTTTCAGACCCTGAGAAGGAAAATAAATATATACATATGATCTTAGACCTCAAAACAATCTTTCATTAGTTTCTTTCGTTTACATTAAGTATAGCTTTTATGTAGCAGGAGTTTCCATCTACACTTCTAGCCTACCTAAGAAATGTGTAATTATAATACAATTGGTTATATGTCCTTGGCTTATCAGGTTTAATAAAAATTGATTCCAAAAGTGACACTTATAATAAAGACCTATAAGAAGCCATTCTGCCGTCCCAGTAAAGAATGAATCATCTGTCTTCTAAATATGCTACTCAGGATGTTGATGATTGAAGCTAGTTTCCTGGAGATGGCATAACTATAATTCAACAGTTTAAGAAAGAATCAATGCCTCTAAACATTTCATGCTGGCCATAATGCAATGACTATGACCTTGTGGGTTTACTTAATGATGTGATCTTAAATTCTCAAGTAAAATACAAAGGATTAAAGTCATGTTGAGTAAGTTCAGTGCTCTCTCTACACAGTCACTTAAAGATGTATAAAAAATAACAAAAAACTAAGAATACAGCCAACAGGAGAAACAAAATAATTATGAAAATAGAAAGCATTGAATGGAAATATATAGAATTAAATTATAGAAATTATTAAATTATAGAAATTTAATTATATAAATGTATAGAATTGATTAAAAATCTAAAATATGCCTCTTTAGGAAGAATAACAAAAGTCTTAGGTAAAAATAATCAGGCCAGCAGGGGAGATAGCTCTGTGAAGATTATAATTATTAAGTATGAGGCCACAGATTTGATTTCTATCACTGACAAGAAAAATTATCAAGATAAAAGGCAAGAAATTTTAAAAGAATGAAAAGAACTTAAAAGATACATCTTAATACCAAATATGGTGGCACATGCTTATAATCCTAGTACTCTGGAGTAAGGGGGACAAGGTTTATGAGTTTAAGGTCATTTAGACTACATAGGAAGTCCTAGGCTAGCCTAGACTACATGGTGAGAGTCTTTCTAAAAGACAAAGAAACAAACAAACAAAAAAACCCCATGGTTTTACTACTATGAATAGACACCATGACCAAGGCAACTTTTATAAAGGATAACATTTAATTGGGGCTGGCTTACAAGTTCAGAGATTTAGTCCATTATCATCAAGATTGGAGCAAGGCAACATCTAGGCAGACATGGGCCTGAAGGAGCTGAGAGTTCCACCTCTTGTTCCAAAGGCATCTAGGAGAAGACTGGCTTTCAGGCAGCTAGGATGAGGATCTTAAAGACCACAACCACAGTGACACAGTTCCTCAAATAAGACCACACCTACTCCAACAAGGCAACACCTCCCAATAATGCTACTCCCTGGGTTAAGTATATTTAAACTACCACACAAGTCAAAATAAATAAATTAATTAATTAAAGCAAAAGCAAATGAAGAAATAAACACAAAGGAGAGGGCTATGGAAACCTTAAAAAAAAAAAAACAATAAGAGAACTGGAGAGATGGCTCTGCTCTTGCAGAAGACCCTGGTTCTGTTTTCAGTACTCACATGACAACTCATAATCATCTGTAACTTCAGTTCCAAGGGCTCTGATGCTTCCTTCTGATGTACTGGGGAATCAGGCTTGCACATGGTGCAGGTGAAAGACTCAATGCACTTAACATAGAATAAATAAATCTAAAAAACTGTATAATCAATAAGATACATTAGAAACATTTTGTCAGTAAATCAGGATATTTAAATAAAACAAAAATAAGGGAGACAATGTCTCAACTTCTTTTGGTGGGACTTATATAGTAACTTTTGAAGTGAAACTTCATGAGATATTTTGGGGAAAAAAAGAGTTTTAGGAAAATCTATTTCCATGAGCCTAGAAACAAAAATAATCCTAAGTAAAGTATTGACCAAAGCCCATGAATTTTTATTCATTTAATCCTTCTCTCATATATCCTGACTATAGTTTTTCCTTCTTCCACCTTCTAACCCCCCAACTACATCCACTTCTGTTGTCCTTCAGAAAAGAGCAGACCTCCTGGGAATAGCAAATGAACTTGGTTTAACAAGATACAATAAGATTAGACACAAACTCTCATATCAAGGTTGGGTGAGGCAACTCACTAGGAGGAAGAGGATCCCAAGAGCAGGTGAGAGAATCAGAGACACTCACACTGTTAGGAGTCCCACAAAAAAAACCCCACAAGCTAACAACAGCATCATATATGTAAAAGACCTAGCACAGACCTCTGCAGGCTCCAAGATTGCTGCTCCAGTCTCTGTGAGCTCCTATGAGCCCTTAGTTGATTCTGTGTCTCTGGCTCCACAATTCTTTCTCCCCCACCCCCTCCAGGGGGAGAAGATTGCTTGAGCTCTGAGGCCAGGCCCCAATGGAGATCTCCAATTTGGGCTCTCTTTCCACCTAATGTTTTTATGTGGGTCTGCATCTATTCCCATCAGCGACCAGAAGCTTCTCTGATGATTGAAAGCCCATGAATTTATAAAGAGAATTAAACTATTTTTAATAATGAAATTTAACTTTCCATTTAAATATTAATGTTTATGACATGTATAATATCTGAAAGATATTTCATATGTCTTTTGACATAGAAACATATCATGATAGTAGTTAGAAGTTATTTTTAAGGGAAACTCAGAGGAAACCTAGACTATCAGGGAAAATTTCTGAGTTCAATTAAAAGTATTTACTCAAATTAAAGCAAACAATGCCCTTTGAAGACCACATAGTGATAATGAATAAAAGAACACTCATTAGCATCATTTCTGTCTTACTCTGATCGCTTTGGTAATGAAGAGATAAATTACATTTTAAATATCTTTATAACATTCTACTAAGTGTCTGCAATACAAAAAATTAATTAATATTAGAAGCAAGTGAAAAAACGATGATAGATTTGGGACAGTGATACAGAATTAAAGCAGGGATAAATTTAAATTATAACAGCATAAATAAATTTAAAATTTAAACACCCAGGCTGTGGTGGTTTGAATATGCTTAGCCCATGGGAAGTGGCACTATTAGAAGTTATGGCCTTACTGGAATAGACTTTGTTGGAAGGACTATGCCACTGTGGTCTCTGAGTGGTCAATCTCTGTCCACTGTGGAAGAGATCCTTCTCTTGGCTGCCTTTGAATCAAGATGTAGAACTCTCAGTTCCTTCTCCAGAACCATGTCTGTCTGCATGCTGCCATGCTTCCTGCCAGCTGCAAGAACTGTTTGCCTTTATAAGAACTTTTTTAGTCAAAGTCTCTTCACAGCTATGAAACCCTAAGACACAAGCAAAAGTAAAAGTCAGATCTCAAACAGAATTTGTGACTTCCAGATCATATGAGCCTATAGAATGATAGAAATAGTTAATGGCTGGAAGAGTATCTTATAAGTTGTAATTTCACTGTTGGAATAATGTTCTTTTTAAAAAATTGGTTATTTTATTTATTTGCATTTTAAATGTTACCCCTTTCCCAGTTTCCCCTCTACAAATCCCCATCCCATCCCTCTGCCCCTGCCTCTGTGAGAGTGATTCTCCACCCACTCACTGTTTCCCATCTCACTGTCCTAGCATCCCCCTATGCTAGGGCATCGAGCCTTCACAAGACCAAGGGCCTCCCTTTCCATTAATGCCAGATAATTCAATCCTCTGCTACATATGCAACTGGAGACATGGGTTCCTCCATGTGTACTCATTGGTTGGTGGCTTAGTTCCTGGGATCTCTGGGGGTTCTGGTTGGTTGATATTGTTCTTCCTATGGGGTTGCAAACCCCTTCAGCTCCATTAGTCCTTCCTCTAACTTTTCCCTTAGCGTCCCAGTTCTCAGTCTGATAGTTGCTCCTGTCTAAAAAAAATGCAGGGACAAAGAATGGAGCAAAGACTGAAGAAAAGGACATCTAGAGACTTCCCCACCTAGGGATCCATCCCATGTGCAGACACCAAATCTAGACAGTATTCTTGATGCCAAGAAGCACTTGCTAACAGGATCCTGGTATAGCTGTCCCCTGAGAAGTTCTGCCAGTGCCTGACCAATACAGATGTGGATGCTTGCAGCCAACCATTGGTACATTGTTCTTAACCAGCATGATGTACTCACCAGTTAGTACTGGTTAGTAGAGGTAGCAATAAATGGAGTAGAGAAAAAGTAAAATATAAAAAGAAAAGAAAGAAAAAAATCAGGAGCTGAAAAGGGAGTGAGAGGTTAGGAGAACTGGAACGGACACTACAGTGATAGCAGATGATGCTCAGGAGTCCCCAACTCATGATAACTGAAAGACAAAACCAGATAGTCTTGTTCCAAGATCTGATCAACAAAAGATTTTAGGTAAGTCACAGAAACCTTTTGACCATCAGTTTTCTCATCCACATGACAAAGACTGGGGAAAGTGATCAAATAATATACTGTCTGTAATGTGATTAAAATATAGTCTGGGACATAGTGGCCACCATGTATTCTGGCTGTTAGCTTTCCTTTCTTACTATCTGTTCCCTTAGAAAAAGATTGTGCCATGGACAAGAAATTATTTTCTTTTTTTCTTCACTAAACTGTGAAATCCCTACCATAGATTCCATTCTTTGTTAAGCATACTTCTTTTTCTCTGCATGCTTGCATTCAATTTTTATTCAGAAAAATATGATTTGCTGGGTCATTATATATGTATATGTATGTGTATATGTAGTATATGATGTATTTGTATATGATGTGTATGTATGTGAAGACTGATGCATTCCTCCTGCAGGAGTGTCCAGGCCCTATTTAGGATTATGTAGATTCGAGCATGTTCAACCTTTTGACAGTATGACACAACATTATTATCTACAAGGTTCAGACTTAAGAACCAAATGTTTGATTCACACACACACACACACACACACACACACACACACACACACACCATGGCAATGCAATCTTATAGTGTTTTAACCAAGCCTACAATTTTGTCTTGGACCTGCATTCATAGCTATACTGGGCTAAATGAAATCTGCAGGCCACAAATTGAATACATCTGATAAGGAAGTGTTCTTAGAAGATAGACTAGTTGGCTATCTTTCTGGGTATTTATGAACATTTGGGGAAGGATTCAGGTCTTGATACTTGAGAACAAAGGATAGAGGTGAGAAGAGACACTGGTGAGTACATTAATATCATTGACAATAAAAAGATAAGTTTAGAGCACTTCTTTCAGTTCAGCTGTTTGCAGGGATGGATATTCAGATAAACTAATGAAATCTTCTCAAGCATGTATTGGACAACTGTCCACCAGAGCTCTCTTCACTTTAGTATATCTCCCTTTTGTGTTCTAAGGCTTTCCACTGATCACACTGAGTGCTTTTCTTTTTTTCCTTTCTTTCTTCCTTCCTTTCTTTCCTTATTTCTTTTTTGTTTTTTTCTTTCTGTGTATGTTTATAATTTTGGTATCTCCTAAATTACTCTTTATTTTATTTTTGAGATTATAATACAATTACATTATTTCTCCATTTCCCTCCAAACCTTCCCATATTCCCATATTAAGTATGAAAATATACTTAATCTTTTCCAAATGTGATCTCATTTATTTGATGTTACATGTATATAGATATATACACACATATATGCACACATATATATTCCTAAATATAAACTTCTCACACTGAGCTTTAAAATCTGTGGGTTGTTAGGTTCTTTCACCTCCTGAGTATCCCTAGATTGTTATTCTGGATAACTCACATATACTAGGAATGTGGAAAGCAACTACAGCACTGAGATCTATAAGAACATAGCCCATTCAATTCTGTATTTTCAATATCCATTTTCTTATCAGCAGATGTAAAGGAAGTTGTTATGGGGGTTAGTTGAGTACAGTGAACGCAGAATGTATAGAACAAGTTCTGTTACTCTGAAGTTACTTCAGACTGTGAAAGTAATCTAGAGAGTATCCAGCTATAGGGCCAGCATACTTCCTACAGCTACCATCAGTAATGCTGATGAGAGTTTCTGGGTCTCCCCCCACCATCAGGGGTTCTCATCTCCATCAATGGGAGGCAGGTATGAGAATTGTGTTGGCTCTGGCAAGACACCCAGAGGATATAGTTAATTTCTCTCTGAAACACTAATAACTTTACTAACACTTTTTCTGGTACTTTGTATGTACCAGAAAACATGTCATAATGCCCTTTATAACTGTACATACTTCCTTAACTATCTTATTCTTTAGTCTTTAATTCTGCAGGAGTCTAGACAATGTCTATTCACTCTTATTTTCCCCACTTGGGACTCATCAAGAAAAAAAAAAATCCCTTCCATTTTCAGTTTTTCTTCTTTTTAGCTCTATCCTGATAATACTGCATCTTTAAAACCTTTTCAAATTAGTTTTTTCCTGACCTCTTACATTATGGAACTGGTCATTTTTCCTGCCATTCTTTTCTCCTTTATAGAAACATTCAATTCCAAGCTCAGTGTCTCAGACTTTTAAAAATCTTACTTTTTATTTTATGTCTTTTTCACACACACACACACACACACACACACACACACACACATACACTCTGTGTGTTTGTGTATATGTGTATATATTTGTGTAGCTCCATGTTCGTGTGTATGGATGCCTGTGGAATTTTAAAGACTTTGAGCATTCATTTAGATAGTTGCATATGCTTCATTGTGATAACTTGACTTTGTCTTTTCTACCCTCCTTGGCCATGCATTTCTGTATCCTTGCCTAGATATTATCATTTTCCCTTACTTAAAAACTCTATTTAATTTCAAACATTCAAAACTACTACTTTTGTTTTCCCTTAATCCAAAACAAATCTGACAAGACACAATTAACAATTTACCAATGCACTCTTGTGATCTCTGATTTTCCTATCTTCATCTTTCTTAATTCCACAACTATTTATTTTAATATTATTATTTACTATTAGTATGTGGACCATCCACTTCCTGAACTTATCCAATGTGAAAGTGGTTAAGAAAGCATCTAGGTACCATCCTCTTCTGCTCATTTGATATTGTCCCCCAAATCTTCTTTTTCCTTATTTTTCCTTGTCAACTGTATCATTTTTATTGTATAAATACATGTAAGTTTAATTTAAAAATTTTTTTGAATTACATCTGCTTCAGTCACCACATTACCATCTTACTCCTAATCTGTCCTTTATAGAAAAGAATGTTTAAGGCTTTTTTGTGCTCTATGTTTTGTTTGCCTTCCTTCCTTCCTTCCTTCCTTCCTTCCTTCCTTCCTTCCTTCCTTTCTCTCTTTCTTTCTTTTTTCTTTTTTCCTTTTTTTTTGTTTTTTGTTTTTTTTTTTTTTTTTTTAGACAGGATTTTTCTGTGTAGTCCTGGCTGTCCTGGAACTCACTCTGTAGACCAGGCTGGCCCTGAACTCAGAAATCTGCCTGCCTCTGCCTCCCAAGTGCTGGGATTAAAGGCATGTGCCAACAATGCCCAGTTTTTTTTCCTTTTTTTCCCCTCTTCATCTCTGTTCTTTCTTTTTCTTTCTTTCTCTCATCTCTCTTTCTTTCTTTCTTTCTTTCTTTCTTTCTTTCTTTCTTTCTTTCTTTCTTTCTTTCTTTCTTTCTTTTTTCCACCTCTCATTTGGTATATTACAGCTTTTGACATAGCTGAGCAATTTTTAAAAAATGCATTGTCACCATAATTCTTTGATTTTTTTCTGCTTATATTTATGTCTTCACTTCTTTGTGAACTCCTTCACATCTTTCTGACATGCCCCAATAATGTGTTTACTTGTGTTACAAAGTCAGGGATGGGGCCAGGCTTGAACTCAGCCCTTGAACATTTCAGGCTATCTTTTTTCTACCTCATTTTGTTTTATGAGTTTAAATATTATTTGTACAATGTAGAATGTAGAGAGAATCTTTATGTACTGTGTGGAAGCATCACCTGTCAATAAAAAGCCTATGTCCAATGAACTAAAGTAGGAGAATGTCATCATGAAACTGAAGGAGAAATGAACAAATTTGGGAAAGCATTTAGGAGAAAATTTCCAAAATGCTTACTCAGCAGTGCAGACAGAGTCATGACACGATTGTCTTCCTGTTTCATAAACTATATTGCTAATGGATATCAATATATTCTTGTAGTAATAATTATCTAACATTTAAATGGTTAGAAAAACTCAATGAAAAAGTGTGATACACTCATCCATCACTGCACAGGGCTACATAGCAAGTACATCAGACACCAAACTGACTTAGCCAATGCCTCTAAAATATAGTCAATAAGCAAACAAACAAACAAACAAGAAACACAGCAAAAGAGGGGCCAGGCTATGTCCCTAAGCTGTAGTGTTTATAGTGTTTGTCTGGTTTGTGTGAGGATGAGCTCTAGCAGGGGACTGAAGAGAGAGGGGAGAGAGATTAAAAAATGGTTTCAAGCCTCAGACACATATTAAAATAACAAAATGCTCAAAATGCCACTGATAAATCAGGCAGATCTGAGCTTAATTATTATTTTCAACACAAAGGATTTAAATTTGAAACTTTTTTCCCACCTGAGATGACCTGTGAAGATGAACTAATATTTTAAGACATGATTTCATCAGTCCAGCTAGCCTTGAATTCGCTATGTACCCAGACTTGCCTTGATGTCATCATGTAGCAGGCTGGCCTTGAACTCATAATCTTGTGGATGTTCTAAAGTATTCACAGGAATACTTTTTTGATCTGTTCCTGGGGATCAAATCCATTGGCCCCTAGCATGCTAGGTAAATAATCAATCATTGATGCATATATTCCCAGATCAATTATGTACTTCAATATAACACAAATATGAGGTCGATTTTCTAATGGAGAAATAAGCACATAAAAGTATCTTAGTAACTGGTGTTAAGTGCCAAGCTTGAGCTCCAAAAAACAACTACACTTTGGTAATTTCCAGTTCCATTTTCTTTAGTGAATAAAGGGAATTTCTAGGTGGCGGTGGGACAAAGAGTTCATGACAACGTTACAGAGGTGGGAAAATAATTTTCCTGTGTGTGATGCCACCTATAGATACAATGCAAATCATAAGGACATCCAAGGGTTGATTTATTTTTCCCGACCCCCTCCAGAAACGCCCAACACTCTTTCCCCTTGGAACCCCATAGTCCCCCATCCACAACCCTTCCCATGCTTGGTCCCTAGGCCCTGCCCTGCCTGGGCAGAGCTTCTTTGGAAGCCAGGCGTATATAAAGAACTCAGTTCCTTTCCCAGCCAACACTCCTGGTCAGCTAGACCTGATCACATCTGCTCTCTCCCAGAGCTCACAGAGTCTCTTGTAAAAGGCATCCAGACGACAGTTGTACCTGAAAGAAATACAGTTAACAGGTCCAGCACCTGTTTCACACCTTGTTAGGTACCAGTCACCAAGTGCCCACATCATGACAACATGGTGGGTGTGAGGCTTCACAGCACCAGCCCTGACCCTGGACCCAATCCTGCCAAGCACCCCCAACTTTAACTAGACCAGCCTGCTCAACACGACCTGGAAAGACCTATCCAGCCTTCCAGAGACTGGCTCACCTCTGTGGTGTTCCTGGCCTCTGGCTCTACCCTGCAGCTGCCCCTAGATGGCTTCGACCTGCTGCTGGAGCCCCAGCCCATCTCAATCCTGCAAGTGTCGCTCCATGGACACACCATCCTCTTGGTCCATGAGGGCCTCCAGGCCTCCACTTGGCCAGTGCATCCTAAGTTCTCACCCACCAGCCCGCTTGGGTCTGTTTTCTTGGACATGCTCCGGGACTGTATAGTCATCCAGCCAAGACTGATAAACGCTTCGGTAAGAGACAGCAAGGGCTTGGAAAATGCCTCTGACTCAGGGATACCACGGATGAATGCTCCAGTTGGCCTGCTCCCAGGGCTTCATCTCCTATCTTCTTCACTTCAGGGTCAAGTCCCAGATTGCTGGAGTCCTTCAGTCTCTCCTTATGAAGAGAGATATGCTCCGTGGTCCACCTAGAGCCTCAAAGGCAGCATGATGGGGCCTCCTCCAGGCTCACCACTGCAGCCTTTCCCCTCCATCTTTTCCTCCAAGTAAACAAGAACGGTGCCCTCTGAGTCCTATGAGACCTACTCGCCCTCTGTGCAAGGCCAAGAGGCACCTCTTCTAGGAAAAATGGACTGCTCCAGCAACACACAGTGCCTAGGACAGTTGCCTGGCAACCCTATAGGATTTCCAGAACTCCTTTAGATACCCAACAACCTAATGTTGAGCCTGTGTGCAGAGAAACCCTGCCTCAAAAAAACAAAAACAAAAACAAAAAAACAGACACACACACACACACACACACACACACAAAACAAAACCAAACCCAAAAACAACAAAGAAAAAAACAAACAGAAAAGCTACTTGAGAACAGGCAAGCTGGCAGGGGCCATTTGTTCCCAGCACTTGAGAGGAAGAAGGGAGCAAGTTAAATAAGTAAATAGGTAGAAGCCCTTAAAGAGGAAATACATAAATCTCTTAAAAAAAAAAAACACAGAAAAACATAACCAAACAGGTGAAGGAATTGAACAAAAACATCCAGGATCTAAAAATGGAAACAGAAACAATAAAGAAATTAAAAAGGGAGACAACTCTGAAGGTAGACAACTTAGAACAGAAATCAAGAGTCATAGATGCAAGCATACAAGAAACAGAGTACAAGAGATAAAAGAGAATCTCAGGTGTAGAAGATACCATAGAAAACATTGACACAACAGTCAGAAAATGAAAAATGCAAAAAGCTCCTAACCCAAAACATCCAGGAAATCTAGGACACAATGAAAAGAACAAAACTAAAGATAATAGGAATAGAAGACAGTGAAGATTCCCAAATCAAAGGGCTAGTAAACATCTTCAACAAAATTATAGAAGAAAACTTCCCTAACCTAAAGAAAGAGATGACCATATACAAGAAGCCTACAGAACTCCAAATAGATTGGACCAAAAAAGAAATTTCTCCAGTCACATAATAAACACCAAACACACAAAACAAAGAAAGAATATTAAATCAGCAAGGGAAAAAAGTCAAGTAACATATAAAGGCAGACCTATCAGAATTGTGCCAGACTTCTCACCAGAGACACTAAAAACCAGAAGATCCTGGACAAATGTCATATAGACCCCAAGAGAACACAAATGCCAACCCAGGCTACTATACCAGGCAAAACTCTCAACTACCATAGATGGTAAAACCAATTTATTCCATGATAAAACCAAATTTACACAATATCTTTCCACAAATCCAGCCCTACAAAAATAATAGATGAAAAACTCCAAAACAAGGAGAATAAATACTCCAAATAAAAAACAAAAGTTAATCTTTCAACAAACCCAAAAGAAGATAGCCATACAAACTTAATTCCACTTCTAACAACAAAATAATGGGAAGCAGTGATCACTGGTCCTTAAAATCTCTTAACATCAATGGACTCAATTTCCCAACAAGAAGACATAGACTAACCAACTGGATACAGGGCCCAGCATTTTGCTGCATACAGGAAATGCACCTCAGTAAAAGAGTAAAAGGCTGGGAAAAATTTTTTTTCAAGCAAATAGTCCCACAAAACAAGTTGGAGTAGCCATTTTAATATCAAATAAAATTGACTTTCAGCCAAAAGTTATCAAAACAGATGAGGAAGGACATTTCATACTCATCAAAGAAAATATCTACCAAGATGAACTCTCAGTTCTGAACATCTATGCCCCAAATGCTAGGGCACCCACATTTGTAAAAGAAACTTTGCTAAAGCTCAAAGCACACATTGAATCTCACACAATAGTAGTGGGAGACTTCAACATCCCACTGTCATCAATGGAAACAGAAACCAAACAGAGACACAATGAAACTAACAGAAGTTATGAACCAAATGGATTCAACAGTTATCTTGAGAACTTTTCATCATAAAACAAAAGAATATACCTTCTTCTCAGCATCTCATGGTACCTTCTCCAAAATTGACCCTATAATTGATTAAAAAACAAGCCTCAACAGATATAAGAAAACTGAAATAATCCCATTCATCCTATCAGATCATCACGGAATAAAGCTGGTCTTCAATATCTAAAACACCAGAAAATACACATACACATGGAAGCTAAACAACTCTCTACTCAAATGATAATTGGGTCAGGGAAGAAAGAAGAAAAAAAATTAAAGACTTTTTAGCTTGAGGATTCTTTAGGAATGTGGTCCTAGATGACATTCCCAGGTATAAAAAGGTGTTTGCTTTGGCAGGAAGTATACTTTCTCCTCTTTAAGCAATGCTACATACAAAACAAGTGTAGAAGACTCTTTATTTTAAATGTTTAAATTATTTTTTAATAATGTGAAATAGGTAAGAAGATAGCTTCCTAAAACAACTTTTATTATAGTAAAGGCAGTTTTTCAAAGTCTACATTCCTTTCCCATTTGATTACCAAGTGTTTAAAATAATTTTTCAGTTTATTTTTATTTCACAGAGAAAATATCATCAAACAATAATGTAATTTTTAAAGAAACTACTTGTCCAACTCAGAAATTTCTGAAAAACACTGCAAAATTGTGTACATCTTTGACTTAAAACTATGATAGACTGCAAGCTAAAATAAACAGAATTTGTTCTTTTTATGTTTTTTTTTTTTGTTGTTGTTGTTGTTGTTGTTTTCTGAGACAGGGTTTCTCTGTGTAGTCCTGGCTGTCCTGGAACTCACTCTGTAGACCAGTCTGGCCTCTAACTCAGAAATCCACCTGCCTCTGCCTCCCAAGTGCTGGGTTCAAAGGCGTGCACCACCAACGCCTGGCACTTTTTCTGTTTTTTTTTTTTTTTTTTTTTAATCTATTTTATGTATATTATATATGAGTACACTGTAGCTGTCTTCACACATCAGAAGAGGGCATTGGATCCCATTACAGATGGTTGTGAGCCACCATATGGTTGTTGGGAATTGAACTCAGGATCGTAGAAGAGCAGTCAGTGCTCTTAATTGCTGAGTCATCTCTCCAGGCCCTAAAATAAACAGAAAGATTTGAAGCTAGCTGGCCTTCTTGGTTTTGCCATTAGAAACATGTCTTGCTAGAATATGTTGATGATTTTCTGTATTTTTAAATAAAAATTACATTTATTTATTATATATGGATATATATGCCCCATAATGTATGTGTAGAGGTGAAAGGATAACTTGCAGATAAATTCTGTCCTTTCATGATGAGGATCATAGACATTGAACTCAGGTTTTCAGGCCTGAAAACAAATAACTTTACTCATAGAGCCATTTTTGCTGACCTGGAATATGTTCATGATCTTTTGAACAGTCCATGGAAAGTCACAGGGATATTAGTCTCCACTTCAGCCCTGGCAATTTCACTCAAGTCTTTGGCATTCAGAATCAGGAGATATGCAGGCTTTTGTCCTGCTCCGGGGCTCACCACCACACTCAGAACCACACCTGTTAATTAAGGCAGTTTTGAGATTTTAAAATTAGGTTTTAAGATTATCTGACATTGAAATTATAAAGGTAGTAAAATGGTATTACATTAAGAAATAGAAATCACATAGAAATAAGTCACATAGAAAATCATGTGACTTATTGCGATTCCGGTTCTTTAATAACCTGGCTATGTGACCACTTGAAGGAATACTCTAAACTCTTTCTTCCTGGACGAGCACTATGCCCAGGAAGGAATGACCTTGTCTGTAATAAGACACTGACGTTTCTTGCTACAACAACCAGATCAAAGTAGTAATTCATCAATGTTGACTAAAGGAGCAGATCTATGTTCTTATCATAACTTACAAATTATTATTAAGTAAAAATGTACACTACACTTTAAAACTTCTAAAGCAGAAGACTGTGTTATAACTATAAATTTCAAGACTTATATGTAAGTTTACTTCTTTCAAACAAAATGAAAACCTAGCTTTTACACTTTTCAGTGAATGGTGTGAATATAAAACCACTTATCAGAAAATGGCCACCAAAATTATTTATCGTTCTTCTATAGTTTCCCATAGTTTAAAATTTTAAACTTACAGAATATAATACATTTTCCTGTCCTTGCATTAATGTTTTTAAATTCTTTTATTATTTTTATGTGTATAGTTATTTTGTCTGAATAAGTACTTGTATACTATATATATGTCTGGTGCCCACAGAGGCCAGAAGAAGGTTCTGGATCACCTGAAGCTGAAGCTACAGCTGGTTGTGAGCTATAATGTGGGTGCTGGGAACTGAACCCTGTTTTCAACAAGAGGAGGCAGTGCTCTTAACCACTGATCTAGCTTTCTAGGCTTCCTAGTAATAATGCTTGATTGAGACTGATGCTATGTAATACAGTTGCTTTATTATATGCTATGGCTCTGGTTCTTGCTTAGCCTCAACTTACTAAAACAAACAAACAAACAAACAAACACACAAACAAGCACTTGAATCTCAGACATGCACATTCACTGATCTTCTAGAATATTTTATTTCCTTTTCTAGAACTTTATCTGCTTATTCAGAAATATATTTTGGTGAAGAAAGGCAAATATAATTCTTGCTGTTATGCCCTTTCTCATCCCTTCAATTCAGAACTTCACTATGACACAGAATATGTTTTACTGTGGTGCTTTTTTGTTTTTGTTTTGGTTGGTTGCATTTGTTTTTTCTAGTATCAATCTACAGGATCTGACCACAGATGAAAGTCACTTTCATAGAAATTTCAATTCTCTGTTGCAATTCCATTCAGTTTAAGAACCACCATTTGAAAGTTAGTGAATAGCTGGGTGGTGGTGGCACACGCTTTTAATCCCAGCACTTGAGAGGCAGAGGCAGGCAGATTTCTGAGTTCGAGGCCAGCCTGGTCTACAGAGTGAGTTCCAGGACAGCCAGGGCTACACAGAGAAACCCTGTCTCAAACAAAAACCAAAAAAAAGAAAAAAAAAAAAAGAAAAAAGAAAAAAAAAGAAAGTTAGTTAGTGAATAAACAGCCCAATCCCTTTCCTAAGAGTGAATACACTGGATTTCAACATAAAGGAAAGTTCAGACACACTCATTGCTTCCATTACCATCATCTTCTTCCAGAGCATCTGGTTGAGAAACAAAGATGGGTTCAGATGGGTATGAGTCCGGCTCTTGCCACATCCAGATTTCTTTAGTTTTGACATTCAGCTTACAGAGCTGCTTATGCCCAAGAAAAAGCAATCAGTTAATTAATGAGCAGCTTTACTTGACTAGCACATGACTCAGAGGTCTATTGGATGCTTTATTACCTTGTCTGGAACAAAGTGATTCAACCCAAGTCCGTATGCATAAGTGTAAGGTTTTCCCCCACATTTCTGATAATTGATTTGAGGAAATTCAAAGGCTTCAAAACAGAACACAGGTACAGGAAAATTCAATATCTTTAAATAGATCATTGATTCACTTCTTAGCTTTTTTTCTAGATCATCTTACCTTGACGGGGCCCTGAAAAGAGAACCTCAGGTTCTAGCCATATCGTCTCATCACTGCACAGAATGGCTGTGGCAGTTGTATGGGGGAGTGTGACTAAATTTCTGCCTGTGTCGGCCTAAGAAAGAAGATGACAGAGATTACAGTGAGAAGGAAAGGAAATTCAAGTATCTGTAAATGCAGACTTCCCAAATTTTTTCTCCTCTTTTCAGAGGTCACCATGCAAGGAACAACAACAACAACACAACAATAATAACAACAACAGCCAGACAAGGAGACTGGCTACTGTATTGGCCTTGGAAATCTCTCAGATGGCATACTGATATAAGTAACCTGCTGGAAACATATTGTTCAGGGCTGAATGTCCGTCTCTAATGTGACAACCATATTGATTAGCTTAAAATTCTTGATAATGGTCTTAGACTTCAGAATAGATGGCATGTGACATTGTCCAGTCCTAAAAGTCTATTTTTTCATGCAGCCAATCATTCAGGCAAGTCAGTTTCTTAATCACTAACTTGTGTGCTAGGCACCATGCTAGGTACTAGGAGAGGAAAGGATATTTAGAAATTCTCCAATTGTCTACAAGTTCAGCATTAGAAATGCAATTGGCATGACTGAAAACATCTTGGTCATTTGGTTACTTCACAAACACTTATTGAGCACCTCCTGTAGATTATGGGTTATATTAGGTGTTAGATTATGGGTTATATTAGGTGTTAAAAAGAAAGCTATAAAAGGGTTGAAATGGCCCCTGTAGCGTGCGTGTGTGTGTGTGTGTGTGTGTGTGTGTGTGTGTGTGTGTAATTTAAGAACCCACATGAAAGCATTATAATCAAGATATTTTGCAATATTGTGAAATAAATGAGAACATAGGTGACACCTGTGGGCAGTAAGGACAGGGCATTACAGTGGGCACATAATACAAGGTAGAGAATATATCAATGTCAAGTAGGTGGAGAAAAGTTTCTGTCTGTTTTAAGGAGTTAGAAAAAGACAAAGCCTGAGAATAGCCTGAAGTTGAAACTTCAGATAAAAATGAGAAAAGGACTTTATAACTCAGGAAGAAATAAGGACTGTCCAGGGAGTAATAGAAATAGAACTACTTAGCATGCTTAGCATTCTTAGACTTGTGAATAAGTAGGTATGGCTGGAAGAGTGTCCCTGTGACAGTGAAAGGCATAAATTTTGAAGCCCTAGTAACACTGGAACCTAAACCAGAGAAAGCCAAATTGTGGGGCTCAAGCCACAGACTAGAAGTATGGAGATGACTTCCTGCTTCTATCCATTTAGAGTTCCTGAAGGCTCTGAATGTATGGCTCCATGCTGGGGGAGAGCAAGGAAAAAAGTAATGGAGGAAATGTCAGCTCAGACTTGACTACAACCCTATACATACAATGGTAAAGGGAAACTGAGTCAAAAGGAAAACAGGGCTGGGAACATGAAGAAAAGGCAATAAGAAAGTTTTGACATTACACACAGAGCTATCATAATCACACTCAACACATACCATCAAAGAGGACTGGCAAAACAGCCAACTAGTCAGTGTCTCTCTGATACCTTCCTTTATATACCATCTGAATACAGAACATTGATATAACATCACCATGATGTTAATGAACAGTAGCAGCAGTTTTCATTCAGATGCCAGCACTGTGTAGTCCATTTGGTACAGACCATATTTATTTGGTTATCACAGCAGGTAAGTCCTAACTTTCTCCCATTTTACACATGAGGAAATTTAGTCTCAGATGAAGAACCATGCCAAAGTCACAGAGCTAGGGTATGTCTCCATCCCAGTCTTAACAAACTGCTTGGCCAGCAGCTGTGTTAGGACCCCATACCCACAGGGAAGTAACACAGGATCTTAACGATTCAATTTCTTCATTGGTGAGATGAAGTCAATCTCAGAGAATGTTAAGGGTTTGAGGAAGGATTCTATGAAAACAGGCCTTTTTTTTTTTTTAAATATAACTTGTAAAGAGCAACAGATGCCAACTACCTGAGAACAAAGTATTTATTATTTTCTAGCTAGGATATATAAAAATGACATGTAGTTATATTGTCAAACAAAAAAATCTACTAGGCCAGATTTTTAAAAAGACATTTATCTCTTTTCATATACATGTAATGGCACACACACAGACACATACACACACACACACACACACACACACACACACACACACACACACACACACAGACACACACACCTTTAGATGATTGCATGAAAACAGTGGGAAATACTTCTGAATCATATTTTATGTTCTCTTATTGTTGAGGAGCAGCGAAGCTTATTTTCTATTTGGAGATTAACAAATACACTTAATAAAGTATACAGTGTACCATGAATATAGAAATAAAAATAGAATAGTAAAGGGATTCAAAGCATGAGGAATTTGTGGGTTGAAATTTTAATATGGGGTCAGAGTAAGTCTCTTTGTAAAGGTAGCATTTGATACAAAATTCTTAGATGAGGAAACCAGCAATGCACTCAAGTAGAGAGGGAAAAACCTGTCCTAATCTAGGAGAACGGTGCTGAATATGTTCCAGGAGTACCAAGGATCAGTGTAGTGGTAAATTACAGAACTTTGTGGAGAGCTAATGGACTTAGATTGTGTAAGGCACATGGATTATAGTCAAGAACTAGGCTTTCACTATAGATAAATGAGGGGAAACTATATAAGAATTTTGAATAGGCAAGGAAGGCACTGTGATTTATTCTTAAAGAAATCCCTCTGCTTACTGATTATAAAATTACCCATGGCCTGGGGTTAGTATTTCTATTTTGGTCAAGCTTCAAGAATGGCATATATAGCTTGATCATGCTAGCCCTTTTTGTCCTGGGAATACTTTTATTCCTGCCCATTCTGTTAAAGCTTGTCTTTAACAACATCAACATGTTGGCAGCCAAAGTACATGGCTTGAACCTGAAAATGGATCCCTAGACAGAGTTATTAAATTAACAGGCTGGCAAGCCAAGGATGGGTAAAATTCTGCACAGAGCCTTACCAACCTAAGACAGAAGTGCATTGCTTTTGATAATGCGTATTCCACGGCAGATAAAGAAGGCATTCTTGGCAGAATGACTTAAGACAGGCTCAGTCTTGTTTATAAAATAAAAATTATTAATAAGTAATAAACAAATAAATAATAATAAATATTAATAATATAAAATAAAAAAAATCTCTTTCTCTGGGAGAGGTGAAGAGCTTTTGGAGCTTCTTGGCAAGAATCTGACATGGGCCAAGGACAAGGAAATGAGTTGCTTGGCAGGAATATGACATTGGCCAAGGATAAGGAAGTCGGGCTTCCGACAGGAATCTGACATTAGGCTAGAACAAAGAAGTAATTTCAGGCAGGAATCTAAATCTTAGGCTAGAACAAGGAACTAGATTTCAGACATGAAAATGACTTTGGGTTAGGACAGGGAAATTAGCTCAGATCATCCGGATAAACTCTTAGAAACAGTGATCACGGGAGTGATCATGGAACTTTGTTTATTGTCTTGCTTGTTCCTTGACTATTTGCGTCTATTGTATTGCTAGTTCTTCAACCTAGAACTGACCTTAATACTTGCATGTAATTAAAGTGGTATAAAAGCAAAAAGGAGGAGGGGGTATGGGATATGGGGTTTCTAGGGAGGGGGAATGGGGAAAGGGGGTGACATCTGAAATGTAAATAAATAAAATATCCAAAAATAAAAAATAAAAAAGAAGTCCCACTGCTTTGTTGAATCTACACTTGAGTGTTTATTTTGGGGATGGGAGTAAAAATGCAAGATTGGATTTAGTAAAACCATTTTTTTTATAGTAGTTCAATCCAGAGAAAATAATTCTAGTTGGGCTGGTAACATTGCAGGTGAGACAGGGTAGAAGGAGTTGACAGTTTACTGGTGAATAGTGTTTGAAAGTGAGAGAGATAGCAAGCTCAGCACCATGTTGTCTGATCTGAACAATTAAAGGCTGGTATTGTCCCACAATGGTTAAAACTATTACAGGTGGTACAATTTTTGATCATTTCACTTCAGATGAAGAGAAAGCATCATCATTATTACATGTGAAGCTCTAAAAGTGGGAGGTATAATAATGAGAGGAAGATCTGGAATATTTAACTAGCAAAGTAAGGTAATATATGAAGTTAGGAAATGAAGCAGTAAGATTTGTGGCCAGGCATTTAAAATTGAACCAACTAACATGACTGTGTGTTTGCAACACTTAAATTTAGATGAAGAAGTACAAATATGGAGAAGGTAGATAATCTAATTGAACTACAGTGTGATTTGACAAGTTTGATAAAGAATGATTATCTACAAGGATGTTCATAATTATTGACCATGCAAAATGACTTGAGTGAGACAGGAAAGTGAGTATTTCTAGGTCATAAATGGAAGGAAATTTAGACAGGCAGCTGTAGGCATCATATTATTGTACATTGTGTAAATATCATTCTTGTATCATTTAAATGCTGATTTCTCTGCCCCCATATCTGGTTGCAATGGCATTATAATGCTTATTCTAAAAGTCTCTGGTCTCAATGTTGTATAAACATTGCTCCCTATTTATTCTCTGGTTTGTCAATAAAAGCTGATCAGACAATGGATGAGCAGAGGAGAGAGTAGGGCTGAACTTCTAATTCCACCTAGGGGAAAGGGAGAAAGAAACTTGCCATGAGAGGAGGGATCAGGAGACACCATGGGAACACACCTGGAACAGGGAAAGCCATATCAATACTGAAATGCAAATACCTCTGGGATTTGGCTGGGAGATAGCTGGTTTAGTTTAGAGGATTAAAATAGATTAATACTGCTCAGCTATTGTGCCATAAAGCTTGACTAAATAAATCTTATAGTTTCTGTCTCATTAATTTGGAAGCTAGCCAGGATAAAGGAGAAATTATCACTTTTAAAATTGCACTAACAGGCCACATTGCAGTATAAAAGGGACAGCTAGAACATGGAATAAACAGGATTGAAAGAGCACTGAAATTGTAGAAGAGCATTTACATTCTAAGAGAGTTTACTTTTAGTTTCTCTAATACCCAATCTATTCTCCATGCTATTTCCAGAGGGACCCAGGTCACACACACACAGACACACCATACACACATAAACTCCCTCAATAATCTCTTACCTATTATATGTTATTCAGAGTCTGGTAAAGAAAGCCCCTTTATAATCTCTCTCACTCCAATCCATCTTTCCAGCTGTTCTTACAAAATCTCACTTCTCCTCTGCTTTCAATGAAGCATCCCAAGGACACTGTTATACTTCTATGTTAAGTCCCATTTGTTTTTTTTTTTTTTAAATAAAACTCTTTGTCTTAGCAGAAGCTTTTTTTTTTTTCTATCTAAAGAGCCCAGTTTCACTCAACTATTATTCTTTATCAGCTTGCAGATATGCTTAAAGGAAAAAGGATCAAGTTCTAAGCTATGTTTGCTTTCAACTCTCATTTAAGCCTTTAGTTCAATGTATCTGCTTCTATACCTTTTGTCCAAGCAGGTAGCATATAGACAGAAAAAGTGTGTGTTCATGTGTTTACATGAGAAAAATATGTTTTTCTTGGTTTTGACTGGTGTTTCTATTTCACTAAAAATTCTAGATATTGCTAATGTTATTCTGAAACACTGAAGAGACAAAAATGTAGAGGCAAAGAGACAGTAGTATGGGGTTCAGAAAACTAACCCTCCAAATATTCATGAGAACGAGGCTTCCTGATTCTAGATCTGCTGTTATTTTCACTCACAAAGTCCCCTTTAAAAGGCATACTTTTTTAATGGTAGTGGAGATCCACTGTAGTGTAGATTCCTATTGTATTTTGTACATTGGTAACAGCAGGATCAGAATGGCTTTTTGTCCTAGTCACACTGTCTAGTTGGAGAGCCTCACAGTCACCTTCAAATCTTTAATTTCCAAAGGAATATTACACTTACATCAAGAAGGAAAACATACCTGGGGCCCAGAAGACCTTTCTTTTCAAATACTGTCCACTCTCCGGGTTATTAGTTTTCTTTGATAATTACACCTCCTCTATAGTGTTCATGTTTACTTTACCAAAAGAGTAGTTAAGCCTCAACTTTGAGATTCATGTGTTTTAGAGTTCTTATTTATATATTAGTAATTTTGAATGCTATTTCTATTGCCAGTGTACTTACTGCATTTTTCAGTTACCAAATCTTCAGAAGAATATTATAAACTCCTCCACCAACTGTCTAATATTAATTATTTTTGTTGTCTAATGTTATTTTCAGATTTATAGAAAAATGAGTTTCCTTTGCTAATGGATTGAGGACCTTCTTTCTGATCCTTCGTTTCTGCAGAATTTAAAATTATTTAGGATATTTGTACAACTGTCAAAGGATGCTGGGACCCCAGAATCACTGGGTCTGTAGTTATTAAGGAATTAATCATTCCTTAATTCCTGTAGTTATTAAAGAATTTTCATTCACAAAGAGATATTGTGAATGAAAAGGTCACAGAATTTGAAATCAAGAAAACTACATATCATCTTGGCTTTGTGGAAGTTGCGTTTTCTGAATTACACCATTCTTGTGAGTTTCAGTTTCCTCATTTGTAAAATAAGAAGTTTAATTATGGCATTTAAAAACTCCTCCAAGATCTGAAATTTCTGGATTATATATAAACAGTACAGTTTCCAAGTGAGATGAACACTTATGTGAAGAAAGTTACCTTGTCAATTGTCAAAGGAAGTACATATCTCCTGACTTCAGGCTGAGGAGCCTTCATAGCATTTCTTTTTACTTCTTCCCAATTCTCACGTAAATTGGCTAAATATAAGTAATTATAAACAAATTCAAACCTGTGAAAACAAGAAGTCAAACACAAATACAGTTACAAACAATGAAAAAGGGTCTAATGTAGCACAGACTGACCTTGAACTTAAGATCTTCCTGCCTCTTCCTCCCAAATTTTGGGATTTAAGTCATGCATCACCACACCACACCAAACCAATTTTAGAGATGATTCAAGACTTTGAAAGTACATATGTCTGGTTGTTCCTTAGGCCACAACCCAGAATGTTATTGGCAAAAATAATATCAGAGTCATTTCCTACTACTACTTAGTGAGGGAAAATAAAATGTTTTACCTCATGAATATGTTGCAGTAACAGTAGCTTTACATAATCTTTGTTCTGCCCCATTGTCTCTGCTCTGTGTCTTTAGGAATCAATGTAATTTTAATGACTAGCCTGAGAATAGCATTTCTGTTTCTATTATTCAAAATGAGGGAGGGTTCAAAGCACTTTACAGACTTCAAGAAGTTTCCATTTTCAGGCCTGGTTCAGAACAAGTTGGTTTTCAGTATTAACTGTAGTTCTGATGGTTAGTCTGTCTCTGATTTTCTAAACTCTCTAGTCATTATCATTACACCTTTTGTTATTTCATACCACTTCCTTTTTAATATATGATTCACATTAAACAACAAGAACTTGCATATTTATTAAGGCACTTTGTTTCCAGGAGAAATTGGAGATGGGACATTTATTCAACATATCTTTTTACCCTTTCCAACAACAGAGATCCACAATCAGAAACCCACTGTCTTCATAAGTATTGATATGATGGAAGAGATTGAAAGGAGAGGTCCTGTATTTGTTATTGAAATATTTTCTTCTTTTTTTGTCAGCAACATGAAGCCAAACCTGGAAAAGTAAGAAAATGTTTTGATAAATTTTAAAGGAAAAAATTATAAAATACTTTCCTCAGAATCACAATGTAACAAATGAATCAGACATACCCCCATGCTTTCATTGGACTCAAAACAGTCCATGTAGTTGGCTCCCCAAAGACTCCACGAAGAAAGAAACTTGAAAAGGTTAATTTTGACTGGAGTCTCCACAAAAACGATATAGTTGGGAGTTAGTCCAAAACTGTTAAGAAGCACAAATGAGCTTGTGAATGGGAGGGCTAGTTCTCAGTTATGAGTGGGTGGGAGTTTACACAAAGAATATTTAGTTACCAAGATCTACAATGGAATTACATGGAATTAATTGGCTTTAAACTTAGTTTTCTACGAAGACCTTCCAGATCAGGGTTGGTATCAAAGGTAGGCAAGGGACATCCTTAAATTTAAGCTGTCCTTCAAATTACCTGTGTACATAAGATGGCTTGAACCGATCACTGCAGGGGAACTGCACAATAACTTCTGACTTGTTTATTGGATCTTCCTTGTCTGAAATAAAGTGGTTTTAAAGGCTTTAGAACAACTCCTCCTCCTCCTCTTTTTTCTTCTACTTCATGTAAAACATTCAAAACAGCTTATATAAAAATACATTTTCAGATGTGATTTTTTTCAAAGCTTGTTTTCATATTCTCAGTCATTGGGATATCCTAGTAGAATTTCATGTTGTTAAGGGGGTTTTGAGTGAGGAGTGGTTATCTAAGGGTCCCACCAAGTTCCTTCTGGGGTAAGGACAAACAATTGTATGTCTTAGAAAGAAGACTCACTCAGGAAAATGTAGTGTCAGTTGGAGAGCAGGGAGCCATTGCTAGCTAGAGAACTGAGATGAAGGACAAGAAAGCATCCACTGAGGGTCCTGGACAGAAAGTAATAGGTAGAGATCTGAGGGCACCTGATGGAATGGAAGGAAGTTACAGACTCATGTGGGAAAAAAAAAGACATACCAGACACTAACAGAATTAAAGAACAAACTCCCAAAACTTAATTTTAACTGGCAAACAACTCCTATTGAGGGTTTAGAAGAGACTCTAGAGGTTGGAATCAAGTCTTTGGTTCAGGGTAGGACTTTTTGTAGGCTCTTGGGAGCCCTTAGGACTTCCTCTCTTTTTTGATTGGTCCTGGCCTGGGTATCTTCTCTTCAATAAGCTTTTCCCCCTTCAGCCTGTTATTTACAGTTAGAAACAGTTTCAATCTCTTCCAAGAAGAGGGCTCTCCCCCATCCCAGGAGCATCAAATAGTTCTATATAAGAGGCCAGTATTGTTTTCCAGATCTGCTCACATTCTGATTTCTCTTTATTGTGAAGCTACACTAACCTAGGAAAATCCAAATAACAGCAAATTTGAAAAAGTGCAGAGGAAAGAGTACTATGGAGTCACATTTTATAGCAAGTGGAGATCAAGTTTAAGTCCAAGGAAGTAAAGCAGTGCTTTAGTGTGGGCAAAGTGCCCTCTGGTGTTGCAAAGTTCCTTAGAACTATAGTGTGGATGAACAATATCAACAACTCTGTCCAATAAATACTAGGCACACTAAAGTTCACAGATGAGAAAATAATGTAAATGACTTCTTAAATAATGTCAATGACCTCAGTCCCCAAAATTTTCAGTCATTCCATATAAAGAGGAACTCAAGATTTTGTTTGGCATATGAATAAATGTTTGATAGAATAAAATTTATCAAATTTATATTTGATATTAATATTTAAACATTATGCACAAACATTTAAATATATATGTACTAGATTTTGAAACATTGTAGAATAGAATTTGGCTTCTTGTTTTCTAGATTTTGAAGCCATCATTGTTTACTGTCTTGATACTATGATCTAGATCCGATATTTTTAGCAACTTTTTTCAGTGACAGGAACACCTTTTTCCCCTACTGGAGGGGAGGTTACAATCTCACCTGCTTTCAGTGGAGGGATCTTGATAATGTTGTAGGCAACTGTAAAATTTTTCCCAAAGCAATTGCCAATGTTGTAAACTGTTCCATCACTTTCAATATGTGGATGAGCAGTGGCACCATTGACGGAAACATAGTTGCAAAGATCAACCTGTAGAATGAAAGATGAGTCTTGAGGATTCTTTCAGTTTCAGTAGCACACTTATGAGTAGGACACTGTGTATAGCATTGAGGTTGAGGAAAATAAACTAATGGCATAATATCTAAATTCCCTTATTATAACTATTCGAAATAAACATCACATTAATGTTCATTATAGTCCTAAATTCTATGAGTGGTCCCTTATTTAGCCCTTATTGGTTCTTATTCCCAAGTAAACACCTTAAAGTATAACTGCTTATATAATTTCTTTTTCTTTCTCTCTTTCTTTCTCTCTTTCTTTCTTTCTTTATTTCTTTATTTCTTTTTTTTTCTTTTTTGGTTTTTCGAGACAAGGTTTCTCTGTATAGCCATGGCTGTTCTAGAAATCACCCTGTAGACCAGGCTGGCCTCCAACTCAAAAATCTGCCTGTCTCTGCCTGCCAAGTGCTGGGATTAAAGGCATGTGCCACCACTGCCCAGTGTATAATTTCTTTGAGCAAAGACTTTCAATAGCTTTCAATTAGAAAAACAGTTTATTTCAAATTTCTAGCTTAGTATTCCAGCTTTCAGTTTCACCCCACTGTGCCCCAGTGCTCCATTTGAAGCCATCTACACTTCTAGAGCACTAGTTCTCAGTTTAAAGTGTTATTGTTCCCTACCTGAAATATCAGAGCCATTTTTGAATTTCATAGTGATAAAGGACATTTCTAGTATTTAGTGGACAAAGTCAGGATCATCAAGCTTTTTCAGAGTATGGGACAGTTGAGGGGCCATCTGCTGTATAAAGCTTCCACAGAAAATAGCTGCAGGTTTAGCATGAGAAGATTATTCTCAGTTTCTGCAAAAATGTCCCTTATTTTTCTATCTCTGTGACTTCGATGATGCAACCCCCTCAATCTAGAATGGTCTTTGACTGAACTCATTGAAGTTACATGTACTCAGATGAAATGCAAGAGTTCAAAATATGATTTCTTCTTTCTCCACCCTAAGCAGTTGCCTTGAGACATACTTTTTATCTGCTTTTCTTAGGCTTACATTTTCTTAAAAGATTTATCACTTTCTGAATCCTGCTAAAGTGTGCCTCTTTGATTTCCTCATCTAGAAGTTAAGTTTATTAAAGACAAGCACAATACTTTGCAAACATATATTGGTACATACTGGTTGAAATTATGTGTCTATTTTAAGTAATAATTAAATAATACTTAATAATAATGATTAAAACTGCAAAATGTATGATTTTTCAATATTTTGATCAACACTATTTTACTTAAAATATATCTTTATTTCTAATAAGTATCCATAAAAAGGGACAAATTGGTGCAACAAAGTTGCTTAGAACCACCAATTGCAGGTTTTCAATACTTATAGCTGTCATTTTTAAAACTGTTATTTACTGGATCCAAGCTTAATTTATTAAACCTTCAGGGTCAGAGACAATGCAGTGTTACTTATTGATATATCCCTTATATCTTACAGAAGACTTTAAATGGAAAGATCTCAGAAAATATTTGTTTTACAAATGAACAAATCTAAGTTGTTTTCATGGTTTCCTCTTATCTATGTAATATCATAGATTTCTCTTTTTTTTTGTTTTGTTTCGTTTTGTTTGTTGTTTTTTGTTTTTCAAGACAGGGTTTCTCTGTGTAGTCCTGGCTGTCCTGGAACTCACTCTGTAGACCAGGCTGGCCTTGAACTCAGAACTCTGCCTGCCTCTGCCTCCCAAGTGCTGGGATTAAAGGTGTGCGCCACCACCGCCCGGCTATATCATAGATTTCAAATGTGATAGATTAAGAAATAAATTTTATCCTATGTTAAATATCTCATAGTTGATGACCAGCAAGAAATTGAAATTTAATCTGCCTCATCTGTTCTTACTTTATCCTAGTGTTTTAATTTTAAGTTCCCAATTTTATGTGCTTTAGTGATGTCCCCTAAGCACAGTGTCCTACCTGCTTAATCGTCTCCAAGGTCTCCGGGTTAACTTTTGTGATAAAGTTTGTCTCTGTGCATGCATAATAATCTTCTCCCACTGGGTATATATTTACAAGGGCATTGTCAGTAACCTCTACTCCTCGAAAGTAAGAAAAAAACCTGCAGAAGCAAATAAATTTTGCAGTTCAGTAACTTTTAAACTATATGAACAAAAAGTGGCTGATATAAAACACAGTTTGATTTCACTAACCTGGAAAATATATTCTTGCAGGGGTCTGGGAAAGCACAGGTGCCAAATTCTGTTATGACAATCCTCTTCTCAGTCATTGCACGGACATAAGCATCAGTGCGGATGAATCTGGAGAACATTGAGAAATAAGTAGGCTATCCACTCAAGACACATGAAGCTGGGAGACAGTGCGTTTGTATCAAGTTGGAATCATGAATTCCCACTCCCAAAATGAGAGAACTGTCAGCTCCTTTTATTGGGGAAGACCCCAAAAGAAAAGAGCTTAAATTGAGTCTTCTCAACTTAACAGTGATTGATAGGGAAACTGAGGCAAAAAGTTAAGTAGTTAATATATGTGATTGTGACATTGGCCAGAATTAGATAAGTGTCCCATACCATGGTGGGTAGTTTTTGTCAACTTGACATGAACCAGAATTCCTCAGGGAAAAGAAAACTTTCATTGAAAAGATACCTCGATCAGATTTCCTGTAGGCAAGTCCATGGGCATTTTAACAAATTAAAGATTGATGCAGAATGGCACCACTACTGGGCAGGTAATAAAAGAAAACAGGCTGAAGGCTGGGGTGATAGCGCACCCATTGAGATTATTGAATGCTCTTACAGAGGACTTGGATTCAATTCCCAGCACCCATGTTGTTGGCTCACAACCATCTATCTATAACTCTACTCACAGGATATCTGACACCATCTTCTGGTTTCTGCAGGCACTGCATAAATGTGGTGCACATATATACATGCAGGCAAACATACACATGAAATAATATTTCCAAAATTTTTTTTAAGAAATGAGAGAGAGGTAGAGAGAAGGAGGAGGAGGAAAAGGAAGAGGAAGAGGAAGAGGAGGAAGAGGAGGAGCTAGGCAATGTTCAATAGTATTTAATATTCCTTCATGGTTTGTGCTCTACGCCCTGATTCCTTCCTGCCTTGGCTTTCCCTGGTGATGAACTGTTAAGATGAAATAAATACCTTGCCTACTCAAGTTGACCTTGGTCATGATGTTTATTATAGACATAGAAAACAAACTAGAACACGTGGTTATTTCACAAATGTAGCTCATCACATTATAAGACACAGTGTGATGGATTATATTTCTTTCATCTCTTTGACATTGTGTTTTTCTTTAATTTTAGAATTTATTCTATATTATAAATTAGTGTTTATTGAATTTTATCTCTTCTGCAGGCTGATCTGTGAGCCATTTCCTAGACCACCTGGAAAATGCTACTTGAGGCTTGCCATATGGAGGGCAAAATAAATTTTGGTTTTGTGCTTTTATAAAGAGGAATGTATATGAAAGTATACATTGGAAGTTATATAGAATCTTTGTCTGAAATCCAAAATTGCTTTCTTAGAAAAATTTATGCTTGGCAGTCCCTGTCTCTCTTTTGTCACAGTTCAAATCCTATTTTCAGTCTCCCCTTACTCTTCCTTTGATGTTCCTTCAAAATGCTTGAAACTCATGGTGATCATACCACTAACAGGTCTGAATATTCAAGTAGGAATCAGGGTATTTACTGTGTTGTTATGTGGGCTTCTTAGAATGATGGTTTTAGCAATAACTCTTTGTTGTTGCTATTAATAAAAATATTATTACTACCAATATGTGTGTGTGTTATGCTTGCATGTAAGTCTGTGTACTACATGTATGCCTGTTGCCTACAGAGACCAGAAAGAGCATCAGATCCCCTTGGTCTAGAGTTAAAGACAGTTGTGAGCAGCAGCTGCCATGGTGGTCAGAATTGAATCCTGGGTCCTCTGTCTGTTGAGTCATTGTTCCAGCCCTTTAGCAAATAACTCCTTAAAATTTTTCTCTTTCTCTCTTTCTGCCTTTCTCTCTGTGTCTCTCCTTTCACTTCTCCTCACTTCTCTATCTAGTGTTTTTGTGACATACTTTGTCCTGCTCTCCTTTGTGGAATCCTTTCTGGGAAAGCCCAGTCCTTATAAATTTTTAAACATTTGTGTGTGTGTGTGTGTGTGTGTGTGTGTGTGTGTGTGTGTGTGCGCACATGCATGTGCATGAGCGCAGGAGCTAAAGAATGCATACAGAGTTCAAAGGAAAACTGGTTTGAGGTAGTTTTCTCCTATTATATGGGGATTGAATTAATGTAAGGCTTAATGGCACCTACCTTAACCTTCTGAACCATCTTACCAGTTGCTTTCTCGGACCTTTCTGATGCTAAAAAATGAAAGGAACCTATATAACCCAGTAGTTTCATAGTCACAATAGTAATAACAGCTTTTGTTTTTACTCCATTATTACTATGAGTTACATATTTTATTCTCATTTAGTCATGGGTTGATTCTATAGAGAAGACTCTACAATTTCTTTTATTTTATAGGTGACAAAATAATTAGAAGCCAATAATTCCCTGCCAGATGTCATCAGTCAAGACAAAATGGTGCCTAGGGGATTCAGGATTTGAAGACAGTCATGTTTGGATCTGAGCTCTTGACTCCCATTATCTCATTTTAGCATTTTCAGGTGAATGTGCAAATATACATACTTAGCTAGACCATGAAGAAAGAAGAAAGAAATGAGTTTAGAGGTCTTCTCTGGGTTCATGAAGGTGAAAGTTCAAACAGGAGGAGAACTGAGATAGGCTCTAGTCTGGTGAGGTCGGTCATGGAACAAGTGCTGACTTACCTCCTGTGGTATGTGACATGGCCCTCCTTAAAGTCAAATTTATGCAAAAGGGCTTGTCCATCAAACAGGTGATAGAAAGGCTCAGATCCAACTTCAAAGAGCCCAGGCCCACATCGAAGGAGACTGCCAGTGAGCCAGAGGGGAATCCTGCCTGCAGTAAAGTGAGACATCAGGTGGAACTACTTACTAAATTTTCTAGGTGCCTGTCTATTTGTCATTTGTCAGCTTACCTCTGGATAGAACATCAGTTTTTCTTATGCTATTTGGTGGATAAAAAAGTACAGGGATAGACTTAAGAGCAGGAGTCAAAATACTAAAACTAGGTGTCCTGATTTAAAAAAAAATACAACAAAAACAAAACAAACAAACAAAAAATCACCTCATTTTTTTTTTTGAGACAGGATTTTTTGATGGTCTATGTATGTTCAGTTAAACAGACCAAGCTGGCCTCACATCCCTGCCTCTGTGTTGTCAATGCTGAAATTAAAGATGTGCAGTATGATACCCATCTAGAAGAAACCTTTTAAAGGAAACAACAAGAATGTTGGCTAGTTTTTAAGGTCTAAAACTCCAATTTATCTTGAAATTTGAATGATTACACTTTGATGAAATTTGATCTTTGTGGCAGATAAGGCACAGGGATGGATTCAGATGCAGAATATCCTCCTGCTTTCTCTAAGAGTCTTTATTTTCTCATAAAAAAAAATGAAGGATACCAAGACTGTTATTGGGGATTTCCATCTTCCACAATGAGGCTTGATTAGTACTCTCATCCCTAGAAAAGTACATGTTTGCTTAATCCTTACCAGGTCTTTATTTTAAAATGAATGGATTCTTGTTTACATATTAAGTTCAACCACCAAGCAGACATTAAATAAAAACTATAAAACAATATTTGCTTTGATTGAAAGTTAATGTTTGATACTAAACCTTGATTATAATGCCATCATCTAGTTGAGGAGTGTTTACTTCTCTCCTTGTCTTTTGTAGAACAGAAAACAGAGGAAAGATTTGCCCAACCACTGACATTTTCATATAGCATCCTGTTATATCCAGCAAGGCATGAGTCACATGAAGTCTTTGGACAGAGTTAATGATATTAACAGTGGCTCCTGTCTATTGTTTACTTGGTGTCTGATACGAGATGAGTTATTCTATCTAAATTACCTTAGTCTTGATAATATCCCCACAAAATAAATGTTGGATTTTAGAAAGTGAAGGAATTGAAGTCTAAAAGTTTTTAAGCTACTCATAAGATTCACAGACATTGAAATAATAGGAACAATGCTGTCATCTGCAAGTGCTTCTGATGTAACAAGCATGACACTCTTCATTGCAAATCTCTCAGACACTTGTCACTAGGCTCTCTTAAGATTTTTGTGGAACTTAAAAGACATTTTCTTTATGGTAGGCACTGAACAAGTTAGTGTCATATTGAAGATGACAAAAGTGTAATCTTTATTCTCAAGGAATTTCAGTTAAATAACATGTATTTTCCGATAGAGGGCTAATATCCAGTATATACAAAGAACTTAAGAAGTTTGACTCCAGAGAACCAAATAATCTTCTTTTAAAAAATGGGGAACAGAGCTAAACAGAGTATTCTCAACTGAGGAAACTCGAATGGCTGAGAAGCACCTAAAGAAATGTTTAACATCCTTAGTCATCAGGGAAATGCAAATTAAAACAACCCTGAAATTCTACCTTACATCAGTCAGAATGGCTAAGATCAAAAACTCAGGTGACAGCAGATGCTAGTGAGGATGTGGAGGAAGACATACACTCTTTCATTGCTGTTGGGATTGCAAGCTGGTACAACCATTCTGGAATTAAGACAGGCAGTTCCTTAAAAAATGAGGACCTATCTACACCACTCCTGGGCATATACCCAGAAAATGCTCCAACATGTAATAAGAACACATGCTCTACTATGTTCATAGCAGCCTTATTTATAATAGTCAGAAGATGTAAAGAACCCAGATGTCCCTCAACAGAGGAATGGATAAAAAAAAAAAAAATGGCATACTACTCAGCTATTAAAAACAATGACTTTGTAAAATTCACAAGCAAATGAATAGAACTTGAAAATATCATCCTGAGTGAGGTAACCCAGTCACAAAAGAACACACACACGGTATGCACTCACTGATAAATATCTATTAGCCCAAAAGTTTGAAATACCTGATATAATCCACAGACCATGTGAAGCTCAAGAAGAAGGAAGACCAAAGTGTGGATGCTTCAGTGCCTCTTAGAAGTGGGGACAAAATACTCACAGGAGAAAATATGGAGATAAAGTGGGGAGCAGAGACAGAAGGAAAGACTATCGAGAGACTGTCTCGCCTGGGGATCCATCCCATATACAGACACCAAACCCAGATACTATTTTGGATGCTGGGAAGTGCTTGCTGACAGAAGCATGATATGGCTGTCTCCTAAGAGGCTCTGCCAGAGCCTGACAAATACGAGGTGGATGCTCGCAGCCAACCATTGGACTGAGGGCAGAGTTCCTGATGGAGGATTTGGAGAAGGAATGAAGGAACTGAGGGGGTTTGCAGCACCATGAGGGGAACAACAGTATCAACTGGCCAGACCACCTGGAGCTCCCGGGGACTGGATCACCAACCAAAGAGTACACATTGGAGGGACCCATGACTCCCGCTGCATATGTGGCAGAGGATGGCTTCATTGAACATAAGTGGGAGGAGTGGCCCTTGGGCCTGAGGAGGTTCGATGCCCCAGTGTAGGGGAATACCAGAGTGGGAAGGCAGGAGTGGGTGGGTGGGTGGTGGAGGAGAAGGGAGGATGGGATAGGGGGATTCCGGAAGGGAGACCTGGAAAGGGGATAACATTTGAAATGTAAATAAAGAAAATATCCAATGAAAGGAAAAAAAGTAACATGTATTTATATTGAGGAAGTAAGATTGAAGGTAAATGAGGGGAGATGATTTTTTTTATGGTTTTATTTTTTGTTTATCAAAACAGGATTTCTCTGTGTGGTCTGGGCTGCCCTGGTACTCATTTTATAGACCAGGCTGGCCTCAAACTCATGGAGACTTGTCTGCCTATGTCTTCTGAGTGCTGGGGTTGAAAAGTCTGTACCATTATCTCCTGGCAGGAGATGAGTTGTAATATCAAAACTTGAAGTTCAAAAGTAACATCAGAAGCTATTCTCAAAGCCCTGGGTGTCTTAAATCTGATTCCTCCCTCATCTTATTCTTCATTTTTCTCCTGAGTTCAGATCCTTACAATCTTTTAAAAAAATTATTCCCTCTATGTACATGTATAGGCATATGCCAAAGCAGGCATGTGGAAGTCAGAAGACAATTTGCAATTGGGCTGGCCAAAACTCACTAGCCACACTAGACTGGTATACAGGTTTATTTTATTTTTTATTATTTTATTTTATTTTATTTACTGAGAGACCTAAATGAATATGAAGCCTCAGAAAAATGATCTTGACAGAAAAGAAAGCTTTCAGAAGAGTCAAACTATGGTAGCTTGAACCTAGTACTCTGAGGATAAAGCAAGAAAAGTGTCATGGTTTACACTAACCTAGGCTATACAAAAAGATGCCAGTTTAGAATTCACAATCAACAATCAAGCTAAGATCAATGAGACCAACCTGTGACATGAGCTGTTAATGGTGAGGACAGTTCCTCCACAGTTTCAAATAGTTTCTTGTAGCCACCAGCAGGGTGTTCAATTCTGAAATGTGGAGGTTATTAGAAAGAAGCACAGATTGATTCTCAAAGTATTCTGGGGTAGGGGGAATGGAGGGGTAGAGGTAGTGCCTCTGTTTTGGAGAAAGGTGTTTTAAGGACTCCTTCCAGATCACCTGCAGCCCAGCTCGCTTAGAGTTTTATGAGGTGCTGTTCAGACCCTTCCTTTCATGTCAAAGAGAATATTGCCACTTTTAATAAAAATGGCCATATTGTCCAAATCTTACTTTATGTTTCATTCTTCTGAAAGAGTATCAGTTAATCTGGCTGTATTCACTTCTATTCCTAAATTGTGACACAAGATTCTTTTCAAGAACTACCTGCCTAGAGACACCCAGCTGAGACACTGCTGACCTTCTTATGGACTCACTCATTCACATAAAATGAGATCAGCATTCAGAGTCAGGTCCCCACTCTTTGTTATTCACCATATTGTGCTATTAGTTCTTCCCATCATCTCATGTCTCTACCAGTCCTCAAGAACTATAGTACTTTCAAGAGGAAGATTGAAAGATTCAGGTTCTATACTTGTTTGTGTGTGCCTATTTATGTCTTGTCTTTGCTTCCATTTTATAACTTCTTAAAGCATAGTCCTAAATAGCTAGATCTTCTAATTCTAACTACATTTTATTATGTACTTATTATTAGACGCTTTGTAAAAAGAATTTCATATTGTACTAAAACATCTAAGTCTCTCAGCAATACAATAGGGTAAGTAGTATTTTGATATCACTTCTGGATTTGGAAAACCTTTAAAAGTTAAGTAGTTTAGACTTTAAAGCATATGTAATTTGCTGAAGCCACACAGGTAGGAAATGATTAGGCAAGATTTGAAATTCCTATCTGTGTTCATAACTGCCTCCCAGGCCCATTGCAAGTCATACAAACCTCACCATCATCTAAATGTAAATTTTGTATGTTCTGTTCCCTGCAGAAAGAAGTATTTCCAGCTAGGCCCAAGAGCTGTCTTAAGCAAGCCATAACCTAATACTATCGTTTTAGAATATCCTGAAATACCCTATTTACCATTCCAAAGTAATGATAGAAGCTCTCTCAGAGATACTTACTGGATAGACATTTTCTTCTAGTGAAGAAATGGATGAATTTGATTGAGAGAGAGTTCTGGTACAAGTTGTAGGATGAGGAAGCAAGTTCTTAGCCAGGGCTTTTTTGTATGCAATCTAATCCTTCTTAGAGGAGCCTGTGGCTCTGGGAACTCACTCCACCCCTCAGCTGATGGAGGGTAACAGAAGTGGCTTTCAGTACTTTAGATGCTTGCACATTATTTGGACCTGGTGTTTTCATAACAGTATTTTGGCTGTTTTCCACAGACTTGGATTCTTCCCAAGGAGAGGGAGAAGTGAGTTGGATGAAAAGGAGCCGTGTGGGCCTGCCATGGCAGTCCTGAGCTGACCTCAGTCATTACATTTTCTTGGTGTAAACCTCTGTCCACCCTTTCTTTGCTGTCATCGTTACTGTGATTCATTTACTCAATTATTAAAAAAATATTTATTATACGTTATCTAGAACTGGTTAGAGGAAGCACAGTCATTATCATTATGTTGCAACTGTCATGGTGAGAGGACACTATTTGATAAAATTTAGAAATTGTTAACATTAGAGGTGTATGGAGTGCTGTCATTGCATGTTTTAACCCGGCTATCCTTCTTTGGCACAGTCCAGTATCCAGGTTCTTTCAACAAAGCTGAGAACTTCAGCTGACATTTTTTGTTAAAGAGGAAACACTACATGTTCTTACTTATCACCACTGCTTGCCTGTTGTCCATTACTGTCCTGACCATTTCTTTTGTTCTGCACTCAGAGACTAAATAATGCCATTTTATTCACATGTCTGCACTCATATTAAGATAAGAGACAGCAATGATAGCATTTTCAGGAAAACTGAGGGATAAGTTTAAATTTGATAAATGGTTATGACTGCTTTTCCTTAAATAGCAAAGCAGTATACAGCAATCAATCCAAGTACTCAGAAGAACACTAGGAACTTTCCCAGCTTGCTTGCAGCAGGGGCACAGGCCCAAGTATAGGCAGAAGAAGATGGTGGTGGTAGCACCCAGCACCTGGCCTCACTGGATGTTCTGCTCATTCATGATAGTCTGAGAACACTTTAAGACACTATGTAGAGGAAGTTAGGTAGTAACTGTACAGTTAATTTCTAAAGCTCCACCTTTTAACTATTCCAGAGATTATGTTAGCTACCTAATAAACTATTTGTGTACTTCTTTACTTAGTTATATTTGGTTTCACCATTTGCAACTGAGGGTTCTATAATGTGATGGTGGTACTCAGGAAGGATGACTCTATTGGCTTAGGAAGTCCTAGAAGAAAAATAGATCAATCTGAACTAGAAAGACTATATAAAGGCCAGACAAAGAGCAAGAAATACAGAGTGCATGCCAAGCTTGAGAGTTTATAAAGTTTAGATGTGAGTGTGATTCAGTGAACTAGAAAGAGGGGAAACTTGTACAGGCCTTTTTTTTCTTCTACTTGATATAAGCAAGAGTTATCTGAGAGGAGAGAACAATAGATAAAATACCTCTATTAGACTGGTCTGTAGGTAAGTCTGTAGGGCATTTTATAAATTAGTGATTGACATGACTGGGCACAGCCCATTGTGTGTGAGCCACTAATTAATAGGTAGATAGTCCTGGGTGCTATGAGAAAGCAGGCTGAACAAGCCATGAAGAACAAGCTAGTAAACAGCACCCCTTCATGGCCTCTCCTTTCATTCCTGCCTTCATATTCCTGACTTGAGTTCCTTCTCTTATTTACTTCAGTGAATGAGTGTGACCTGAAAACTGTAAGATTTCACATTCTCCCCAAGTTGCTTTTGTTCATAATGTTTTATCACAGCAATAGAAACTTAACTAAGACACTTGTCTAGAGATAAGGGCAGGTTTAGTTTGTAGAACTTTGTCTCATATAAAGAAATTAATAGCTCTTCATGAGAAAAAGTTTTACTGAAGAATTACATGATTTACCTTGCATTTTAAAAGATCACTTATGGTCAATATATTGTAATGGGCATTTGTAATAGATAAATCAAAGGGAGGAACAGATCAAGCAAAGGAAGACTAAAGGAAGATGACGCACATAGAAGAATACATCAGGGATGGATATACATGGTCAAATTAAAGAGCTATTTTAGAGGATGCCTGATCAAGGTTTGTGATTAGTAAATGTTCTGGGAAAATAAAAGGCCAAAGAGATGACCACTAGATTCTAGTATAATTCATTTGGACAGCCCACAGAGTATAAAGAGGAAGAGAGAGAGAGAGAGAGAGAGAGAGAGAGAGAGAGAGAGAGAGAGAATGAATGAATGGATGAATTTGATTGAGGTTATTATATAAGAACAGACTACTTAGAGAGGATCACTCAAGGGCCCTACATGAAGGGAGATTGATTTGGTTGAGTATAGGAAAGAGAGATATGAAGACAGAACACTGCTAAGATGAGGGCAGTATAAGGGAGTAAGCAGGTGAAAGGGTGTGTTTCAGGACTTCCTATCTCACTTTTACTGGATATCATTTTCTCCCAAGTCTTTCCTTGGGTAGCTTTATGGTTCATATCATAGTACTGAATACTTCCTAGGAAGCAAACATCTTAGTATTCCTGGTGCTCCTTCATGACTAAAATGTCTTTATTTGGTATTTCTTTGTTGGCTTTGGTATCTTGTGACTGAAGCCATGCATTTAAGAACGGGAACTAGTTGTTGTCGTTGTTGCTGCTGTTGTTGTTGTGTGTATGCTCTTTTGAATATTTTGTACCCTTTAAATTTCTATCTGTACAGATTCCAGAAATTAGCACCTTGAGGAATATATTTTCAAAAGTAAAAATCATTGTAAGTCATTCCTGAAAGGTTTATAAGTTAAGAATTCATCTGTGTTAAGTTAGCATGCTTAGATAAAGTCAAGATGAAAATTAGTTTCTATCCTCTGGGCTGGTGGTGTAGGTTCGAATTTGATTTGAGTTTATTATATGAAAAAGAGTTCACTAAGACAAGTACCTATAATCTAAGGTACTCGAGAGGCTGAAATAAGAAGATCCTAAGTTCAAGTGAGCCAACTTATTAAGACACTCACCTCCAACTCAAAATAAAAGTAGATGGGACTGGGGATGTATCTTAGTGGTAGATTGGTATGTGTGAGACCCCAACTTTATTCCTTAGTACCTCAAACAAATTACTCCCTTCTCATACACATATGAAACCTTAGAAAACAATAACAAAAACATTCAGCCATGCCTCCAAGGCTGAATTTCTGAGGATACTATATTGAATTCTGAGTCAATCAGATGTAAGCATGGAAATATGCCAAGTCCACACCCAACATCAGGATTGCACTAAGGCCTTGTGGATTCCAGACAAGCACTTACCACTGAGTTATATCTCCAGCTCTGCAAAGGCACTTTTTATTTAGTTATTTTAGCCAAAAGTGCTAATATAAATATCAACTAATACCTGACAATGTACACTTTCAGGAGATTTGAGTTTATATCTGTTTTGTACATGTACACCTATTTTGTCATTGGTATAAAGTTAAAGATCAGCTGTACTCATTCTCCCATAGTGTCATTTTGCCTCTTTGCCCATAAAAATCCAGCTATAGAACTCTCTAGAAGCCTAAATTGATCTTTCTCCAAATGTATTACTAGTTTTTTCTACCCATCCTCTCCTCTTGTTAGCTCTCCTAACTTTTTATTCCTTCGTAAAACAAGATGTTCATGTTTAACTATATAAGATATTTTATTTTGGTATATTCGGTATATTAATCAAACTAATATTCCCTGAATTAAAGTAGAAAAGGCTTTCCATAAAAAGATACTATACTTCCTAGGTAATGTTATTCATGCAAATAAAATTGAACTTGCTGTTTTGTCTTGGCTACAGACAGATGTGACTCATAGTGGGGAACGAAGACTATGTTCTAAAAGCAGGAATGATGCTAGAGGGTGATGAGCAGAAAAATGGTTTTGATTTGCAAACAAGCCACTAACAATTATCTATATCTGAAGAGAAATGCAAGTGTCGGACTATGATAAAGCAATTCACGTTGGAAACAAGCTTGTGGAACTAAGGTGGTTTACAGGTGGAAACTATAGAACTTGCGTTATAGATTTCTCTATCTGAGCTTTAGAAAAATGAGTGAAAGACATCACTTTCCAGTTGTCAGTACTGTAGCATCAGTTCAATATTAAATGTCAGTGCCAACTAACAGTTAAGAGGGGTAATTGGCTGTGTAGATCTGCTGACATATCTGGACTTGCCCTTATAACCAGAATTTGTAATAACCTGTTGACTGATCTGGGTCTTAGCTGAAATAGGTGGTGTGAATCCACTTTGCTAAATGTGTCTCCCCAATAAGAGGCCAGCCTATGCAATATCCTTGCCTAGTAGAGATGAAATGAATGTAAACATAAGATCTAGGCACAAAACAGATCCAGTCATGTAGGCAGTGTTATATTTAGGGAATTACCACACACATTCAAAACTTGTTTATTGAATGTAGTTAGTAGACTCTGAAACACTGCTTTTTATAAACTAAGCAGGAAAAATGTTTATAAATGAATGCTTAAGAATTTGGCTTCTTTCTGCTAAAGAATTCAAAATATCTTACTTAAAATCTTGATTATACTTGGATTTTAATTAATCAGCTCTTGAGTCACACTCTTGAAAAGGACAAAAAATGATTCTGAGTCCTTCTTGTTGGCTTAGTGGTGGCTCAGCCATGAAAGGTCTTATTTAGGGAACTTACTCTTGTAAGTTCCCAGGCCCTGTCAATTATGTGACAGAACTGGTTCATTAGATGAAAGAACTTTAAATATGGCTTAAAACCACTTAACTCCCGTCTGTAGGCATCAAACAAAGAGTTATTCTGGTATGATTAAGAATCTTGGTGATGATGGTACAATTTACAGAATTTTTTTTATTACTTGTTAGGTCTTTTTCACAAGTAGAAGAGTGGGTTACCAAACAGAAGACAGAAGTTAATAGAGTTGTCCATATTATATGTTTATTATTTGTTTTGTTGTTGTTTGTTTCTTCACTTAGAAATTTTCCTGAAGGCAGTGGTTCTGTTATATGTCACTGTAGCAAAAACCTCGTTACTTAACAATAATATTAGATATTTTGGGACACCATAAAAGACCTTGCTTTTTAATTTGAACTTATGCTTTTTTTGGTAAATACTTACTAGTGTATTCAAAGAAATTTGACTTTTATGTACTCATCTTGTACCTATACACTTTTGAAACTCTTTATTATTTTTATTTTCTTTTTATAGATTTCATCAGAGAGTATACACAGATAATGTTGACTGTAAGTAAAGAGAGTTTTACTTCTTATTTTCCATTATTGATGTCTTTAATTCCTTCTCTTATTGCGCTGGTTGGAAATTCTAATATAGTGATCAGAAAGGACATCTTTTTGAATTCTTGACCTTAAGATTAAAGCATTGAGTCTTCCATTACTAAATCTAATGTCTTTTATGGATGTGCTCTACATCAGTAAGGGATTTTTTTTTTCCTACTGAGAATTTTTAAATAGGAATACATTCTCTAATTCTTTTTTGAAATGTGTATAATACAGTTATAGTAAATATTTTAGTGTATCTACATGTTAATTAAAATGTTTTTGAGACAGGGGTTTCTCTGTGTAACAGAACCCTGGCTGTCTTGGATTCACTTTGTGAATCGGATTGGCCTTAAACTTACATAGAGCTGCCTCTGCCTCCTGAGTGCCAGGATTAAATGTGTGTACCACCATGTTACATGTTAATATTAACATATCAGTTCTAGTTCACTGTTTATCAATTTTTGTTTTAATTATGCATTATATTGGCTCTTTGCATGTTTGGTAACTTTGGTTGGATAACAGACATTTCATTTTTTTTACTTCATGGTTGCTGAGTTTATCTGTACTCCTTGAGTAATTTTAAGCTCTTATCAGGTACTCCATGTATTTGAAATAGTTTGATATTTTAGGATTTCACTTAAAGATTTAAGAGGAACTAGAGTAGTATTTATTTTAATATTTACTTGGAATTTCAGTATTTGTATATATTTATATTTCAATACTGTATTTCTCTTGAGACTCTTGTGCTTTCAAACAATTTGTCCATGAAACATGGAGCATATTCTATTTAAAAAATCAGGACTGGAGAGACAGCTCAGCAGTTAAGATCACTTGTTGCTCTTCCTGATGGCCTGAGTTTAAT
This sequence comes from Rhabdomys pumilio, assembly GCA_030674055.1. Lineage (NCBI taxonomy): Eukaryota > Metazoa > Chordata > Mammalia > Rodentia > Muridae > Rhabdomys > Rhabdomys pumilio. Next base: position 259,206 of record JANHMN010000001.1, read on the forward strand.
CCTAGCATACATATGGTGGTTTACAACCATCTGTAACTTTAGTTCTAGGGTATCTGATTCTCTCTTCTGAAGTCTGTGAGATCTAGACACACATGTGGTACATAGACATACATGCAGGCAAACACTCACCTATAGGATAAAAAAAATCAACAAATTGTAATAAATATTAAAAAAAATTTTTTGTTCTTTTTTCACTAGCTAGTGGAAACAGGTACTGTCAAGGAGTACACTGTACAAGATCTATTGTATTCTTGTATAGACATTCTAATAATCTTTCTCCTGTAGATTTTAAACTTAGTCTCCTCAGCTCAGGAAGTTTGTTACTCTGTTTAAAAGCCTTCCAGGCACCAAAGTGTTGAAACTCAGGTAGGCATGGTAGGCATATCTGTAATTCTAGTACTCAGGAGGCTGAGGCTGGAGTATTGTGAGTTTCAGGTTCACCTGATTTATATTGCATGTTTGAAGCCAGATAGGGTTATATTATGAGATCCTGTCTCAACAAACAAATAAAAACAAGCAAATAGACAAGCACAGTGATTATATTACTGAATACTTTACTTCAATTAGTGATTATAGTTATTCATGGGTGGGTTAATGAGTAGTATATTGAAGATCACTGTCCTATTCTTTTAAAGTGTTTCAGAAAAGAGGGTAAATATGGCCTCTGGTGTTCTGTCTTGGCAGGTGTCTGGTTATTGTTGTAGCAGGAGGTATCTTGTCCATCTTTGGAAGTGGGAACTGAGATTATGGTGTTTTATGACTGAAATCATTAGGTGTGATACAGTGGTAGCAGAAATTTTGTGGTGTTGGAGGAGAAAAGAAAACAAAATAAAAATCTAGGAATGATCATTAGAAATTATCGCACACATTGTATGTATGTGTGTGTGTGTGTGTGTGTGTGTGTGTGTGTGTGTGTGTGTGTGTATGTGAGGAGACAGAGACAGAAAGAAGATAAAAAAGAGAAGGAGTGAGAGAGAGAGAGAGAGAGAGAGAGAGAGAGAGAGAGAATAATAAAATCTCTTCATCAAACGTTCTAGTAGGCAGATAGGAAAAAAAAAAAACAGCCAACCAAATATACCATGTGATCCATGTTACATTATTCACTGTTTCTCCATTACAGCACTTGGTACATTATTTTAGGTTATTAATTTGACTTCTCCAAGCATTCTGCCAGTTTTTATAGAAAGATTGGGATTCTTAGACTTTTATCCACATTGTATAGTACAATACAAAGCATATAGAAAGATCAGTGGATGAATAAATGACACATAATTTGTATCTTTATTCCAAGAATAATGCTCAAGAGAGTTATTTTGGATTAAGTTCTTAATCCTAATAGGAGTAGATATGTAATTATAACAATTAGTTCAAAAGTTAATATATGTTTTGCTGTGGTTTGAATGTGAAATGTCCCCCAAATGCTCATGTGCTGAAGGCTTAGTCATCCTGGTAGCAGAGTTTAGAGGTGAATGGATACTGAAGGCACTGATCTCATCAGTGATTTAACATTTCATTGATGAGTTCAAATTCGATGAGCTATTAGGAGATAAAACTTAGTTGGATAAGTAGATTATTGGAGGATTGTTTTTGACTAGTGTTTAGTCTCTGGACTCCTTGTATACTATATCTCTTTCTGCATTCTGGCTGCCATGAGGTGATCTGCAGTTCCTTTCTGTCATGATGGTTCTCCTTTACCACAGATCTAAAAGTACATGAGTCAAGTTATGATAAGCTGACATTTCAGAAACATATATCTTTCATCCTTTAAGTTGACTTTCTCAGCATTTTGTCACAGCTGTGGAAAGCTATTTTTTCAAAGTTTTAATACTTAACCTTTTATAATGATGATGTAAAGCTTTTTAAACTTTATAATTTTACATTTATAGAAAAAAAGGTAGCATTTCCTAAATTTTCACAGAAAAGCTAATTGTGTGTCCACTTGAGTAATATACAGTATAGTTATGGCATGGTAGAACAAAACCTAGTAACTGCTGTTGTGGACAATGATGTCAACAAGGTCCTTGATCTTTTTTTTTTTTGGATCTAGAACTGCCTGGAAGTGAAGATGAGTTAATACCTTTCATGTCCTTCTCAATGCTATTCACAATCAACAAAACTATAACTCAAATAAAGAAAAGATAAACCATTTTATAATACATGTATATCATATGAAGGTAATATGGTTGGTAAAGATAATTATTCTCTCCTAATGTGATGTATTTTAAAACTAACTGGTCTTAGGCCTACATAAGCACCTTTTTATTTTTTTTCTTTTTGGACTATCTTTAGCTCAGGACAAGCTATTCAAGTTCTGATTCAATACATGATTTAATACTGGTTTTCCCAAGAGGTTAATTTGGAAAACTCTGCAAGAGTAAGTATCTTCTTAGCCATCATCTGTAAAACAGTGTAACACTATTTGAAAGAGAGAAGAAAATGATGCCTAAGTGATAGAAATCTGTTTATCTTGCATACAGAAAAAAAAAAGCTGATGGTGGGGGAGATTAGTAGGTTTTAATAGCTTACCATGAAGACTTGATGAGCAGTTCAACTGCTGATAATAGCACAAAATGGCTTTGAAGCTGTGAGATACTCCAAGGAACTGCCATAATGTCTTTTCCTGGCACCTATCCCTGTATGGATCAATTCATATTGAATAAGAATTTTAGTATTTCTTTGTTTTGTAAATCCTACATAATCTTACTTTGCCTTAGTTAATCATAATGACTTAGTGATTATTTAGTGGGCCAATTATCCAAAGAATCTTGTCCTTAAAAATCACCTTGATCTGCTATGTTTATACTTCTAAATAAAAACTGTTTATACCTCACATATCTCCTGTTGAGTCAACTTCTTTTTTATTTTTTTTGAGAAAAAGTTTCTGAGAATCTTTATTACTTTCATTGTTTAAAGATATTTTAAATAAAAATTCTTTTTTTCTTTTAAAAATTTCTTTAATCTTTTTTTGCTTGTCCAGTCGTTATCCCTTCCCAGGTCTTCCCTCCAACAGTTCCTCATCCCATTCTTCCTTCCCCTCTCTATCTCCAAGAAGATATTCTGCACCCCAAAATCCACCAGCAGTCTCAACTAACCCGGACCCCTGAGATCTCTCAGACACTGAGCCACTCACCAGGCAGCATACACTAGCTGATACAAGCCCCCATGCCCCCAGCATATACAGCAGGGGACTGAGTGGTCTGGTGAGAGAAGATGCACTTAACCCTCAAGAAACTTGAGGCCAGATGGAGTGTCAAAGAACTTGACTTAGAGATTTTTAATTGTACTGGACCTGCATTTTGACTGTTATTTTCAAAAAGACCTCCCTTGGAAATAATCAGTAGAGTTAACATTTTGAAATGGAGTAAAAGTAGAAGCAGTGAGATTTCTTTGCATAAACATTTCATGAATGTTGTTAATTAAATAGGTAAAAAAATCATTCATGCAGTAAATAGATTACTAGACTCTGGAGGAACAGAGCATGAATGGGCATTCTGGCCTTCTCTTTCTCTCATATCCAAACTCAGATCAAATGGAAATTAGTAGTTGAGTTTAAATAAACAAATTTATTAACCAATCACATAGCAATACTATTGTAATTCAATAAAAACTTCAGTTATACCAATGACTTTTATTTTGTTTGAATAAATTGATTCTTAGAATATAAGGTCCTTTTCTTAAAGATGATTAGTCGAACCTCTCACTGTACATCTTAGGAAACTAAATGTCAAAAATATTATTTATGTAATCTCTTCATAAAAATCTAAGGACTGAGTTTCCAGAAACACTTACTTTTCTACATGGAAACCGTGTATCATGAATACTGAACTCAGTGTTTACTACTTTGTTACTAGAGCAGGCTATGGTTAAAGCCATCCTGGTTTAGACATGAACTTTCTAACAGTTTATAGTGTGTATATGACCGTGAGTTTTAAGTTTGGGATAGAGATTGAAGATGTCTTGGTATAAACTTCAGTTTTCAGATGAAGAAACTGTTACCCAGAGAGGTTAAAAATTTGAGAGGTAACTCAATAATGAAACCAAAACACATCAGAAAAAGGACAAATGTATGTCGTTTTAAAAAAGGATTCATGTATGTTTCTCATGAGAACAGTCTATCTTAACTCTAGAGATGACTGTTTTGCCAGATAGGTTCTTCCTGTCCTGCATATTCCTGATGCTTGTGAGCAAAGTCAGAGGCTGCTAGACCAAAGGATCAAATTTATTTAATTTTTTAAAAAGAACTGTGTACTTACAAAATGCTTCCCCCTTTCCCTCCAAATTGTGTGACAAATTAACTCCACAAAAATAGGGTCCCATTTGTCCTGTTTTTCACTTATGCCTGGCATGACCTTGAACACCATTGGGCTAACTCAGTGCATCAACTCATTAGAACAAAAAAAAAAGCATATTAGAGTTGTTGAGGAGTTTACAATAGGCCGCGGTTTCTCTCTTTGGATTGTCATGTGAACTCTCTTTGTGCAGAATGCTGTTTTAAGCTCTGGAGATATGGCAGCCGACAAAAGCAGATTCCTATTTTCAAGGTGAGTTTTAATTTTTATTTGTTCTTAATACAATACAAACTTGTTACCTAATTTTTCTGGAAATCAGCTGGTTATAATAATTAATGGAGTTTTAGGGCCAAAGTCCTCCCTTTGGGAGTCTCAGCAGAGTATAATAGGCTACTAAGTGGGCTATTAAAGGGGCTGGGGAGATGGTTCAGCGGTCAAGAGCACTGACTGTTTTTCCAGAGATGCTGAGTTCAAGTCCCAGCAAACATGGGTCACAATCATCTGTAATGGGATCTGATGCCCTCTTCTGGTCTGTCTGAAGACAGCTACAGTGTACTCACATATATAAAATAAATCTTATGGGTGGGAGAGGAGAGGGAAGGAGAGGGGAGGGGAAGGGAGGGAAGGAGAAGGAAGTAGTGGGGTAGGGTACTTGGGGAACCACTAGAAAATCCCAGACGCCAGGATTCAAGAGACTCCCAGGACCCAATTAGGATGACATTAACCGAAATACCCAACAGTAGGGAGCTAGAACGTGAGGATGGCCTGGGGCCACCCAACCATCTAAAATAATCGATGTCTGAAAGCCAGTGTGCTTGTGCTTTCAGACAGGAGCATGATATGGCCTCTGAGAGGCCATTACCTGACTAAGACAGATGCCGCAACCAACCATTGGACTGAGCTCAGGACCCCCATCTGGAACAGTTAAGGGAAGGGCTGAAGAATCTGAAGAGGATTGCAACCCCACTGGAAGAACAATAGTATCAATTAACCGGACCCCTCAGAGCTTCCAGGGACTAAAGCACCAATCAAAGAGTATATACATGGGCCAGTCCATGGCTTCAGCTACATGTGTAGAAAGGATTGCATCATCTGGCACCAGTGGCAGTGGAGGTGCTTGGTTCTGTGGAGGCTTGATGCCCCAGAGAAGAGGGATGCTAGAGGGGTGAGGTGGGAGTGGGTGGGTGGGGGAGCACCCTTTTAGAGGCAAAGGAGAAGGGGATGGTCTGGAGAGACTGGGAAGGGGGATAACATTTGAAATGTGAACAAATAAAATGATTAAAAGAAAAAAGTAAAAAACAAAATTTTAATCAGTGTAAAGTTAGTCCTAACGTATATTTGAATTTCTTAGAAAAAATATGCTTAAAGAGAGGAATATTTGTGAAGACCAGAGAAAAGAGATATATGATCAATGTGGTTTCTGTGGGAGAATTAGAGATAGGATCCAGTGACCTTCAAGCCAACTGCAAGTTACTGACACTTATAAAACAAACAAACAAAAAAAAATGAGGTGGACTCAAGAAAGAGTCCTAGAACTTGCGAAACTGAAATTCAGGTACTGGTCTGCTAGACTACACCTTGATCAGGACTGTATATTATGCAAACCTCTTGCCCTCTGCCCAAATTCTTCCTTTGGTTAAACCTGAAGTTCATGCCTGAAGCATAAAAGAGAATTTGGGGTTGTTGAATCTCTATATGTTTTTCTGAATGTGAATGAGAAATTGATTAAATTTCTTATTCTGTCTTTAATTTTTTTTAAATCTTTGCTTGTCTCTTTAGCTGGTGTACTGGAATGGGTTGTTGAACCTTGTACTTTCCAGAACAGGAACTTTGGCCTGAAGATCTGATTACAGCCCTGTTTCATACCTTCTGTCTCTGACTCTGATCTTCCTGACCTCCTCTAATAATAAATATTAAGATTGTAGTAGGTCCACCCAGATAACCAAGATAATGCTCCACCTCAGTGAGGAATTTCCTCATATTTATAGTCTTGTTATATATTTTTTCTTTTTTCTTTTTTTTACATTTATTTTTTATTTTTTTCATTGGATATTTTATTTACATTTCAGATGCCATCCGCTTTCCCCATTTCCCCTCCCTAGAAAACCCCTATCCCGTACCCCCTTTTCCTTTTTGCTTTTATACAATATTTTTAAATGTTAATCAAAGGCTTTATAAGTATGGTAATGCTCAATCAGAAGTGTAACTCAATACCCAACCTAGATATATAACCTATCTTTGACTGGTGGAGACACGTGAACATCTGCCTCCACGCCCCCCATCTCTCTCTCTCTCTCTTTCTCTCTCTCTCTCTCTCATCACCTAGCTTCTCCTCTTCATCTTCTTCTCTCCTTACTCCATCTCTTCCTCTCGGCGCTCCTTCCCCCTTAGCTCCTCCTACATATCACCCTTCCTGTTAAAATAAAACTCTTCTCTCAAAATACAATTAGAGCATAATGATTCCTATTTGTACCAGTGAGGTACAAGATAGTCTTAATACCCAGTCCATCATTTCGTTGACTAACCAGAACCTCTGTCTTCTCTCTTGACTAAAACACTTAGTTTTGAACCTGGCTTTTTTCTTGACTTTAGATTGAATGTCAGCTGAAAACCATCCACTCAGATCTTTTCTCTCAAAGTAAATAGCCAGGATTGGCTATGAGACTACAGGTCTTCAACACCGTCAGAAATCCAGAATGACTGAGTTAACTGAAATTATGGGAAGCACTAAGCATAGCTTCTAAAATTTAGCCAATTTATAGAGACTGCTGAACACCTGGACAGCCCCTATACTACCGAATGTTGGAGCATCAAATCTTCAGCTTTCTGGCCCAGAATCATCTGACAGATCTTAGTGATGCAGAATTATTAAGGGCTGATTACTCTGTCTAGGCAGATATAATCAGATGACTATTCTGAGAGTGTGTCCTTTTCTGGACAGTAATTTGTCTGTAGATGGAAAGAGGCAATTCTTGCCTAGTGGCTGTCTCACCACAACTGGAGTAACTCCAAGGATGCTCAATTTCTTCTTAGAATCCAAGACAGGAAGCTGTCAGGAGCAGATAGGTCTCTAATCAGAATGAACATTAACATAGAAATATTTGTGACGTCAATTCTATGGATATCTGACGTTTTGAAATCCAACTATCCATGTAAGGTAACCTAGACTGTTGTCTGTTAACTTCTCTCAGTTATTTCTAAATAAAATATAAAAAACACCCTAACAATAAACTCAAAGCCATGAATTTGCTATAGTCCCTTAAGTCACAGGCTAACCATCTCAAATCAGTTAAAAAAGCTGAAGAAGGACTAGGTCTAAGCCTTGTATTCCTAAATGTGTTATACAGGCACAATGCCCATGAGAGTATCAATATCCATCTCACTTATATCAATAGGAAGCTCGTACCAATGAAAACTTTAAATTTGAAATCCAAGTAAATTCTGTACCATTTAAGAAATTATAATTTCATCTTGATACTAATTATACAGATTTCTACCAATAGGTTATGGCTATGCCATAAATCCTAGCTAATCCTCCCTGTTCCAACAAAACCACTACTTTTCCCCAAAAAGACAGCCCAGTATTAACCACCTTAGTCACCAAGCCCAGGGAATAGGGGCGCTGACTCTTCTTTAACTTCTTCAAGCTGATTATGGGCGTTGAGATATTAGAAGAGGGGTGGGGGAAGAATAAATTGAGAAGCCTCTGACACTGTGTCTTCACTGCATCCAGATGGAATTCCAGGACATCTGAGGTTTGAGCAGGTCTGTTCATTTTGCTTGATGAGTAGATACATCAAGGCTGTGTATTCTGCAATATACAATTCTCAGAACAAGTTTTAGTATCAAGAAAAAAATTTTTTTTCCTAGAGGGCTGACATTTTTTCAAAGATGTTGGTTCTAACAACTTTTCTTCCCCCCCCCTTTTTAAAATTGGTTATAATATTTACATTTCAAATTTTATCCTCTTATCCCATTTCCCCCACCACCCAGGAACCCCTTATTCCATCACCCCTCCTTGTGCTTCTATGAGAGTGTGACTTCCCAGTTTCTATGGTGCTGTTTCCATTAACATAAACTGCCTCCTAAATTTCTAAATCCTTCCATTTGTGTTATTAAATCTCTTATTTTCTTTCTTTATTTTATTTTTCTCTTTTTTCCATCTCTCTCTCTTTTTTTAAATTGGGTATTATATTTACCTTTCAGATTTTATCCCCGTACCCCACTTCCTCCTACCACCCAGAAACCTCCTATCCCATCCCCCCTCCTCATGCTTCTATGAGGCTGTGCCCGCACCTACCCCCTACCCCCACTACCTCCCTCCCCATTCTCACATTCCTCCCCACTCTGTTCATTTTTCATGGGACCAAGAATCTCTTCTCCCACCTATGCCCAAGAAGGCCATCCTCCCTTACTTATACCACTGGAATCATAGTTCCCTCCCTATGTGCTCCCAGGCTGGTTGTTTAGACCCTGGGGGGGCTCTGGTTGTTTGGTATTGTTGCTTTCCTCCTGGGGTCACAAACTCTTTCTGCTCCTTGAATCTTTTCTCTAAGTTCTCCATTGGGAAACCCTTGATCATATCAGTGGTTAACTGTGAGCAAAGTCCTCTGAATGTGTTAGTCTTTGGCCGACCTCTAAGGAGACAGCTATATCATGTTCTTGACAGCATGCCCTTCCAGCCATCCACATCAGTGTCTAGCTTAGGTGACTTCACATGGGATGGATATCCAGGTAGAATGATCTCCTGATGGCCCCTCCTTTGGGTTCTGTCTCATGTTTTGTTTCCATAATTGTTCCCTTGAGTGTTTTTGTTACTCGTTCTAAGTAGAACTGAGGAGTCCCCTCTTGGTCTTCCTTCTTCATGTGCTTCATGTGGTCTGTGGGTTGAGTCTTCGCTATTCCAAGCTTTTGGGCTAAAATCCGGTTAACAGTGAGTAAATACCATGTGTGTTCTTTTGTGATTGGGTTAACTCACTCAGGATGGTAATTTCTAGATCCATCCATTTGACTATAAATTTCTCGAATTCATTATTTTTAATAGCTGAGTAATACTCCATTGTGTAGATGTACCACATTTTTAATATCCATTCTTCCGTTGAGGGACATCTTGGTTCTTTCCAGCTTCTGGCTATTATAAATAAGGTTGCTATGAACATAGTAGAGCATATGTCCTTGTTATATGTTGGAGCATCTTCTGGGTATATGCCCAGGAGTGGTATAGCTGGATCCTCAGGTAATGCTATGTCCAGTTTTCTGAGGAACCGCCAGACTGATTTCCAGAGTGGTTTTACCAGCTTGCAATCCGACCAACAGTGAAGGAATGTTCCTCTTTCTCCTCATCCTCGCCAGCATCTACTATCACCTGAGTTTTTTATCTTAGCCATTCTGACTGGTGTGAGGTGGTATCTCAGGGTTGTTTTGCTTTGCATTTCCCTGATGACTAAGGATGTTGAACATTTCTTAAGGTGCTTCTCAGTCATTCGAGTTTCCTCTGTTGAGAATTCTTTGTTTAGCTCTGTTCCCCATTTTAAAATAGGGTTATATGGTTGTCTGGAGTATAATTTCTTGAGTTCTTTGTATATTTTGGATATTAGCCCTCTATCGAATGTGGGATTGGTAAAGATCTTTTCTCAATCTGTTGGTTGCCATTTTGTCTTATTGACAATGTCCTTTGCCTTACAGAAGCTTTGCAATTTTATGAGGTCCCATTTGTCAATTCTTGATCTTAGAGCATAAGTCATTGGTGTTCTGTTCAGGAACTTTTGCCCTATGCCTAGGTATTCGAGGGTCTTCCACACCTTCTCTTCTATTAGTTTAAGTGTAGTTGGTTTTAAGTGAAGGTCTTTTATCCACTTGAACTTGAGCTTTGTACAAGGAGACATGAATGTATCGATTTGTATCCTTCTACATGTTGACCTCCAGTTGAACCAGCACCATTTGCTGAAAATGCTGTCCTTTTTCCACTGGATGGTTTTAGCTCCTTCGTCAAAGATCAAGTGACCATAGACATGTAGGTTCATTTCTGGGTCTTCAATTCTATTCCATTGATCTTCCTGCCTGTATCTGTACCAATATCATGCAGTTTTTATTACTATTGCCCTGTAGTACAGTTTGAGGTAAGGGACAGTGATTCCCCCAGAAGTTCTTTTGTTGTTGAGAATAGTTTTCGCTATCCTGGGTTTTTTGTTGTTCCAAATAAATTTGCAAATTGCTCTTTCTATCTCTATGAAGAATTGATTTGGAATTTTGATGGGGATTGCATTGAATCTATAAATTGCTTTTGGCAAGACGGCCATTTTTACTAAATTAATCCTGCCAATCCAGGAGCATGGGAGATCTTTCCATCTTCTGAGGCCTTTTTCTATTTTTTTCTTCAGAGACTTGAAGTTCTTGTCATACAGATCTTTCACTTGTTTGGTTAGGTTCACTCCAAGATATTTTATATTGTTTGTGACTATTGTGAAGGGTGTCATTCCTTTAATTTCTTTCTCAGCCTGTTTATCTTTTGAGTATAGGACGGCTACTGATTTGTTTGAGTTGATTTTATATCCAGCCACTTTACTGAAGTTGTTTATTGGGTTTAGGAGTTCTCTGGTGGAAATTTTAGGGTCACTTAAGTATACTATCATATCATCTGCAAATAGAGAAATTTTGACTTCTTCCTTTTCTATTTGTATCCCTTTGACTTCCTTTTGTTGTCTAATTGCTCTAGCTAGGACTTCCAGTACTATATTGAATAGATAGGGTGAGAGTGGACAGCCTTGTCTAGTCCCTGATCTTAGTGGGATTACTTCAAGTTTCTCTCCATTTAGTTTGATGTTGACTACTGGCTTGCTGTATATTGCTTTTACCATGGTTAGGTATGGACCTTGAATTCCTGCTCTTTCCAAGACTTTTAACATGAAGGGATGTTGAAATTTATCAAATGCTTTCTCAGCATCTAGTGAGATGATCGTGTAGTTTTTTTCTTTGAGTTTATTTATGTAGTTGATTACATTGATGGATTTTCGAATATTGAACCAACCCTGCATTCCTGGGATAAAGCCTACTTGATCATGATGGATGATTGCTTTGATGTGTTCTTGGATTTGGTTTGCAAGAATTTTATTGAGTATTTTTGCATCAATATTCATAAGAGAGATTGGTCTGTAATTCTCTTTCTTTGTTGGCTCTTTGTGAGGCTTTGGTATGAGTGTAATTGTAGCTTTGTAGAACGAATTGGGTATTGTTCCTTCTGTTTCTATTCTGTGGAAATATTTATTTCTATAAATCTAAAATAGTTTGAATAGAATTGGTATTAGGTCTTCCCAGAAGGTCTGATAGAATTCTGCACTAAAACCATCTGGCCCCAGACATTTTTTGGTTGGGAGATTTTTAATGTCTGCTTCTATTTCTTTAGGGGTTATGCGACTGTTTAGATGGTTTATCTGCCCCTTGTTTAACTTTGGTACCTGGTATGTATCTAGAAAACTGTCCATTTCATTCAGATTTTCCAATTTTGTTGAGTATAGGCCTTTGTAGTAGGATCTAATGATTTTTTTAATTTCCTCTGTTTCTGTTGTTATGTCTCCCTTTTCAGCTCTGATTTTATTGATTTGAGTGCTGTCTCTGCACCCTTTGGTTAATCTGGCTAAGGGTTTATCTATCTTGTTGATTTTCTTGAAGAACCAGCTCCTGGTTTTGTTGATATTTTGTATAGTTTTTTTTCTGTTTCAACTTGGTTAATTTCAGCCCTGAGTTTGATTATTTCCTGTTGTCTACTCCTCTTGGGTATATTTGTTTCTTTTTGTTCTAATGCTTTCAGGTGTGCTGTCAAGTTGTTAATGTGTGTTCTTTCCATTTTTTTTTTTTTGTGGGCATTTAGAGCTATGATTTTTCCTGCTTTCATGGAGCCACATAAATTTTGATATGATGTGTCCTCATTTTCATTTAAATCTAAAAAGTCTTTAATTTCTTTCTTTATTTCTTCCTTGACCAAGTTATCATTGAGTAGAGCATTGCTCAGTTTCCACGTGTATGTGGGCTTTCCGTTGTTTTTGTCCATGTCAAAGAGGAGTCTTAGTCCATGGTGGTCTGATAGGTTACAAGGGATTATTTCAATCTTTTTGTATCTGTTGAGGCTTGTTTTGTGACCAATTATATGGTCTATTTTGAAGAAGGTACCATGAGGTGCTGAGAAAAAAGGTATATTCTTTTGTTTTAGGATGAAATGTTCTATAGATGTCAGTTAAGTCCAATTGGTTCATAACTTCTGTTAGTTTTATTGTGCCTCGGTTTAGTTTTTGTTTCCACTATCTGTCCATAGCTAAGAGTGGGATGTTGAAATCTCCCACTACTATTGTGTGAGGTGCAATGTATGCTTTAAGCTTTTGTAGAGTTTCTTTTATTTATGTGGGTGCCCTTGCATTTGGGGCATAGTTGTTCAGAATTGCAAGTTCCTCTTGGTACATTTTTCCTTTGATGAATATGAAGTGACCTTCTTTGTCTTTTTTGATTACTTTTGGTTGAAAATTGATTTTATTTGATATTAGAATGGCTACTCCAGCTTGTTTTGGGGGGCCATTTGCTTGGAAGTTTGTTTTCCATCCTTTTACTCTGAGGTAATGTCTGTCTTTTTCACAAAGGTGCATTTCTTGTATGCAGCAGAATGTTGGGTCCTGTTTATGTAACCAGTCTGATAGTCTATGTCTTTTTATTGGAGAATTGAGTCCATTGATATTAAGAGATACTAAGGAAAAATGAATGTTGTTTCCTGTTATTTTTGTTATTGGCAGTGGAGTTATGTTTGTATAGCTACCTTCTTTTGGGTTGTTGTAGGATTACTTTCTTGCTTTTTCTAGATTGTAGTTTCCCTCATTGTGTTGGAGTTTTCCTCTAATTATCCTTTGAAGTGCTGGATTTGTGGTAAGATATTGTGTAAATTTGGATTTGTCATGGAATATTTTGGTTTCCCCATCAATATTGAGAGTTTTGCTGGGTATAGTAGTCTGGGCTGGCATTTGTTTTCTCTTAGGGCTTGTATGATATCAGTCCAGGTACCTTCTGGCTTTATAGTCTCTGGTGAGAAATCTGGTGTAATTCTTATAGGTCTGCCTTTATATGTTACTTTGGCTTTTTTCCTTACTGCTTTTAGTATCTTCTCTTTGTTTTGTATATTTGATGTTTTGATTATTATGTGACGGGAGGCATTTCTTTTTTGGTCTAAACTATTTGGGGTTCTGTATATTTGGTTCTTCTTGTATATTTAAGGACATCTCTTTCTTTAGGTTAGGTTAGTTTTCCTCTATAATTTTGTTGAAGATATTTACCGGCCCTTTAAGTTGAGAGTCTTCACCCTCATCTATACCTGTTATCCTTAGGTTTGGTCTTATCATTGAGTCCTGGATTTCCTGTATGTTTTGTGTTAGGAGCTTTTTGCATTTCACATTTTCTTTGACCGTTGTGTCTATATTTTCCCTGGTATCTTCTGTTCATGAGATTCTCTCTTTTATCTCTTGTATTCTGTTGGTGATGCTTGCGACTGTGACTCTTGATCTTTTTTCTAGGTTTTCTATCTCTAGGGTAGTCTCCCTTTGGAATTTCTTTATTGTTTCTACTTCTATTTTTATATCCTGGATGGTTTTGTGTAATTCCTTCACCTGTTTGGTTGTGTTTTCTTCTATTTGTTTAAGGGCTTCTACCTGTTTACCTGTGTTCTCCTCAAATTCTTTGAGAGTGTTGTTCATGTCCTTTTTAAATTCCTCTATCATCATCATGAGAAGTGATTTTAATTCTGAGTCCTGCTTTTCTGGTGTGACCTGGTATTCTGGACTTGCTATGGTGGGGGAACTGGGTTCTGGTGATGCCAAGTAACTTTGGTTTCTGTTGTTTACATTCTTACGCTTGCCTTTTGCCATTTGGTTAGCTGTAGTGCTACTCACCCTCACTGGTTCTGACTGGAGTCTGCCTTTCCAGTTATCTTGGTTGTGTCAGAACTCCTCAGGTTCTGGATGACTCTATGATCCTGAGCTCCAGCTGTTCTGTTTACAGTGGCTCCTCTAGGATATCTCAGGATATGGTGTCTCCAAGGTAGTAGACCAGCTAGGTGTTTGCTGCTCTGAGTGTAGTTACTCCTCTAGGATGCTTTAGGATATGGTGTCCCCTGCTCTGCAGCTCTGCGGTCTGTGACCTGGCTAGGATGCTGCCAGACGCAGGTTCCTCAGGGGAGCAGATCAGCTGTGTGGCTGCTCCATCCACCGGGGTCCAGGCAAGGGCAGTCTTGTTATATATAACATAAGTAGCAAAATTTAGGTATTAGAAGATAGACTGATTTCAGTGCTGTTTATTCAATCTTTTGCAAGAAGGTTGCATTTTAGGAAAGTTATTTTTATAGAATAAAATCCAAGTTATTTTATATAACTCGGATAAATTTTTATGATGTTCTTTCTTCCCAGTCTCATCTCTGACTCTTCTTAAACACATTGCTCAGCATTTCTCACACCTGTTTGCAACTGTCTGTGGGACTATTGACCACTCCAAACCCTATATCTCATTGCCTTTTGATTTAGAAAATATCAGTTATTTCTCGGTGTCTGTTGTCTGTTATATATCCTTGTGACTGATATCCAAGGATGTGCAAGTCCTTTGTATAAACAGCATAGTTGTTGCATGTAATCCTCACAGCCACCCCATGTACTTTAATTATCTCTGGATTACTTAAAAAAATTTAATGCTATAAAGTGCTTTCTGAACAGCTGTTATACTGAATTGTTTAGAGAATAATGACGAGAAAAATTTCAATATCTTCAGTGAAGGTACAATTTCTAAAAATTGGGTATTTAAAAAAAAATCCTCTGTTGACTTTCCAGGTATTGGACATGCAGATATGGTTGACTATGCTTAGCTAGGCTATTTCTTTATCTGAGAAATAATGCCCTTCTATTCATTTTAAAAAATATTCTGAGTGTGTGTGTGTGTGTGTGTGTGTGTGTGTGTGTGTGTGTCAGAGACACAGAAACAGAGGTAGACAAATATAGAGATAGAGATAGACAAAGAAATGTACTGGGAGGGGGAGGTACATGCCATGCCACATGTGTGTCAATCAAAGGACAACTTTGTGGAGATATATGTCAGGAGCCATAAGCTAATAATTAGCAGATGATCATCCTGAAATGCTTGCCTCGGATTATTAAATAATCTGTGACGAGTGTGCCCCATTAGCAATGATGTGGTGGACATGATTTTAGGAAAGATTCCTGCTATTAATAAGCTTTTCCCGTTCTTATTATTATTAGACATATGCAACTATCACTAAGCAATAGCATACCCCTTTGGAGCAGATCTCTGCAGATCCTCAAAGATGTACTGTCTTGTAGTGACATAAGACAGTATATATATAGGCAAATAGATAACTTCTTAAGTCTTAATGATGATCCTATAAGAATTCCTAAAATTATATCAATGATTACTAAGCTCTGTTATCGGGACTGCTGTTAAGTCCCTCAGGCAGAATCTGTAAAGAGAACTCTGCCAGTCTCCCGAGTGTTATCAGTTTATTGCCCCTAGACCTTCTCCTGCTTAGAGCACATTCCAAGAGGTCATAAAACAATTAGCCTAGGTTACTAGAGGAAACCCACAATTTATTATAGGTACCAGGACAGAAGAGAAAATATTGCCTGGGTTTATCTATACAAAACTTCACTAATTTCTTAAGTTATAGTTTCAAACTTTCTGCGAACCTGTGGTGCTAGACAGGTGATGAATGTCTAGTTAGATAATTACTCCTAATGGATATTCATGTAAACATTCTGTGTTGTAAACTTCTATTTCAATTTATGATTTGAATTTTGGTGTGAACTTATGATGAACTTTGTAACATGTGATCATGTACTCTGAATGGTGTATAAATACTGAAGACAAGGACAAAGAGTCAGTTAGAATAGTCAGTGAGTTAGAATAGTGAGTTAGGTTAGTTAGAATAGAGTTAGAATAGTTAGAATAGTGAGTTAGAATAGTTAGAGAGTGGGTTAGAATATCGAGTTAGGAATCAGTTAGTTAGTTAAGACCCCGTTGCCCTTTCCTTTCTCCCTGCCTAGAATTTTTCTCCCTTAGAATTTTTACTTTGTTAGAATCTTTTCTTCTTCCCCACTCAGAACTTATCACGTTTCCCCTCAGATAGCTTTCAAAGGATATTTTTTACACTTAATAAACTCTATAGCAACTTTACTAAGTGTCTTTTCTTCCTTCCACCCAGCCGCAAGTTAGACCCCAGCAGTTCCTGCTGAGATAGAACAAAGGCCATGTTGCCTAATCCTCTGCAGTTGGGCTGCAGGTGTTAATAACCCTAGCCTGCAGTCTCTTACCCTCAGAAGAAGCTTTTAGGATAGCACAAGGCTATTTACTTAATTCCTTGCTGGTCTTAGGGCTGGGGTGCAAGTGCCAGTTTCTGGCCACAGGATCCCTGACTGCAGACCAGCTACAGTAGAACCGGTGGGAGGAGGAGAAGAAAGAAGAAGAAGCTGCATCTTTCCCTTCTCACCCCACATTGGGGGTGGTCCCCAGCAGATGTATTTTCTCATTCTTCCATTGAACTCATGTCATTAGTCTTATTTGGCAAGTTCTCCCTCACACTGAACCATCTTGTCAGTCCTCCCTTCAATGATTCTTAAAAGACTGCTGGGCTTTACCTTTATAATCCTATATGAGGACTGTTCTCATGTGTGTCTCTCTAAGTCTGGATGTCCTTACTTTGGGAGCAGTCGGTATCATTAATTTCTCAAGCCCCAGGAATTAGTAGAATATCTGACAAGAGTAAAGGCTTAAGAAATGTTAAAGGAATAGTAAGATCAGTGAAACTATCTTTTGGGAAGAGAAATCTAAGTGGTTTTTGTTTGTTTGTTTGTTTGTTTTTGTTTTTTGTTTTTTTGGTCTCAGGTTGTTATAAAAGTTTTGTGACAATCTCCACTGAGTGAAGAGAAGCAAGAGCAGACTAAAGAATGAGGCAGATATAAGTGAACTGTATGACTTGCTTGCAGGCAGTGAGAACCAGCCTGAGACTTCAGGATAACTCTATCAGCAGAAATGCTTTTGATGTGTGTTTGCTTTGATCCCTGCTGTGTAGCCCTGGCCTAGAATGTTCTAGAATGAAGTAAAACTACTTACTCTTTCTGGTTACCAGCTTGCAGAGTGTGACAGAGAAGCATTTGGAGAGGAAGAAGTCTTTCTTTCTTTCTTTCTTTCTTTCTTTCTTTCTTTCTTTCTTTCT
>JANHMN010000001.1:278219-341364 GCA_030674055.1 Rhabdomys pumilio
TGTGTGTGTGTGTGTGTGTGTGTGTGTGTGTGTGTGTGTGTGTGTGTATGTGTGTGTAGGGAGGGCATGTATGCCCACACACCTTTGAGGAAAGAATGGGAGTTGTTACTAGAAGGAAAACAGAATTTAGAGTATATACTCCGTTAACAGTTTAAGATGCAACAAGCCAGAGCTGTACCTGAGCACATCTTTGATAGTTTTGATTTTAAAAATAGGTATTTTTAGAATATAAGGCTATAGTCCCCACCTCATATCCTGAACATAGTCGAACAAGTGTACTTGTATCCCTCAAGGACAGCATCTTTTGGGCATATGTCCAGAAGTGGTATCTAGAACTATTCACAATTTTCTGAGAAACTGCCAAATTGATTTCCAAAGTGGTTGTACAAGTGTGTATTCCCACAAGCAATAAAGGAGTGTTCCTCCTGTTCCATATCCTTTCTAGCATGGTACTGTTCCTTGAGTTTTTGATTTTAGCTATTCTGATGGGTGTAAGGTGGAGGAGATTATACTTCTGGGCTGTTTGAGATTCCTCTGTTGAGAATTCTCTGTTTAGCTCTTTAGGTCTGTTTATGCTTGGCCCAGGGAGTGGCACGATTCGGAGGTGTGGCCTTGTCAGAGTAGGTGTGTCACTGTTGGTGTGGGTTTAAGACTCCCACCCTAGTTGCCTGGAAGTCAATCTTCCACTAGCAACCTTCAGATGAAGATGTAGAATTCTCAGGTCTGTTTGCACCGTGCTTGCCTAGATGCTGCCATGTTCCCATCTAGGTGATAATGGACTGAACATCTGAATTTGTAAGTCAGTATATATATTACACTTATAAGGGTTGCCTTGGTCTGGTACATGTTCACAGCAGTATAACCCTAATTAAGACAGCGCTGTACCCCATTTTTTAATTGTTTTACTTGGTGTGTTGATGTCTAACTTCTTCCCATTTATTAACTATTGATTTTAGTGCCTGAGCCATTGGTTTTCTAATCAGTGAGTTGTCTCCTGTACCAATGAGTACAAGGTTATTCCCCACTTTCTATTCTAGTAGATTTAGTGTATCTGTTTTTATGTTGATAAATTTGTACTTGACTTTCTTGCAGGGTGATACATATGGGTCCATTTGTATTCTTCTACATGTAGATATCCAGTTAGACTATCACCATTTGTTGAAGATGCTCTCCCTTTTCCATTGTGCAGTTTTGGCTTCTTTGCCAAAAATCAAGTGTTTCTAGGTGTGTGGCTTTATTTCTGCATCTTCAGCTTGATTCCATTGATCAACTTGTCTGTTTCTATACAAAGACCATGCAGCTTTTATTACCATTGCTTTGTAGTACAGCTTGAAGTCAGGGATAGTGATACCTTCAAAATTTCTTTTGTTGTACAGAATTGTTTTAGCTATCCTAGGTTTCTGTATTTTCATATGAAGTGGATAATTTTTCTTTCAAGATCTGTAAATGTGTTGGAATTTTGATGGGAATTGCATTGAATCTGTAGATTGCTTTTGGCAAGATAGCCATTTTCACTACCTTAGTCCTACCAATCCATGAGCATGGGAGATCTTTTCATCTTTTGATATCTTCCCCAGTTTTTTTCTTCAGAGACTTGAAGTTTTGTCATACAGGTCTTTCACTTGCTTGGTTAGAGTTACATCAAGGTATTTTATATTATTTGTGCCTATTGTGAAGGGTGTTTTCTTCTTAACTTCCTTCTCAGCTTGCTTTTTGTTCATGTTACTGACGGTTAATGATTTCGTTAATTTTGTATCCAACCACTTTTTTTTTTTTTTAAATTAATCATTCCTGTGTTTATATCTCAAATGAGATCCCCCTTCTGGGTTACCCCTTCACAAATCCCCCACCCCATCCACCCTCTTTCCACTCCCTTTTGCCTCTAGGATGGTTCTCTCCAATCCACCCACCCACTCCTGTCCCACAGCTCCAGCATCCTCCTATACTGGGGCATCAAGCCTCCACAAGACCAAGGGCCTCCCTTCCCATTGATATCAGACAAAGCCATCCTCTACTACATAAGTATCTGGAACCATGGATCCCTTCCCTGTACATTCCTTGGTTGGTGGTCTAGTCCCTGGTAGCACTGGGTGGTCTGGCCAGCCCACATTGTTCTTCCTATAGAGTTGCAATCTCCCTACACTCCTCCAAACCTTGCCCCAGCTCCCCCACTGGGGTCCCAGAGCTCAGTCTGTTGGTGTTCCAGCTGCTTTTTGAAGGTGTTTATCAGCTGTGGCAGTTCTCTGGTAGACATTTTGGGTCCACTTATATATACTATCATATCATCTGTGAATAGCAAAACTTCGACTTTTTCCTTTCCAATTTATATCCTTTTAATCTTTTTTAGTTGTCTTATTGCTTTAACTAGAACTTTAAGTATTGAAGAGATTAAAAGAGAATGGACAGCCTTGTATTGTTCCTGATTTTTGTGAAATTGCTTTAAGTTCTGTCCATTTATTTGATGTTGGCTATTGGCTTGCTGAATATTGCCTTTATTGTGTTTATGCATGGACCTTATATCCCTGATCTCTCCAAGACTTCTAACCTGAAAGGGTGTTGGATTTTGTCAAAGGCTTTTACAGCATCTAATGAGATGATTTTGTATTTTTTCTTTCAGTTTCTTTATATGGTGGATTATGTTGATGGATTTTCACATACTGAACCACCCCTGCAAATCTAGGATGAAGCATACTTGATCATAGTTGATGATGTCCTTCATATGTTTTTGGATTCAGTTTGAGAGTATTTTATTGAGTATTTTTGCATCAATGTTTAAAAGGGAAATTGGTCTGAAATTCTCTTTTTTTGTTGAGTCTTGGTGTGGTTTAGGTATCAGGGTGACTTTGGCCTCATAAAATGAATTTGGCAATGTTTCTTCTGTTCCTATTGTGTGGAATAGTTTGAGAAGTATTGACATTAGCTCTTCTTTGAATTCTTGGTTGAATTCTTTGCTAAAACCATCTGCCCTGGGCTTTTTTTGATTGGGAGACTTTTAACCAGTGCTTCTATTTCCTTAAAGGTTATAGAATTACACAGATAGTTTACCTGATCTTGATATAATGGTAATTGGTATCTATATAGAAAATCATGCATTTCATTTAGGTTCTCCATGTTTGTGGAGTTTAGGCTTTAAAAGAAAAACCCAATGATTCTTTGAATTTCCTCAGTGTCCTTTGTTACGGCTCCCTTTTGTTTCTGATTTTGCTAATTTGGGTACTATCTGTTTGCCTTTTAGTTAGTTTGGCTGAGGGTTTGTTTATCTTGTTGACTTTCTCAAAGAACCAGCACTTGGTTTGATTGATTCTTTGTATTGTTCTCTTTGATTATAATTGATTGATTTCAGCCTTGAGTTTGATTTTTTTTCCTGCCCTCTATTCCTCTTAGGTACATTTGCTCCTTATAGTGTTCAGGTATACTTTTAATTCATTAGTATGAAGGCACTTAGTGCTATGAACTTTCCTCTTAGAACTGCTTTCATAGTGTCTCATAAGCTTGGGTAGTTGTGCCCTCATTTCCATTGAATTCTAGAAAGTCTTAAATTTCTTTATTTCCTCCCTGACCCAGTGATCATTGAGTAGAGAGTTGTTCAGTTTCCGTGAGTATGTAGGCTTTCTGTTGCTGTTGAAGTTTAGCTTTAATCGGTGGTGATCTGATAAGATGGAAGGGGTTATTTCAATCCTATTGTATCTGCTGAGGTTGACTTTGTGCCTAATTATATGGCCAGTTTTGGAGAAGGTTCCATGAAGTGCTGAGAAGAAGGTATATTCTTTTATTTTTGGGGAAAGCTTCTATAAATATCTTTTAGGTCCATTTAAATCATAATCTCTCTTACTTTCATTATTTCTCTTTTTAGTTTCTGTCTTGATGGCTTGCCTATTGGTGAGAGATGGGTGTTTAAGTTTCCCAGTATTACTTTTGGGGCTTGATGCATGATTTAAAAGTTTTAGTAATGTTTCTTTTACAAATGTGGTTGTCCTTGCATTTGGGGTACAGATATTCAGAATTGAGGCGTCCTCTTGTTGGATCTTTTTCTTTGATGAATATGAAGTGTCCTTCCCTCTCTCTTTTGATTACTTTCAGTTGAAAGTCTATCTTACTCAATATTAGAATGACTACTCGTTTTTTTTTTTTTTTCCATTTGTTTGGAAAATCTTTTCCAGCCTTGTACTCTAGGTAAAGTTTTTCTTTGTTGCTTAGATATGATTTTTGTAGACAGCAGAATGATGGATTCTGTTTATGCATCCATTCTGTCAGTCTGTGTTTTTTTTAATAGGGGAAATGCGTCCATTGATATTTATAGATATTAATGACCAATGATTGCTACTTCATGTTATTTTGATGTTTCTAGTGGTAGTGTGTGTATGTGTGTTTCTCTTCTATTGGTTATAATTGTGTAAAATTATTCATTTCTTTTGTTTTCTTGAGTTTAGTTAGCTTCATTGGGTTGGAGTTTTCCTTCTAGTATCCTCTATATGGCTGGGTTAATAGAAAGATATTGTTTACATTTAGTTTTATCATGGAATACCTTGTTTTCTCAATCTGTGGATATAGTTGTCTAGGTTGACATATGTGGTCTTTATAGTCTATAAGACTTCTGCTAGGACC
Organism: Rhabdomys pumilio; assembly: GCA_030674055.1. Taxonomy (NCBI): domain Eukaryota; kingdom Metazoa; phylum Chordata; class Mammalia; order Rodentia; family Muridae; genus Rhabdomys; species Rhabdomys pumilio. Next base: position 282,825 of record JANHMN010000001.1, read on the forward strand.
TTCTAGCTTTTAGAGTTTCAGTTGAGAAATCAGGTGTAATTTTGATAGGTCTGCTTTTGTATGTTACTTGGACTTTTCCTCTTGTTGCTTTTAATATTTTATCTTTGCTTTGTATATTTAGTGTTTTGATTATCATGTGGTGGGAGACCTTTTTGGTCAACTCTCTTTAGTGTTTTTTAAGCTTCCTGTACATCTATAGGCATCTCTTTAGGTTAGGGAACTTTTCTTCTATAATTTTTTCGAAGATGTTTTATGGGCGTTTAAGTTAGGAATCTTCTCCTTCTATTCCTATTATTCTTAGGCTTAGATTTTTCATATTGTCCTCAATTTCTTGGATGTTTTGTGTCATGAACATTTTAGATTTTGTGTTTTCTTTGAACAATGTATCAACTTTTTCTGTCGTATGTTCTATGCCTGAGAATCTCTTTTACATCTCTTGTATTCTGTTGGCAATTCTTATGTCTATAGTTCCTGTTCTCTTTCCTAGGTTTTTCATCTCCAGGATTGCCTCAGTTTGTGTTTTCTTTATTGCTTCTATTTCCTTTTTCAAGTCTTGGGCAGTTTTATTCATATCTTTCAACTGTTTGGTTGTATTTTTCTGTATTTCTTTATTTTGATTTGCTTTCTCTTTTAATGCTGCTACCTGTTTGAATACGTTTTCCTGTATTTCTTCAAGGGATTTATTCATTTCTTCTTTAAAGGCTTCTATTGTCTTCATAAGATTGGATTTAAGATCATCTTCTTTTGCTTCAGTTTTGTTAGGATAAGTAGCACGGTACTTGGGCTCTGATGGTACCATATTGCCCTGGCTCTTGTTGATTGTGTTAGGCTGTTCTTTAGGCATCTGGTTTTCCCTGCAGGCTGCACTCCAGGTGGACCTGATTGGGAAGGGATTTGTGGGGTAGGGTTCCAAGCTGGTCTTGGAGCTCTGCAGTCCTCCACAGGGAAGCAGAATGTTCTTGGGATCCTGCAAAGGTCCTTGGGACCGAAGTAATACCAAACTTGTGTTCTTAGATAAAGCACAGGGTTAACTTGTAAATCTGTGGTTACACAATCTCTATCAACCAACCAATACATAACACTGTTTTATGTGTGTTTCCATTTAAAATACCTTATTGAATATATATCAACACACATTGTTGATTCACTAATATTTTTCATGGCCAATGCTACTGAAACTTATGAGTGAATGTAGTTTATCTAACATAAAAAATTTCTTTTTAGAAAACAACAGAGGCTATATTCTATAGCACTTCAGGAGGAGGTTTGAGACTACCTTAGGGTTACTATTGATATGATGGAACACTGTGACCAAAGAAATTTGGAGAAGAAAGGTTTTGTTTAGCTTAAACTTCTACATGACAGGTTGTCATCAAAGGAAGTCAGGACAAAACTCAAGCAGGGCAGGGGTTGGAGGCAAGAGGTAATGCAGAAGCCATGGAGGATTTACTGGCTTGTTCCTTATGCAGAAGCCATGGAGGATTTACTGGCTTGTTCCTTATGGCTTGCTCAGCCTGTTTCTTGTAGAACCCAGCACCACCATCCCAGGGATGGCACTATCCACAGTGAGCTGGGCCCTCCCATGTTAAACATTAATTAAGAAAGCACCCTACAAGACTGCTTATTTTACTGATAAGCATTTTCTCAATTGAGGCTCCTTCCTTTCTAATGATTCTAGCTTGTGTCAGGTTCACATAAAGCTAGATAATTTAAAATTCTGAGCTAAGGGGAAAAAATTGGAAAATAGAAGGGAATTCTAAATAGACCTTGAAAAGGGATGTCTGTTTAGAGTGTGAGCTTTAGCAACATGACAGAGCCTCACTCCTGTTTGACCTTGAAATCATGTATGCCAGATGAAATGCCATTCTGGAAATGCCTATAAAGACTGATTTGAGGGTTAAAATCAAATGTAAATTTTATCAAATTTTCAAATACAGAAATGAGGATTGATTTTTTCTGAAGAGCCAAAACATTCATTGATTTTTGTGACTAATCATAGATATTATAGAGGAGATCTTATCAGAAATATATGCAAAACTCATTTTAGGGGCATTAGTGATTGTGATCTGAGAAGACTCCATCTGTCCATCCATTCATTTACTTACCCAGATGCCCATCTACCCCATCTATCCATCCATTAATACTCACCCACCTGCCTATTCATATCTCCACATTTGTTCATGCATCCATCCACCCAAATCATCCATCTACCCAATTGTTTCATTTGAAATATCCTGTTTATCTGCCTTATAAATATAAGCTAGGAATTATGGTAGGTATTGGAGATAATACAAATGAATAAGTTTATTCTTAGTCTTTTAGAAGTTCATGGATTAATGGAAAGAGATAGGCACAAGGGGAATTTTTCATATTTATTTTTTATTAAAATATATTTTCTCATATAATATATCCTAATTATAGTTTTCTCTCTCTTTTTACTTCTCTCAATTCCTTCCTACCTCCCCTCCCATCCAGATCCACTCCCTTTCTGTCTCTTATTAGGAAAAAAAACCAGGCTTTTCTCCCTAAGAGGTTTAATTGTATTGATTTATAGGGTTTTATTTCCTTGGTGTTCTCCATACCCTCTTGTTCTTACCATCTTTCTACTTTTTCTTCTGTAGTGTTCCCAGAGCCCTCAAGGGAGGGATTTGGTAGAGACATCTGTTTACAGAGGTTGAATGTTCTGAGGTCTCTCGTTTTTTGCATATTATCTGCTTGTGGGTGTCTGTATTTATTCCCATCTGCTGCAGGAGGAAGCTTCTTTGATGATGACTGAGCAAGACAATCATCTATGAGTATAGAGAATGCTATTGGGAAATCACTTTATTTCTATGGTTTATAGATTTTTTTTTTGTTTTGTTTTGAACAGAATATTTGGTTTTACCCTAAATTTCTGGGCTGTCTAATCTATATAATCTTGGGTTCTTGGTCACCCAAACAGTGTTGGGTATGGACTTCATCAAGTGTAGTAGGTCTTCAGTCAAATCAGATATTGGTTGGTTACTACCACAAGCCTTGTGCCAGCATTGCACTAGCATTTCTTGCAGGAAGAACACCATTGTAGATCAAATGGTTTGTATCTTGTGTGGTGTTTATGTTTTTCATTTGGTAGTGTACAGAATACCTTCTCACACCAAAGATTCTGGAACATAGGCATGCAAACTCTATGCTGGCATCAGCTTGACTTCCCCATGAATTGGGTAGGTGGGTTTTTTTTGTTTGTTTGTTTGTTTTGTTTTGTTTTGTTTCAGACCGGAGTCTTGCTGTCAGTTGTGTAGAGCAGCCTATAATCTTGGCAACAGCATGGGTTGTTTGGGGGATTTCTATGAGACCCTTAGCCAACAACTCAATTAGATGTAACTCAATCCCAGTACTGAAAGCTTCTTTTGGTGACAAGAGATGGCCAGCTGGAGCTCTGTCTCCCCCAGTTTTTGGTAATTTCACTTAGGTTGCCTTTATATACTCATATATTTTTAGAAGTTTTTACTGTATTAGGTTTCCATACTAACATTCAAACGGCACTTGATTTTAGCTGTTCTTCCCCATATTTCCCCCTTTATATGCCTCTCCTCTTCCCCTCTCCGAGTGTTCCTCCTATTCAAGCCCCACATCTATTTATAACTATCCATCTATAGTTGGGTAGAATATAACTATATTCTATTTCCTTTTTTTTAGGGATACTTGTCTCTTCTAGTACTTTATACATAACCCCTTGGTTCTACAGATTGTAGCTTATCATCGACTTAGCAGCTAATATCCACATATTAGCAAGTTCATACCATGTTTGTCTTTCTAAGTATGAGATGCTCCACTTAGGATTATTGTTTTTCTAGTTCCATTCATCTACCTGAGCATTTCATGACTTAACTTTTAACTATATAGTAATACTTTACAGTGTAAATGTATTACATTTTCTTTATTCATTTGTTCTGATGAGGTCATCTATTTTGTTTCTAATTTCTAGGTAGTATGAGTAGAGCAGCAATGAACATGATTAAGTCAGCTTCTCTGTAGTAGAGTGAAGCAGCCTTTGAGTATGTGCCAAAGACTAGTATAGCTAGATCTTGAAGTAGACTGGTTCTCATCTTTATGAGGAACTGACACATTGATTTTCATAGTAGCTGTACAAGTTTGCACTCCTTCTAGCAAGGAATAACTGTCCCCCTTCCTACACATCCGTGCCAGTATGAGCTATCACTTGTTTTATTGGTCTTAACTGAATATTATGCTAGGTGGAAGAGGAAATATCAAAGTCATTTTAATTTTTATTTCCCTGATGATTAAGGATGTTGAACAATTTTTAAAGTTTCTTCTACTGAGCACTCTCTATTTCTATTTGTAGATTTTAAAAATTGGTTTGTTCTCTTGATATCTAGTTTTTAGTTCTTTGTATATTTTGGATATTATGCCTCTATTGAGTGTGTAGTTGGAAAAAATACTTTTCTCATTCTGTAGACTGCTACTTTGTCTGAATGATGGTATCCTTTCTGTGCAGAAGATTTGCAGTTTCATGAGGTTCCATTTATAAATTGGTGATTGTTAGTGCCTGTGCTAACAGTATTCTGTTCAGAAAGTCTTTTCCTGTGCCAATGAACTCAAGGCTATTCCCCACTTTTGCTTTTCTCAGGTTCACTGTATCTGGTTTTATGTTGAGGTCTTTGATCAATTTAGAGTTGAGTTTTGTACAGGGTGATATACATTTATTGGGATTCATCTACAGATAGCTATACAATTTGACTTGCATCATTTGTTGAAGATGCTGTCTGTTTTTGTGCAGTGTTATTATTGGCTTCTTTATAAAACAATCAGGCATTCATATGTGTGCAGATATGGGTCTTTAATTTGATTCCATTGGTCACTGTGTCTGTTTTTGTGCCAATACCATGCTAATTTTATTACTATAACTCTGTAATACAACTGGAGAAATAGTTTTAGCAGTAATGGTTACAGATATACGATATCTGTCCCGTCCAGCGGGCAAAATTATTACAGGGTCCCTGAGTAGCCACCACCTGAAAGAGACACGGGTGGGAGAGAGAAGGGAGACCAGTCTAGCTGTTGTCAAGGTCTCATTCACTAGAGGCAAGGTTTGCAGTATATAAGCAAAATTAAAACAGGGAAGTAAAAACACCCATCCCCGCCCAGTGTCCTTAGTCCGGTTATCTATGGCTTGAGGCTGTTGCTTATCTTCATCGTTGGAACGTTCACGTTCTGAGGAAGTTCTGAGGTCTAGCTGTGACATTGCTGGAACTGTGAAGGTTGCACCTTTTCTGGAAAGCCTCTGACCTTTGGCTGACTCTGGCAGCCTAGGGGTCTCTGGTCTCCAACATCTCTCCCTTCCTTGTTTTAAGGAAAATCTCAGTGTGGGGGGCAGGTTATAAGGACACAGCAAACCGGGAAGTTTGGGCAAGGGTCATTGCTTAGGGCTATCCTACTATGGAATCCTTACTGTCTAAGACCAGTCCACTGTCATATCCTTATTGCCCTAGACCATCCCACTGTCATAACCAACTCCAAGGAAATGCCAGACGTTCTTTAAGTTCCTGGGACCTGAGAACTGTGAACGTCCTTTCTTAACCTTGTACTGACTAGACTTTCTAGAACAGCAGGTAATTTCCTGGGCTTGGCTCCTGGCATCTGCTCCCTTTTAACAATTTTAAAGGAGGCTGGCAGGAAAATGCGGACATTAAGAAATCTCATTGGCAGATAAATGGGCATTGACCAGAGGGGGAAAGCATTGACCTGATCCTCCCAGTATCATTTGTAATGGTGTCTTTTTGGGGAGGAGAGGGTTATTTTGTCTCATGGGCCACGTAGGATATCGAGGGTCCTAGTCGGCTGCTTTGAGACACAAGAAATCAACACCAACCTCTATGCAATCAGGTTTGCTTTTCCAGGGACTCAGAAGCGGACAATTTGGGTCCTCCCCCTGCGGTACCTCGTCACGCACCCCTTTCAGGTACCCACGTTGTGTCCGTGCCATGCCGAACCAACGTGCATAGATCTGAGTTCTATGCAGCTCCTAAAGGAGATATGTCAACTCAAGGCTCAGCCAAGCCTCTATTGGCCAAATCAAGTCTATGATAATGCACTTGTACAGGTTTAGATGCCAAGGAGTCAATTTATTGTTTTACAAAGCCAGTGAGTCTGTTAAAGGCCCACCGGTGGAAAGCCAAAAGGCGAAGGAGACTGATCACAGGGCCCAGGATGGAAGGGAGAAGGGTAGTAAGTCAAGGAGAGACAGAAAACTAGTTTTTCTTGTTCTCGCTGTTTCTTTCGCCATTCTAATTTCTTTCTAATCATGGCCACACTATCTCTAACTACCCCAGTGTGGTCAGTATAAAAACAGCATTCCTTCTTGGGGGTGGCACAGAGCCCCCCTTGCTGAAGGAAAAGCAGATGAGAGATTTTTCTCTGATGCCAATCTCTAGCTGTTCGATGTCCTTGTCAGTGGCCCATCAAGATTTCTGAGTAGTACAAGTCCAGAGGCCTGCATCAGGATCCCAGAACTTCTAACAGCGAACACCATGGGTGGCTCATTTTTATCTGGAAAGGAAAAAAGAAGGGAATTCTCAGGGAGATCTCTCTTCCCTGGATTTTAGTTGTTATTTATTTTATCCACAATTGGGTCTGGCTTTGTGGAGGTATCTGTTTATTTCGACAGTCTTTCTGGCATCCATCTAGCCGTGCCTTCTTTGGTATCAAACAGACATACTGATCCTCGGCCCCCATATGAGAACTGAATCCAGGCCATTTCATTTAAAAATAAGAAGGTCCTTCCACATAACTGTGGCATAATTTTTATTGGTCTCAGGGTGCCAGAGGCGATCAGCAGCAGATTTGCCGTGAGCATCCAGATTTAGAAAATTGAGAACAACAAAGCATGATGGAGAATATTTCTAGGAGACCCCTTCTGGGGTATAACTCCCACTCTTTGGGTTTTTAAAAGCCAATTTTTGTTTGAGTTTCTTGCAAAACCAGGGCAAAGGCACCAGTAGCTGCTCCTCCCACACTCAGAGAGTTATGAAGACATTATTTTAAAGTTCCACGATACCTGTTTCACAATACCTTGTCCTTGAAGTTTATAAGGAATCCCGCTAATATGGGTAATATTAAATTGTCAACAAAACATCTCAAAGGTCCGACTGCAATAGCCAGTTCCATATTCTCTCTTAATTTGATATGGAACACCAAGCATAGAAAGATAATGTAGGCAGTAACTCATTACATTTTTAGTTGCTTCTCCTCTTAAAGCAGTTGCAACTAGAAAGCCTGAAAAAGTGTCAATTCACATGTACATGTTTTAGTTTTCCAAAATCAGAAAAAAGTAACATCCACTTACCATAATTGATTAGGTATAAGTCCTCAAGGATTAACACCATTATCAAAAAATTGAGGACACCGAGAATAAGTTTTTGCAATTTGACTTGCACACTCTCTAGAAATATCAAATTATTGTCTTGAGGTATTACTATTTTGATGATATAAAGAATAAAATTGTTTGGTCAATTGTTACTGTAAGGCTTATAATCTGCCTGGTATACAAATCTGCTGTGACATTGCCCTGGAGTTCAGGCAATCCAACATGTGTTCTTAAATGTCTTATAAAGTTAAGGAAAAGTACATGTTTCTTAAATTAAGCTGTATTTGTAAAATTTGAGAATTAGCAATATCGAAAAAAGGAACAATTTTAAGCAATTATAAACCATGAGCTATAATATACTATGAATATACAAGTTGAAAGCTTAATTTTTCAGCATTTCAAACAATGGCTACAGCACATAATTCAATCATTTGTGCTGAAGCAGGGGGAAACTTAAGAAAATGAATATGTGATCCAATTATATATACTGTCTTTCCATTAGGTGAGCTGTCTGTAAATATTTTCTACCTTTGAATATTTTCTGGAGCAACAAGCACTCCCAAAAATTTGAAGCTCCTTGTATGAGCGTGAAGGCTTGCATTAAAACTCCTTCAGAGAGATCAACTAATAAAATGCCATACAATGAACAATATACACTGAAAGATTCAAACTTTCAATTTTTTGTATTAAAGCAACAACAAATTTTGTACATAATGTAAGGCTATTAGCCACTCCTTGATGCAAAACTTTCTAATGATATCGCTTCATGGGCTCTCAAAAATTATAAGCATATTTACTGAATGTAAACCCCTCACCTTCACCAGGATGTAAAGAAACGATAAAAAGAAAAACTCGTCTAAATTTATAATAATTCTATATGCATTTCCTGAAATGGCAGCTGGAGTAGGCAAATCAGGCTGCAATATCATAAATCTTAACTTTGAACTTTGTTTTGGATTAATGGAATAACCAGTCCCTTGTAGCAGGCACAGCTATGCCATGGAGGGAAGCAGGCATAATTTTAACTTCTCCAGCATGATCATTATATAACTCCTGGCCCATAAACTGTTGTGAATGTCTTTTGGTCTGAGGCTGACCTTTCTTCTCCAAGGAAGAAGCAATGTAATAAACTAATTCCAGAGAACACCTTTCTAGGGGCTAGTCAGAGTGACCATGACAAAAGGAATGTCACACAAGCCTCCGCCAAGCCCATTCCGAGCCCTGTCTCAACTCAAGTGTGATAGCTCTCAATCTGGGCCTAGTTCCTGAGGCCTGGCCCAACAACCATCCTTCCTATACTGAGGACAAACTCCAGGGGAGTGATTCTGCTGTCTGTCTATGTCTCTATTTTTTGGACAGTCTTTCCGAAAATGACCCATGTCCCCATACCTAGAACATTTCTTATCACCTCAGTGCTGTGAAAGCATGGCTTGGACTGAAGTTAGCATTCTCATAAGCCAAGTGTGTAAAAAACAACTCCTGCCTGGGGTCTCTAAATTTCTACCAGTCCTTTTAGTAGCCTACCTACAAATTCCTAAAATGGTTTATCAGAGCCTTGTGTGTTCTAGATGAAACTCCCACTGAGATCTCAGTTTAACTATATATTTTAGTTTCTTTTGCAATATTAGAGTGTAACCATAATTTTGGGAAACAAAACCGATTTTTAACAATGTAAACAATTTATTTTCTCTAAAATCAACACCAAGTACATTACTTTCATGTTACTAAGTTTGGCTGTCAGTTCTTATATATGAATGCATGATAGTGCAGCTTTTAATACCTCTTAAAGAGACATTGTTTTAAATCCTATCGTTATACATCTGGTTTCTGAATGACTCCAACCCCGAGTCACCAGTTTTAAGCCAACTTTCTGTTACTAAAGTTGCAAAAAATTTTTAATCATACCCAATAACTTATAGGCAAATAATCTATAACCATGACATGCAGAACATTTTATACTTTTGAAACCAGTCAGAAGCAAAAATAAAGTAGCTGCACATATATTTAGACTAAACAAATTTTTTTTTGCTTTTTCTAGCTGTAATTTCAAGAGAAGCACCTTGTCACCTGCTGAACCCAATAATCATAGTCACAGATTTTTCTAGGAGAAACATCCATTAGCTCCTTACCATAGAAGCCAAAATAAAAAAAAAAAAATGCGGGTTCCTTTAAGAGCAGCTTTTAGTTTCATTTTTAAAGTCCCCAAGAGACTATATGTGTGGAGGTCTACTTTCCCCTTTAGATTTGGCTATCTTTTCTTGCCGCTCTCCCCCATCCTCAGGCATGTCTAAAACAACTGATGGTCTGGGCGACGGGGGTTTCAAGGGACAACCCTCCGAGGCCGTATCACTCTTTGTTGATTCTAAAAATTCAGTAACCAGTATGAGGACTCGTCGTCCTTCCCCCTTATCATCTTTGTCCACCAAAATGTCTCTGATGAGGGCCCAAAGACTATAGGCACTTTCTGGGATATTTTCTCCCTGCTGGTATTTCTTACTCAAGTCTGTTCCGACCTTGTCCCAAGTTTTTAAGTGAATCCGAGGCCGGTCACAATCAACCACGGACAGGCCTCACTCAAAAGGCAAAAGAAATTATATAGATCCTTTTTTCTTAACTCTTACTCCTCTCTCCCTGAGGGAACTCTTTATATCCTGTAAAAATATTTCCTCCCTTGTCAACTTCTGACCCATGTCTATGGGACGACAATGATTAGGTACCTGTCAAATCCTGACCTCCCGATGGTCCGAGCGAGACAGTCGCGGGTCACCACGTCTTTTTCCTAGGATCCTCGTTCTGTCACGGATGGTCAGCTGTACTTCAGGTCCCTGTTCGGGCGCCACTTGTCCCGTCCAGCGGGCAAAGTTATTACAGGGTCCCTGAGTAGCCACCACCTGAAAGAGACACGGGTGGGAGAGAGAAGGGAGACCAAGCGGCGAAGAACGGACAGAGTCAGTCTAGCTGTTGTCAAGGTCTCATTCACTAGAGGCAAGGCTTGCAGTATATAAGCAAAATTAAAACAGGGAAGTAAAAACACCCATCCCCGCCCAGTGTCCTTAGTCCGGTTATCTATGGCTTGAGGCTGTTGCTTATCTTCATCGTTGGAACGTTCCTGTTCTGAGGAAGTTCTGAGGTCTAGCTGTGACATTGCTGGAACTGTGAAGGTTGCGCCTTTTCTGGAAAGCCTCTGTCCTTTAGCTGACCCCGGCAGCCTAGGGGTCTCTGGTCTCCAATAGATATCTTTAGGGGCACACACACAAGACTTACTAAATAGGACTGGTGATTCCTTAGTTAAGGACTAAGAAAGTAATCTGATGTGTAGGGTTGGAGAGATTGAACAATAGTGCTATGAAGAAGAGACAACAGCATATTAGATGCTAACAAAAGCTAATTAATTTGCTTCAGGACTCTTTAGAAATAGTAGGTAAATTAACAATTGTCAACTTTGTTTTTTGCCAGTATCTTCCAAAAAGCACATATTTATCACATCTTTTCTAGTTTAACCTGTACTATTGAAGATCATAGTACAATTAAGGCAAAACCAGGTCAATGCAGCTGTATTTAGGTTTGCTCATAGATAGTGAGTTCCCTCAAGACAGATTTTGCTGAGCAGTTTATAGAAAAGCCTGTGATTAAAACCACTGTCTACTATGTATAACTGGCTTAGCAGGTAAGCATATTTCACTTAGCTTCTGCTTCTTTTTTTTTTCTTTTCTTTTTTTTTTATATTTTAGTTACATTTCAGATGTCATCCTCTTTCCCCATTTCCCCTTCCTAGAGAAAATCCCTATCCCATGCTCCCTTTTGCTTTTTTCTTTTATACAATTTTTTTTTTAATGTCAGTCAAAGGCTTTATAAGTTTGGTAATGCTCAATCAGAAGTGTAACCCAATGCCAACCTAGATATATAAACTGTCTTTGACTGGTGGAGACACGTGAACATCTGCCTCCATGTCCCCCTCCTCTCTCTCTCTCTCTCTCTCTCTCTCTCTCTCTCTCTCTCTCTCCCTCTCTCTCTTCCTCTCTCTCTCTCTCTCTCTCTCTCTCTCTCTCTCTCTCTCTCTCATCACATTACTTCTCCTCTCCTTCATCTTATCCTGCTTCTTAAGAATGTCTTAAACTTGTGGAAATCCTCTTGTTTCTACCTCTGATTTCTGAGATTATAGACAATGCTACTATTCCTAGTTGAGATAGTCAAGGCTTTACATTACTGGTTAGTGGTGCCTAAATTTGAATCTACTTCTGTTTTGAAAAAAAAAAAAATTTTTTATTGATTCTTTGTGACTGTCACATCATGCATTCCAGGCTTACTCATCTCTCTGTTCTCTGCCCTCTGCCCTTGCAATCTCCCCTCCCCCACTGCAACAAAATAAAAAATGCAGAAACAAACATAAATAATACAAAATAAAAGAAAATATGTTTTCATGTAAGCTGTAGTATATCATAGCATATCCCACAGTATACCTTTCTGTCAACACATTTTCACTTGCAGATTTTCATTTCAATGAATCATTGTTTAATGACTGGTTTAAGTTTTCTGGTTTCTGTGACATCAATATTGTATCCTCAACAAGACTCTTCCCAGTTTGTTGATCCACATTTCGGCCCTGGTTTGGGCCTTGTGGACAAACCTGAGCCTGGTTCTGAGTTTCTGTAGCCTTGTGGAAGAGCCTAAGCCTAGCTCAAGTTTTGAGACCTATCTCAGTGACTCAGCAAGACCTGTTTGGCCCTGCCTCTTCCCCGCCATTGCTAATGTAGAGCTTTGCCATTGGCCCTGTCAGTCACCTCATACCCTCCATCACCCTTCCCCGCCTCCTGTGTCATCTCACATCACCAAAATTACCCTTCCTGGCTGATGAAATAAAATTAAGTTCCTGCTTCGACAAGACTCCTGGCCCAGTGTGTTTCTTTTGGGCCACCGACACTCACTATCCTGCTCAGTCACTGAGGGACCCAGCAGGACCGGGACCTCTCTCCTCTCTCCTGGACCTGCTGGCAAGGAGCCGACACCAGTTATCCTGTTGTGGCCCTGTGTCATGAAGTTCCTGAAGCTTTGGATCAGCAGGACTGGCCCTTTTACATGCTTCAACAATCCCAGATGATGTAGATTTGGGGGTAGATCTACTCAAAGCTATGAATGGTCAGTGATGGCTGGTCAGCTGGCTCTTCTGCATCTACATCATCATCCATTACTGTCATTGTCACCCAATGCCACCCTCTGTAGAAATCAGAGTATGCTTTCTTGTTCTCACGACCTCAGGGTCAGTTTTCCTGACTACCACAGGTGGTGAGGTGACACAGGTGGGGCAGATACTAGCTCTACTGTGCTGTCTAGGCAAGGTGCAGGGCCAGCTTTCCCAAGAGCTATAGCTGGCAAGGAGACAAGGCCAGCTCATCTGTTCTCATGATACCAGGGCCCAGAGGTAGCAAGGAGTGAGGGAGGGGAGGTCATCACCTCCACAACTGCACCACTTTACAATAGACAAGTGGCGGGGTCAGCTCTTTTACACTCATGTAGCAAGCAGGCCTTTAGGTGTTTACAGCCTGCCCATGTGGCATGGCAGCTGTTGAGTGTCTGGACATCTTCCCCCCTCCTGTGCTGTGTGGTGTGGAAGCAGGCAGGTCTCTGTGTTTCCTCTGTCTACCAACAGTATGTGTCACGGCTGCAGATGGTCTTCTATGTGTCTATTGCCCACCTGTGCCATGCACCAAAGGGTGGGTTTCTCCTGCTTCATTCTTTTTTTTTTATTTTTTATTGGTTATTTTATTTATTTACATTTCAAATATTACCCCCTTCCAGTTTCCTCTCCAAAAATCCCCTATTTCTTTCCTCCTCCCCTGCCTCTATGAGGGTGCTCTCCCACCCACCCACCCACTCCTGCCTCAGCACCCTAGCATTCCCCTACACTGGGGCATTGAGCCTCCACAAGACCAAGAGTCTCCCCTCCGAGTAATACCTGATAAGGCAAACCTCTGCTATGTGATTCTTATATGCATATCCATTCCATAACTATTCTGCAACCTGTATATTATGGTTAACATTTAGATTATACGTATAGACATCATAGCCGATACTAACTCAGTGGTTAAAAACTAACTAACAAGTAAATATACTTATAAATTTATTCTTGCTAAATTTTGATTAATTTCACTTTTTGTTTTACCTTACGAACCTATAAATATTGAGTAAAGAGTGTATGAAATGCTTACCAAAAGCCTGTAGATGGCAGTGTTGCCCTTTTACACTGAGTTCTAATGTAACTGACAGCTTTCTTTAAAATTGCAAAGATAATTAGGAATTATACAACACTGGTTCCAAAACGTAAAACTTAGCTGACCCTTAAGTGATTTACAAACTGAATAGTTCCTTGAAGTTTATGGTTGAATTTAATTTTCAATGTAATGAAGTGCGTGTAATGTTCACTGGCCTAGTAACAAGTAGGCTGTCTAAGGACAGAAGAGCTACATGTCAGTGCTACTGGATAGGAGAGAGCACCAGGTCCTTTGCTGGAGCTTAAGGTTATACCTGTGCAATTAGTAATGTAGGGGTCATCAGAATGGCTGACGCCTGAAGATGGATGAAATCTTTAGGATTCTAATGTTATAAATCAGCTTATAAACACAAGTAAATACAAAAGCCTGACATTGTATGTAATGAACAAAAATGATCCCTTATCACTGTTTTAGTGCAATGATGCACTTGTAAGGTATTTAAATTTTTATTTTCAAATTATCTATAATAAATTGTATCTAATTTTTAAGAAAAAATAACAAGACATTAGAAATATTATTTCTAATCTATTAAATCTATTGCTATTATTTCCTCTTTCTCTGTCTCTTGGACAGTAAGACAGGCCCATTTTCATTTGTTTTAATGCTATGGGCCCCCTTTGCTGAATTATTTTAATTCAGGGTCTGCTTCTCCCAGGAGTGCTCTGTATTTAGCAGCTAGTTTCTACAATGATGCAAGGGAAGTCTTGTCATGTGAGTTTAGAAAATTCTGAAAAATTATCCAGCACCATAACTCCACATGATTTCATCTGAAGGTTTGTCACTGCTGCATTGCTTTTTTTATTTTGTTCTATCATTTTTCCAACATATTTTGTTACCATGTAAGCCTTCTACACACACTCTATGGTTTAGTATTATTATTATTTTTTTCACAGAAGGCACCAAGTTAAGACCCAGGAAATTTCATCTGTGCTTTTGTTAGTTTAATACATTTCACAAGGTTAGAGAAATATGTTCTGTAAGACAGCCATCCATGTCAGCAGTAAGGAGGTAGAAGGGTTTAGGGAAATTTCCCAATAACTCCTGGCTTACTGCTTAATGAAGAGAACATTCTTGGGACTTTAGATGATTATATGTAATGGAGCACATGAATGATGTATTTCTTTTTTGTTTTTATTTTTTTATTGGATATTTTATTTACATTTCAGATACCAATCTCTTTCCCCATTTCCCCTCCCTAGAAAACCACTATCCCGTGCAACCCCCTTTTCCATTTGGCTTTTATACATTTTTTTAAATGTTAATCAAGGGCTTTATAAGTATGGTAATGTTCAATCAGAAGTGTAACCTAATACCCAACCTAGCTATGTAAACTATCTTTGACTAGTGGAGACACATGAACTTCTGCATCCATGCCCCCTCTCTCTTTCTCTCTCTTTTTCTCTCTCATTACCTAGCTTCTCATCTACTTCATCTTCTCCTCTCCTTACTCCATCTTTTCCTCTCGGTGCTCCTTCCCCCTTAGCTCCTCATACATATTACCCTTCCTGTTAAAGCTTTTCTCTCAAAACACAATTAGAGCATAATTATTCCTATTTGTACCAGTGAGGTACAAGATAGTCTTAATACCCAGTCTATCCTTTTGTTGACTAGCCAGAACCTCTGTCGTCTCTCTTGACTAGAACACTTAGTTTTGAACCTGGCTTTTTCTTGGCTTTAGAATGAATGTCAGCTGAAAACCATCCACTCAGATCTTTTCTCTCAAGGTAAATAGCCAGGATTGGCTATGAGACTATAGTTCTTCAACCCCGTCAGAAATCCAGAATGACTAAATTAACTGAAGTTATGAGAAGCACTAAGCATAGCTTCTAAAACTTAGCCAATTTATAGAGACTGCTGAACACCTGGACAGCCCCTATACTATCGAACGTTGGAGCATCAAATCTTCAGCCTTCTGGCCCAAACTCATCTGACAGACTTTAGTGCTGCAGAATTATTAAGGGCTGGTTACTCTGTCTAGGCAGATATAATCAGTCAACTATTCTGCAAGTGTGTCCTTTTCTGGACAGTAATTTGTCTGTAGATGGAGAGAGGCAATTCTTGCCTGGTGGCTGTCTCACCACAACTGGAGTAACTCCAAGGATGCTCAATTTCTTAGAATCCAAGACAGGAAGCTGTCAGGAGCAGACATGTCTCTAATCAAAATGAACATTAATATAGAAATATTTGTGACGTCAATTCTATGGATTTCTGACGTTTTGAAATCCATCTATCCATGTAAGGTAACCTGGACTGTTGTCTGTTATCTCCTCTCAGCTATTTCTAAATAAAATATAGAAAACACCCTAACAATAAACTCAAAGTCATGAATTTGCTATAGTCCCTTAAGTCACAGGCTAATCATCCCAAGTCAGTTAAAAAAGTTAAAGAAGGACTGGGTCTAAGCCTTGTATTCCTAAATGTGTTATACAGGCACAATGCCCATGAGAGTATCAGTATTCATTTCACTTTCATATCAATAAGAAGCTTATACCAATGAAAACCTTAAATTTGAAATCTAAGTGAATTTTGTACCATTTAAGAAATTATAACTTCATCTTGATACTAAATTATACAGATTTCTACCAATAGGTTATGGCTATGCCATAAATCCTAGCTAATCCTCCCTTTTCCAACAAAATCACAACTTTTCCCCAGAGAGACAGCCCCATATTAACCACCTTAGTCCCCAAGCCCGGGGAATAGGGGCGCTGACTCTTTAACTTCTTCAAGATGATTATGGGCATTGAGATATTAGAGGAGGGGTGGGGTGAAGAGTAAATTGATAAGCTTCTGATGCTGTGTCTTCACTGCATCCAGATGGAATTCCCAGACACCGGAGGTTTGAATAGGTCTGCTCGTTTTGCTTGATGAGTAGATACGCCAAGGCTGTGTATTCTGCAATATGCAATTCTCTGGACAAGTTTTAGTATCAAGAAAAAAAAATTTTTTTTTCCTAGATGGCTGACATTTTTTTTTTAAAAAGTTGTTGGTTCTAACAACTTTTTCCCCCCTTTATGTAGTTGGTTATAATTTTTACATTTCAAGTTTTATCCTCTTATCCCATTTCCCCCACCACCCAGGAACCCCTTATCCCATCCACCCTCCTTATATCCCTTCTATGAAGCTGTGCCCACACCTACACCCCCACCCCCAGTACCCCCTCCTCACCCTCACATTCCCCCTTCTTCTGTGTTTGTTTTTCATGGGACCAAGAATCTCCTCTCCCACCTATGCCCAACAAGGCCGTCCTCCCCTACATATACTGCTAGAGTCATAGGTCCCTCCCTATGTGCTCCCAGGCTGGTGGTTTAGATCCTGGGGGGCTCTGATTGTTTGGTATTGTTGCTTTCCTTTTGGGGTCACAAACCCTTCCTGTTCCTTCAGTCTTCTAAGTTCTCCCTTGGGAAACCCTTGATCATATCAGTGGTTAGCTGTGAGCATCATCCTCTGAATGTGTCAGTCTCTGGCAGATCTCTAAGGAGACAACTATAATACATTCTTGACAGCATGCATTTCCAGTCATCCACATCAACATCTAGCTTAGGTGACAGTACATGGGATGGATGTCCAGGTGGAATGGTCTCCTGATGGCTCCTCCTTCAGTTTCTGTCCCATGTTTTGTTTCCATAATTGCTCCCTTGAGTATTTTTGTTACTGGTTCTAAGTAGAACTGAGGCATCCCCTCTTGTTCTTTCTTCTTCATGAGCTTCATGTGGTCTGTGGGTTGAGTCTTCGCTATTCTAAGGTTTTGGGCTAACATCCGCTTAACAGTGAGTAAAATACCATGTGTGTTCTTTTGTGATTGGGTTAACTCACTCAGGATGGTAATTTCTAGATCCATCCATTTTACTATAAATTTTTAGAATTCATTATTTTTAATAGCTGAGTAATACTCCATTGTGTAGATGTACCACTTTTTTCGTATCCATTCTTATGTTGATGGACATCTTGGTTCTTTCCAGCTTCTGGCTATTATAAATAAGGTTGCTATGAACATAGTAGAGCATATGTCCTTGTTATATATTGGAGCATCTTCTGGGTATATGCCCAGGAGTGGTATATCTGGATCCTCAGGTAATGCTATGTCCAGTTTTCTGAGGAACCGCCAGACTGATTTCCAGAGTGGTTTTACCAGCTTGCAATCCGACCAACAGTGGAGGAATGTTCCTCTTTCTCCTCATCCTCGCCAGCATCTACTATCACCTGAGATTTTGATCTTAGCCATTCTGACTAGTGTGAGATGGTATCTCATGGTTGTTTTGATTTGCATTTCCCTGATGACTAAGGATGTTGAGCATTTCTTAAGGTGCTTCTCAGCCATTCGAGTTTCCTCTGTTGAGAATTCTTTGTTTAGCTCTGTTCCCCATTTTTTAATAGGGTTATATGGTTTTCTGAAGTATAATTTCTTGAGTTCTTTGTAAATCTTGGATATTAGCCCTCTATCGAATGTGGGATTGGTTAAGATCTTTTCTCAATCTGTTGGTTGCTGTTTTGTCTTATTGACAATGTCCTTTGCCTTACAGAAGCTTTGCAATTTTATGAGGTCCCATTTGACAATTCTTGTCAATATAATCTTAGAGCATAAACCATTGGTGTTCTGTTCAGAAACTTTTCCTCTGTGCCTAGGTATTCGAGTGTCTTCCCCACCTTCTCTTCTATTAGTTTCAGTGTATCTAGTTTTATGTGAAGGTCCTTTATCCACTTGGATTTGAGCTTTCTACAAGGAGATATGAATGGATCGATTTGCATTTTTCTACATGTTGACCTCCAGTTGAACCAGCACCATTTGCTGAACATGCTGTCCTTTTTCCACTGGATGGTTTTAGCTCCTTTGTCAAAGATCAAGTGACCATAGGTATGTGGGCTCATTTCTGGGTTTTCAATTCTATTCCATTGATCTTCCTGCCTGTATCTGTACCAATACCAGGCAGTTTTTATTACTAATGCCCTGAAGTGCAGTTTTAGGTCAGGGATGGTGATTTCCCCCAAAGTTCTTTTGTTGTTGAGAATAGTTTTCGCTATCCTGGGTTTTTTGTTGTTCCAAATAAATTAGCAAATTGCTCTTTCTATCTCTATGAAGAATTGATTTGGAATTTTGATGGGGATTGTATTGAATCTATAGATTGCTTTTGGCAAGATGGCCATTTTTACTAAATTAATCCTGCCAATCCAGGAGCATGGGAGATCTTTCCATCTTCTGAGGTCTTCTTCTATTTCTTTCTTCAGAGACTTGAAGTTCTTGTCATACAGATCTTTCACTTGCTTGGTTAGGTTCACTCCAAGATATTTTATATTGTTTGTGACTATTGTGAAGGGGGTCATTTCCCTAATTTCTATCTCAGCCTGTTTATCATTTGAGTATAGGAAGGCTACTGATTTGTTTGAGTTGATTTTATATCCAGCCACTTTACTGAAGTTGTTTATCAGGTTTAGGAGTTCTCTGATGGAAATTTTTGGGTCACTTAATTATACTATCATATCATCTGCAAATAGAGAAATTTTGACTTCTTCTTTTCCTATTTGTATCCCTTTGACTTCCTTTCATTGTCTAATCGCTCTAGCTAGGACTTCCAGTACTATATTGAATAGATAGGGTGAGAGTGGACAGCCTTGTCTAGTCCCTGATCTCAGTGGGATTGCTTCAAGTTTCTCTCCATTTAGTTTGATGTTGGCTACTGGCTTGCTGTGTATTGCTTTTACTATGTTTAGGTATGGACCTTGAATTCCTGCTCTTTCCAGGACTTTTACCATGAAGGGATGTTAAATTTTGTCAAATGCTTTCTCAGCATCCAGTGAGATGATCATGTGGTTTTTTTCTTTGAGTTTATTTATGTAGTTGATTACATTGATGGATTTTCGAATATTGAACCAACCCTGCATTCCTGGGATAAAGCCTACTTGATCATGATGGATGATTGCTTTGATGTGTTATTGGATTCGGTTTGCAAGAATTTTATTAAGTATTTTTGCATCAATATTCATAAGAGAGATTGGTCTGTAGTTCTCTTTCTTTGTTGGCTCTTTGTGAGGCTTTGGTATGAGTGTAATTGTAGCTTTGTAGAACAAATTGGGTATTGTTCCTTCTGTTTCTATTCTGTGGAATAGTTTGAATAGAATTGGTATTAGGTCTTCCTGGAAGGTCTGGTAGAATTCTGCACTAAAACCATCTGGCCCCGGACTTTTTTGGTGGGGAGATTTTTGGTGACTGCTTCTATTTCTTTAGGGGTTATAGGACTGTTTAGATGGTTTATCTGCTCCTAGTTTAACTTTGGTACCTGGTATCTATCTTGAAAGCTGTCCATTTCATCCAGATTTTCCAATTTTATTGAGTATAGGCCTTTGTAGTAGGATCTAATGATTTTTTTAATTTCCTCTGTTTCTGTTGTTATGTCTCCCTTTTCAGTTCTAATTTTATTGATTTGAGTGCTGTCTCTGCACTCTTTGGTTAGTCTGGCTAAGGGTTTGTCTATCTTGTTGATTTTCTCAAAGAACCAGCACCTGGTTTTGTTGATATTTTGTATAGTTCTTTTTGTTTTAACTTGGTTGATTTCGGCCCTGAGTTTGATTATTTCCTGCTTTCTACTCCTCTTGGGTATATTAGCTTCTTTTTGTTCTAATGCTTTCAGGTGTGCTGTCAAGTTGTTCATGTACGTTCTTTCCATTTTCTTTTTGTGGCCACTTAGAGCTATGATTTTTCCTCTCAGTACTGCTTTCATGGAGTCCCACAAATTTTGATATGAAGTGTCCTCATTTTCATTTAAATCTAAAAAGTCTTTAATTTCTTTTTTTATTTCTTCCTTGACCAAGTTATCATTGAGTAGAGCATTGTTCAGTTTCCACGTGTATGTGGGCTTTCCGTTGGTTTTGTCCATGTCAAAGAGGAGTCTTAGTCCATGGAGGTCTGATAGGTTACAAGGGATTATTTCAATCTTTTTGTATCTGTTGAGGCCTGTTTTGTGACCAGTTATATGATCTATTTTGAAGAAGGTACCATGAGGTGCTAAGAAAAAGGTATATTCTTTTGTTTTAGGTTGAAATGTTCTATAGATGTCAGTTAAGTCCAATTGGTTCATAACTTCTGTTAGTTTCATTGTGTCTCAATTTAGTTTCTGTTTCCATGATCTATCCATAAGTGAGAGTGGGGTGTTGAAATCTCCCACTATTATTGTGTGGGGTGTAATATATGCTTTAAGTTTTAGTAAAGTTTCTTTTATGTATGTGGGTACCCTTGCCTTTGGAGCATAGATGTTCAGAATTGCAAGTTCCTCTTGGTACATTTTTTTTTTGATGAATATGAAGTGTTCTTTTTTATCTTTTTCAATTACTATTGGTTGAAAATTGATTTTATTTGATATTAGAATGGCTACTCTACCAAATGGTTTCTTGGGACCATTTGCTTGTATATAAGATTTTGATTGTATTCCATCCTTTTACTCTGAGGTAGTGTTTGTCTTTTTCACAGAGGTGCATTTCCTGTATGCAGCAAAATTCTGAGTTGTGTTTATGTATCTAGTCTGATAGTCTATGTCTTTTTATTGGAGAATTGAGTCCATTGATATTAAGAGATATTAAGGAATAATTAATGTTGTTTCCTGTTATATTTGTTACTATTGGTGTTGGAGTTATGTTTGTGTAGGGGTCTTCTTTTAGGGTTGTTGGAAGATTACTTTCTTGCTTTTTCTAGGTTGTAGTTTCCCTCCTTGTGTTGGAGTTTTCCCCCAATTATCCTTTGAAGTGCTGGATTTGTGTTAAGATATTGTGCAAATTTGATTTTGTCATGGAATATTTTGGTTTCTCCATCAATACTGATTGAAAGTTTTGTTGGGTATAGTAGTCTGGGCTGGCATTTGTGTTCTCTTAGGGTCTGTATGATATCCGTCCAGGATCTTCTGGCTTTTATAGTCTCTGGTGAGAAATCTGGTGTAATTCTTATAGGTCGTCCTTTATATGTTACTTTACCGTTTTCCCTTACTGCTTTTAGTATTTTTTCTTTGTTTTGTACATTTGATGTTTTTATTATTATGTAACGGGAGGTATTTCTCTTCTGGTCTATAGTATTTGGAGTTCTGTAGGCTTCTTGTATATTTATGGACATCTCTTTCTGTAGGTTAGGAACATTTTCTTGTATAATTTTGTTGAAGATATGTACTGATCCTTTAAGTTGGGAGTCTTCCCCCTCATCTATACCTATTATCCTTAGGTTTGGCCTTCTCATTGTGTCCTGGATCTCCTGTATGTTTTGGGTTAGTAGCTTTTTGCATTTTGCATTTTCTTTGACAGTTGTGTCAATGTTTTCCATGGTATCTTCTGTACATGAGATTCTCTTTTCTATCTCTTGTATTCTGTTGGTAATAACTTGTGTCTATGACTTCTGATCTTTTTTTTAGGTTTTCTATCTCCAGGGTAGTCTCCCTTTGTGATTTCTTTATTGTTTCTACTTTCATTTTTAGATCTTGGAAAGTTTTGTTTGATTCCTTCTGCTCTTTGGTTATTTTTTTCTTCCAATTCCCTAAGGGATTTTTGTGTTTCCTCTTTAAGCGCTTCTATCTGTCTGCCTGTGTTCTCCTTACTTTCTTTGAGAGTGTTATTTATGTCCTTCTTAAAGTCCTCTAACATCATCATGAGAAGAGATTTTAATTCTGAATCCTGTTTTTTTTGGTGTGATGGGGTGTTCAGGGCTTGCTATGATGGGGGAACTGGGTTCTGATGTTTCCATGTAACTTTGGATTCTGTTGCTTACGTTCTTGCGCTTGCCTTTTGCCATTTGGTTAACTCTAGTGCTCCCTGTACTTTCTGTCTCTGACTGAGGCCTCCCTTTCCAGTTATCTTGCTTGTTTCTGGTCTCCTTGGGGTCCCAATGTCTCTGTGATCTTCTCCAGCTGCTCTGAATACAATGGTAGCTCTAGGATGACTCAGAATATGGTGTCTCCTAGGTAGCAGTCCAGTTAGGTGTCCACTGTTCTGGGTGTAATGTCTCTTCTAGGATGTCTCAGGATATGTTGTCTGTTGCTTTGAGTTCCTTTGGTCCTCTGCCACTCTGGGTTCAGTGGATCCTCTACTGCTCTGGGTTCCTTGCACCCTCTAGGGTGGGTCAGGAGGGATCCAGTGTCCCCAGAAGCAGACCAGGTGGGTGTCTGCTTCAGGCTTCAGATCCGGGAGAGCTACAGACTAATGTTATCTCTTTTAAAAATGTGGTACGCCAGAAACTATGACAGATATAAATTCCAGTACCAAAAAAATATCATTTCCTTAACCTGAGGGGTTTAGAGAGAACAAGATTGTGCTGAACTCTTCTGTTTTTCTTTGTTTCTTTGTTTCTGTCTATCTGTCTGTCTGCCTTCCTTCCTTTTTTTCTTTTGAAAATAGACTCATTTCTCATAGAGTACATTCCAGCCACAGTTTACCTTTCCTTAACTCTTTCCGGCTCCCCCTGACCTTCCCTCTCTTCCAGATCCACTCCTCTTCCATCTCCCTTCAGAAGAAAACAGGCTTCCAAGAAACAACAATCAAACACAATAAAGCAAAATACAATAAGAAAAGACAAACATCCACACATTGAAGCTGGACATGACAATCCAATAGAAGGAAAAGAGTCTCAAGAAGAAGTAATTCTCTTCCACATTCTCACCATTCTCATACTTAGGAGTCCACAAAAATACCAAGCTAAAAGCTAAAATATATATTCATAGGATTTCATTCAGATTCATGCAGGCCCAGAATTTGCCACTTCAGTCCAATGCACCATGCTTGTTTTCAACAGTCTATGACACTTGCACTATAAAAATTTTTAGCATTTTATTTTTTTAGATAGATCAATTTCTGTGGAACTCCTCTTAATCTAATCAACTTATGTCACCTTGATGGTCCTAAGGTTTAAAAAATATTCTGTTTGATATTCTATTAATTAAGTGACCAAGTATTTGAATAAAATATAGAGGAAAAAAACCACGTCTGAACACATTATGGAGGGCTTTCCATTTGATAAGATCACCAGAGTCAACATACAATACATATATACCATTCATTAGATCTCAAATGTATACTCCATCTCCAAATCTTGAAAAGAAAATTCATGCCTAATTCCTTACTAGTATAAGGATTTTTGACTCCAGAGCTCTGGGTATCAAGTCACCATCAAATCAGAACCAAGTCCAAAAGATATTTTTTTCTTTCAATCTGTACTTGCTGACCAACTATACTGCTTAGTAGAAAATACAGGATTTATGAGGCCCTAATGTTATACAACTTGTGAGAGAAGAGTTCTTTAAAAACTATTGTAAATTCTGTATATGAATCTAGATATAATGATGATTATCTAAAATAAAAAATAAATCCAACATGTTACCACTTTTGTTAAGTATCAAGATCAAATATATATATATAAAACATATTTATTAGTTAATCTTTATTAAATTGTTTTGGTTACCAGATCTTCATTACTAGAAACATGTATAATTTTAGTACTGTTGCCATATTTATGACAACTTTATGAAGAACAATTTTAATTTAGTATTATTAAGATATTTTTCTACTTCTAATTCAACAAATATTTGGATTAATTTTCCACAAACTAGTTTCTGGCTATGTATGTTTCTAACTTTGTTCTCTTTGTCTTTAATATTACTAATTTTTAAAATATTTTCTCATGCAATATATATTGATCATAGTTTTCCTTCCCCAGATCTTCCCCATGTTTTCAACCCTACATAGTTTTTCTCTCTTTTTTAAAAAAACAAAAAGAAAAAAACAGAATAAAAGAGAAAGAAAAAGTACAAGGAACACATACATATAAACAAAACACAAAACCATAAGACATAATATACAAGCAAAAGAACAGTATAATTTTTAAAAATATCTAAACAAAGGAATACAAAACAGAAAAATCTACAGAAATGAAATACCATAGAAATATCTTGTTTCCCAATTACTAAGGCATGAGTCACTCACTTAAGTATGGTTTATATACACATGTTCAATAATATATATATATATATATATATATATATATATATATATATATATTAAGCTTATTGTACTAAATTAAGTTTATTGCAAATCAATTTCCTACATAAGCTACATCCCTTAACTATTCACAATTACTACTTCTGACTCTACATAAAAAGAAATAAAACTGAGGTAAAGATACAGTGGAGCGGTAATTTCATCTTTAAAATATTTTGCCTTAAAGAATATGATAAGTGGGGCCTGAGTATTTTCAAACTATATTATCTACATGTATTAAAATGTCACAATGAAACCTACTTTTTACAATTAATATATTCTAATTAAAATTACAAATAAGTATATGAACATGTTTAGGACTTCTTTGGAGACTATAAATTAGCTCAGACAAGAGGGAAGCCCAAAATCTATGCCCCAATTGATCCATGCTAAATCATTCTATCATGATACATACTTTCACTTGCAAGACCAGAAGTTAACTTTACTGTAGTGGTTTAAATAAGAATGCCTCTCATATGGTTGTATATTTAAATGTTTGGTTCCCTACTCAGTGGACTGTTTAGGAAGGATTAGACTTTAGGGTCTTGTTTGGGGTAATATATCACTAGGAGTGATCTTTGAGGTTTGAGAAGCTCATGCCAGGCTGTCTCCCTCTCTCTACCTTCTGCTTATGGATCAGATGTGAACTCTCAACTACTGCTCCAGCATTATGCTTGCTTGCCTGCCCCCTGCTTTCCTGCTTCCATGTTCCCCATCATGATAGTCAGGAACTAATCCAATGAAACTGTAAACATGCCCCCAATTAAATGCTTTCCTTTATAAGCCACCTTGGTCATGTTGTTTTGTCACCATAATAGAACAGTAATAAAAAAAAAACTTAGCTTAAAAACCTAGTATAATGCCAGTTAATAAAAAAAGAGGTCATGAATTTGAAAGAGATTAGGGAGGACTATAGAGGAGGGTATGAAAGAAGGACAGGGAAAAGGGAAATGGTGTAACTATGCAGTAATATAAAAAGAAAGAAGAAAGATAAAGAGAGAAAGACAGAGACACAGAGAGAGAATATAAAAGCTGGGTGCTGCCTGAAGGTAATATGCACTGCAATCAAGGAGATAGCATACAACATCCAGGCTCTTAAGCTTTCTATATAACCTGGCTTAGTTAAGGTTTTACTGCTGTGAACAGATACCATGACCAAGACAACTCTTATAAGGACAATATCTGGGACTGCCTTACAGGTTCAGAGATTCAGTCCATTATTATCAAGGTGGGAGCATAACAATATCCAGGTAACCATGGTGTAGAAGAACCTGAGAGTTCTAAATCTTCATCTGAAGACTGCTAGAAAAAGACTGGTTCTCAAGTAGTTAGGAGGATCTCCTTGCCTATATCCACAGTGACACACTTCCTCCAACAAGGCCACACTTTCTAATAGTGCCAGTCCCTGGGCCAAGCATAATCAAACCACCAGAGAACCCATAATGTATTTTAGTTGCCTTGTCTCCATTACAAGCCTGAAGACAATGATATGTCACCAGGAAGATATACATAAATCAGTGCAATTTTTAAACTCAAGGACATGGTTTATACTAAATGTGTTGTTCCAAGGTTTGTGTGTTGAAATTGAATACCCACAGTGCTGGTAGGGACTTCAGGAAGATGTCACATGAGGTCACAGGGAGAAGAGAGTGCACTAAAAGGGGTCTCAACAAATACCAAATCATCTAGAGCTTTAATCTTAGATCTTCCAGTCTCAAGAACTATGAGAAAACAATGCTTGTTATGTAAGCCAGTTAGTCTATGCCATTTTTCTTTTATCAGAACAAATGAACTAAGGCAGAGTAAGTTATATGTTTACAATTATGTTTACTAATGGTATCTATCTAATTATGATTAGACCAATGTTATTGGTCCTGTTTATAAATAAAGGTTAGAAATTTTATTTTACTCTCTGCACTCTAAGCTTCTGATTCTTGAAATGTTACTTCCTCAGTTTCTAAACTAGAGAAAATTAAAAGTATATAACAATTTCAACCTTGCTATGCATGGATACCTAGGACACTATTATCCTTTGCTGGTAAGGAAAATCTTTCCCTGGTAACTTGTCTTATGGAACCTTCCTCTAATACTTGAAATATCTCAGCTATTGGCCAAATATATAAGTAATTTTTTGCCAAACACTATAAAGTTCTAGCAATTTTTTGAACACAACCTCTGTAAAAGAGGTATGCCCTCTTCATTCAAATATTTTTTAAATGGGATAGATTTGTTTTATCTTTTTTTTTTTTTTCATGTTTGAGCTTTCTTCATATCAAGTAATCTTGCTAGTGTATGTAGAAATAGCTGTGGGATAATTACTCAGGCAAATCTACTTGAGAACTGCTTAAAGGTCCCAATGTTTTTAAGGAATCATAAAACATAACATCTGTTCCCTCTCTATAAACTTTTATTCATTTAATTTGACAAATTAAATCTAGATAAAGTTTCTCTTGGATATTTTACTTAAGATTTAAGCTTGCAAAATTTTTTAGATTATATAGTAGGAATTAAGTATATTAAAATAAATATAGATAGACAATATCTGTGAGTTCTCAGACAGCCTGATCTATGTAGCATGTTCCAAGACAGGGAGATTCTGTTTATAAAAACAGAATTCATAAATAAATTTAAACTAAGTATAACTCCCAGTAAAAAATCACTTAAACGAGTAATGCAATTTGGAAAAGAGTGAGCAAAAGTAAAATTTTTATTAGACCATGCCTTTTAATGATTCTGTGTGGACTTCAAATAGTTTCATAGTCTTCACTGTGCACCAAAACACCATAGATTCATAATGTTTTAATTTTATTCCCATAGTTCTCATAAGATAATTATTTAGCTAATAAGTACTCTAAAAAAATTGGAAAATCTTCATAAAATGACTGATTTTCTTGATAGATATCACTTATCAAATTTTAATCTAGATCAGGTAAACATATTATATTATATTTTTATAATACTAAATATTAAATATAACTCCTAAGGAAATAAAAGCAATCATTAAAAGTCTCCCAACCAAAAAGACCCAGAGCCAGATGGTTGTACCTCAGAATTTTACCATAATTTCAAAGAAGTACTAAGGCCAATACTTAAAGTTTTAGCTAGAGCAATAAGACAACTAAAGGAGATCAAGGAAATACAAATTGGAAAGAAAAAAGTCAAAATATTGCTATTTGCAGATGACAAGATAGTGTACATAAGTGGCTCAAACTCTACCAGAGAAATCCTACAGCTAATATAAACCCTTTCAACGAAGTGGTTGGATATAAACTTAACTGAGAAAAAAATCAATTGCCCTTCTTTCTACAAAAAGGATAAACAGGCTAAGAATGAAATTAGGGAAATAACACCCTTCACAATAGCCACAATAACTCTTGTGGGACCATGATAGGATGGCTTGGTTTTGGTAGAAGCATTGGCTGGAAATAGCCCAGAGACCCAGCAGGTGTCCATGCCTGTGAGGGACGGGCATCTATTCCACAGTGCTCCCAGAATCCAGGCCTCTGGCACATGGCTTAGACCTTCATTTGATCTGCACCGTTCAGTTCAGTCGCGTAGGGCAATGCTCCTACCAGCACCTCCACAGGTAGACAGTGTGACTATAGGCCTCAGCCTCAAGAGATTTCCGTATTAATGAGTGATCTAAAGGCCAGAGGGCATGAGTTACCTAAAGGCTAGAGGGCAAACCCTCCTCTCTACTCCCTCCCTATTTAAATCAGGTCCACCCTGACCAAAGTGGGGGCG
The DNA here is from genome assembly GCA_030674055.1 of Rhabdomys pumilio. Lineage (NCBI taxonomy): Eukaryota > Metazoa > Chordata > Mammalia > Rodentia > Muridae > Rhabdomys > Rhabdomys pumilio. Next base: position 311,202 of record JANHMN010000001.1, read on the forward strand.
AATCCAGATCCATCTACCATCCGCTATGAAAATAAAGCCTGAAAAACCCATGAACCCCTTGTGTCTTTTGGGGGGCCCGCAGCACTTCCCTGAGGACCTCTCTGCGGTCCAGGCATGGAGACTTGCCTCTTTAAGCAAGCCAAGTGAGTAACCAAAGAATCCCTTTTCTGGGGAGTGTGGTCCAGAGCTCTTCCATCTTCTTCCCTCTCTTCTCTCTCTGAGTGCCTAGTGCCCGCATGCCCCACGTCTCCATTCTGCAGTGGCCCTCTCTCTGGGTCCACTCGAGAGCCCTGCCCTTCCACAGAACTTCAGACTGAGTTCTCTTCCCACACAGGGGCACCCCAGCGGCTTCTCATAGCCCAGCACCCACCGGCACAGTGTGAGAGAAACTCAGTAAAATTTCCCACATGCGCTTCTGCTACTCTGAGCTGTGACAGACACGTGGGACCACAACCCGGCCCAACAAGATTCAAGAACTCACATCGTTCCCCCCACAAACTCTAATCAAGCAAGTGAAAGACCCATAATAAACAATAAACAATAATCTCATGTCTTTGAAGAAAGAAATTGAAGAAGATATCAGAAGATAGAAAAATCTCCAGTTCTCATGGATGAGGATGATTAACATAGTAAAAAGGGCCATCTTCTAGAAATCAAGTACAGATTCAAAGCAACTCTCATCAAAATTCCAGCAGAATTCTTTACAGACCTTGAGAGAACAATACTGAACTTCATATGGAAGAACAAAAACCTCAGGATAGCTAAAGCAATAATGTATAATAAAACAACTTCTGGATATATCACCACTCCTGATTTCAAACTGTACTACAGAGCAATAGTAATAAAAACTTTATGGTATTGGCATAAAAACAAACAGGTTGATCAGTGGAATCAAGTTGAAGACCCAGGAGTAAACTCACACAGCTATAAACATTTGATATTTTTTAAAGAAGCCAAAACTACAAAATGAAAAAAATAAAGCATCTTCAACAAATGGTCCTGGCATAACTGGATATCTACATGTAGAAGAATGCAACTAGATCCATATCTATCACCCTGCACAAAACTCCAGTCCAAAGCATCAAAGACCTTAACATAAAACTGGATACACTAAATCTGAGAGAAGAGAAAATATCCTTGAACCATAGGTATAGAAGACCACTTCCTAAACAGAACACTAAGAGCTCAGGCACTAAGATCAATAATTTCCAAATGGTACCTCATGAAACTGGAAAGCATTTGTAAGGCAAAAGATACTGTCAATAGGACAAAACAGCAGCATACAGAATGAAAAATTTTTAAGTTAATTAATGTATTTGTTTACATCCCAAACTGCTCTCCTTCTCTCAGTGAATCCCTTCCTCCGTTCTCCCTCCTCTTCTCCTCTGAAAGGTGAGACCTACCCTGGGTATTCTACTACCCAGGCACATCAATTCTCTCCCAGATTAGATGTATCTTCTCCCACTGAGGCCAGACAGGGCAGCCATGAATACTGAGCTGCCTGCTACACATCTGCTGGAATTGTGCTTGTTTCAGCCTGGGTACTTTCTTTGGTTGTTGTGTCAGATTCTGAGAGCTCCCAGGGGTCCAGGTTTGTTGGTTGGCCTTTCCTTCAGTCTCTGCTCCTTTTTTTAGACAAAACAGATTTTGAGTTGAAAGTTTAGTGGGTATGTTGGCATCCCTATCTTTCCAATGGGGATCCTGCCTGGCTACAGGAAGTGGCCATAAAGATTCTATGTCCTACTGTTAGGCATCTAGGCTAAGGGCTAAGCTCTCTGGCATTGACTCCAGGGAGCCTTCCCTGTCTCAGGTCTCTGGAACTTCCTAGAGATTCACCCCTCCCCAACACATGCCAGGCAGCTTCAGATTTCAATTCATTCTCCTGGACCACTGGGCCTCTATCCTGTCTTTCCCCTCACCAGATCCTTCCTCCCCATTCCTCTGACCCTCCCACTCTCCCCTAATCCCTCCTTGCCTCTGCCTCCTATGACTGTTTTCTTTCCCCTTCTAAGTGTGATCAAGCATTCTTGTTTGGGCCTTCCTCTTTATTTAACATCTTTGGGTCTATGGGGTATACCATAGGTATTCTGTACTTCAATGGGTAATAGTCACTTATCAGTGATTACATATCATACCTGTCCTTTTCGGTCTGGGTTACCTCACTCAGGATTATATTTTCTAGTTCCATCCATTTGCCTGCAAAGTTCATGATGTCCATGTTTTTAATGGCTATATAGTAGTCCATGTTAAACAAACCACATTTTCTGTATCTATTCTTCAGTTGAGGGTTATTAGAGTAAATTCTAGTTTCTGATTATTACAAATAAAGCTGCTATAAACATAGGGGAACACATGTTCTTGGAATATGGTGGGGCATCTTTTGGGCATGTGCCCAGAGGTAGTATAGCTGAGTGTTCCCCTTTCTCCCATCCTCTCCAGCATGTGCTGTCCCTTGAGTTTTGTTTTTTTGTTTGTTTGTTTTTGTTTTCTTGTCTTAGCCATTCTGAGTGATATAAGGTGGAATCTCAGGGTCATTTTGAGTCCCATTTCCATAATGACTAAGGATGTTGAGCATTTATATTTTCCTTGGCCATTCAAGATTTCTCTGTTGAGAAATCTCTGTTTAGTTTTGTGTACCATATTTTAATTGAGTTATTTGGTTTGTTGAAGTTTAACTTCTTGAGTTTTTTATATATTTTGGACATTAGCCCTCTGACAGATGTAGGGTAAATGAAGATCTTTTCCCAATCTGTAGGTTGCCCGTTTGTCCTATTGACAGTGTCCTTTGCTGTACAGAAGCTTTTCAGTATCATGAGGTCTCATTTGTCATTTTTAATCATAGGGCCTGAGATATTGGTATACTGTTTAGGAAACTGTCTCCTGTACCATTACGTGTATTCAAGGTTCTTTCTCATTTTCTCTTCTGTTAGGTTTAATGTATCCAGTTTTATATTGTGCTCCTTGAACTTGGACTTGAGTTTGGTGCAGAGTGATAAATGTAGATCTATTTGTATTATTCTATATCCAGACATCCATTTAGATCAGCACCATTTGTTTACAATGCTTTCTTTTTTCAAATTGAATATCAGATTGAATGAATTTTTTGATATGTTCTTGGATTCAGTTTGCAAGAATTTTATTGAGTATTTTTGCATCAATGTTTATAAGTGAAATTGGTCTGAAGTTCTCTTTCTTTGTTGAGTCTTTGTGTAGTTTAGGTATCAGGGAAACTGTGGCCTCATAGAACGAATTAGGTAGTGTTCTCTCTGTTTCTATTTTGTGGAATAGTTTGAGGAGTTTTGGCTTATTTGTCAAAAATCAAGTGTCCATAGGTATATGGGTTTATTTCTGGGTCTTCAATTCTCTTTTATTGATCAATATATCTGTTTCTGTACCAATACCCTGCAGGGTTTGGGGGGGTGTTGTTTTGGTTTTGTTTTGTTTTTTAATCACTGTTGCTCTGTAGTGCAGCTTCAGGTCTGGGATGGTAATTCCTCCAAACATTCTCTTGTTGTTAAGGATTGTTCTGGCTATCCTGAGTTTTTTTTTTTTTTTTTTTTTCATATAAAATTGAGAAATGTTCTTTCAAGGTTAGTAAGAAATTGTGCTGGAATTTTGATAGAGATTGCATTAAATCTGTAGATTGCTTTTGGTAAGACAGCCACTTTCACTATGTTAATCTTACCAATCCATGAGCATGGGAGATCTTTCCGTCTTCGGATATCTTCTTCAGTTTCTTTCTTCAGAGTCTTGAAGTTCTTGCTCTATAAATCTTTTACTTGCTTGTTAAAGAGTTACACCTAGATATCTTGTGGCTATTATAAATGGTAGTGTTGTCCTAATTTCTTTCTGTGCCCATTTATCATTTATATAAAGGAAGTCTACTGATTGCTTTCATTCAATTTTATATCAAATCACTTTACTGAAGTTGTTTATCAGCTGTAAGTGTTCTCTGGTAGAATTTTGGGGATTGCATAATAGTGTCCTATCAGTTTAAGAGTACATTGTAGAGCTGAGCTTTTCAGTTATTGTGCAAGATTTTTTTCATGCTGTCGTTTGTAATATGTTTGTGACAATCCTTGAAATTAAAGTTTTGGAAAAATAAATAACTTCCAGGACTATATTGAATAACTAGGGAGAGAGTGGGAATGCTTGTCTTGTCCATGATTTTAATAGAATTGCATTAAGTTTCTCTCCATTTAATTTGATGTTGGCTATTGGCTTGCTGTATATTGTAAAATATATAAATGTATGTTTATATATTCTAATTTATGACAGATATCAGACCAGACTACTATACCCAGAGATCATCATAGATGGAGAAACAAAGATATTAGAAGGATAATAGAAGGACAACTTTAACACAGAGTGTAACTGCATCCAAGAAAACTGCTCCTGGTTTTGTTGATATTTTGTATAGGTCTTTCTGTTTCTACTTGGTTGATTTCAGCCCTGAGTTTGATTATTTCCTGCTCTCTACTCCTCTTGGATGTATTTGCTTCTTTTTGTTCTAGAGCTTTCAGGTGTGCTGTCAAGTTGTTAATGTGTGCTCTCCCCAGTTTCTTTTTGTAGGCACTTAGAGCTATGAGTTTTCCGTGGAGAAAGAGAAACACTCCTCCATTGTTGGTGGGATTGCAAGATGGTGCAACCACTTTGGAAATCAGTCTAGCGGTTCCTCAGAAAATTGGACATAGCATTACCTAAGGACCCAGCTATACCACTCCTGGGCATATACTCAAAAGATGCTCTAACATATAACAAGGATATATGTTCCACTATGTTCATAGCAACCTTATTTATAATAGCCAGAAGCTGGAAAGAACCCAGATGTCCTTCAACAGAGGAATGGATACAAAAAAAAAAAGTGGTACATTTACACAATGGAGTATTACTCAGCTATTAAAAACAATGAATTTGAGAAATTATTAGGTAAATGGATGGATCTAGAAATTATCATCCTGAGTGAGTTAACCCAATCACAAAAGAACACACATGGTATTTACTCACTGTTAACTGGATTTTAGCCCAAAAGCTTGGAATAGCGAAGACTCAACCCTCAGACCACATGAAGCACATGAAGAAAGAAGACCAAGAGGGGATGCCTCAGTTCTACTTAGAATGAGTAACAAAAATACTCAAGGGAGCAAATATGGAAACAAAACATGGGACAGAAACTGAAGGAGGAGCCATCAGGAGACCATTCCACCTGGGTACCCATCCCATGTACAGTCACCTAAGCTAGACACTGATGTGGATGGCTGGAAGGGCATGCTGTCAAGAACATGATATAGCTGTCTCCTTAGAGGTCTGCCAAAGACTAACACATTCAGAGGACGATGCTCACAGTTAACCACTGATATGATCAAGGGTTTCCCAATGGAGAACTTAGAGAGAAGACTGAAGGAGCAGAAAGAGTTTGTGACCCCAGGAGGAAAGCAACAATACCAAACAACCATAGCCCCCCAGGGTCTAAACCTCCAGCCTAGGAGCACATAGGGAGGGACCCAGGATTCCGGGGGTATATGTAGGGGAGGATATATGTCGAGCAAGGTGGTAAGTGAGAGAAAGAGAGAGAAAGAGGCGGGGGGCATGGAGGCAGATGTTCATGTGTCTCCACCAGTCAAAGACAGTTTATATATCTAGGTTGGGCATTGGGTTACACTTCTGATTGAGCATTACCAAACTTATAAAGCCTTTGACTAACATTTAATAAAAAAAAATTTTAAAAAAGTTTAAAAAATTGTATAAAAGCAAAAAGGAAAAAGACTCATGGGATAGGGGTTTTCTCTAGGGAGGGGAAATGGGGAGAGGGGATGGCATCTGAATTGTAAATAAAATATAAAAGAAATAAAATAAAATAAAATTAAAAAAAGAAAGATCAATAGGTGTCAAGAACACCACAAGAAAACCTACAGCATCAACTAACCTGGGCCCATAGGGACTCACAGAGATTGAACTCTTAACCTGAGAACATGCATGGATGGACCTAGGCCCATTGAACATGTATAGTTGTGGGTCTTCATATGGGGCTCCTAATATGGTAGCAGGGGCCACTTCTGACTACATTGCATGCCTTTGTGTCCTGTTCTCTGAAGTGGGCTGCTTCATCTAGCCTCAGTAGAAGACATGCCCAGCCTTACTGCAACTTGACATGCCAAGGCTAGTTGATATTCATGGGAGGACTCCCCTTTTCTGAGAAGGGGAAGAGGAGTGGATTGGGGGAGGGGAGCGGACATGGAGGGACTGTGAGGAAAGAAGGGAGAGGAAGCTGTGATCAGATTGACAGTAAAATATAACTTAATCATTTTTTTTTAATTCATGTAAATTGATAGGTTGTTGAAAGACAGCACATTGTTTGGCTCTAAGGCTGCTGTTCTTCTGCTATCAGTAAGAATAAAATCATTTAATATAAATTTGAATTGAGCCTGCTCTTAGTGGATTTGAACATCACACTAAAAGGTCTTATAAAAATTGCATAAACTATAATAAGTAAATACACTTGAAGTCAGGGACTTGAAGCAAATGTCCTGGCATAACCACATTATTTCTGTGGGACAGGCAAAGACCTTGAGGGAATTTTTTTGGCTCTTTCACATGGCTAGAGATGAAAGATATAAAATCATTCTTATATATGCATTCTCTTGCTGCACTTGCATTTTATTAAGTGTAAATGGCACCTAATGTTTTGCTTGCTGAATAATAAAATTAAGAAGTACTTTGTTTGCAGTACTGGAGCTCAGAGTCTTCAAATCCCCTGATTTGTCACCACTCATATCTTTGAAATATCTTTTTATACTAAGACTTATTGCTGGCCATGGGGCAGTCAACACTTTTCCCACCCTGTTCTGGGAGTCAAGCTCAGAATCCTTACACAAGAAAAGTACATGTTCATCCACTGAGATATACCCCAGATGTCACAAAGACTTTTCGTAAACAATGAGAGCTAGTCATCTTTACATTCTTTGACTGGTTCTTTTCTATATCCAATCTAATATACAGCTTATCAATTTAGCAATTGGTTCTAATATACTTTCTGGCCTGAAGGATATACCATATTTCTTTCTGAAGAGAAGTTACTTTTATTTTGACAGACATTTTATTCTGGCCATTATAGGTATAGAACACTGGCATGACCATTATCATAGTGAAATCAAAATACCTGTCATTTCTCACATGACACCTTCACAAAATTGAGTTCATTAACATTACTTCATGGATGTGAGGTAGAGTCTGTACCTTACACATGTGATTTACCAGGAAGCCCAGGAGACCACCATGCCCATATAGGAGGGGCTTAATGAGACCTGGCTCCTTTTTGAGAATATATAGATTATTAACAATTTCTGGTGAGGATTTTTTTTTTATTTGAATGTGTTTCCTATGTACCTGTAAGTAATCTCTCACCCATGCTCTTATAAATAACCCTAATTCAACTGATTGGTTTACCAAGTTAGATATGGGTAGAATAAAATTTTATTGGTCTGTCTTTGATGTCTTATCTTAGCTAAGTAGATGTTTGTTCATACTTTCCCCGGTGAAGTTCACACAACAGTAGGCAGCTTCTATAACAGCCCCATTAAGATTCTACCACTACCTTCTAGTATTTGTACATTTGAATAGTTTCTTTCCCTTGAGTATAGAGTGAACCCATTAACCAATTCTGACAATTATCCTCTTCCTTGTTTACTTTGATGAAGCCAGCTGCCATGTTGTAAGTGATACCACAGACACTTTCATAAGAAATTGAAAGCAGCGACAGGCCACCCCAGTAGAAAACTAAAGCTCTAAAGAAATAAGGAACTAAAAGCTGACAGCAACCACTGAGGTTTCCTGACAGAGGCTTAACAACAAGAAAACCCTGTTTTAATGAACACAGCTTCTAGTTTGATAACAGTCTTTCAATGACACTGATTCAGATGGCTTACGTAAACCAGCCCCACGTTCCTGAGTGAAAGTATGGCTAGGTAATAAATGCAGTTGTTTACAGTCAATGAATTCTGAGAAAAATATTACACAACAATACTAAGGTAGAACACTGAAGGCTTGTACTTGGTTAAAAAAGATTACTGCAAAAAACCACACAGAACCAGAAATAACAAATAAACCCTTGCTACCACCGTAATGTTATTTTTTTATTCCTTGTTTATGAAACTATTTCTTTTACATTGATTTTTATCATTAAAAACAAGCTGCACTCTCATTATCTAATAATTAAAATATATAGAGAAAGACAAGGTGAAAGATCATAAGTAAATATGTCACAGAGATGAGGAAAGTGAAGTGGTAGCCCCAGTCTGCCTTCAGCAACTCATTTAAAATCTTTTGCACAGATCAGGCATGAAATGCGACAGTATTCTGCTGCTCATACATGGTGGTTTTAACTATATCAACAATAATAGGTGATGGAATAAAAGTCTTCACATGTGTAAGAATTAGTAAACTGACTCTTTAATTTTGAGGGAGTGGATCTCTAGAGCTAGTTTCTGATAACTCAGTTCCTCTCCAACAATCCTGATCACAGAAATGAGTGCACAGGACCAGAGGTCATACTTAGGGGCAAGGACCTTTCCACACCATTTAAAGAAATCTGCTAATAAAACTTATATTAGCCGTATCCACAAAAACTTACTGAGTAAAATTTGAAAGGTTAACATGAAATGCATCAAGGAAAATCACTTATATAGTGTTTTTCATCTGTTCAACTTGACCTTATCGTTGATGAAACTAATGTTTTCCTATCATTTGGATGTTATTTCAGAAATGTCATAATCAGGTCTTATTTTATAACTATGCTACAATTATGAGCTTAACTGTTTCCTTGGTTTTAATTCTCACTATTTGTTCATTCTTTTAAAAGAATTGTCAACAAAAAACTCAGAATTTTTCTGTTTTTCTAATCTACTATATGTAATATAATCAAGGACAAAATTAAAAAAGAGGCTGACTTATGGATGCAACTCAAATAACTGGAAAAATAACAAAAACAAAAACAAAAACAAAAAAAACCCCACTATATTTGGGAAGAGAGTAATAATCAGAGCCAAAATTAATGAAATAGAAGCAAAGACAACAATATAAGAATCAATGAATCTAAGAGCTGTTTTTTGAAAAGATAAACAAAATCTACAGAGCCTTGGCTCAATTAACAAAGTGAAAGAAAAAGAATCCAAATTAACAAAATAAGAAATGAACAGGGAAACATTTTAACAGGCAACAAAGAAACTCAGATTATGAGGATTTAAAATTCTGCATTCCAGGGCTGGAGAGATGGCTCAGCAGTTAAGAGCACTGGCTCCTCTTCCAGAGGTCCTGAGTTCAATTCCTAGGAACCACATGGTGGCTCACAACTATCTGTAATGGGACCTCATGCCTCTTCTGGAGTGTATAAAGACAGTAATGGTGAGCTCATATACATAAAATAAATATTTTTAAATATATATTCCATTAAGTTATAAAACTTAAAAGAGAAAGGAAGAGGAAAAATGGGAAAGAGGAAAAAAAAGATGAATTTCTAAATTCAGCCAAAACACCAAAATTAAACAATGAGATCAACATCCTAAACAGACCTCACAAAATGAGGATATTTAAAAGCCTTCCAACTAAAATAGCACATGAATTCACTCCAGAATTTTTCTAGACTTTCAAAATAGACCTACAAGTGATCCTCCTTAAACTCTTCAAGTGTGTGTTTGAGTGTGTGTGTGTGTGTGTGTGTAAGAAACACTCCCAAACTTCTTTTATAAATCCGGTATCACACTAATATCAAAACTAGATTAAGACACACACACACACACACACACACACACACACACACACACACACAAAACTATAGCTCAATAGCTTTGATGAATATAGATTCAAAAATGATAGATAAAATACTGGCAAAATGAATACAAACATACATCAATAAGTTTATCCACCATGACCAAGTTAGCTTTATCCTAAAAATACAGAGATGGTTCGACATATGCAAGTCAATAAATGTAATAAATCACATAAATGAACTTAAAAACAAAAATCACATGACCATCTCAATAGATGCAGAAAATTACTTTGACCAAATCCAACATGCCTTTATGATTAAAATCATAGAACAAACAAGGCTAGAAGGATCATACCTATATATAATAAGAGCAATATAAGAGAAACACACAGCCAACATCATCTTAAATGGAGCAAAATTTGAAGCAATTCCACTAAAATCAGGAACGCACATTACCTCCACTCCTTTTCAGTATTTTATACTAAATACTAACTGAAGCAATGATGCAAGAGGAAAAAATTAAAGGTATACAAATAGAAAAAGAATTCAAACTACCTGTTTGCAGATGACATAATATTATACATAAAAGATCCCAAAAATTCTACTAGAAAAAAATCTACAAATGATTAAGAATCAACATGGCAGGGTACAAAATCAACTTACAAAAATCCAATGTATATTAATGACAAACACAGAGAGAAATCATGGAAACATTCCCACTCATAGTAGCCTAGAAGACAATAAAATATCTAGTTATATACCAAAGCAAAGAGGTTATATTTTATGACTTAAGGTTTATTATTATTATCATCATCATTATTATTATTATTGTTCCACTTAAAACCATAAATGTTAAAGGATTTTTGCTTGTCAGAAGTGATATTTTTCATAAGAAAAGTTTTCGACCACACAGAATTAAATATTTGATTCAAAGTGTTACATAGATTCTATCTGTATTTGCCACTTCAACTAAGCAAACTAGGTCACCTCTAAGAAATATTTTTTTCATTCTAGTCTCATTTAAAGATTTTTTGCCATTTGTGTGCTGTCACTATGACTTAGTTAGCATTGTAATGATTTTAACTCCAGTGAAGGGCAAAAGAAAAAGACTAAAAGGTAATTATATTTGAATGACTTTTTTACTTCTTCATTAGCACCAAAGCAAACTAAACTAAAATATTCCTCATGTAATTTTTTTTTACTTCCGTAATAATCTGACTTCATGTTACACAGCAAGAATATTCCACAATAGCAACTCACATTATTAAGACTGAAGTAATCAGAGACAAAGTGGAGGAGTTGTTTATGGGGATCAGCATCTGCATGAGAGCATCCTTCTAAATATTTGTTCTTGACAGAAACAGCAAACTGAGGCTATGTTATAAGGTTAAAATGGAGTAAATTAGCACTGAAGCACTTCAGTTGCAAGCATAGTGCTGTGCTTTTGAAATAGTACTCTGTCGTGAGGGGTATTTTTGCTAGTAGTTTACTTATCACCCAGTCTTCCATGTGGGTACTTATCTCCAAGGAGACACGTTATCCTCTTAGCCAGCTCCAGAGTATGGAGTTGAGAAAACAAGAATTTCTATTAGACAAGAAGCTATCTCTAGAAAGAGAAGCATATTCAAAGTAACATTGCATAGTCTTTTACACACATCACCAACAGGCTCTTAGCAAAACATCACCCTGTCATGGTATTGTACTTAAATTAACCCTGATTTTTCCAAACAAAGTATACAATTTTATATAGATATGTACCACATATTTGAATTTTAGAGCTGTATATCTGTACATGTCATTTAGTTTGAATTAAACTTAATGAGAAAAATTACTCTGGGAAGTTATAAATGTCAGGATCTTTCTTTTTATTTTATTTTATCTAAACGAAAAACTCTTAAATACCTACAATGAAAAATTTAAGCAAATTTTTAAATTATATTTTCCATGATATTGAATTCACAAATGTAAATATAATTTCTTTTTTTTCACCAGTATAGCATCAATTAATAAGACACATCTTGGACAATGGAATCTCAGCATTAAAAAGAAAAATCAGTTGAGGACATGGCTATTTCTCATATACATATACATTGGTAAAAGCCAATCTGAAAGGTAGCATACTATATGATTTCAAATGTATGCCACTCTAGACACTTTTCAAGAGCCACAGAGTGTTTAGCATAAGCAATGAACTCTATACTATAGTCAATAATATATCAGTACTGGCTAGGCAGTGTGGTACAGGCATGTAAATCCCAACACTTAGGAAGACCACCACAAGTTTCTGGTCTACCTGAAATTCTAGACCAGCTAGAGTTACTATATGATAAAGCCTTACTCAAAAAACACCAAAAACAAACAAACAAATCCAAAACCTATAATTAAAAGTACTTTCTGCTTTGCTAATTTGAAACTGCTTCCCATCTCCAAAAAAATCTATGAAAAAAATACAGCAAAACAAACACATTAAAACAAGATCATTTCTCAGATAGCTAAGCAAATCTAGCACAAGACCATGAGTAGATACCAAAGACATTAGGATTCAGTAGAGTGTTATTAAATAAGTGGATGCTGATTTGTCTGCAAATTCTCCACTCTGCTGGGAGAGACAGGAGGAGGGGCTTCAGAAGACTGATGTCCTAGTTTTTCTGTTTTTTGTTTTGTTTATGTTTTTGTTTTGTTTTGTTTTGTTTTTCTACCCATTATAGGGAATAGAGAACGTTTTTCTTTGCTTCTTCCATTCCCTCAGATAAGAGTAAAACTTTGATATTGTCTAAGGCAGCATATTGGGAGTAGGGTACTTTTTCTTTGTATGGCTTATAATTTTAAAATTTCTCATGATCTTCTTGTTGCTGTGAACATATTCAGGACATAGCATATTATCTTCCACTTCTGGTTCTGGGATAGTATAGGCTGGTTACAGGAACAGAAAATTCATCCTTTGGTATGTGTCTGGAACTGAGGTCTGACCAGCGTGAAATTGCAGCCTTTCCTTTCTGCAGGCCACTGCCTGCCGTGAACAACACCGGTGACATTTGAATCCAATGGTTTGTGGCAGAAAGGCCTCTACAGAAGAGGGAAGAGTACAGCTATTCACAGACATTTGGATGAGCAACTCTCATAGCAATTCTCCCCCAGGCTGCAAATGTGACCCCTGAGCTCCTAATATGAAGTTAGAATTTCCACTATACCACTCTTCTGCTTCCTACTTTGGCAGCTGCTTTGAGATCCAATTCATCTGAAGACTATCTTGTGTTTCCTAGGAACCAGCTTCATTCTGGCCTCACAGGATATGTTGGTAATATAACATTTTTGTTTAGAATATGAATGTCTCCGAAGTCTCAAATAAACCTCAATTTTCTTGCCATCTGTACTCAGTTATGTTAGTGACATCACTCCCGAAATGTGTTCCAGGCTACATCACCTAATAGGAGGCAGAGTGGCTGGAGGAGAGAAATTTGGTATGGTTCTTTTTGGGAGTTTGATTTCCTCAGAAGTCGACAGGGGAGGGACTGGTGGTTTGTGGTCTATGGTTGAAGAAACGTTTGATTCCGTAGGATGTTCTGTGGCTGACTCCTCAGTAAATGGGACCAGTGTTAAAACCACACTTTCTTTATCCAATTCTTCCTCAGATTGGTTCTTCTTATTGGTTCTCCTGGCCAGAGTATGACATTTTCAGGAAGGCATGGGAAGAAACAAAGGCCTAAATATAATTTCTTATTCTTTGGTGCTTTTGCTATTGAATCTTTCAAATTATATATCAGTATATTAAATTAAGACAGTGTTACATTATCCAAATACAGTGATATGCTCTCTTTAAAAATAAAAAATTCTATTCAAGATAGATAGATAGATTTTTTTTTATTTTTAAAATTTAAATTACTTATCTGGCATCAGTGGGAGCAGAGGTCCTTGGTCCTGGGAAGTCTCGATGCCCCAGCAGAGGAGAATGCTAGGGCAGTGAGGCACCAGTGAGTGGATGGGTGAGGGAGCGTCCTCATAGAAACAAGGGGTTGGCAGAAGAGAAAGTGGGAAAGGAATAACTTTTGAAATGAAAATAAATAAAATAGCCAATAAAAATCAATCAATCAATCAATCAATCAGTAATCTAATGTTTATCACTTATAAATATGCTAGGACCAAACGCATTTTAAAAGATTATGTTTCTTCTGGCTAGGAAACAGAAATGTATTGTTTTCTATATTATATAAGGACATAAAGAATTGAAACTAAGCTACTTAGTGATTGTAAAACAGAATAGAAACTGTTCTGAAAGGAAGCACTAGTCATCTCACTCATTATTTTAGACCATTAATCATGGTTATTCCTACTGCTTTATATAAAAAGTCTCATGCCATAAAAACAATATAAATTCAGTTCTCTGTTGTGATCTCTGCTGGTCCCTTTATTTCAGAATGGAGAAATATCCTTAGATTATAATGTTCTGTAAAAACCACTTATATCTATAGAAATAAATGTTATTCAAGAGTATATATTTCTCTAGCACTTCTCCCCAAATACTCACTCATCCACAAATACACATAAGAACTTCCAGAGGCACAAACTTCATTTACTCAACTCACATGATCAAACAGCCTAACTTTTCATAAAAAGCAGTGAGAACAAGACTTTGAGAAGAGTGCAGTAGTACTTTAATGAATAGCATAGCTTTTCACTCCTTGCACAACATTTATGAACAGATTCAAGATAAGAATACAATATTTTATAAGTCTTATAGTCCACTTGAGTATATCTCAACATTATAGTTGGTAGCTCTTTGAGTCTATAGCTATTCAAGTATAAAAATCTAAGCAACTTCAGTTATGCTTAACTTCAGGTATGTTTTCTTTTTTTTTTTTTAGTTTGTGAAATAATTCCCATTTCCCACAAATATTTATTTATTTTTTGTTCTTTTGGTTTTTTTGATTGGTAATTTTATTTATTTACATTTCAAATGTTGTCCCCCTTCCTGATTTTCCCTCCCCAGAGCCCCCATTTTATCCCTCCTCCCCTTTGCCTCTATGAGGGTACTCCCACACCCACCCACCCACCCATTCCCACATCACTGCTCTACCATCCTCTTACACTGGGGTATCCTAAGGACCTCCCCTCCCATTGATACCAGATAAGGCCATCCTCTGCTACATATGTAACTGGAGTCATGGGTCCCTGCAAGTGTACTCTTTGCTGGGTGGTTTAGTCTCTGAAAGCTCTAGAGAGTCCAGTTAGTTGATATTGTTGTTCTTCCAATAGGGTTGCAAGCCTCTTTAGATTCTTCAGTACTTCTCCTAACTCTTCCATTGGGGTCCCTGGGCTCAGTCCAAAGGTTGACTGTGAGTGTCTGCATCTGTATTGGTCAGGTACTGGCAGAGCTTCTCAGGGGACAGCTATACCAGGTTCCTGTCAGCAAGCACTTCTTAGCATCAGCAATAGTGTCAGGGTTTGGTGTCTGCAGATGAGATGGATTCCTAGGTGGGGTGGTCTCTGGATGGCCTTTCCTCCAGCCTCTGCTCCATATTGTTTTCATGCATTTTCTTTAGATAGGAACAATTCTGCTTAAAATTTTTGAGATGGGTGGGTGGCCCAATCCCTAAACTGGGGGCCATGCCTATTTACTGGAAATGGTCTCTACAGGTTCTATCTCCCCTTTTGTTGGATATTTCAGCTAATGTCATCCAAGTTGGGTCCTGGGAACCTCTTGCTTCCTGCCCCAGTCCCAGAATTCATTCCTCTTGTTTTTCTGATTGTGGATGTAATATGTCCAATTGCCTAATGCTTTTGTCACCATAATCTCTGTCATAATCAAACTACAAAACAATATAAACCCTTCTTTAAGTTGGTAAGTTGGGTATTTTGCAACGATATGAAAAAAATAGCTAATACATATCATTGTCCAGATAAACAAAGTAATACATATTTTAAATTTAAGTAGAGCCTCAGTAACTCTAGAAGCTATAATACAGAAAAATTTTAAATTATCCTAGTCTTAGATGGAGATAAGAATACATTGATAAGAAGAAATCATCTTTAAAAAGCAACTCATTGAGTAAATAAAGTAAAAACTACCTACATTTGAAGAAAAGATATACATTTTAGATTAAAGAAAAGCAAATCTAAACAACAAGAAAAATACATATTCAGAACTATCGTATTCCAAATACTGAAAATACTGACCAGAAGGAAATGAAACAATATTCATAAAATGCTGAGAGAAAAATAATTGTCAACCCATAACTTCATATTCACAGAAAAACTCTTTTAGAATTGAAGATGAAATATTTCCAAATAATAATAAATTCAATTAAAAAATAATTGTCAGCAAACATGTTCTAAAAGAATTTTTAAAAGACTTCTTTAGACAGAGGAAATAACACCCAAATGACCAGTAGATTTAAAAAGGAAAGAGGTAAACAAAAATAAAAAATGCCTCTGTAAATCTAATATATTCTTGTTGTCCTTTACACTTCTGTAAAATTCATTTGATCTCTGAAAATAAGAATCAAAACATATCTTGTCTGCAGTTTATGTAGATATAATACAAATGCATACCATATAACATATAATACAAACGCATAACAAAACAAGAAAAAATAAGGTAAATCTGGTAAGAAGTTCACTAGATGCTTTATGGAGAATAAACTATAGGAAGCTAAAATTAGGCATAAAGGTATCCATGCACACTGTAGCTATCTACAGAAAAGTGATTAGTAAAATCAGAAGCAAAATTAACAGGAATATATTTGTCATGTTTTAAGGTGAAACTCTTAGAAGGCAAGTAACCTGGACTGTCACGCTATGCTCTGCCTGCACAACTTCATATCACTCTTAAAATTCCCTTAATATTCCATTCTACCATGGCTTCATGATTCTGTTTCTTTTTCTCATTAAACAATCTCTCTCCATGTGGCTTACTCTAAATCACAATCAACTCTGATGCTTCCTTCTTAAACAAACTCCTACCAAAAAGAAAGGCTGCATAACTTTTCCACCCATTCCACAGTTCATTAATACTAACATAGTGATTAAGAAAACACAGCATCTATTTATTTACTTCACAACTTAAACAAAACATGAATGAGTGCTCAGTGTACATTTAGGCAAATTGAGAGAAAAACTTCTAAAAGAGACAACTTTTTTTGCATAGAGTAAACCTTTACAGATCCATTTCCCCTTATTGATATCCTTCCAATATTCCAATAAATTCTCTTTTCTGAAACTAACAAAGCAGTGGAAAAAAGCAAATCATATACAAATACACATATTAGTAAATATATACATTTATACACACACATAATATTATAGATCATGGGCAAGTGTAAGAGAAGTAGAAGAAGAAAGAAAATCTTGGTATTGAAAGTAAATGTGAACATGAAAACAGATGATGTGAAATTAATAAATACATGTCAACTACTTTGAAAAAATGCTCCCTTTTCTATGAATTTCTACTATACAGGTTAATTTCCAGGCTTTTTAGTGGCCTTTTCTCAGCAGTAACAACAAAATCTTCATAATGTTTTCACTATTCTGTGCAAATTATTTCTATGTCATTGTCATATAAATGATTACGTTTCCTAGAAGGAAAGAGACAGGGAGGGGGAGGAGGAGGGGGAGGGGGAGAGGGAGAGGGAAGAGAAGAGAAGAGAAGAGAAGAGAGAGAGAGAGAGAGAGAGAGAGAGAGAGAGAGAGAGAGAGAGAGAGAGAGAGAGAGAGACACAAAGAGACAGGGGGAGGGGGAGGGGGAGGGAGGAGCGGAGGAAACTTGAAAGGAAACAGACAAACACACACAGAGGCCAGCCTTTAGGTGTAGTGTCCCGGTAAAGCCCAGTGTGGTTTACATTAGCATTGCTGCGGCTCATTTGCTATACAACCCCTTTAATCTGAACACCTCAGCCCTCCGGTACCGCCCAAAGAGGCTGTGCGCACGTCACAGCTCCTTCCCCTCCGTATAGCATCATGTGACTAAATGGCGCTGCCAATCAGCTTCGCTCCGAGATATTCAAATCAGCAGCGCGGCAGTTGTTCTGACACCATCTCCAGGCCACTGAAGTTCCTGCTACGTACAACGCTGTTTCTGCCTCCTCCATGGACTCGGCCTGGCAATGACAGCATGGAGCGTCAGGGTGCTCCTCCTCTTGGACCTTACCGGGCCACCAAACTGGTAAGAACGTGGAGGAGAGATACCGGAGACCGAGGTTCCCGAGGGATCCTGGGTGACATGGATGTATGAGGGACTTAAGTTTCCTGCGGGGACTCAGAGCTAGATTTAAGATGAGCCAGGGTATCCCGAGTGAGCCCAGGCGCCTAGATTTCTGAGAAAGGTGCTGAGGGAAACTAATACGACTGCTCCTGTCTCCTTCTTTGGTTTGCACTTCACTCTGGTGTCTCTCAGCTTCGGATCCAAAGTGCTCTGCCCCACACCACTTTCTGACTCTGCAAGACAACTCTTCAGATGTCTTCTTTCACCTAATTCTCATAATAATCTTAGCCACTTTTCATGTATAATTTACAGCCTCCCAGAATTAGAAATTAAAGTTTCAAGTCTGGAAGTTCAGGCATGACAGTTTGGCTTATTGACCCTGTAGAATTTGTAAGTAGCACTGGGAAAGAACTATTCAGCCTAAACCCAGAATTCTTTTAACCACTTTTAATAGTCACTGGGGCAGTTTGATTGATTTTCTAAAAATATATTGTGTGTGAGAATGTGTGGTAGTCTGTAGAATAGCAATCAACTTATCCTCTCACAAATGCTGGTCCTACTTTACCAGTGTGGAAACTAAGGCTCAAAGAAGAAACTCTCTGAAAGCCACATAAATGGTGAATGGAAGAACTAGAAAATGAACCTTTTTCTAGCATGGTGATCTTGATATTCTATTGCTCAACAAGTAGTGGTAGTTATATTTATCAGTATAAAGGATGGAATTTAGTTCTGCAATGAGGTAGTCCTATCACATTAAAAATTTACTATCTTAGATGAAAGTAACATAAGCACTCCCCACCAAAAATGCCAAGTACGTACAAATATTTACATAAAGTAATGTGTTTTTAATTACCACAAGGTATTAATATAAGGATATTGAGGTACAGAAAAGGAAAGAACAAAGATTCATAAACAAGAAGTAAAGCTAAAGTTTAAGCAAAACCTAAATGTTTCACTATGGGACCTTATAAATCCATCACATTTCAGAAATATTCTGTGATGTCTGTGAGTGTAGAGTCACGTGTCACTTTATTACTGTAGTGAAGCAGTTCAAAAAAGTTTCTTGAATATAAGTAATGAGAGAGGTTTGGAAAGAAAAGAATTACAGTTACTGTTTTTTCAGGTGTAAGGTCAATATTGTGAATTTACATGTGACACAGTGGTAATATAATTAATAGTCTCATCAATCAGGTTAATCTGATTTCTAACGATTTTTTTTTATCTATTAAAAGTTATGTGTTTATTGTATTATGTTCTAGTGTTGATGTCACAAATCTAGAGAGTTGACTTATTTGAAGGTAGCTCAGAAAAAAAGTGTTTTTCTTTACATAAATATGCATAAGTTCATTAAATGTGTAATGGATTTGTTTTACTAGTTTATCATCTTATCTACACTGTGCTCACTATAGGTGTTTGTTTGTTTGTTTGTTTGTTTGTTTTGAGGCAGGTTAGGGTTACCCTGATGTGGTTCTGGCTGTCCTATTACTCACCATGCAGACCAGGTTGTCCTTGAACTCACAGGGAGAGAGATCCACCAACTTTTGCCACCATACCAAGCAGTGTAGGGATCTTCGTAAGAGATACTGTACTAAATACCTAGCATTAAAAGCCCTTCGGCATTATAATTGCTGCATGCCAGAAGTCTTATCTGACTAATACAGTAACTCAGTAACTGAACACAGATTATAGACAGTTGGTTAAACCTGTCTTTTGCTGTTTGTTCATTTTGTTTCAATTTTATTTTGTGATAAAACCTTCTGTGTCAGTTCTACTTTTAAGTTTGAGACAGGCTTTCACTAAGTGGTGAAGGCTGGCTTTGAACTCACTCTGTAGCCCAGCCATGACTTAAACATAACAAGTTCATGCTCAGTCTCTGGAATTATAGGCTTATAATTATAGAATTATAGGCCCACTTAAATGTGGGTTTGAATGTTTATGTTAATCATTTAAATCAGCAGTTCTTAACCTGTGGGTTGTGAACCAGTTAGGATTGATATCAGATATTCTGCATATCAGATATTTACATTACAATGCATAACAGTAAAAAGATTACAGTTATGAAGTAGCAATGGAAAAATTTTATGATTGGGTATCCCTACAACCTGAAGAACTTTATTAAAGGGTACCAGCATTAGGAAGGTTGCAAATCACTGATTTAGATACATGATCTTTGTCAAGTTATCAGTGTATGCTTCCTTTTCCTTATATGAAAATGACGTAATAATATCTTTATAATATTGTGAGATTTATATTTAAATACTGAACATAAACATATTGTCTGGCATAAATGCTACCAGCATATTAAAAAAAAAACTAGTAGTAAATGCTTCTTTGAATAAGAAATAAGAATATTATACTTCTTTTCATTCTGAAATTTTCTAAGTAATTGGAATGCCCAATGGATATTTAGTAAAGTAAGCCTATTAAAATAAAATATTATTTTGACACTAGAATTAGTAATAAGAAGTTTGTGAGATAAGATTTTATGTAACACAATTAGGATGATTTTTTCTTCAATAAAATTTACAGTATAATTACCTATGAAATAAAAAATTTTCTTTGTCTAATGATTTTCTTCATTCCATTTGGTTATTTTGAGATAGGGCCTCTTGTAGCCGGAACTAGCCTATAACTGGCTACATACCCAAATCAATGAGATTTCATTTTTGCTATATATTTTTTTAAAAAGTATTTTTTTTCTCTTTGCAGTGGAATGAAGTAACCACATCTTTTCGAATTGGAATGCCTTTAAGAAAACATAGACAACATTTAAAAAAATATAGCAATTGTTTCACTGCAGTTGAAGCAGTAGATTGGCTTTATGATCTATTAAGAAGTAATAGTAATTTTGGTCCTGAAGTTACAAGACAACAGACTATTCAACTATTGAGAAAATTTCTTAAGAATCATGTGATCGAAGATATCAAAGGTAGATGGGGATCAGAAAACCTTGATGACAACAATCAACTATTCAGGTACTGAACTGATATGTCATTACAAAGCCTAATTACCTTTGCTTTTACCATTCTACCAAAGAGAAATAATCAGCCCCCAGCATAGTTATCCAATACCAGATGGTCATCCCTGAAGTCATAGTAACTTTATATGGATTGAGCGGTTGTGCTTCTATATTTAAAATATGTATATACAATATATACATGAATTTGAGAGAGCAAGAAGGGGGTATTGGGAAGTGTTGGAGGGAGAAAAGAGAAGGGGAAATCATGTAATTATATTTTAATTTCAAAAATAAAAAAATAAACACAAAGGAGAAAGCTGACATTACAATGTAGTTGTAATTCCAAATTGCTATAGCTTTATTGAAATAGCAACTTCTTCCAGAGAAGTAATTTTTTTAGAAAGTATTGCTGCTCTTTTTTTCTTTTGTTGAAAATATATTTTTTTTGTATAGTATATTCTGATTATGACTTTCTCTACCCCGACTTCTCCTAGTCCCTCCACACCTTTACTCCTACACAGATCCACACCCTTCTCTTAGAAACAAAAACCAAAACCCAGGTATATAAGGAATAGAAATAAAATAAAATATGATAAATAAGTAAATCAGAATATGATAAAAAAACAACCAAAGGAGAAAAAGACCCAAAGAAGAAATACAAGAGATATATATATAGATGCAGTGACATACACATTCACACACTCAAGCAACCCATAGACACACAAAACATGAAATCACAATATATGGCTTAGGTAAAAGACTTGTAAGGTAAACAAAACATGTCTTAATATTATGAGCAGAGAACCTTCAGAGATGCCATCAAGTTCATTTTATGTTGACTACCTACTGCTATACTCAGGGTAATACCCTTAAGAATGTTTTGTTTCCCCAGGGAGACTCCCTTGAAGAAACTAATTTTTCATTTGCAAGTGGATATTAATTGGAGATAGCTTCTGGGTTAGGGATAAATATGTGTCTACTTCTTTCAGCTCTAGGACCCCATCTGGTGTAGACCCTGTGCATTCTGCCATAGTCTTTGTGAATTCATATGTATGCCAATTCTCTTGTATCTAGAAGGCCTTGATTCTTTACTATTCTCCATCTCATCTGACTATTACACTCTTTTCACCTTCTCTTCAGTTTTTTCTGAGACCTGAGTGGAGGGATTTGATGGAGACATACCGTTTACAACTTAGTGTTCCAAGATCTCTCACTCAGTGTAATGTCTGGCTGTGTGGTCTCATACATTATTCCTATCTGCTGCAAGAGGAAGCTTCTCTGATGCTGATTGAGCATGGCACTGGTTTATGAGTATAGCAGAATGTAATTGTCATTGCTATATTTTGTTGTTATGTTTTGTTTTAAAATAGTAGTGTTTGGTTTTACCCTAGTTTATCTAGTCTCAGGTTCTTGGTCAACCAAGCAGTGTTTGGGTACGGGTTCCATCTCATTGAGTGGACTTCAGTCAAATCGGATATTGGTTGATTACCTCTACCAGCTTTGTGCCACTGTTTCATCAGCATGTCCTGTAGGCTGGACACCATTGTAGATCAAAGGGTTTATGGCTAGTTTAGTGTTTACATTTCTCTTTTCGTAGTGTACAGAGTAACTTCCTTTACAAAAGATGCTAGCACATAGGGGTGAAGGCTCTATGTAGGCACCATGTTTCTCAGTTTAATGAGTTGTGTTGGTGTTGTCTTCAGCAGTAGGGTCTTACCATAGGTTTGTGGAGAGCTACCAATAGTTTTGGCAATAACTTGGGTTGTTTGGAGTTCTTATGGGTCCTCTTTGACCAACAACTCAAATAGATATAACCCATTGCTGGTACTGGAAGTTTCATTGTTGACGAGAGATATCCAGTTGGGGCTCTGTCTCACTGGTTATTTGGTGATTTTATTTACATTTTTTCGTATATGTATATATGAAAGAAGTTTCTACTATATTAGGTTTCCAAATGGCCCTTAGTTTTAGATGTTCTTCCTCATATCCCTTTCTTGCCTCATTCCTCATGTCCCTCCTCTTTCCCATTTGATCTTTCCATTCCAGTCCCCCCTCTCCCATCTCCTGTCCCCAACACACACACACAATTACTCTTCCATCCATGGCTATCTGTTCTATTTCCCCTTTCTTGGGACATGTATCTTTCCACCCTAACCCCTTATTCTCTAGCTCTGTGATCCTATGGTTTGTAGCTTCATTATCAATGACTTAACAGCTAACATTCACATATAAGTGAATACATATCGTATTTGTCTTTGGGTCTGAGTTACTCCACTGAAGATGAATTTTTTCTAGATCCATCCATTTACCTGTGAATTTCATGATTACCTCTTTTTTAACTGCTAAGTAAAAAAGTTTCTTTATCCACTCATCCATTGGTGGATATCTAGGTTGTTTTCGATATCTAGCTATTATGAATGGATTAATAATGAATATGGTTAATCAAGTGTCTCTGTGGTAGGATGGAGTGACCTTTGGGTGTATGCCCAAGACTCATATAGCTGGATCTTGAGGTGCATTGGTTTCATCTTCCCAAGGAACTGGGACAGTGATTTCCACTGTGGTTGTACAAGTTTGTGCTCCTACCAGCAATGGATGAATGTTTCCCTTATGCCACATCCTTGTCACCATGATCTTATTTTATTGATCTTAGTCACTAAGTGCAATATGAAATGGTGCAAGATGAAATCTTATGATTATGCTTTTCTCTCTCTATATATACTTAATATATATAATATATATATTTAATATATATTAATATATATTTAATATATATTTTAAATATATATATATTTAATATATATTAATATATATTTAATATATATTTTAAATATATATATATATATTTAAAAAGTATACATTTCTTTTAGATTTTCCAATTTAGTGGTGTACAGCAATTAAAGTATGCCCTTATGGTTGAGTATGTGGTTAGTTTTGAAGGAAGTCACGAGTTATTCTTTTTTGTATGCATGAAATGTTTTATAAATATATGTTAAATCTAATTGGCTTATGATGTCACATAGTGCTAGCATTTCTCTTATCAGTTTTGTCTGCATGAGCTGTCAGTTGGTTTGTTGAGACTGGCATATTAAAGTCACCCTGTATCACTGTGGGAGGGTCAATGTGTAATTTAAGCTGTAGTAGTGTTTCTTTCATGAACTTGGGTTCTCTTGTGTTTAATGTATAACTGTTAACAATTGTAATATTTTCTTGGTGGGTTTTTTCTTTGATGTTCTTCTGAGATAGGGATCTGATCTTTTGGTTTTGGTCAGAAGTCTACTTTGTTAGATATTAAAATAGCTACACCAGCTTTCTAGGAACATCTTTTGCTATCCTTGATGTTAAGGTGTGTTTGGTGCATTCAGCAGAAGGATGGATCCTGCTTTTCAGTCCATTCTGTTTGGTTTTTGCAGAATTGAGTCTGTTGATGTTGTGTTAGAAATGAACAGTATTTGTTGATTCCCCCCTATTTTGTTGTTGTAATGTGGGTCTTCTCCTTTTATTCATTTGCTGGTCTAATTTATTCTTTTTGTTTTCTTGAGTGTGGTTAGATTCTTCGGTTGAAGTTGTCCTAGCACTTTCTTTAACACTGGATTTGTAAATAGAGACTGTTTAAATTTGTTTTTCTCATAGAAAGTCATTCTTTCTCCATCTATTGTGATAGAAAGATTTTCACAGTCTAATAGTCTGAGCTAGATTATGGTCTCCTAGAGTTTGTAGACTATCTCTTCAGATCCTGCTGGCTTTTAGAATCTCCATTGAAAAGTCAGGTGTTATTCTAATAGTCTGCCTTTATATATATTTGGTATTTTTCCCTTGCAGCTCTCAATATTCTTTCTTTGTTCTATATATTTAGTGTTTTGATTATTATGTGACACTGAGAATTTCGCTGATCCAGTCTTATTTGGTGTTCTATATTCTTGTACCTTGATAGACACCTCATGCTTTAGGTGGGAAAATTTTCTTCTATGATTTTTAAAAAATATTTTCTGTGCTTTTAACCTGGGTTTCTTTTCCTTGTGTTCTTATTATTCTTTCACTTGGTCTTTTCAGTGTCCCAGATTTTCTAGATATTTTGTGCCTAGACTTTTTTAGATTTAACATTTTCTTTGACCAAGGTATCCATTTCTTCTATCTTGCCTTCAACACCTGAGATTCTCTCTTCCATCCATTGTATTCTGATTGTGAGGCCTACCTATGAGTTCCCCATTCAAGTGCCTACATTTTTTATTTCTAGTTTGCTCTCAGTTTAGATTTTCTTTACTGATTCCTTTTCTACTTGCAAATCTTGAACTCTTTTCTTCATTTCATTCTGTTTGTGTTTTTATAGATTTTTAAGTGATATTCATTTCCTCTTTAAGGACATTTGTTTATCCATAAAGGCTATTTTGAAGTTCTTTTCTTGTGCTTTAGCTATATTGCATTTCTCAGGACCTACCATTCTATGGTTGCTGAGCTTTAGTGGAGACATGTTGTCCTGTCTGTTACTGATTGTGTTTTTATGGTGAGTCTAGGCATCTGGGTTTGGGACAATTATAATTTTAGGTGCTGTTTTCTGGTCTTGTCTTTGTTGTATGGGTGTTCTATTTCCTTGTTTTCTGTTGCCCTGTTTCTTAGGAGTGTGTGGTGTCTGTAAATTGCCTGGTAGGGAACACTTCTAAGATCCTTCCAGATGTGGCCACTAAGGGTTCTGGTTATAATCTGTTTCTTGGTATTGGGAGCTGACAGTTACAGATGGAGATATGTTAGAAATAGGGGATGCTGAGAGTAGCCACAGGAGAGATGAAAGCAGGATGTAACATCAATATCTGCTTTGTCCTCTGGGAATGGGAGAAGAGAGGAAGGAGAGGCCACAACAGGTGGTCTGCTACAGAGCTGGAGATGAGAGTGGGGGGGCTGGGTTTGTAAAAAAGGAAGGAGAGTGAAGATCTGATGATTGCATGCATGCTATGGAAGTTGAAGGCGAGACAAGTGGATGGGGTGGTGAGGACAGGTATTGAAGGTCTTCATGGTCTGCTAGAGAAGGACGGACAGAGAGGAAGGGGAGATAGCAATAGGTGGTCTGCTACAGAGTCTGAAATGAGACTGGGGGATTAGATTTGGAAAAGAGGGCAAATGGAAGGTATAGAGATTGCCTTGTATTGCTGCTCTTAAGTCAATTAAAACTATGTAGAAAACTGTATAGTTGAAAGTTGTGAGCTACAAAGTTCAACATTTTTGAGTTTTAAATAGTGTATAATAAGATAGGAAGTTGGAAGGATAACAGATACTTGTGTTATTGTATGTTATGAAAGTTTTATCACATTTCAATGACATTATTATATTTTATAAATTCTCTAATTGAAAAACAAAGTTACATGTCCTTACCTTTAAATAATATATAATTATTATAACTTGTAATAAGATGATGTAGGTGAATCTGATGCCTCTGGACTCCTATAGTCACCTATAGTCACATGCATATACCTACACGCAAGTACATAATTAAAAATTACATATTTTTAAAACAAAACATTATACCTGTTTCAAATACCTCAGTATGAAAGACAAAACTTTTATGAGATAATTTTGAAATTATGTTGTAGCAAAGAAAGTTTTTAATGCCATAAAACATTAAGTATAAATTTAGTATATGATGAAAGATACTAAAAAAGAACAATATACAATACTGAACTGTTTATATATATTTACTGAAAGCCTAAACACATAAAAACCATGATAAGTTTGTGATTCTCCTTAAGACAGAGGTAAGATTTTTAAATAGGAGAAGATTTTCTTGTACTTAGAAAAAGGACAACTATTTAGTAAAATACCAACAATTATACTGCTTGATGGTTTATTTTCTGTTCTTGATTGTATTATTAAAATTCCTCATATTAAGATGAAAAACAAAATGCACCATATGCACCATAGTCAAAAGAAACAAGAGACTAAATCCTAAAATTAGAACAAACTGTCAAAAGACAGGAAGTATATACACAACAGGGGGTGGGTGTTGAGATTTTTTTTTTTATTAGTTTGTTTGTTTGTTTGGTTTTTTATTTTGGTTTTGGTTTTTTGAGACAGAACTTCTCTGTATAACTCTGCCTGTCCTGAAATTTACCTATAGACCAAGATGGCCTCGAACTCATAGAACTCCACCTGACTCTGTTTCTGGAGTGTGGTAATTAAAGTTGGACACCAACACTACACAGTTTTGAGTTTTTTTGTTTTTTCTTTTTTCAAAGAGAGTTACATAACTGTTTTCTAGAACTATTTCTATGAAAGCATTATTTCTTCAACTAAACTAGTCCTGATTGTAACCCTGAACTGAATATAAGTAAAACTGAAATGTGCACAGTACACAAGAGAAACATGAAACTAAAATACTTTAAAGTTTTAATGGTAATATTGATTTAATTTAGAATTTTTATTACTTGATAATGAAGGTAAATCAGACTTTTTATATGACTTTTGAAATACTCTAGAAGTTAATTATTTTATCACATTGTATTTAACTCCATATTATTTTTATACCAGATTTCCTGCAACTTCTCCACTTAAAACTTTGCCACAAAGACATACAGAAATCAAGAAAAACAACACAGAGTACTTTTCCAAAAACAAAGATAGTATTTTTAAATTACGAAACTTATCTCGTAAAACTCCTAAGAAGCGTGGATTACATTTCTCTCAGGTAAAATATTTTTTTATTAACCAACAGTTCAAATAGTATTGCCATATGGTTAATAGTAAGATCATTCAAAGTAAATGATGCTTTAATATTTGAAGCAAATACTGAAATCTCCTAAATTACAATCTCAGAAAAAATATGTATTAATGTGTTTGGAACCTGCAGAAATGGTATTGAATGCAGTAATGAGGCATTCTTGAAAAGAATTTTTGTAATATAATATTGTGTCATTTGTTATTCTTCCTATTTGTGTTAATCAGATTTCTTCCACTGTGATAAAATACTTGAAAATCACTTTCAAAGTAGGCAAGTCCAACCACAGATTCCAAATATTTAGTCTTTAGTCTCTATTACTGTTGGTCTTATAGGAAGGTACTACAGTCATAATAGGAGCATGCAAAGGAGGAAACTTCTTAATGGAAACGGAAAGGTGAAAGAAGGAAAAGAGTCCTGGATTGGGGTACCAACAGCTCCCCCTAACAATCTGTTGCCTGTGATACATTTCTTTCCATGAGACCTTGCCTCTTAAATGTTCCACAACCTAGTAGGATCAGGTTGGACATTAAGATTTCAATATGGGTTGTTTGCAGCACATTTATGATCTAAACAATAACCCTAGAATTTCATAACTCTAACTCATCTCTGTCATTAGTCTTTTCTAAAACCAAACTATAAAGTACCTAGACATGATGTTGATTTGTATGTGTTGGGAAAGCTGCAAAACTGAAAACTATGTGCCCTTTACTTTTCAGACACTTTGTAATGCCACAGTAGACTTTGACTTAAACAGTTATTAAGTATGAAAAACACTGCCTCAATAAAGAAACTGGATATCCATCAAGAAAGACACCAAATGTCCACTTCACTGCTACACACACACACACACACACACACACACACACACACACCAAACAAACAAATCTGTGTTAAAAGTGTTCAACATTCCTTTAGTTTGAGTATAGACTGTAACAAACCAAAGCATTTTTCCCCACTTCAGGAAAATACAGAAAAGATACATCACGAAAGAATAACCAATGAAGATCAAGAAAATGCACCTGACAACCAAGAAATAAGCCAGGAAGATGTTGAAGAAGTTTGGAGATATGTTATTTTGATCTAGTAAGACAAAAAACAAGCAATATTTAAGATTCTGAAGTATATGGATTATTATTTATTTTTTATCCAAATATACAAATGAATAAAAACATACTTTTCAAAGCTTAGAATTTAAATATGTATGTACGTATGGTTTTTAGTAGTTGCTTTTGGTACAGATCTAGTACAGTATGAGGAAAGAAATTGTACCTTTTAAGTCATCACTGTAGTTTGAGATTTTTATTGGATTCCTCTGAATTTTGTTAAGTATATATGTAAAAGTAGATAGTAAATATAGTCCTTGAATTGTTTTAAGAAAAAGATAAAGTACTCATGGCTTTGTGTTTGTTGCAAGTCATGTTCTATTCCTCTTATTTTCTAAAGAAAAAAATTTTTTATACTCTTTTCAGCCTGCAAACCATTTTAGGTGTGCCATCCATAGAAGAACTTATAAACCCAAACCAAGTAATTCCTCAATATATAATGTACAACATGTCCAACACAAGTAAGCATGGAGTGGTCATACTACAAGACAAATCCGGTAGGTATTTAGAAAATAATTGGAATCTTTTCAAACCTAGTAACCAAAGGTGCATTTATAGGTTAGCGTACAGATCTAGATATAGAAAGTAGAACACTTTCCAAGGTCACATTCATTTAGCAGTAATGATGGAATTTTTGGAAGTAAATACCATTTATGCTGTCACAAAAATTATTTAGTTGCTAAAATGAATATATGACATTAAAAAGATGACAGTGATAAGCATCCAAAATGTAGACAATTAAAACTATTATTAACAACACTTGTGTTAAGGGCCTACAGTGTGCTGGGTATTTTGCTAAAGATTTAGTGATGAATAAGCTGGATATGGCGCCAACTTAAATGTTTGAAGAAGGCCTCAATGTAAGTGTACCCTGATATTCAGACATAGTTAATTTCAGTTACAAGCTTCACCTAAATCAGTAGTGCTCATAGGATAGCAATAGAACTAACATGGAGCTAAAGAGAAGTAGTGGAGTAGATGGAGATGAGACTGAGTTTATATCTCAACAACCCCTTCCTAGATAATTAATTCTTGATTTTAGGTAGCTATGTTTTTTTTTTTTTTTTTTTTTTTTTTTTTTTTTTTTTTTTTTTTTTTTAAGTATTATAGATAGAATCAAACTCAAGATCTTTATAAATTTTTACTTTTTGTATTTTAAAATATTGATCTTTCCTGGGCCAATACATAGCTAAATTGGTAAAAGCCCTTGATGCTAAGTGAACTATAAAGTCAAAAAATAAAATAAAACAAAATAAAATATACTATCATAAAAATGGTATGGCTTAATATACGTTTTTTGCATTTTTTTTTATCTAGAGGATCTTCCACACTGGGTATTATCTGCTATGAAGTGCCTAGCAAATTGTAAGTTAAGCCAAACCACAAGTGTGTGTGTGTGTGTGTGTGTGTGTGTGTGTGTGTGTGTGTGTGT
>JANHMN010000001.1:348765-384505 GCA_030674055.1 Rhabdomys pumilio
TCTCTCTCTCTCTCTCTCTCTCTCTCTCTCTCTCTCTCTCTCTCTCTGTCGTGCATGCGTGCGTGCGTGCGTGCGTGCGTGCGTGCGTGTGTGTGTGTGTGTGTGTGTGTGTGTGTACACGCGCGCACACGAGCGTTCGTCTGTCTGGTGGTGTTTCTTATCATGGAAAAAGTAAGCCATAAAACTAAAAGAAAACCAAGCTGCTTGAAAGTGCTTCTTAAGTAATATTTCTATCTTATAATGCTTGAGTTAAAAAGTCCTACAATAATAAAATAAAATATAAAATATTTTAAAACTCATTTTAAAGAAAACAAAGCAAAGCCATGTATGCAAGGCACAAAGTAGAGTTTAATAATTTCATAGTGGTAAACTATTCTACCAAGGTTACATTCTTAGTTTTTATTTGTTTTATATGATTGATCAGTTCATTGTTGTTTCATTTCATGCCAAGTATTTGTATTGAAAATTTGGTTAAATTTTAAAACATAAGAAAAACAGAACCTAAAAACTTGACCTTTTCTAGCAGAAAATAGTGTTAAATAAATTGTTTGTACTTAAGCACTTATACTTTTATCTTTTACTAATCTTAGCAGAAGACTTTGCATTCTTGCTCATTTTGTACACCTCAGACAATAATACATCACCTTGTATTAGTTCTGATTGATCAGACAGTCCCAATCTGTCTGATTGGGAGGAAAGAGGATCTGTAGGTACTGTTAAAACCTAAGAGAACTACAAACATGAGGTAGAAAATAAGAAAATAATCAATGGATAATCTGTCATAGTGTTTCAGAGAATATAGCAGTGGGGAAGTTGTATCTGATGAGTTATGACAATAAGCCATCGTGGGCAAGAAGTAATGGAAAACAAACAAACAAACAAACAAAAAAGAACTGTTACCAAGCAGTCCCAGATTCAGACTCCTTGGAGAATGAGGATAGAGGGATTTATATGCAGATATTGATGGAAAATGAATTTTTGAAATTCTCTCTCTCCCTCCCTCCCTCCCTCTCCCTCTCATTGTTTTTCTTAAGAATTGTCACTTTTTAGACTCCAGCTTAAATCTATAAAAATGTTCTGATAATAAGCCTGGGTACTCTGCTTAGCTGTTCTGCTCATCACTGTGGATAATTCATTAACAATGACAGAATAGATAAAAAGAAAAAATATTTGTGAATATTCATAGCATTATTGGAAAGCATAAGAATTTAGTACAAGTTGGTGTTTGAAAAGTTGATAATTTTAGTTTTCTACTTTTTGATTTTAAAGTTGTTAGGGCATCTAAATAAAATTTATCCAACAGAATGTTGGTAATAAATGAATGAAAATCAAGGCAGAAGATAGATATTTTTAGTCATTCTTATTGAGATGATAGTTACAAGTATAAAAAGGTTTCTATGAAGAGAAAAAGAATATAGACAAAAACAAAATGCTGAGGACTGAGCCTGGAATGAAAAGGGAATATTTCATGTCAGTAATTATGCTACATGCATTGTTATGTGCAAATATTTAAGATAGAATTTAAATATTCTAATTATTATGCATTGTAGATATGGATTATATGGCCATGAGAGTAATGAGTTTTGAGGCAAAAATTTTTCCAGAGTTTCAAAATCCTTATGATGGAAATAGAGATATGTACATTAACTCACTGCTAAACACTAACTATCATTAACAACCATTTTCCAGAGTTTCAAAAGATAAATAGTGCCAACTTTGCAACTTCTGTTGAACATGTATTCCATATATTATATAGTCCTGGTTTGTGGTTTTGTGGAATTGGTTTAATGTAATAAGTATAATAATAATAATGTAATAAGTAATTCTCTAACAATTTTTGGCTTAAGACTTGCATCTCTATATTGTTGGAAGCTCTGGTATATATTTACAAAATTATGACAAACTGAAATAAAGCCCTGTTATACATGATCCATTAGAACGTTGCTAACACAATACATAACAAATGTTTTTATTGTTTGTATATAATAAAATCATTATTTTTTAACTATAATAAATAATTTCCATGTATCCTAAACTGAAAGCTGATTATCATTTTATCCCTATATATCATGTAATGAAAATTGGAAATTTGGGGACTAAGGTGGTTAATATTGGGCTGTCTTTCTGGGGAAAAGTAGTGGTTTTGTTGGAACAGGGAGGATTAGCTAGGATTTATGGCATAGCCATAACCTATTGGTAGAAATCTGTATAATTTAGTATCAAGATGAAGTTATAATTTCTTAAATGGTACAAAATTCACTTGGATTTCAAATTTAAGGTTTTCATTGGTATGAGCTTCTTATTGATATGAAAGTGAAATGAATATTGATACTTTCATGGGCATTGTGCCTGTATAACACATTTAGGAATACAAGGCTTAGACCCAGTCCTTCTTTAACTTTTTTAACTGATTTGGGATGGTTAGCCTGTGACTTAAGGGACTATAGCAAATTCATGACTTTGAGTTTATTGTTAGGGTGTTTTCTATATTTTATTTAGAAATAGCTGAGAGGAGATAACAGACAACAGTCCAGGTTACCTTACATGGATAGATGGATTTCAAAACGTCAGAAATCCATAGAATTGACGTCACAAATATTTCTATATTAATGTTCATTTTGATTAGAGACATGTCTGCTCCTGACAGCTTCCTGTCTTGGATTCTAAGAAATTGAGCATCCTTGGAGTTACTCCAGTTGTGGTGAGACAGCCACCAGGCAAGAATTGCCTCTCTCCATCTACAGACAAATTACTGTCCAGAAAAGGACACACTTGCAGAATAGTCGACTGATTATATCTGCCTAGACAGAGTAATCAGCCCTTAATAACTCAGCATCACTAAGGTCTGTCAGATGATTCTGGGCCAGAAGGCTGAAGATTTGATGCTCCAACGTTCTGTAGTATAGGGGCTGTCCAGGTGTTCAGCAGTCTCTATAAACTGGCTAAGTTTTAGAAGCTATGCTTAGTGCTCCCCATAACTTCAGTTAACTCAGTCATTCTGGATTTCTGACGAGGTTGAAGACCTATAGTCTCATAGCCAATCCAGGCTATTTACCTTGAGAGAAAAGTTCTGAGTGGAGGGTTTTCAGCTGGCATTCATTCTAAAGCCAAGAAAAAGCAAGGTTCAAAAACTAAGGGTTCTAGTCAAGAGAGACGGCAGAGGTTCTGGCTAGTCAACAAAAGGATGGACTGGGTATTAAGACTATCTAGTACCTCACTGGTACAAATAGGAATAATTATGCTCTAATTGTATTTTGAAAGAAAAGTTTTATTTCAACAGGAAGGGTGATATGTAGGAGGAGCTAAGGGGGAAGGAGCACCGAGAGGAAAAGATGGAGTAAGGAGAGGAGAAGATGAAGTAGAGGAGAAGCTAGGTGATGAAAGAGAGAAAGAGAAAGAAAGAGAGAGGGGGCATGGAGGCAGAAGTTCTCGTGACTCAACCAGTCAAAGATAGTTTATATATCTAGGTTGGGTATTGGGTTATACTTCTGACTGAGCATTACCATACTTATAAAGCCTTTGGTTAACATTAAAAAAAAATTGTGTAAAAGCAAAATGGAAAAGGGGGCATGGGATAGGGGTTTTCTAGGGAGGGGAAATGGGGAAAGGGGATGGCATCTGAAATGTAAATAAAATATCCAATAAAAAAAAAGAAAAAGAAAATTGGAAATTATTGGCACTGTCATTTATATGAAACCTTGCGTTCTTAAATTGGGCATCTTTTTGTAGATGATAAATACTTTTTCTCGATGTGTACTGTGTTGTGCTGAAGAAGTGGATCTTGATGAACTTCTGGCTTCAAGATTAGTTTCTTTCCTAATGGATCATCATCAGGAAATTCTTCAAGTACCTGCTTATTTACAGGCTGCAGTGGAGAAACATCTTGAGTACATTAAAAAGGGCCATGTAAGTATTTTGAGCCTTTAAAATCTCTGCATTACTTATTAGCAACTAGCAAATTCATCTCAAAGTAACCCCATTAAAAAATGGACACTTATTAGCTCATATAAGTATTCTCTAAATCTGAATATGTAGAGCCTGAAGAGTCGTACAGCACTGGGACTTTTCTTGGCCTTTCCTCTCTTGCAGTTTTATGTTGACAAATGTTTCCTTTATATTATGAGAAATATGATTATTAAAGTTTCTGCATACAACATTAGGTTTCATATCTAAACTAAAAAGAAAATAAGTCCCTCTACCTCCAATTTTATATATATTGATATGTAATATATATATTGTAATATATATAATATGAATATATATACATATATTCATAGTCTCAGCTCTGTTTAGAGAAGCATGTCAGTGTGGCCAGTTTTTATGTTGGTGCTGGGAATCTAAACTCAAGTCCTCATGCCTGCTTAGGAAACACTTTACCCACTGAGTCATCTGCCCCGTTCCTATGTATGAACTCTTAATTATCTCATGCTAAGTGAAATGTCCATCCTTTGAAAATCTAAGGGTAAGTAGGTTAAAAAGAGTCTTATTCTGATACATTCTATATAGTTAAAGCAGAATTTGTTCTGAAAGTAAAAAAGAAGGTTAGAATAAGAATAGACAAAAGTGTTAGAAAAGGGGGAAACAAACACTAAACAAGATATCTACCATATTCAGGAGTTGGCTAGCCAGCACATTTTGTTGGTGCTTTTTCTCATGTATACTATTATAATAGTGTACTGGCTTACTATAAATAAGCTTCATTATCAATAGATATGTAGGCTCTAATAGTATTTTGGTTCTCAAAAACAGTTGATCAATACTTCATTACTAAGTGAAAATACTGGTGGTTTAAACTGAATTAAAAGCATCATTTAGATTGTTATATTTTATACTTCAGATAATAAAATCTATGGTTAAAAATTAGAATACCTATCCTTAGTGCTTTTATATACATGAAATCTTCATTTTAATGATTAGGAAACAGATCAGGAAAAGTTAATTCAGCGCTATAATTTAGGTTTAGATCCTATTCCCTACCTCTAGTGTATAATCTTCAGTTTTCTTAATACACTGAATGTGTGATTGAGGCCAAATGATAGATTATAGGTTCCACTAGAAGTATTCCATATGGGAAAAATATGACCAGAATGTACACATTTTCACTGTCTTGTTTTGTTCACTGACAGGTTAAAAATCATGGAGATGGACTAGTTGTTCCTTTGCCAACATATTCTTACTGTAAGCAAATTAGTGCTAAAGAGTTTGATGAACAGAAAATTTCAACTTCCCAAGCTGCAATTGCAGAACTTTTGGAGAATATTGTTAGAAGTAAAAGCTTGCCTCTAAAGGAGAAAAGAAGAAAATTGAAACAGGTGCAAGAATGTACAACTTCTCCATCTTACAAATGTTTTCCAGTGTGTGATCAGTGATTGCTGTTTCAAATGACATCTGGATAAAATTTTAACTTTTAGATATATAGATTACTTATTGTTCTTCATTATATAGTTAAAGTATATGAATGAATATTTATTTGGTTTGACTATTTTAAATTAAAAATAATTACAACAGTATTAATTGATCCTCTTTTATGTTACTGGTATTTTATATAGTTATATTTTGAATTATCCTGAGAAAGCATATGTAAAATCTGAATTATAATACCTATCCCTGAGTGACTCATCCCTGCCACTGTTTAGAACTTTCAGCTCTAAAGCAAAATCCAATAGTCACGTCATTCTAGAAAGAACACAACCTGAAAAACTCAAAAGTGAAATACAAACAGTACCAAATCCATGACCTTCATAGGATTTACCAGTGAGAAACATTGGGTTTAGAATAAAAATTAACAGAAGAGAATCCTTGTATTTTTAACATTGACAGAGATCTTACAGATCTCTTCACAAATGTAGAGAGAAGTAAGAGTCAGATGAAAGAATACTTGACTAGCTTTATATAAGAAAATATTCAGAAACTTTTTTTTGAGACAGTTTTCTCTGTGTAACAACCCTAGCTGTCCTGAAACGTTGCTTTGTAGACCAGTCTGGCCTTGAACTCTCAAAGATCAGCCTGCCTCTGGCTCCCTAGTTCTAGGATTAAAGGCGTGTGCCACCACACCTGGCCAGAATTGCTAATTCTTCTCCTTTTTAAGTTTCAGAAGGAATACCCCTTGATATACCAGAAAAGATTTCCAACCACTGAGAGTGAAGCAGCACTTTGTGATGATAAACCTCCAATCAAGCAAACGATGCTGAATTTAAGAAACCCCAAGCTTCACAGTCTGCGTTACTGACTTAAAACTTCAACAAATGAAGCCATATATGAGAATATTTTTACTTAAAAGGAAGTGTGTTGATATTAGTGTTTCCCTTAAAAGGACATATAAAAAGAGGTCATAAAACAGTCTTTTTATCTGTGCTAGGCTGCTAAAGCTACTGGAACTTAGCTAAGTGCCTAATGAAAGGTGATACCAAATACTTTAATTAGAAATTATTTTTTAATATACTGATCTGGTAAGACTATCAAAATTGTATCATTCAGATGAAATTGTGGTGCTTTTTTAAAAGAAAACATGCCTGTGTCTATATGTATATTAGCTAAAGAACTGGTTGTTTAGGATTGCTTCTTTATTTATAAGTATCACATCATGAAAAATATTGTACTCTTTTGTATAATCTTTTTATACTTATGATCTATTTAACTGTATATAAACATACTTGTGGCTTGGCTCTTTTTTTATAGGACTTTGGTTTATTGGGGAAAAAAAGGAGGTTGTTTTTGAGATAAAGTCTCCCTCTGTACCCCAGTCTAACCTCAAACTCATTCCTCCTGCCTTATTCTCCTGACTGGTAGGAATACATGTGTGTACCACCATTCCTGGCTTATATGTATTTCAAAACTATGTGTGAGATTTTTGTTTTCCTCTAAACATTATCTTGACTATTTCAGTCTTTTTTTCCAGAAATATGTTTTGAGTCCTTATATTCATTATCTATTCTAATACTGAAATAGATGTATGATCGTTATTTAGCAACAGAATCATTGTTTCTTAAATGTGGAGGCTGTGATGAATAAAGCAAAATTTCCTCTCTTAAGACATTTATTTTTTTAAGGAAATTACATTTTTCAGGCCCTTACAATAATACCATACTTGCTGACATCAAGAAATGGGGATTCCCTCAGCTGAAATCTTGCCTTTCTGAAAATTCTTTAAGCTAATGTTTTTGTTTGTTTTTATTCTTTTTATTTTACTTTACTTATTCACTTTACATCCTGCTCACTGTCATCCTCCTGGTAATCCCCTCCTACAATCCTTCCTCTATCCCCCTTTCCCTTCTTTTCTGAGTGGGTAGGGGTGGGAGGCTGGGTATCCCACTCTCCCCCCATCCCGGCACTTCAAGCCTCTGTGAGGCTAGGCACTTCCTCTCTCGCTGAGGCTAGACAAGGCAGCTCAACCAGAAGAACATATCTTACATACAGGCAACAGCTTTTGGGATAGTCCCCACTTCAATTGTTCAGGACCCACATGAAGACCAAGCTGCACATCTGCTATATATGCGCCACGAGGCCTAAGTCCAACACATGATTCTGACTCTGAAAGCTCGAAAGATCCAGGTTAGTTGACTCTGTTAGTCTTCCTGTGGAGTTCCTATTCTCTTTGGGGCTTGCAATCCTTTCTCCTATTCTTCCATAAGATTTCCCAAGTTCAATCCACAGTTTGACTGTGGGTGTCTATATCTGTCTGAATCAGCTGCTAGGTGGAGCCTCTCATAGGACAACATGCTCCTGTCTGCAAGCATAACAGAGTATTATTAATAGTATTAGGGATTGGTGCTTGCCCAGGGGATGGGTCTCAAGTTGGGCTGGTTATTGGTTGGCCATTCCTTCAGTCTCTGCTCCATCCTCCGTGCCTGTATTTCTTGTAGACAAAATTAATTTTGGGTTGAAAGTTTTGTGGGTGGGTTGTTATCTCTATCACTTCATTGGGGTTTCTGTCTGGCTACAGGAGGTGTCTTTTTCAGATTCCATATCCCCAATGTTGTGGGTCACAGCTAAGGTCACCCCCATTGATCCTAAGGTGCCTCTCTTATCCCAGGTCTTTGTCTTATCCTGGAGATGCCACATTCCACAAAAACAAGTTAAACAAGAAGGAAAGCACAAATGAGGATGTTTGAATCTCACTTAGAAGGGGGAATAAAATTGTCATAAGAATCAGATGGAGGGAGGGGATAGGAAGGAGAATGTGTGGGCTTCAGGATCGGGTGTGAGAAAGGACAGGAGAGATGGCCATATGGCCATGAAAACAAATAGAAATCTGCAACTGATAGGAATGAGGAGGTCACTATTTAGCTAACTTTGAGACTCAATACCCTAAACATCATTACAAATATTTAAATATCAGAATGATGGTCCACTAACAATAATTTCACCATAAGAAAATGCCTTGGGTCAATGCCATATAACATGGATTTTCCAGAAATTGATTGACTTGGTACAACCTGAAGCAATTGCTCCTTCATTTTATTTTTCAATTAAAGTTTAATAACTGCTCTCTCAAGTATAAAAATGGATATAAGCAGTAGACTCTCGATGTTAAATGACTATTCTGATTTCTAAATGTGATTTTACACTGTTGATATATGTAACAATAGTATCCCCTTTAACATTACTATATTTCATCTTGTATTTGGACAAAAAAATGACAAATATAACATTAGTCCAGAAAACAAGATGAAATAGAAATTATTTTCATGCTAAAACTTTTTCTGATTGAAAGTTTGCTCTCTTACTAGCTAATAATTTCAGGCAAGTTACTAACTTCTTTAAGTCCCCGGTTCCTTGGATCAACAAATATTATAATAGTGTCTGTCTTGGGATCATTATCAAAATGTTTTACAGTGGTATAGGAAGATAACTTTAAAATAGTAGCTATTGTCAGAATTACAATGTTAGACGATATCAACTATAGCTGCATGGTTAGTTTGGATTGACATAAACCAAAACAAACTTATGAACAACTGTTATTATTCAACTTTTTAGTAATGACACTAATATTCTGATTATGTAAGTATTCTTGCTGAAAATTTTGAGCAGAAAAATATTCTGAGGAAAGAGAAATTGTGTGGGAACAGGGACCAGGAAATGAGGGGAAAGTGGCAACGGAGCCCACAAAGATTCTGGGATTCAGATTCCGGAGACAGACATCAGGCTGCAGATCTAATTTTATTGCTTAGTACATAAACTTATATATAGTTTTTCAGCCAATTAGGGTACAATTATGTGTTCAAGGGCAAATGAGGCATGACATGTTGTTTAGCCGAATCTAACTAGTCTGCCCGTGAGCCTGTTGGGGAAGGGCCGATCAACAGGAGAGATTTTTGGGGGTAGGGGAGCAGCCAAGGCCCTGTCAAGTTTGTATTTTCTCATACCTATGTGCCTGGGACCATCTCAGATAGTTTACTGTGTATGTAAATCAGATCTTTTTGAGGAGTTGAGGAGCCTGTGGGGCTTAGCTCTCCATCCTACTTTTTCCCCCACCAGGTTTACTTCTACATCCCCACAAATTTTGGATATTTTCTTTATTTTTATTATTGTTTTCATCTAGAATACAGCTTTCCTTCCTCCTCTCCTCCTAGTCCCTTCCCTCCCTCTACTTCTCCTCTGCCCTGCTTTCAATCCACCTTTTCTTTGTTTCTCTTCAGAAAAGGGCAGTCCTCCCATGGATATCAATGAAACTTAGCATTATCAAGTTGAAGTAAGACTAGGTATCTCATCTCATATTAAGGCTGGAAGGGGCAGGTTAATGTAAGGGAAAGTCCTTGAAGCAGAGAAAAGAGACAGAACCTGTTCCTACTGTTAGGAGTCCCACAAGAAGACCAAGCAAAACAACTGTAACATGTATGCAGAAGACTCAGGTCAGTCCCATGCAGGCTTCCTGGTTGTCTGTTCAGTATCTGTGAACCCCAAGAGCCTAAGTTAGTTGATTCTGTCCACCATTTTATTTTAGTGTCCTTGATCCCTCTGGGTCCTACAGTCTTATCTCCCCCTTTTCCACAGAATTCCCTGAGCTATGCCCAATGTTTGGCTGTGGGTCTTTGCATCTGTTTCCATCAGTTGCTGAATGAAGCCTCTCTTATGACAATTATGCTAGCCAACTATCTCTGAGCATAGCAGAATATCATTAGAAATCATTTCATTGACTCTATCCTAGTTCTCTGGGCTATTTAGTCTCTGGGTCATGACCCTCCACACAATGTCAGGGGTGGACTCTGACTCCTGGCATGGGTCTCAAGCTAGATCAGTCATTGGTTGGCCACTCCCACAATTTCTGCATCTCCTTTGCCCCAGCACATCTTATAGGCAGGACAAATTGTAGGTCAATGGTTATATAGCTGGACTGGTATCCCAATCCCTCCCATGGGAGTCTTGTGAAAAATGGATATTTTCAAAGCAATATCCCAAACTCAGAAAGAAGATTAGATCTTGTGTACAGTTAGGATCTAGCCCTGCCACAACATAAACAGATCTTGTAGGCATAGTCTCCAAGTTGAGCTGTAGACAGTTGACCTGTAGAACTTGATCTTAGTTGCAGATAGAAATCCCACTTTGCTTATATTTGCTTTTTCTGGACTTAAGAATCAAAGCCAAACTTCTGGGGATAAAGTAGAGTTAGATTAAATAAATGTTTTAAAAAGATAATGTATAAAATACTCTTAAAACCATAAAAATGCTTAGGTTTTATCAGATCAAATTATGTCTGGTTACTTTTTACAGTTTTGATTCTAGAAGCAATCCCACCACCATCCCTAAGTATCCTCATCTATGAAATGTGAATAAGAACACCTTGTATTACTGTTTCCTTGGGATTAAAACATTACCTCTAGGAGGGAAAAAGAGGCCCATGAGACTCAGGAGTTAAACCAAAGGTCATAGGCCTGGGAGAAAAGAAACTTGGCAGATTCTCCACAGACCCCCTCCAAACAATAAAAAAAAAAAAAAAAAAAAAAAAAGGAATAAGTAATTGCTGGGAGTAATAACTTACCAGCCAAATTGCAGAGAGTAGTTACACATTATTCAGCTCCCTGAATGCTGTACAGAAACTTTTAAGGCTTTAGCTTTAGTGAGTAGTCACTCATGTGACTGAGCTTTTT
This sequence comes from Rhabdomys pumilio, assembly GCA_030674055.1. Taxonomy (NCBI): domain Eukaryota; kingdom Metazoa; phylum Chordata; class Mammalia; order Rodentia; family Muridae; genus Rhabdomys; species Rhabdomys pumilio. The sequence goes on from JANHMN010000001.1 coordinate 359,853, forward strand.
TATGATGCAGTGCTTTTTTGAGTCATTCCTGTTCCTGTAGGTAACCCCTCATTATATTCCTGTTAGTAACATAAATAAAAATAAATAACAAAAACAAGCAAACAAAAAACTTCACTGGTTCACCAAACTGGACTTTGGTGCAATTGTTACTTTGGTCTATCATGTGTTTCTTTTCTGTAATGAGTAAAGTATGCTTCTCTCCAGGGAAAGTATGTCATATAACAGAATATTTTATAAATAAGTGTAGTTTTTAAAAAGACAATGGAGGGTGGGGAGGACTGAAGAGATGACTCAATATTTAAGAGCACTGGTTTTTCTTCCCAAGGACCCAGGTTTGAATCCTAGCATCGATATGGGCCTTAGAACTATCTGCAACTTCATATCTGATGCCCTCTTCTGGCCTTTGAAAGCACTGCATGCACAGAGTGCGTAGGCACTCATTTAAGAAAACATCCAAACACATGAAGTGGGAGGAGGGGGAACATTGAGTTTGTGTCAGTGTACCTTTAAAGTAACAAATACAGGAAATAATGTAGAGCATTCAATCCATGACCAATTAGTTCCCCATTGCTTTTCAGCCAATAGTAACACAAAATACAGCAGGAGTTCATTATAGATCTGCTTCTGGCCAGAGAACAAAAGAGGAGGCTAAAATCCCAATAATGCTTTCAAGTCCATGTCCTTGATGACCTGAAGACTCCACCACCACTAGGCCTCACTTCTTAATATTTCTACAATCTTCCCATAGGACCATGTTTTCAATAAGTTGAGCACATGTGAGAGACCATTTAAGCTCCATGCTGTGGCATTATTTATGTCTTTAAAAGTCCATGCTCAATTCTTAACAGTATAAGAAACAAAAGGTCAAATGTCTAATTTAAAAAAAAAGACAGAAAACATAAGAAACAAATTATAACCAGGATAAAAATTAATCAAAAGGGACATATTTAGAAATGAATGAGATAATGGAATTATTAGAAAACAAATTTTGGAGGTTGTTATAAACATACATGTACTAAAGTAAAAAAGAAACTAAAATATAGTAATAGAAAAGATATAAAATATCCAAGTATAAATTCTAGAGATAAAATATACAATATGCTCAACGTGTAGAATGACAGTAAGAGCAAAATTAGATGCAACAGAAGAAAAAAAATCTGAATTTGAAATAATCTGTACAAAATAGAGAAAATCAAAACAAACCAACAGCTATATCAGCTAAAACAAAGCTAATTAATAAGGGTTGCATGATACTGGAAAGGAGAAAACACAAAGGTCACAAAATTTTTGTGGAACAATATAGCATTTTTTAAATGCAATCAAGGACATAAACCCACAGAAGCTCAGGTAACCTGTAATAAAACACAACTGCACCACAGAATCTAGAGTCGTGTCACAAAACTATGAAACTGATGTAAGAAAACAGAAAAAAAAAAATACCCGGAGATGTTGGGGTAGGCAAAGATTTTTAGATAAGAACCACATGCAACAGCAACAACAAAAAGCAAGTGAGACTGGCTGCTGATCTCCCGGAAAATCAGAGTCTTGTTCCCAGCACCCACTCTGGGCATTTTACAACTAGCTGTAACTCTAGTTCCAGGTGAGTTAAGAAGATGCTGTCTTCTCTGCAGAAACCTGCAGATACTTGTGTGGGTGCATGCACAGAGCCACACAAAGACACATATCTTTTAAATGTAACATATATACTTAATAAGTAGGATTCAGCCATGGAAAAGTGTGAACTCTGTCATTTGTGATAATATGGATGAAAATGGAAACACTGATAAATGAAATAAACCAAGTTCAGAAAGACAAATATGTTTGATTTGTCATATAAAAATGTTGGTCATATATAATAGGAATGAAATAGGGTCATTAAAGGCTAGGATATGTAGTTGAGGAACAGAAGTTTTTTTTTAATTTCTGACAAAAAAGTGATAAATGATTTTTTATTGTTTTCTATGATCTTTTCTGTGTTTTTTATTCTTCTCTCATACAATATATCCCAACTATAGTTTCTGCTCCATTCACTCCTCCCAGTCCCTGCCCCCTATTCCCCAGATCCACTCCTCTGTTTTCCTTCATAAAACGAGCAGGCATCCCAGAGATATAAACTGAACATGACATATCGAGATACAGTAAGACTAGGCACAAACCTTCATATCAAGTCTAGATGAAGTAGGAAGGAAAGGGTCCCAAAAACAGACTAAAGAGTTAGAAACCACTTCAATTATCACTGTTAAAAGTCCCTCAAGAAGAGTAAGCTACATAACTGTAACATATATGCAGAAGGCCTAGGGCAGTCCCATGCAGGCTCCCTGGTTGTCAGTTCATTCTCTGTGAGCTCCTACGAGCTCTGCTTAGTTGATTCTGTGGGCAATGTTCTCCTCGTGTTCTGGTATTCTCTGACTCCTATAATCAATCCTCCCGTCTCTGATTCCTTGAGATTCCCTAAATTCCACCAAATATTTTGCTGTGGGTCTTTGCATCTGCTGGATAAAGTCTCCCTAATGACAACTGACCTAAGCACTAATCTATAAGTATAGCAGAATATCATTGGGAATTATTTTATTGTATTTTTTTGTTTTCCTTTCTTTTTGCCAGTCTTGTTAATTTTATCCTAGGTGTCTAGGCTATCCGGCCTCCAGTTCCTGGTCACTTAGGCAGCATTGGGCGTGGGCTCCCTCTCTTGGCATGGGCCTCAAGTTAGTCCAGTCATTGGTTGTCCATTCCCAAAAGCTCTGTACCACCATTACACCAGTGCATCTTGTAGGAAGGACAAATTGTAGGTAGAAGGTTTTGTGACTGAACTGGTGTCCTAGCTCCACTACCAGAAGCCTTGACTGGATATAGAAGATAGCTCCATATTTCCCATCACTAGGAGGTTTACCTAAGGTAAACTCCTTGGAGTTTCCAAGGTACTAGGTTTTTAACCTGCCCCTGAAATGCTCCCCAATTTCAGTTTTCTCTCCTAATACTCTCTCCCTTCAACCCCCTCAGCTTGATTCCTCCTATTCCCATCCTTACCTGTCAACATTCCATCTGTGGAATCTATTCTATTTCCCCTTCCCAGGCAGATTCTTGCATGTCTCCTTCATCCCTCCTTTTTACTTAACTCTCTGGTCTCTGGATTTTAACATGATTATCCTTTACTTAACCACTAATATCTACTTACAAGAAGTGAGTATATACCATGTTTGTCTTTCTGGGTCTAGATTACCTCACTCAGGATGATTTATTTCTAGTCCCATCATTTGCCTGCAAATTTCATGATCTCATTTTTTAAAATCTGAGTAATACTCCATTGTGTAAAGGTATCATGTTTTCTTTATCTATTCTTCAGTTGAGGGACATCTAGATTGTTTTCGGTTTCTGATTATTATGAATAAAGCTGCTATGCATACAGTTGAATAAGTGTCCTTGTGGTAGAATGGACTGCCTTTTGAGTATATATGCTCAAGTAGAATATCTGGATCTTAAGGTAGAGAGATTCCCAACTGTCTAAGGAACGACCACACTGATTTCCAAAATGGCTGTACAAGTTTGTACTCCCACCAGCAGTGGATGAATATTGCCATTGGGCTACATCCTCGCCAGCATGAGCTGTCACTTGTTTGTTTTGATCTTAGCCGTTCTGGCAGGTAAAGATGGAATCTCAAAGTAGTTTTGATTTAATTTTCCCTGATAACTAAGGATATTGCACATTTCTCTAGGTGATTTATCAGCCATTTGAGATGCCTTTATTGAAAATTCTGTGTTTAGATCTGTACACCATTTTTTATTTGTTTTGTTGATGTCTAGTTTCTTGAGTTCTTTATATATTTTAGATATTAGCCCTCTGTGAGATAAAGAGTTGTTGAAAATCTTTTTCTATTCTATAGGATTTCATTTTATCCTATTGCTGGTCTCCTTTTGCCTTACAAAAGCTTCTGTTTCATGAGGACCCATTGTTGATCTTAATGGCTGAGCCATAATGGTGTTCTGTTTATGAAGTTACCTCCTGTGCCAGTGTGTTCAACAATATCTGCCGGGAGCCTCCCAGCCTGAAGAGGGTAGTGGTGGGGACACAGAGTAGGACTCTGGTGTGGCTATAAAGTCTGAGGGTCTCCAGATGTTCTAGCTCTCTAAATGTACTGAAATGCTGGTGATAACATTTTAAAAGTCCTAAAAACTTTCTTGCTCTTTCTAAGAGTAAAAGGCTGCTGGCTTAGGTGATTAACACCTGTAGTCTAACAGAGGAAAGGAGAAAAATTCTCTAAGTGTGGAAAAGCAAAATATTCTAATAAGGAAAAAATTCTTTTTTATCTCTTTTTCCTCTGTACTTATACATCTTTCAGAATACATAACATGTTACAAAGTTCATCACAAGTTCACACAAAAAATCAAATCATAAATTGAAATAGAAGTTTACAACAGAGAATGTTTACTTGCATATCCATTAGGAGTAATTATCTGGCTAAACATCCATCATCTGTCACAGCTCCACAGGTTCATAGGTTTAAAACCGTAACTAAGTTATTAGTAAGGTTTTGTATAGACAAACCCAGTCAATATTTTATCTTCTGTCCTAGCACCTATAATAAATAACTAGTTCCCTTTTTAATGACCTTTGGTTAATTGTTTTACAACCTCTTGGAATGTGCTCTGAGTTAGAGAAAGTCTGGTTTAGTATCTAAGAGCAATTAACTGGTGACACTTGGGAAACCGGCAGAGTTCTCACTGCAATTTTGACTATCAGAAAAGGACTTAATAGCAGTCCCACTATAAAAGAGCTTAATAACCACTGATATAATTTTAGAAATTCTTATAGAATCATCATTAAGACTTATATTTGTCTATATAGCATCACTACTAGAAAGTACATCTTCATAGATCTGCAGAGATCTGCTCCAAAGGGGTGGACTATTACCTAGTAACTGTTATACATGTTTAATAATAACAGGAAAAACATACTAATAGCAGGAATCTTTCCTAAAATGAATTCTCTTATGGCCTTGCTTCATAAGAATGAACCTGTCTCAGATTATATAATAATCTGAAGCAGATCATCACAGAAAGATCACCTGCTAGTTATTTGCTTATCTTATTATGGCTCCTGACAGCTATATCTCACTTTCTCATCTGTCAGGTTTGGTGTATCTGGTTTTATGGTGAGGTATTTGATCCATTTATCAGAATGATAGATATGGATCTATTTGCGTTCTTCTATATCCAGACATCCAGTTAGATTAGCACCATTTGTTGAAGATAGTTTCTCTTTTCTGTTGTATAATTTTGGCTTCTTTGTCAAAATCGAGTGTCCATAGGTGTGTGAATTTATATCTGGGTCTTCAATTCAATTTTACTGATCAATTTGTCTGTTTTTATGACAATATCATACAGTTCTTATTAATATTACTCTGCAGTACCACTTAAAATTAGGGGTGATGATGCCTTTAGAAGTTCTTTATTGTACAATATCGTTTTAGCTATCCTGGAATTTTTTATTTTCTACAAGAAAGTGAGTATTGTTCTTTCAAGGTCTGTAAAGAATTGTGTTGGAATTTTGATGGGAATTGTGTTCAATCTGTAAATTGCTTTTGATAAGACAGCCATTTTTATTACTTTAATCCTATCAATCCATAAGCATGGGAGATATTTCCATCTTCTGGGGTCTTCTTTAATTTCTATCTTCAAAGACTTGAAATTCTGTCATATAGGTCTTTCATTTCTGTGGTTATTTGAATATGCTTGACCTGTGGAAAGTGGCACTATTAGGTGGTCACTACATCAAAGATGTGGCTTCGATGGAGGAAATGTGTGAACTGTGTAAATAGGCTTTGAGGTCTCCTCCTATGCTCAGGCTCTGCTCAGTGCATATGAGACCCTCCCCCTGGTTGACTGCAGAGGAGTCTCCTTCTGACAGCCTTTGGGTCAAGGTGTAAAACTCTCAGTTCCTTTTCCAGAACCATATCTTCCTGCTTCCCGTTCATGCCTGCAAGTTGCCATGCTTCCCACCATAATTATAATTGACAGAATCTCTGAAATTCTAAGCCAGCCTCAATTAAATGTTTTCCTTTATAAGAGTTGCCTTGGTCATCAAATCTCTTCACAGCAACAAAACCCTAACTAAAACAACTTGTTTGGTTAGAATTATATCAAGATATTTTATGCTATTTGTGGTTGTTGTAAAGGGTGTTGTTTCCCTAATATTTTTCTGAAATAGTTTGTCATTTGTATAAAGAAGAGCTACCACTTTGTTATTATTGCCATTGTTTTGTTTTTGTTTTTGTTAATTTCATGTCCAGTCAATTTGCTGAAGAGATTCATCAGCTGTTGGAATTCCCTGGTCTAATTTTTTGGGTTGTTTATATATATTAACATTATTTGCAAATAATAATAATTTGACTTCTTCCTTTTCAATTTGTATCCCCTTGGTCTCCTTCAGTTGTCTTATTTCTCTAGCCCAAATTTCAAGTAATATATTGAGTAGATATTGAGAGAGTTGACAGCTTTGTCTTGCTCCTGACTTTATTGGATTTGATTTCAGTTTTTTCTTCACTTAATTTAATGTTGGCTACAAGCTTGCTGTAAAGTTGTCTTTACTATGTTTGGGTATATTGCTTGTATCCCTAATCCCTCTAAGACATTTATCATAAGGAGGTATTGGATTTTGTCAAAGGCTATTTCAGCATCTAATGAGATGATCATGTGGGATTTTTTTCTTTCAGTTTATTTATATGAGTAACTACACTGACTTTTATATGTTGAACCACCTTGCATCTCTAGAATGAGCCTTACTAAGTCATGGTGGATGATCTTTATACTGGATGATTTTGTGTGTCAACTTATACAAGTTAGAGTCATCAGAGGGAAAGGAACTTCAGTTGAAGAAATGCCCCCCATGAGATCCAGCTGTAAGGCATATTTTCAATTAGTTATCAATGGGCAAGGGCCCAGCCCATTATGGATGGTGCTATCCATGGGCTGGTAATCCGGGGTTCTATAAGAAAGTAGGCTGAACAAACTATGTGAAGCAAGCTGGTAAGCAGCACCCTTTCATGGCCTCTGCATCATTTCCTGCATCCAGGTTCCAGCCCTGCTTAAATTCCTGTTTTGACTTCCTCCAGTGATGGACTGTGATCTGGAAGTGTAATTCAAATAAACCCTTTCCTCCCAAACTTCCTTTTTGGTCATGATGTTTCCTCACAGCAGTAAAACTCTAAGACAATCTTTTTGATGTGTTCTTGGATTTGGTTTTTGAGTATTTTATGGAATATTTTTGCATTGATGTTCATAAGGGAAATTGGTGTGTAATTCTGGACCTTTTTTACTGGGGACAGAGGAACATTTTTTAATGACTGCTTTGATGTTCTTAGGCATCTATTTAAATTGTTTATCTGATCTTGACTTAACTTTGGTAAGTAGAGAAAATCATCCCTTTCTTTTTGTTTTCCAATTTCGTAGACTACAAGTTTTAAAAGTATGACCGAATGATTATTTGGATTTCCTTGGTGTCTGCTGTTTCTCTTCATTTCTGATATTGTTAATTTAGATATTTGCTCACTCTTAGTATTTTAGTTAGGATGGATAAGGGTTTTTATATATTGTTGCCTGTCTCAAAGAATCAACTCTTTGTTTCACTGACTCTTTGTTTCTATTGTATTGATTTCAGCCCTCAGTTTGATTGTTTCTTGCTGTTTACTCCTCTTGGGTATGTCTGCTTCTTTTTGTTCTAAAGCTTTAAGTTGTTTAATTTCTCCATTGTTCTTATGTAACCACTTAGTGTTGTGAACAATGCTTTCATTGTGTCCCATAAGTTTGGGTATATGGTACACTCATTTTCACTAATCTGTAGAAAGTTTATAATTTTCTTCTTTATTTCTGTCTTTATTATTATTAGTCAGTATTATTGTTCAGAGGAAAGTTGTTCAGTTTCCATGAGTTTGTAGGCTTTCTAATGTTTCTGTTGTTTTTGAAATCCAGCTTTATTCTGTGGTGGTAGGATAAGACTCATTTTAATTTTCTTGTATCCGTTGAGACTTGTTTTGTGACAGAGTATGTTGTCAGTTTTGGAGAAAGTTCCATGAGGTACTGAGGACAATGTGTATTCTTTTGTGTTTGGGTGAAATGTTTCGTAAATACCTGTTCATTCCATTTGATTTATAACATGTTAGTTTGAGTATTTTTCTGTTTAGGCTTTGTTTGGATGCCCATCTTTTAGTGATAGTAGGGTATCCCATGGTCTCCCACTATCAATGTGCAAGGGCCATTGTGTATTATATAAGTTTTAGTAATGTTTCTTTTACAAATGTGGATGGCCCTTTGCATTGGGGAAATAAATGATAAGAATAAAACATCATTGGTGGATTTTTTCTTTGGTGAGTATGAAATGTTTCTCCTTACTCCTTTTTATTAACTTTGGTTGTATGTCTATTTTGGTTATACTAGAATCACGATATCAGCTTTCTTCTTAGTTCCATTTGCTTGAAAAATCTTTTGACAACCCTTTACTCTGAGGTAATGACTGTCTTTGATGTTGAGTTGTGGGTTTTGTGTGCAGAAAAAGAATGAATCCTGTATTTGCATCCAAAGTGTTAGTCCGTGTCTTTTCATTGGGGAGTTGATCCAATTGATATTGAGATATGTCAATGACCAACGACTGTTAATTCTTGTCATTTAATTGTTGTTGTTGGTAGCAGTTTGTGTGTGTGTGTGTGTGTGTGTGTGTGTGTGTGTGTGTGTGTTTCCCTTCTTTTTGTTTGGCTAGTGTGCAATAATTTATTTATTTATTTATTTCCTCTGTTTTCATGTGTATCGTAAACCTCTTTGGATTTGAATTTTCCTTTTAGTACCCTCTGCCAGGCTGGGTTTATAGATATTTTATAAATTTTAATTTTTATAAATATGAATATCTTGTTTTTCTCTATATGGTGATTGGGAGCTTTGCTGGTTATAATAGTCTGGGCTGGTCTCTTAGAGTCATCAGGACATCTAAAGTTCTCCTGGCCTTTAGAATCTCCTCTGAGAAGTCATGTGTAAGTCTAATGGTCTGCCTTTATAGTTACTTGCTCCATCAAAATTCCAAATCAATTCTAGAGAGCTAAGGTGATCCTTGGCTCTGTGAAGGCTTGATGCCCCAGCATAGGAGGATGCTAAAGTGATGAGGCAGGAGTGGGTGGGTGGGTGGGGGAGTATTCTCATAGAGGCAAAGTGGAAGGGGATGGGGTAGAGATTTGTGGAGGGGAGACTCTTAAAAGGGACAACATTTGAAATGTAAATAAATAAAATAACCAATAAAAAAATTAAAAAAAGAGAATCTTTAGATGAAAGCTCACCCTAGATAGGCTGGTAGTTTACAAATGCAAAATAATTGATTTCTGATAAAAAAAGATGGCAGAGAGATTTCTTTTTCTATGGAAGTAAATGGAGAGACAGATTTGAAAGTCACATGCTGTTGTCTATGGAAGAAAGAACTAAGGACTTGGTGAGAAAAGGAATGCAAGTTTTAGGAGTTAACAGAACAAGAAGATGAGCATTCCCTAGAGATCCTGGAAAGATGATAGACCCACAGTCTTTGGCCAGGGCTCAGTGAAATGACTTCAGACCTCTGTCCTCTAGAGAATAAATGCTTGGGGTTTTCAGGAATAGAATTTGTAGTAATTCATCACAGTAGCCATAGCATATAATACGAGATTAAAGAGAAAGAGATGAAAATGATTCTAATTACTCACAAATATTTTACTTAAGCAGAACATAAAAGGTTGAAAATATATTTTAAGAAATATTCTCCAAAATAAAATATCTGAATTAATAAATTAAAAAGTCATGGCAACTATCTAAATAAAGTATTAAAAATTATTTCTATATAAGAATCTGGATCTTATCAATTTTTGCATTTTAATTGGCATGCTTAGACTCCTACTATTAAATGAAAATGTCATGCATTTCACTTTACCTACTATTTGCTAATTATTTCTATTTTTTAGCAAGTTGTCTTTCCTTTTATATTTTCACCTTCCTTATTTTCTCTTATTATTCTTACCAGTGATTCAAATACTATATTGAAACAGAATGTGGAGATAGTAGACAGCCATGTCTAGTTAGTGAATTAATGATATTTCTTAAAGTTTTTTCTTTTCTATTTAAAATTTAGTATAATGTTGTCTGTGGGTTTGTTGTATATAGCTTTTATTATGTTGAAATGTGTTCTGTTCATCCCTACACTCCCTGAGGCTTTTTCATGAAGCAGTGTTGGGTTTTGTCATAAGATCTCTTCTGCATCTATTGAGATGACCATGTGATTTTTATCTTGAAGTCAATTTATATGATTTATTACATTTATTGAGTTATATATGTTGAATTGCTGAGATAAAGCCAAACTGATTGTGATGGATGGTCCTTTTTTAAATGTGCCCATTATAGTTTTCAAGAATTTCACTGAAGATTCTTTTACATCTGTGTTCATGAGGAACATTGGCCTATTCTTTTGTTGTGTCTTTATTTGTGTTTGATATTTTGTTTCTATTTTTATACTAATATAAGAAGGCTATATATCTTCTTTATTCTATAAATTCAATTTTACTAGAATTCTGATGTGAATTCATCTGGGTCTGGGCTTCTTTAGTTGGAAGGCTTTTTATTATCGTTTCAATCTCTGTATTTGTTATGGATATGTTTAAGTTGTTGATCTCTTCTTGATTTTACTTTGGTCACTTAAATAAATCTAGACATTCTTCTCTCCTCTTTTTATTTTCTAATTCAACAGAGTGCAATATTTTAAAAATGGCATTTAGCTATAATACTCTGAATTTCTTTTGTGTCTGTTGAAATGTTTCCCTGTCATCTTTGATTCTGTTAATTTTGACTATTTCTTTCTTCCTTTTGGTTAATTGACTTAGGGTCCATCTATATTGTTTATCTTCTCAAATAATTGGTTGTTAATTATTTTCTTTGTTACAGTTTTACCAATTTCTGCTCTGATTTTATTATTTCTTCTTATCTACTGGACTAGAGTTTGGCTTATTCTTGTTTTCCCATATTCTTGAGTTGCATCATCGTCACTGATTTTGCTCATTCTGGGTTTCTTTTATTGGTTATTTTATTTATTTACATTAAAAAATCCTTCATGATTTCCCCTCTGCAAATCCCTCATCACATCCCCCCTCCCCTTTGCCTCTATGAGTGTGCTCCCCACCCAGCCACCCACTCTCTCCTCACTGCCCTAGAATTTTCCTATGCTGGGGCATTGAACCTTCACAGGACAAAGGGCTTCCCCTCCCATAGATTCCAGATAAGGCAATTCTCTGGTACATAAGCAGCTGAAGCCATGGGTCCCTCCATGTGTACTCTTTGGTTGGTGTTTTAGTCTCTGGGAACTTGGGGGTGGTCTGGTTGGTTGATATTGTTGTTCTTCCTATGGGGTTGCAATTCTCTTCATCTCCTTCAGTCCTTCCCTTAATTCTTTTATTGGGGTTCTCATGCTTAGTCTGATGGTTGGCTGGGAATATCTGCATCTATATTAGTCAGGCTCTGGCAAAGCTTCTCAGAGGACAGCCATACCAGACTCCTGTCTTAATGCAGGCACTTAGAGTCATATATTTTCCTCTTAGAATTCTTTCTAAAGTTTCCCAGAGCTATGATTTTGTTGTGTCTTCATTTTAGCTTAGTTAGTACAATAAATTAAAAAAAATTCTTAATTTTTTGACTCATTTATCCTTTGGTAATATGTTATTTAATTTCCATGAGTTTGTGTATTATTAGAGATTCATTTGCTATTGATTATGTATATGTAGAGTCATCTCATTTTTTGAGTTTGTTAATATTTGTTTTGTGTTCTAATATCTGGTGTATTTTATCAAATTTTCTATGGGCTGCAGAGTATATTTTATACTCTTTAGTGTTTAAAATAAAATATTCTGTCATCTTCTGTTAAACCTGTTTGATGTATGATGTTTTTTAATTGTAATTTTTCTCTATATTTGTCCAGATGTCTATCAGAGGACTGTTGGAATCAATTAAGATAAGCCCCATGGGAATACCATACACTTTAAACTGATAAAGTCTTAGCTTTTACTTGTATTTCTAGAATTCTTTGCATATCTATATATCTGTCAAGTAGCTATCGTTATACTAGTGAATTAAGTCTGTTTTGTTTACCCATTTTCTGTCCCATCCAATTTCCGTTTTTTAACTAGTATTATACAACCAGTCAAGAATCAGCACTTAACAATCTAACTTGAAGAAGCTAATCACAGCTTTCTTCAGAAATGTTTTTCCTCTACCACAATTTAGCTAAGCTGCATTATTTAATGAACATATGAATTTTGTGCAAGTAATATGTATTTATCTAGAGCATAACAGAATGGATTTAAATTTCATCTGTGACTTTAAAAGTTAATCTCTTTTGCCACATGATGGTGGTATTGCTCCTCTTGTTAAGACACAAAAATAGAATTCAGATGCCAGCATTTATATATATGTATATTTCTCCAATGAAACTTAACAATAAAGCATTAGTTTCATAGAGAAGAGAGTCCTATGCATTTTTGTTATTTTTAAAGAGCAAGAAACATTAGTGTTTGTGTTTCCTGAGAAGTGCTACTTCTTTAAGAAAAAGATTATTGTCCATCAGGAACATTTTTTTCTCATCTCCTGTTAAAGGGAATCATGTTTTAAGCTTTGTCTTTTAAACTACTGCACCTTTTAATTGGCTTGAATATATAGTTAGTTTCATCCAAAGTCATTGTAGATATTTATCTTAAAGGAAAAAAATTAAACAATACTTACATAGATTATAATATCTATAGTAATATCCTAGAGCAAATTTAGAATAGGAGGGTGACTTGGGAATTATCTGTTATGATACCCTGCTGTCACAAAGAAATTTCTGCTTTACCCTCTTTCCAGGCAGCTTCTTCCATCATAGGGCCCAGAGAAAAGGGTTCTGTTTGCTTTTATGCTCAGCACAATTCAGCATTGCTTGTAAGCTGTGTAATTCTGTTTTCCTAAGTCCCAAGCAATTTCATTTGTCTGGAGGTGAATTTCATGTTGGGAATGATGGAATGCATTGTTAGAGGCTTGCTGTATTCAGTAACAACATGTCTCATAGATACAAACAGGCTGACAGCAAGAGCAGGTACATTTGTACTTGTATATTTGTTTACCAAGCCATAAATTGTTATTTTTCTCATGTTAGTGAAAGACCTACTGAACTATTACAAAATTAGGGATTTCTAGTTACTTTATTTTCAGAAGTATATTTTTCTTTCTTCTTTTTTTTTAACTTAATGGCATGATTATGTTAATCATCCAGGAGAATAAAATAAATCAGACACAGCCTTCATTAAAAACTTTGTAACCCAGTAGGATAGTCTAAAAAGTGGACAGACAACATTAATTGAGTAAACTGTATGAGGTGCTATTGAAGAAAATAAAATATATGAAGTAGGTCTTTTCCATTTGTAATCATATACAGTAAGCATATTTTAGTCAAAATATTTTTCTGCCTTTATAAAGTCTTTTTTCCTTAAGACACAAGATAAACTCTCCATTAAGATGAATGTGTCCTATCACAAGTATATAAATGACTTCTTGATTAACGACATGATAGTCTTCAGTGAAATCTTTTAAATCATTGAAATAGAAGGAAGCCATACTTGCCTAAACTTTTAATACCTTTCCTAAACTATCTCATGTTAAGTAAAAATGTGACTTAAAAGAGTACACTTGGAACTCAGACACAACTTCTGTTATATTTTAAAAACTTTTCTTTGGTCCACCAGTTAATTTAGTTATTGCACTACTGAAAAGTTCTTCCTATACCAAATATCAGAATCTAACAAAAAGAAACCTCTCCATAATGGAAAGTAGGATTGTAGCATCAGTAGAGATCATATTTCCACAAAATACTATTTATGATATTAAGGTCACCATTACACATTTCTTACTTGCAAGATTATATTTCCCTTTTCCTAATGGGTTATTTTATATCTTTCAAAACATCAAAGAAAATTTCATTTTATAAGAATATAATATCTGTGGTGAGCTACCAAGAATGTGTGCTTTAAAGCCTAGTAATAGATTATAGTCTTGAACTCATCAGAATCTATTAGTGAGTTATGGATAATGTGTGCTTTAAAGTCTAATAATAAATTATAGACTTGAACTCATTAGATTCTATCAGTTACTAAATCTAATCAATTGCTTCCACTTAATCAATACACCAGATGTATTATCATACATACAGATGGTATTTTCTGAGCCAATTTGTGAAAGGGGATGCCTTAGACACTGGGAATCTAAAAAGAAATGCCACTTCTATCTCCAGGGAGTTTATAACAACTTAGCAATGATCATGTGATAAATGTATTTATGTATGTGACAAACATAATCATGTTGAGCACATTGCTATAAAAGTCTTAGAGAAAGGATGAATTCTTTCATTCATGTGGAGAAGGTCTTAAAAAGAACCTACTCATACAGATTTGTCAAGCATGGATAGGAATTTTATATATGGTTAGAATACATAGAGATATAAAATAATATGTACTTGATAAAATTGTTAAAATTAGTTGTCAGTGAGTACATACCATGCATGTCCTTTTGGGTCTGAGTTACCTCACTCAGGATGATATTTTCTGGTTCCATTCATTTGCTTTCAAAACTCATGATGTCTTTGTTCTTAATAGCTGAATAGTATTACATTGCATAAATGAACTACATTTTCTCTATTCATTCTTTCATTGTGGGATATCTGGGTTGTTTCCAGCTTCTGGTTATCACAAATAAGGCTACTGTGAATATAGTGGGAAAAATGTCCCTGTGGCATAATGGGGCATCTTTTAGGTATATGTCCAAGAGTGGTATAGCTGGGTCTTCATGTAGGTCTATTTCCAATTTTTTGAGGAACCTCCATAGTTCCTCATAGTGGTTATATAAGTTTGCAATCTCACCAGCAATGGAGGAGTGTTCCTCTTCACATTCTTGCCAACATGTGCTGTCACCTGAATTTTTGATCTTAGCCATTCTAATCTGTGTAAGGTGAAATCTCAGGGTCATTTTGATTTGCATTTCTCTAATCACTAAGGGCTTTGAATATTCCTTTAACTGCTTCTAATCCATTTGAGATTCCTCTGTTGTAAAATCTCTGTTTAGTTCTTGACCCCAATTTTTGAAGGGCATCCACATTTATAAAAGAAACCTTACTAAATCTCAAAATACACATTGACCCCCCCCACAATAATAGTAGGAGACTTCAACACCCTACTCTCAATAATTGAAACAGAAACTAAACAGAGACACAGTAAAACTAATAGAGGTTATGAACCAAATGGATTTAACAGATATCTGCAGAACATTTCACTTTATAACAATAGAATGTACCTTTTTCTCAGCACCCCAAGGTACCTTCTCCAAAACTGATCATATAATGGGTTACAAAACAAGTCTCTATCAATAGAAGAAGATTGAAATAATCCCATGCATCCTATCAGACCACTACAGTCTAAGGCGTGTCTTCAATAACAACAAAAACAACAGAAAACCCACATACCCATGGGAACTGAACAACTCCCTACTCAATGATAACTTGGTTAGGGAAGAAATAAAGAAATTAAAGACTTCCTGGAATTCAGTGAAAATGATGACACAGCATGCCCAATTTTAACAACTCAAAATAAATAACATTCTACTGAATGAAAACTGGGTCAAGACAGAAATGAAGAAAGAAAACTTTCAAGAATTCAATGAAAATGAGTATACAGCATACTCAAATATATAGGTCACAATGAAAGTAATACTAAGAGGAAAGTTCATTGTACCAAGTACCTACTAAAAAACAATTGAGAGATCTCATAATAACAATTTAACAGCACATCTGAGAGCTCTAGAAGAAAAAAAAGCAAAAAAACCCAGAAGAAGTAGACAGCAGAAAATAAACTGAGTACTGAAATAATAAAAAATAAAGAAACAGAGCAATACAAAGAATGAGAGAGCTGCTTCTTTGAGAAAATCAAGATAGATAAATCCTTATTGAAATTAGCTTAAAGACAGAGAGAGTATATCCAAGTTAACAAAATCAGAAACAAAAAGGTGGCATAACAACTAACACCAAAAATATGCAAAGAGTTCAAGACCTCAAGACCATGTCATGCTTTAAAAACCTGTAATCTGGGGGCTGGAGAAATGGCTCAGCAGTTAAGAACACTGGCTGCTCTTTCAGAAGTTCTCAGTTCAATTTTTAGCAATCATATTGTGGCTCACAATCATCTGTTATGAAGCCTGATTCCCTCTTCTGGTGTGCATAAAAACACAGCACTCATGTACATAAAATAAATAAATAAATCTTTAAATACCTATAATCCAAGAAATAAATAGATACCATTTACCAAAGTTAAGTCAAGATCATATAAACAATTTAAGTAGGCCTCTAATTCCTAAGGACATAGAAGCAGTCATTAAAAAGCTCCCAGCACCACCCCCCAACCCCAAAAGCCAGGGCCAGTTGGTTTTAGCACAGAATTCTACCAGACTTTTGAAGAAGAGCTAATATCAATACTCCTCAAATGATTCTGCAAAATAGAAACAGAAAAAAATGTTGTCAAATTCATTTTAGAGGCAACAATCACCCTAGTATTCAAACCACAAAAGATTCGACAATGAAAGAGATTGCTGATTTTCCCTGACTTATGCAGATATCTTCTGGACCTGAAGTCTGAGAAACTAAAAGAATAGGACAGACTACAGTCTAATGTTGTAGATGATCTTATGTAACTGCTGGCTTTTCCATCCTTACCCTAGTTCTATCCGTACCCTAGTTCCTGAATAATGGCTTGGAGGCTTATTTATTTGTTAATTAATGCCTAGGCTATAAATTTTGTTCTTGTTTCCACTAGTTTGTAATTTATTATCCATTTTATTTTAATGTGAGCTCAGCTATGTGGTTGGTTTCTTCTCCTCCATTTTATACCTCTGATTCCCCAGAGTCTGTGTAGCAAATCTCCTACCTCTGACCATCTTCTAGAGTTTCAATCTCTTTACTGGAACTCCCACCAGTAACAATAGAGAAAACTCGCTGCGCAGTGGGGGCGTACACCTTTAATCCCAGCACTTGGGAGGCAGAGGCAGGCGGATTTCAGAGTTCGAGGCCAGCCTAGTCTATAGAGTGAGTTCCAGGACACTCAGGGCTACAAAGAGAAATTTTGTCTCAAAAAACAAAAACAAGAACAAAAAACAAACAAACAAACAAACAAACAAACAAAAACAATTGAGAAAGCTCTATTTTCTGTCTTTGTTAATATGCCATCAGCTTTTTATTGTCAGGTGATGCTTCCATAAGGCACACAAGATATTATTCCTATAATCTTACTTCTATTTTAGTGCACTTTTATACATTACTCTAGCAAAGAAAGAAATGATTTAAGAAATTTTTTTTTTTTGAATTCAGAAAAAGATGATCAGAAAGTTAGGGTCAGCAAAATATATAAGTAAACATCAATAATCATATACTAAATATTAACAGGATAGCTCTTTCCCAGATCTTTCTCAGGAGAAACCAATTTAAACACAATTGTCTGGCATGTAGTATAGATTATATGGGAAGGCATGAAATCAAGGCAGAAGATCATATCCAGATTCAGATTCCAATGACAGATTAATTCTATAGCTATGTTCTGACATCTAACAAGAATACACATATCTTATAAATTGAATGTAAGTGTTTGAAGCAGGAGGTACAAAGTCACATCCAAGAATAATCTAGGGAACGATGCATGTGAAAAGGTCTTTGCCTGACTTCTGTGGAATTTTTCTCACAATTTCCCAAGGCATTGTTCATCATGAGCCATTCTTTTGACCATGTTTCAACCCAGCCCATTTTTCAAGATGAAAACTGAATCAAAAATACTGAATAAAATACTCTCAAACTGTGAGTTAACAAGTCTTTTATGAAGCTATTATGACATAAATTATAAAAGTTTTTAATAATAAAGCCAGCAAAGTCTCTCAAAAATAAAATCCTCAAAAAACTATTAAGCTAGAAATTGTAGAGTTGAAAAATATTAATTTTAGCTCTCAATCCCTAAAAAGAAAAAATATGTGTAAGTTAAGTAAAATCCCAACTGATGGTTTCAACAGACATAAGATGGCAAAATCAGGCAGCACATAAAAATAAACAAATTAATAAAACAACGTTAAAATCCATAGAAGCATGGGGAAGAGGGAAGGATGGGGCTTGGGAGGAGGCAACCAGGAAAGGAGATAACATCTAAAATGTAAATAAAGAAAATATCCAATGAATGAATGAATAAATAAATAAATAAATACTCTCAAACTGAATCCAAGAACATATTAAAAAAAGATCATCCACTATAATCATGTAGGCTTTATCCCAGTAATGCAGAAATAGTTCAATAAGCAAAAATCCATTCACCTTATAAGCAAATTGAAAGAAAAAACTCTTCATGATCATCTCATTAGATGCTGAAAAGTCCTTTGACAAAATCAATCACTTCATCATGTAAATGTTTTGAAGAGATTTGGGATATAAGGGACATATCAAAACATAATAAGGCAATTTATGGCAAGCTGTTAGCTAACAGCAAGTAAAATGGAGAGAAACTTAAAACAATTCCATTAAAATCAGGAACATGACAAGACTGTCTACTCTCTTCATGTCTATTTAGTATTGTACTTGAGTTAAAAATGCAGCAATAAGACAACAGATGGATATCAAAGGGTGTTGCTGTAAATCTCCAGCCCAAATAAGATGGGTCAAAGAAAACACAACTCAATAATTATGAATATAAGCTGCATGCCTAGATTGGGCAGATTCACCACTACACTACTCTATTCCCCAGCTATGAGACCCTTATAACTTGTGAGTTTTCCAAGTCATGCATTTGTCCTTTCACCTTGGCTCCTCTGTTGTCCTTCTTCATTGTCATCCTCCTTCATTGTCTTCCTCCTCTGTCTTCTCTTCCTTCTGTCTTTTCCCACAAACCTTTATTTCTCCACTGGACAGAAGGTTCACTAGAATTCACCTGTGTACTGATTCACTCCTCCTCTGCAGTCCTTCACAGGAAAGGGGAATTAGCATCAAAATAGAAGGCTGGGGCTATTCACAACAAAGGGGGATACAAACTGAAAAAAAAAGCAGACAAAGTATCAATATTTGCAGATAATATGATAGTACACATAAATTACCCCAAACATTCTACCAGAGAACTCCTCCAGTTGATAAACACCTTCAACAAAGTTGAAGGATACAGGACCAGCTAAAAATATACCAGTAGTCCTGTATACAAAAAACAAATGGGGTAAGAAAAAAGTCAGGGAAACAACACCCTTCAATAGCCAAAAACAATATAAAATATTTTGTAGTAAACCTAACCAACAAATGAAAGATATGCATGTTAAAAATAGCAATTCTTTGAAAAAATTGAAGAAGATATCGGAAGATGGAACGATCTCCCATGCTCAAGTATTAACATAGTAAAAATGGCTATCTTATCTAAACTAAAGAAAAGATTTAACTTTAAGAATTTTAACACAGTTCCTTACAGATCAGGAAAGAGCAGTACTCAACTACACATGGAAAAACAAAAAAATTCTAGATAGCTAAAACAATTCTGTTCAATAAAAGAACTTCTAGAAATATCACCATCCTGGACTTCAAGCTATACTACATAGCTATAATAATAATAAAAAAAATACTTATGCTGTTGACAGAAAAACAGACATGTTTATCAGTGAAACAAAACTGAAGATATAGCCATAAATATAAATACCTATGGACACCTGATATTTGACAAGAAAGCCAGAGATGGGATCCTAAAGGTATTTTCACCTTTTGCATATTTATCATATTTTGAGAATGCTACCACCTTTTGGTTATAGATTTACATGTTTTTCAGTGATATTTTGTTTAAAATGTGAGTATTATAAAAATGTTTGGGAATTTTGTTCAGACAGTTTTCTATAATTGAAATATTTTACTATATAGACAACAAACTGTCAGAGTCATATTTTATAACCTTGAAAGATTTGGATCCAGTAAATTCTCTGTCAAGATACTTGATATAAACTTGACTTTGTCAAACACCCTCTAAAAAAAGAAGAGTATCTTCAACAAATGGTGTTGGCTTAACTGGATGTTTGCATGTAGAAGAATGCAAACAGATCCAAATCTATTACCCTGTAAATAGGACAAATGGCAGTCTACAGAATGGGAAAACTATTTTCTTAAACTCTACATGTTGGAAGAATATCCAAAATTTATAAGGAACTCAGAAAACTAGACATCAACAAAACAAACAATCCAATTGAAAATGGGATATAAGTATGAATGTAAAATTTTTAACAAAGGAATCTCTAATGACTGAGAAACACAAAGAAATGTTCAACATCCTTATTCATCAAGGAAATGTATATCAAAACTACTTTGAGAGTCCATCTTAAATCTGTCAGAATGGCTAAGATAAAAACCACAAGTAACAGCTTATGCTAGGAAGGATGTGGAGCAAGGGAAACACTCCTCTATTTCTGGTGATGTGCACACTGGTACAGCCATTATAGAAAGCAATATGGCAGTTCTTCAGAAAAATTAGAAATTGATCCACCCCAAGACCCTGCTATATCACACTTGGACATATAGCCGAAAGATTCTCTATCCTACCATAAGACACCTGCTCAACTATGTTCATATTGGCTTTATTCATATTAATCAGAAACTGGAAATAGCCTAGATGTCTCTCAACCAATAAATGTAAAAAGAAAATGAACCACCTTGGAGTATTACTCAGCTGTTAAAAATGACACCATAAAATTTACAGGCAAATAGATGGAACTAGAATAATATCATCCCAAGTGAAGTATCCAAGACTCAGAAAAATAAATGTAAAATGTACTCACTTATACATGGATGTTAACTGTTAAGTAATTGATTATAATGTTACAACCCACAGATCCTGAGTGGTTAAGTAAAAAGAAAGGCTCAAGGGAGGACCTGTAGATCTCCCTTGGAAGGTGGAAATAGAATCAATTTTTTGAGGTAGTCTGGGAGAATGTGGGTGTGGGAACATGAGAAATCAGGTCAGAGTGGGGATGGAATGCAAGGAGAAAGTCTGGGGAGAGATGATTGGAATCTGGAGGACATTGGTTGGGGATGGGGAAACCTAGTGCATTGGAAACTCCCTGGAATCTACGATGCTAACCCTAGCAAAGACTCCTAGTAATGGGGAACATGGATCCTAAACTGGTCATCTTCTACAACCAGGAAAGGCTTCCAGTGCTGTCACTGGGACACCAACCCAGTCACAAAACTTTCTACTTACAGTCCTTCATGCAAGATGTGCCTGGATAATCAGATGTTCCTGGATAATCAGGAACTGGAGGATGAATATCCCAGAGACTTAAGGTAGAACCAAAAATGACAGACAAAAAAAAATCAATGAGACTATTCTTAATGATGTTCTGCTATATTCATGACTGGTGCCTGTCTTGTTTTTAACAGAGAGACTGCCTCCAGCAATTGATGGGAGTAGATGCAAAGACTGAAGCCAAACTTAGGTGGAGACAAAGCACAGGTTGGATTTCTCTATCAGGTCCTTCCTCTCAGAAGGTTAAGGAATTCAATGGAAGAGTGGATGAATTGTGGGAGAGGGGTTAAAAACACCAGGAGAGGGACTGGGGAGCTGGCTCAGGCGTTAAGAGCACTGACTTCTCTTCCAGAGGTCCTGAGTTCAATTCCCAGCAACCACATGGTGGCTCACAACCATCTGTAATGGGCTCTGATGCCCTCTTCTGCTGTGTCTGAAGACAACAGTAGTGTGCTCACATACATGAAATAAATAAATCTTAAAACAAAACAAAACAAAACAAACAAAAAAAACACCAGGAGAGCACAGCCCACAGAATCAACTAAGTGGAACTCATGGGAGCTCACAGAGACTGAAGCAGCAACTGTAGAACCTGCATAGTTCTGTGTTAGGTCCTCTGCATATATATTTTGGTTGGTGGTTTGGTGTTTGGGAGGACTCCTGACAGTGGGAGTGGAAGTGTCTGACTCTTTTGCTTGTTTTTGGAACCCTTTTCCTCATATTGGATTGCCTCACCCAATCTTGGTGTGAGGGTTTGTGCCTGATCTTATTGCCTTTTGTTGTGTCATGTTCAGTTTATATTCCTGGTTAGTCCTGCTCTTTTCTGGGGGAGACAAGAGAGGAAAGTGGATATGGAGGTGAGTGAAGGTGGGGAGGGGAACTGAGAGGGTTGGAGGAAAGGGAAGCTGTGGTCAAGATGTGTTGTATGAGAGAAGAATAAATAAAAATTAAAATTTTTTCTACAGTGCTTGTTACTTCTCATCTATGTTTTCAGTTATTCAAAATACTGATTCAATTTGTAAACTATAATAAAATATCCCATGTAAAGTGCACTGCTTTGTAATTAAAAATTCAAGGTGTCTTTTTTTCAAAATGTAATTACCTTTTAATAAACAAAACTGGGGTTGTACTGAGGAGGTGAGGAGGGCACTATAGTAAAATAGGGAAAAGAGTTTTTTTTTTCCTATAGTGGATTTATTTCCCAGCACAAAACATTTCTGACATCTCCAAGAGCCTAATGTAATTCCTGGCATTAAGTTAGGTAGTATCTGTTTAAAACCATCACAGTTAATCTGGGATTGGGAACATTACAGTAGCTAATACAAAAATATCTGAATTGCTATGCATCTGTCAGTGGTCTTGTGACATATACTGAACATGGCTTGTCCCCTTTGAGATTGCAGAGTAAGCATAGTAAGAACTCCAAACATAATTCTGGAGTTCTCTACTACCATCACAATTATCACATCTCAAGTAATAAGAGGAATGAACACCAATCACAGCTTGAACACTCATTCTAAACACTCTAAACACTTCTGTAACATAATTAGCTATACTCTCTGTCTTACACATATGCACCAGAAGGGATGTTTTATAGTGTTCATTAATATTCTCATAAACAAGTTGCTAAGTACTTTTGAAGTATGTGATGTATGGAGTATGTCTGTGAACATTGAGAATAATGTGTCACCCATGAACAATAAAAAAGACAAACTGAAAGCCAGTGACAGTGACCATTATAAATTAAGTGGCTTAGAAGAGTCATTTGCCTCAGACTTTGAGACAGTGGGATGTGCAATTTCATTATCAGGCCATGCACATTCCTGAAAATTCCTTTATAAAGTGTACTTTCTGTAACTCATGTTTTAACTAGCTTCTAGTTTTAGAAAATTAGGAGCAGAAAAAAAGGATCGGCAAAAGGAAGAAGAGTGATAACAAAACAAACAAAGTACAAGCGCAGGCCCTGACCAGAAAATCTGAAGCTAGAGGAAAACATTAATCTTCAGCTGGTCAGTGGGCATCCTGCTGTGCAGGCTAACAGAATACTAGTTCTAACTTTGGGACTGGAATTCTTGATGTTAAATTTTGCAAATTCATAACCTTTGGAAAGAAGATATTCATTTATGGTATGTTGGATGTATTATACTTAATGAAGCAATTCATATAATTACAATTGGTTTCATATTCATGGTTTCTAGTAAGTTAATGATTAGAAAATCATTGCTCTCCTTTGACAGAGTCCTATGTCAGAGTTACTATTTGGTAAAATTGAAGTAACCATTCTTTCTGTACTGTCTTTATTTTTAGATTGATTGCCAGAAAAAAACCCCAGAAAATTGAAAAGAACAAAAACAAAGAAACAGAAGAAAACAAACAAACAAACAAACAAATGAAAATACACAAAGAGATTAGGTAGATTAGGTAGCCTATTTGATATACATTTTTGGTTGCTTGCCTTCTATTGTCTTTCAGTTACTTTGTATATCAATGGACTTGATGATAATGGTAGCAATTTTTTGTTTATGAAAATGCAAATTATCCCCCAGAATACAGCTGATTATTACTTCATAGTAATAACCAATTTTATATTTATTAAAATTTTATTTAATATTTTATGATCTACATAAAAATGTGTATGGTTCTTTCAATTCCTTTTCTTCTAGTTGCTGCATCTTGTAAGTTCCCTTATTGTTTTGGTGAGTTAAATAAAATTTCTGGCAGATTGGTTTATTAATATATGTTTTATTTCTTTTTCATAAAGCTTTTATTTTGAGGTATGATGGAAAAGACAGAAAAGATCACAATTGAGTGAAAACAATGTAATCAGACAATTTAGGTGCCCACCAACTAATATTGAAGCTGAATCTCTGAGAATATAGTCTGTTGCAGGATTAAACAAAATGTATAATCAGTTTATTTTTTTAGTACTCCTTCCTTATTCTTACCCTTAACAGAATCCATACCAATCTCCTTAACACTCTAAAAACATCAGAAAACTCTTTCCTTAATGTTTTCACCCACAAACCAGTTCATACTTGACATGCATCACACTGAGGTTGTGATTCAGGCAATATCAGGATGCATGTGTCTACGATGTTGCTCAGCCTTTGCTCAGCCAAGTTCATAGTAAGTGCCATAGTGTCAAGCTTAGTTATGAATGCCACCCTTGAAACCA
The DNA here is from genome assembly GCA_030674055.1 of Rhabdomys pumilio. Classification (NCBI taxonomy): domain Eukaryota; kingdom Metazoa; phylum Chordata; class Mammalia; order Rodentia; family Muridae; genus Rhabdomys; species Rhabdomys pumilio. Next base: position 384,384 of record JANHMN010000001.1, read on the forward strand.
GTGGGACATCAGTCTACACATTGGAAGGTACATTTATTTTTTGCTTCAATGAAAATTTAGTTTTCATTTAAAGCTACACACACACACACACACACACACACACACACACACACACACACACA
>JANHMN010000001.1:385875-457958 GCA_030674055.1 Rhabdomys pumilio
CTTCTTCTTCTTCTTCTTCTTCTTCTTCTTCTTCTTCTTCTTCTCCTTCCCGTTCCCCTCCTTCTCCTTCTTCTCCTCCTCCTTTTTCTCTTCCTCCTCTTCCTCCTCCTTCTTCTTTTTCTTCTTCCATTCTTCCTCCTTTTCCTCTTTCTCCTCCTCCTTCTTTTACTTCTTCCTTTCCTCCCCCTTTTCCTCATCCTCCTCTTCCTCTTCTTCTTCCTCCCCCTCTTCTTCTTCCTCTCCTCCTCCTTTTCCTTCCCCTCCTTTTCCTCTTCTTCTTCTTGTGCTTTTTAAAAAACTATGGCAAATTTAACTTTCTTTTTTTAAAATATGGGCAGTCATCAAAATAAACAAGGCATCATTAAAATCTAGAAACAATTTAGACTGATATCTTCCTAGTATTAAATTTTATCATGAATTATACCTTATGTTTTCCAAGAGTTATGACAGTAATCTGAAGTATACTAACTTTAAAATATTTATCATAAAGTCTGTGCATTGAGTTTATTATATGAAAGTGATCTGACCAAAGCTTTTCTTCTATAGGGTTAGGAATGGCAGTAATTCTGAAATCCACATCACCAGCCTCTGCCACGTTGCCATCAATTGTATAACAAGCATATATCACCATGCCAAGCTTTGTTTTTCACGTGGGTTCTGGGGATCTGAACTGAGGTCCTCATGTTACTGATTAAACTATCTCCTTATGTCTTTTCCTTCAATTATTATTTCATTGTTTTGTTTAACAAAATAGTCTTTCAATTATTCCTTGAAAACCTACTGGACTTCTATAGACTGTCAACACATTGAAATATATCATTTCCAAAATCATATTCTATTCCACTTATAACTCAGTACTTGCTTTTACAAGGATGCAAATATCCTAGCATCTGGAGCCATATTTACTAGTAATATGTAATAATTTACTGTTATAACAGCCTAGGAGAAGAGTATGAGCTTTAATTAAAGCAGAAAGGGAACACAAAAGATGCTTCCAGAATATGAATAGAAAGACTTGAAGACATATTTCTTCTACACACCAGGTACAAGCATATATTACCCTACTTTACATTCATATCTGAAATGTCCATCTCAGAAATACATTCTAATTTGGAAGTCATTTTCACATAACTTGATTTTGCTGATATCACTCCTTCCCAGTATAATGTTATCCCATCTGATTCCCTCATAATTTATCCTTCTCATAAGGTAGGACCCAGTAAAATGGGAGAGCTCTGAAGGGACCCCAACATAGTAGAGAAGAGCTGTACATTCCTTGAGAAAACAGGTCTGAAGGAGTAACTTAGGGCTGAGTTCTAGGACACGTCTCCATTTAATTAAAGACACACTCATTTAATTTCAAATGCCACTCAGAAAAATCATCAAGCAAGACCAGAAAGCAAGGGTTAGGGGACCAGATTAGGATACCTGCTGGCACCAGGGGTAATCTGGTGAAAAACCTACCTAGAAAATGTCCTGAGTGAGGCAACCCAGACCCTCAATCATTCATGTTATTCCCTAATAGGTGGATATAAGCTATCACACTCAAAAGTACTCACTCATATGTGGATATTAGGCATAAAGTACAGGGTAAGTATGCTACAATACACAGACCCAAAGAACTTCAATAATACTAGGGGTATCCGAGGATTGATGGTTGAATCTTTCTCAGTTGGGAAGTAAAATAGATATTGCAGGTGGATCCAGGCAGAGAACTGGGTTGGCGAGGGGAGGGAAGGGGAGTATGGTGGGGTACATCAGGTGTAAGAAGACTAGGAGAGAATGGAAATCTGTCTCTGGTGGGCAAGGGGTGTCATCTCTAGGATGTTCCAGAGACCTGGGCTTGGAGAAAGCCTCAGGGTATCTCTGGGGACAACTTTAGTTGAAATTTCTAGCAGTGGGAGTTTGGGATTCTGAAGTGTCTACTTCCTGTAGTCAGACAGGACTCCCAATAGAGGGATAAGGACAGCAACACGATCACCAAACCTTCAACCCCAAATTTGCCCTGCCTACAAGACATGTATGAACAAAGATAGGGCAAAGACAATGAGAATGGTCAACCAAAGACGGACCACAATGAGACCAGTTCCAAGGGCAAGAAACAGTCCTTGACACTATCAATGATAGTCTGTTATGCTTACAGACAGGAGCCTAGCATATCTGTCTTCTGAGAAGCCCAACTCAGCAGCTGACTGAAACAGATGCAGAGACCCACAGTCAAACATGAGACAGAGCTTGGGAAGTCTTATGGAAGAGTTAGGGGAAGAATTAAATTAAGGACCCAAAGAGGAAAGGGACTGCATAGGAAGACAAACAGAATCAACTAACTGGGACCCTTGGGGGCTCCCAGAGACCATCCAAAGAGCAAGTATGGGTTGGACCTAGCACCCCTCTTTCCCATATCCCTTCACATATGTAGCAGACATACAGCTTAGACCTCAGGTGGGTCCCTGAACAACTGGAGTAGCAGCTATCACTGAATTTGTTCCTGCCCACGGCTCTCATTGTCCTAACTAGTCTGCTTGTCTGGCCTCAGTGAGAGAGGATGTGCCTAGTCCAGCAGTGAATTGATATGGCTGGGGTTGGAGAAGTGCTACCTGGGGTGGGAGGTCCCCTTTCCAGATCAGAAGTGGAATGGGAAATGGAGAAAGGATATTTGTGAGTAAGTTCTGGGAGGAGAGAGGGGCTTATATTGGAATGTAAAGTGAATAAATAAATAAATAAATAAATAAATAAATAAAGGCACAGATGTTAAAGTGGATGCAAGAAAAAAAGGATTCATCATACTGCTGCATATAAGAAACATATTTCAACATCAAAGCTAGACATTACATCAGAATAAAGGCCTAGAAAATATTTTCCAAACAAACAGAATCAAGAACAAACTGGGTAATCCATTCTAATATCTAATAAAGCAAATTTCCAAACAAAATTCATCAAAAGACATGGAACACACTTCATACTCATCAAAGGAAAAAAATCCACCAAGATGACATCTCGGTTCTGAAACCTTTGACCCAAATGCAAGGGCACACACATTCATAAAAGAAACATTACTAAAGTTTAAATCACACATTAAACCCCCATGTTAATAGTGGGAGATTTTATCAACCAAGCATAACCAATGGACAGGTCATGGAAAGAAAAACTAAACAGAGAAACAATGATAGTAACATATGCTATGACTCAAATAGACGTAACATAGCTACAAAACATTCCACCCCAAAACAAAATACTTTCTCAGCACTGCAGAGAACCTTCTCTAAAACTGACCATATCCTCAGTCTCACAGGAAGTCTGTTTAGATATGAAAATTGAAATAACACCATGTATCTTATCAGATCACTGGATTAAAGCTGGATTTTAATGACAACAGAAGTAACACAAAGCCAATAAACTCATGGAAAATGAACAATTTTCTATTCAATGACCACTTGGTGAAAGAAGAAATAAAGAATGAAAGTAAAGACTTTCTAGAATTCAGTGAAAATGAAGGCACAGCAAACCCAAACTTATGGGACATAAATTCAAGAAGTGCTAACAAGAAAGTTCATAGCACTAAGTGCCTTTATAAAGAAATTGGTGAGATCTCATACTAGAAACTGGAAATCACGACTCAAAGTTCTAGAACAAAAAGAAGCAAAAACATCCACGATCAGATCAATGGTTAACTGTGAGAATCCACCTCTGTATATGTCAGGGTCTGACAGACCTCTATATCAGGCTCTATATCAGACAGCTATATCAGGCTCCTGTCAATATGCACTTCCTGGCATCTACATTAGTGTCTACCTTTGGTGACTGCACATGGGATGAATACCCAGGTGGAACAGTCTCCAGACGACCCCTCCTTTAGTATCTGTCCCATACTTTGTCTCCATATTTGCTTCAATGAGTATTTTGTTACTCCTGAGAAGGACTGAAGCACCCACACTTTGGTTTTCATTCATTATGAGCTTCATGTGGTCTGTGAGTTGTATCTTGGGTATTGCAAGCTTTTGGACTAATATCCAATTATCAGTGAGTGCATACCATGTGTGTTCTTTTGTGATTGGGTTACCTCACTCAGGATGATATTTTCTAGTTCCATCCATTTGCCTAAGAATTTCATGAATTCATTGTTTTTAATAGCTGAATAGTACTACATTGTGTAAATGTACCATATTTTCTGTATCCATTCCTCTGTTGAAGGACATCTGGGTTCTTTCCAGCTTCTGGCTATTATTACTAAGGCTGGTATGAATACAGTGGAACATGTGTCCTTGTTATGTGTTAGAGCATCATCTGGCTATATATATGCCCAGGAGTGGTATAGCTGGGTCCTCAGGTAATGCTATGTCCAATTTTCTGAGGGACCGCCAGACTGATTCCAGAGTGGTTGTACCAGTTTGGAGGAGTGTTCCTCTTTCTTCACATCCTTGCCAATATCTGTTATCACCTGAGTTTTTGATCTTAGTCATTCTGACTGGTGTGAGATGAAACCCCAGGGTTTTTTTTGATTTGCATTTCCCTGATGACTAAGGATGTTGAACATTTCTTTAGGTGCTTCTTGCCCATTCAAATTTCCTCAATTGAGAATTCTTTGTTGAGCTCTGTACCCCATTTTTAATATGGTTATTTGGTTGTCTGGAGTCTAATTTCTCAAGTTCTTTGTATATATTGGATATTAACCCTCTATTGAATGTAGGATTGATACAGATCTTTTCCCAATCTGTTTATGTTGGTTGCCATTTTGTCCTATTGACAGTGTCCTTTGCTTTAGAGAAGCTTTGCAATTTTATGAGGTCTCATTTGTCAATTTTTGATCTTAGAGCATAAGCCAATGGTGTTCTGTTCAGGAACTTTTCCCCTGTGCTTAGGTATTCAAGGTTCTTCCCTACCTTCTCTTCTATTAGTTTCAGTGTATATGGTTTTATGTGAATGTCTTTTTCCACTTGGACTTGAGCTTTGTACAAGGAGATAAGAATGGACTGATTTGCATTCTTCTACATTCTCCAATTGAACCAGTACCATTTGTTGAAAATTTGGTCCTTTTCCACTGGAGGATTTTAGCTCCTTTGTCAAAGATCAAGTGACCATAGGTGTGTGAGTTCATTTCTGGGTCTTCAATTGTATTCCATTGATCTTCCTGCCTGTCTCTGTCTCAATACCATGCAGTTTTTTTTTTTTTAAATCACTATTGCTCTGTAGTACAGCTTAAGGTCAGGGATGGTGATTCTCCCAGAAGTTCTTTTATTGTTGAGAATTGTTTTCACTATCCTGTTTTTGTTGTTGTTGTTGTTATTCTAAATGATTTTGTAATTTGCTTTTCTATCTTTGTGAAGAATTGAGTTGGAATTTTGATGGGGATTACATTAAATCTGTAGATTGCTTTTGGCAAGATGGCCATTTTTACTATATTAATCCTGCCAATCTATGAGCATGGGAGATCTTTCCATCTTCTGAGATCTTCTCTGATTTCTTTCTTCAGAGACTAGAAGTTCTTGTCATACAGATCTTTCACTTGCTTCATTAGTTTCACACCAAGGTATTTTATATTATTTGTGAATATTGTGAAGGCTGTAATTTCCCTAATTTCTTTCTCAGCCTGTTTATCCTTTGAGTAGGGAAAAGCTACTGATTTATTTGATGTGATTTTATATCCTACTTTGCTGAAGTTGTCTATCAGGTTTAGGAGTTCTCTGGTGGAATTTCTAGGGTCACTTAATTATGCTATCATATCATCTGCAAATAGTGATATTTTGACTTCTTCCTTTCCTATTTATATCCCTTTGAATAGGTAGGGATTGGGCACCCTTGTCTAGTCCCTGATTTTAGTGGGATTGTTTCAAGTTTCTCTCCATTTAGTTTGATGTTGGCTACTGGCTTGCTGTATATCGCTTTTACTATGTTTAGGTATGGGCCTTGGATTTCTGTTCTTTCCAAGACTTTTACCATGAAGGGATGTTGAATTTTGTCAAATGCTTTCTCACCATCTAGTGAGATGATCATGTGGTTTTGTTTTCTTTGAGTTTATTTATATAATGGATTACATTGATGGATTGCCAATATTGAATTATTGCTTCATCCCTGAGATAAAGCCTATTTGATCATGATGGATGATTCTTTTGATGTGTTTTTGAATTCAGCTTGCAAGAATTTTATTGAGTATTTCTGCATCGATATTCACAAGGGAGATTGGTCTGAAGGGTTTTTTGTTGTTGTTGTTGTGTCTTTTTGTGGTTTAGGTATGAGCATAGTTGTGGCTTCATAGAACAAATTGGGTAGTGGTTCTTCTGTTTCTATTTTGTAGAATAGTTTGAAGAGAATTGGTATTAGGTCTTCTTTGAAGGTCTGATAGAATTCTGCACTAAAACCATCTGGTTCTGGGTTTTTTCTGGTGAGAGACTTTTAATGACTGATGCTATTTCTTTAGTGGTATGGGACTGTTTAGATGATTTATCTGCTCCTGATTTAACTTTGGTACCTGATATCTGTCTAGAAAATTGACCATTTCCTTCAGATTTTCCAGTGTTGGGAGCGACCCTGCTGAAACACTAACTCCTTAGTCAGCCATGTGTGCCTACTGACACAAAGTCTTGGCTTCTGTGGGAAAGCACTAATTCAGTTAGGAACAAATAATTGTATTTCTTGTAGACAGGTACCTTTGGTGGGAAAGTACTAGCTTAGATAAGAACAAATGACCAATAGATCTTGTGGACAGGTAGTCTTTGGTGGGAAAGTACTAGACTAGATAAGAACAAATGATCAATAATAATAATAATCTTATGGACAGGTACCTAGTGAAGTGTCTGCCCTGCTTCTTCTGTGAACTTTTCACTCAGCCAATATTCTGTTCTGGAGAACATGTGTACTTCCCCCGAGAACACCTGCGCTCCCCAGAAACAAAGAGACCCTATGTCATCCCCCTCCCCACATCCTGCTTCGATGTGTATATAACCCAGTGTGGAAAAAAAAATTAGACTGCTTGATCAGACTTCTTGATTTGCTGTTCTTCTTTGCGTACCCTTGTCCTCCCAGTTCTGTCTTTCAGTTGGTCCCCTAGTCCCAGTTCACTGCCCCACAGACCATTCCAGTTTTGTTGAGTATAGGTTTTTGTAGTAGGATCTGATGATATCTTGAATTTCCTCAGTTTCTGTTGTTATGTCTCCCTTTTAAGTTCTGATTTTATTAATTTGTATACTGTCTCTGTACCCTCTGGTTAGTCTGGCTAAGGGTTTATCTATCTTGTTGATTTTCTCAAAGAATCAGCTTCTGGTTTTGTTGATTCTTTGTATAGTTCTTTTTGTTTCTACTCGGTTGATTTTAGCTCTGAGTTTGATTATTTCCTTCTGTCTACTTCTCTTGGGTGTATTTGCTTCCTTCTGTTCTAGAGCTTTCAGGTGTGCTGTCAAGTTGCTAATATATGCTCTCTCCAGTTTCTTTTTGCAGGCACTTAGAGCTATGAGTTTTCCTCTTAGCACTGCTTTCATTGTGTTCCATAATTTCTGGTAAGATGAGCCTTCATTTTAATTAAATTCTAAAAAGTCTTTAATCTCTTTCTTTTTTTCTTTCTTGACCAAGTCATCATTGAGTAGAACATTGTTTAGTTTCCAAGTGTATGTGGGTTTTCCATTGTTTTTGTTATTATTGAAGACCAGTCTTAGCCCAAGGTGATATGATAGGATGCAAGGGATTATTTTATTCTTTTTGTATCTGTTGAGGCCTGTTTTTTTTTTTTTTCAATTATATGGTCAATTTTGGAGAAGGTACCATGAGGTGCTGAGAAGAACAACATACATTCTTTTGTTTTAGGATAAAATGTTCCATAGATATCTGTTAAATCCATTTGGTTCATAACTTCTGTTAATTTCACTGTGTGTATGTTCAGTTTCTGTTTCCATGATCTGTCCATTGCTGAGCATGGGGTGTTGTAATCTCCCACTATTATTGTGTGAGATGCAATGTGTGCTTTGAGCTTTATTAAAGTTTCTTTTATGAATGTGGGTGCCCTTCTATTTCTAGCATAGATGTTCAGAATTGAAATTTCATCTTGGTAGATTTTTTCTTTGATGTGTATGAAGTATCTTTCCTTATCTTTACTGATAACTGTTGGTTGAAAGTCAATTTTATTTGATATTAGATTGGCTACTCCAGCTTGTTTCTTGGAACCATTTGCTTGGAAAATTGTTTTTTATCCTTTTACTCTGAGGTAGTGTCTCTCTTTGTCACTGAGGTACATTTTATGTATGCAGCAAAATTATGGGTCTTGTTTACATATCCAGTCTGTTACTCTATGTCTTTTTATTGGGGAATTGTGTCTATTGATGTTAAGAGATATTAAGAAAAATTGATTGTTGCTTCCTATTATTTTTGTTATTAGAGGTAGAATTATGTTTGTGTAGCTATCTTCTTTTGGGTTTGTTGGATGATAACTTCCTTGCATTTTCTAACTTGTACTTTCCCTTCTTTTTTGGAGTTTTCCATCTATTATTTTTTGTAGTGCTGAAGTTGTGGTAAGATATTGTGTAAATTTGTTTTTGTCATGGAATATCTTGTTTTTTTCATCTATAGTGATTAAGAGTTTTGCTGGGTATAGTAGTCTGGGCTGGCATTTGGGTTCTCTTAGGGTCTGTATGATATTAGCCTAGGTTCTTCTGGCTTCTATAGTTTCTGATGAGAAGTCTGGTGTAATTCTTATAGGTATGCTTTATATGTTACTTGATCTTTTCCCCTTACTTCTTTTAGTATTTTTTTTCATCTGATGTTGTGTTTATTATGTGACAGGAGGAATTTCTTTTCTGGTGTAGTCTATTCGGAGTTCTGTAGGCTTCTTGTATGTTCATGGGCATCTCTTTCTTTAGGTTAGGAAAGTTTTCTTCCATAATTTTGTTGAAGATATTTACTGGCTCTTTAAATTGGGAATCTTTATTCTCATCTATACCTATTATCCTTAGGTTTGGTCTTCTCATTTTGTCATGAATTTCTTGGATGTTTTGGGTTAGGAGCTTTTTGCAGTTTACAGTTTCTTTGACAGTTGTGTTAATATTTTCCATGGTATCTTCTGCACATGAAATTCTCTCTTCTGTGTCTTGTATTTTGTTGGTGATGCTTGCGTCTATCATTCTTTATCTCTTTCCTAGGTTTTTTATCTCCTGGGTAGTCACCCTTTGAAATTTCCTTAATGTTTCTGCTTCCACTTGTAGATCCTGGATGGTTTTATTTAATTCCTTCACCTGTTTGGTTATGTTTTCTTGCAACTCTTCAATGGATTTTTGTGTTTCCTTTTTAAGGACTTCTACCTGTTTATCTGTGTTCTCCTGTATTTCTTTAAGGGAGTTATTTATTGTCGGGGACCACTCTGCCAAATGTTGGAACCTGCACTGCTCCAAGCTTTGGGGGCTAGATTGTGCTGACTCGTACTGCTGCTCCAGTCTTCGGGTCAGGGTTCGGTAAGAGAGAGAGTGAGGGTGGACTTGAAGAATGGAGACCAGACAGAGTGTGATTCAATCCCATTTGTTCTCAAGTCTCTCTTCTTCTCTCTTTCCAAGTCCTAGTCTAAGTCCCAAGTCTCGAATTCTTAGCCCCTAGTACCTTCAAGTTCCAAGTTTCCCAGTCCCTAGTCCCTAGTGCCTCCAAGTTCCAAGTTTCCAGTCCTTCTTCTGTCTGCCTCTCACCTTTTATAAGTCTCACTTCTTAAGTCAAGCCTTTATCTCTAAGTCACACCTTTAAGTCACACACACACCCAAGGGAAAATCCTGGGTGTATAAAACAAGATGTTATTAGAGTGTGCTCAGCTGTTGTAGGCTGTTGAAAACAAGTCTCTTGTCAGGGTATATGGCTCAAGACAGCTGCAAGGATGATAGCTGCCTTCTGTCGGCTCCCCACAATTTATGTCCTTTTTAAGGTCCTCTATCATCACCAAGATAAGTGATTTTAATTCTGAATTTTGCTTTTCCAGTGTGATGGGGTGTCCCGGGCTTGCTATGGTGGGAGAACTGAGTTCTGATGATGCCAGGTAACTTTGGTTTCTGTTGCTTATGTTCTTGTGCTTGGTTTGCCATCTGGTCATCTCTAGTGCTACCTGTACTCATTATCTAAGACTGGAGCCTATTTTTCCCAGTTATCTTGCTTGTGTCAGAACTCCTCAGAGTCCAGATACCACTGTGATCCTGAGCTCCTGAGTGGAAGAGTTCCTGGAACTCAGGCTTCCTCTGAGATCCTGAAATCCTGCTGCTCTGAGTGAAGTGATTCCTCTAGGATGGCTCAGGATACAGTGTCTTCATGGGAGCTGACCAGCTAGGTGCCTACTCTTCTGAGTGCAGTGGTTCCTCTAGGATGGCTCAGGATATGTTGTCTTCATGGGAGCAGACCAGCTAGGTGTCTGCCCCAGCTAAAAGGGCCAATCGAGGGGTAGAAGGGGAGTGATATTCTGGAGGGGCAGGGTTTGGGTGGGTGATAGGTCCTGAGTGCCCCAGGCTCCCTGTTGCAGCTCTGGGGCATAGGGTTGTGGGAGAGGGTTCTTACCCTCTGCTCTGAGTGCAGTGGTTCCTCTAAGATGGCTCAGGATATGGTGTCTTCATGGGAGCAGACCACTTAGGTGTCTGCCCCAGCCAAAAGGCAAAAATTTTTAACTTTACATTTAAACATTGTCTTTGGACCTCCCGAATGAAACTTATTTTTGTGGGTTCTATTTATTTGTAATGGAATTGCTAGTCCAAGGTTATTAAATAAGAGCCTAGATGACTCAATGCTCAGCTCAAGAAGACAGCCTGAGTAAGAAATAAGTTTCACCAGGAACACCACCAATGCTAAGAACCACACTTATGAACAAATACCTGTAAGTGTGAAAAGTAAGATTTCAGGAATGATCACAGTGTACATAGTGTGATGTCCAATTAAACATAAGTCAAGTTCATGTTAAATACATTCTTTGCTATGAAATGATGTCAGAAGCCATTTAAAAAAGGCTATAGCAAGCAAATGAGTTTTGCTGGAGATGGCCCATCATTTTGCATGGCTCTGATGTGTGCCAGATCTGATGTCCAGTCAAAGTTCTCAGACACTTTATCCCACAATTGCTTCTTATAGTTGATATACCTTTCCTGAAATTATTAGAGTCTAATGATTCCTGAACATCAGGTTTCCCGAAGAATCAATATGACGATGTACTTTCATGTACTAATGCTGTTTAGATGAATTGATTATTTCATAATTTCTGATAATGACTTTATAGAACCCCTAAATTGATTCAAATAATCTCAACCCCCTTATAGAGTAACAGCTGCAAATAGAGTTTTGTAAACCTTCATGTGTCACAGACTAATTGTATTATGAAAAGAAAACATACATAGAACAAATTCATAATCAAGGAAAACATATCTTTTAGGTTAGGAATGAGGCCACTATTTGGTAACTAGAGGTCATAAACTGGGAACGGGCTATTTATTATAGGCACAAGGACAGAAAAAAATGATGCAGTAGTTTATCTGTATAAGTGTGATGGTTTGTATATGCTCGGCCTAGGGAGTGGTCATGTTGGAGTAGGTATCAGTGTGGGTATGGGCTATAAGACTCTCATCCTAACTGCCTGGAAGTTAGTATTCTGCTAGTAGCCTTCAGATAAAGGCATAGAACTCTCTATGCTTCCTGCATCATGCCTGCCTAGATGCTGCCATGTTCCTGCCTTAACGATAATGGACTGAACCTCTGAACCTGTAAGCCAGCCCCAATTAAATGTTGCCCTTATAATAGTTGCCTTGTTCATGATGTCTATTCACAGCAGTAAAACTCTGACTAAGACAAAAGTTGGTATCAGAAGTCGGGTATTTCTGTGATAGGCCTGACAATGCTTTTGTTTGGAAGAATGTGAATTTTGGGACTTTGGATTTGGAAAGCAAAGCGGTGCAATGCTTTAAATGGGGATTAACGGGCCATCCTAGTAGAAATATGGAAGACTTTGTTGCCTAGAGTAATTTGAACTGTTCAGACATTGCCCAAGAGGTTTCAGAGGAGAATTTCAGTGTGTGGCATACAGACTGTTGTGGTATTTTGGTGAAGAATGTGGCACATTTTGCCCTGTCTGAAGAGTCTACTTGAGGCTAAGGTGAAGATATTTATATTAATTTCATTGACAAAGGAAGTCTCAAAAAAGCCCAGCAGAGACTTTGTTCTCTGGTTAAGTCTCATGAAGAGCATATTGACCAAGAATAGCAAGCTTAGACAGAAGAAATATAGAATATATGGTTCAACTATTAAAGGGGCACCAGGGAGTGAAATGAAACTGAATCCTATGTTATAGGAGATAACAGATCAAGGGATTTGGGAACAAATACTACCCAGCAAAGTTTATATTTGGTCATGGTAGTACACGCTTTTAATCCCAAGAGACAAAGCAAAACAGATCTCTGAGTTCAAGGCCAGCCTGGGACAAAGCAGAGTCTAGGTGAAGAAAAGCTTAAATCCAGGCATGGCGGTACACACCTTTAATCCCAGCATTACTGGAGACAGAACCATGCAGATCTCTGAGTTCACAGTCATAGAGCAAGTTCCAGAAAATCCAAGCTTAGGCAGAGAAGGAGTCAAAAACCAGGAAGCTAGTAATAGAATGAGGGCTGAAATGTTTCAGCTCTAGCAAGCAGCAGAACACAGCAGCTTCAGCCATGTGGCTCTGGCTTTAGAGTGAAAAATTGAAGGGGCTACTGGGACAATTGATGCTGGTTAGCCCAAGCTAAGAAATTAACTGTGATTAAAAAAAGATCAACATCACTGAGGTAAAATCTTGTGGCAAGTGTTTTCTGAGAGCACAAAGAAGCTGTGTTCTAGATATAGCCAAGGTTGTACCTTGTGCTGCAGCTGTACTTGGTCATGTGTAAGAGTCACGCAGGTGGTACTGGTTTTGAAGACATGAAGGGGTCATGAAGAACAGCTGAGGCTTGGCACTGTGAGAGGCCATCGAAGGCTATTGGTGAAGCCTCATTGTTGATGGCCCAGAACTGAAGGGGTCATGAAAAGGAGTTGAGGCTTGGCACCATGAAGAGAACCTATGAGAGGCTATTGGTGAAGCCTTGTTGCAGTGGAAGATCACAGTGTATTGGAGATGCCAGTACCATGGGATGATCACCAAGAACAGCAGCAACAGTGGAGTGGTTCAACCTGAGTTTAGAGTGCTATAGAGGAAAGATCTGGAGAAGTGACACAAGCCCTTATGAGGATCCCAGATGATCATGTGTGGCTCCTAGACATTGAAAAAAGAAGCTGTAACATTGAAGTTGCTTTGGAGAGCCCAAGATGTTTGAGATGCCGGAGCCATAGGCTATCTATCTGCTGAGGAAAGCTGCTAACAGGGAGTGAAACCAGCCCAGGAGAAAGAAGTTTGTTGCAGTCAACAAAGATGAAAAAGGAGTTGGAGAACTAAAGACCGCTTTGACATTAATCATGGAGATTCAGAGTTTGGAGTTTGCCCAGCTAGTTTCCTGTCTTGCCTTGGGGATTACAGTTAAGTGGTTGAATGAATCTCAGAAGAGACTTTGAACTTTGGATTTTTAACATTGATGAAACTGCTATAGACTATGGGGACTTTGGAAATTGGACTAAATATATTTTGCATTATGCTATGTTTAAGTATGGCTCTTATAGACTGACTTGTTTGAACAAGTCTATGGGGCCAGGGAGTGTAATGTGATAGTTTGTATATGCTTGGCCCAGGGAGTGGCCCTGGTGGAGTAAGTGTGTCACTGGGAGTATAGGCTTTAAGACTCTCATCCCAGCTGCCTGGAAGTCAATATTCTGCTAGCAGCCTTTAGATAAAGACATAGAACTCTAAACGCCTCCTGCACCATGCCTGCCTGGATGCTGCCATGTTCCTGCCTTGATGATAATGGACTGAACCTCTGAACCTGTAAGCCAGCCCCAATTAAATGTTGTTTTTATAAGTGTTGCCTTGGTCATAGTATCTCTTCACAGCAGCAAAACCCTAACTAAGAAAATAAAATTTCAAAATAATAAGACACAAGGTACATACTTTGTCACTCTCTTTACAAAACCCTGCTAACTTTTGACATAAAACCTATTGCTTTAAAATTATAATAAACTTATCTAGCTAAAAATAAATAATGAACATTTAGTCAGCTACTAGTCTTAATGGGAAGACATATAAACTAATCTGCTCTATCTCCTTAAGCCTCATTGACCTATGACATGAACTATTGTTTTAAACTCACTATGAATTTATGAAATGTAAAAGTGCTTTAAAAAACCATATGATTGATTATCCTGAGAAGTTATAAAAACTAAGAACAACAATAAAGTGGCAGTGTAATCTTTTTTCGATTCTTCCAGTATGCATGTGTTTCTCTGTGTCTGACTTTCTTTCTTTTTTCTTTTTCCTTCCATCCATCCTTCTTTCCTCCCTCTCCTCTCTCTCTCTCTCTCTCTCTCTCTCTCTCTCTCTCTCTCTCTCTCCTTTCTTTTATCTCTTGCTCTTAAAGAGTTAAGGAACTCTGATTCTCTTGCCTGCTTAGTAGGAGTTAATTGCCAGAAGCCAAGAAACCAAACAACCCAATCAAAAAATGGGTACAGAGCTAAACAAAGAATTGTCAATTAAGGAATCTCGATTGGCCAAGAAGCACCTAAAGAAATGTTCAACATTCTTAGTCATCAGAAAAATCCAAACCAAAATGTCCCTGAGATTCTACCTCATACCAGTCAGAAAGCCTAAGATAAAAAACTCAGGTGACAGAAGATGGTGGCAAGGATGTGAAGAAAGAGGAACACTCTTACATTGCTGGTGGGATTGCAAGCTGGTAAAACCACTTTAGAAAACAATATGGAGGTTCCTCAGAAATCTGGAAATAGTCCTACTTGAAGACCCAGATATATCACTACTGGGTTTATACCCAAAAGATGCTGCAAAATATAATAAGAACACATGCTCTACTATCTTTATAGTAGCCTTATTTATAATAGTCAGAAGCTGGAAATAACCCCAATGTCCCTCAGTGGAAGAATGAATACAGAAAATGTACACTCACCCAATGGAGTACTAGTCAGCTACTAAAAATATGAAATTCCCAAGCAAATGTATGAAACTAAAAAATATCATACTTAGTATGGTAACCCAGACAGAAATTAACATACATGATACAACCCACAAACCATATGAAGCTTAAGAAGAAGGAAGACCAAGTGTGGATGTTTCAATCCTATATAGAAGGAGGAACAAGATAATCATAGGAGGAAGAGGTAGACAGGGACCTGGGAGGGACAAGGGAGGAGGAGGAAAAAAAAAGGGGGGGGGTTAGGATCGGATATAGGAAGGGACAGTAGAGAAGTACAGAGGGTCATAAATAGAATAGAAATATGTGGCAGTGGGGATGGGGAACTAGGTGTAGCCATTAGAAAGTCCCAGATGCCAGGGAAGTGAGAAGCTTCCAGGACTCAAAGAGAATGACATTAGCCAAAATACCCAATAAAGGGGAGATAGAACCTGTAGAGACCACCTACAGTTGATAAGCATAGCCCCCAGTTGAGGGATGGGGCCATCCACCCATCTCATAATTTTTAACCCACAATGGTTCCTGTCTAAAGGAATTGCAGGGACAAAAAATGGATCAGAGACTGAAGGAAAGGCTATTCAGAGATCATTCTTCCTAGGGATCCATCCCATTTGCAGACACCAAACCCAGACACTATTGCTGATGCTAAGAAGTGCTTGCTGACAGAAGCCTGGTATAGCTGTCTCTTGAGAGGCTTTGCCAGCACCTGACCAATACAGATGCAGATACTCACAGCCAACCATTGGACTGATTCCAGGGCCCCCAATGAAAGAGCTAAGGGAAGAAATGATGGAGCTGAAGGGGATTGCAACCCAATAGGAAAACCAATATCAACTAACCAGATCATCCAGAGCTCCCAGGTACTAAACCACCAATCAAAAAGTATACCTGGAAAGACCCATGACTCCAGCTACTTATGTAGCAGAGAATTGCTTTATCTGGTATCAATGAGAAGGGAGGTCCTTGTTTCTTTGGAGGCTTGATGCTCCAGTGTAGGGTGATGCTAGAGTGGTGAGGTGGGAGTGGGTGAGTGGGTGGAGGAGCACCCTCATAGAGGCAAAGTGGCTGGGGCAAGGGATGGGGGGGGTTCAGAGAGAAACTGGGAAGGGGCCAATTATTTTAAATGTAAAAAAATAAAATGATTAATAAATATTAATTATTTATTTACATTCTAAATGTTGGCCCCTCCCAGTTCCCCATTTTAGAGTTCTTTACTCCATAACCCCTCCCCTTTGCCTCTGAAAAAGGCACACACTCCCTCCACACTCCACCCTAACCCCCAGGCATTACCCTTCCCTGGATCAAGTGTCTATAGAATTAAGTGTATCCTCTTCCATGGAGGCCAGACAAGGCAGTACTCTGCTATATGTGCCTGAGATCATGGACCTCCCCACGTATGCTCTCTGGTTGATGGCTTAGTTTCTGGGAACAGCCAGGATCCAGGTTAGTTGATACTTTTGGTCTTTCTATGGGGTTGCCATCCCCTTCAGCTCCTTCAATTCATTCCCTAATTCTCCCATAGGGATCCTCAACCTCAGTCCAATGATTGGCTATAAGTACCTGTATCTGTCTCAGTCAGCTGCTGATAGAACTTCTCAGAGGACAGCCATGAAAGGCTCCTGTCTGTAAGCACAACATGGCATCAGTAATAGTGTCAGAGTTTGGTGCCTCCACATGGTATGGATCCCAAATTGGGTCTGCTCCATTATTGTTCTTGCATTTCTTTTAGACAGGAATAATTTTGTGTCTAAAATATTTAAATGCTGGTTGATAAATAATAATCTCTTCATTGGGGGCCCTGTCTACCTACTGGATGTGGTCTTTTCAGGTTCTATCTCCCCACTGTTAGGCATATTGGCTATGGTCATTTCCATTGAATCCTGGGAGCCTCTCATATCTCAGGTCTCTGGGACTTTCTAGGGTGTCTCCCCTTATCACCCTACCCCCAACAGCCACTCATTCATTCCCATTCATTCTACTGGCCCTCTGGGCTTCTCTCCTGTCTCCCTCCATACCTGATCCTGTCCCTCTTTCCCCTCCTCTCTCCTCTCCCATTCGGGTCCCTCCCCTTCCCCTCCCTCTACCTCATGTGATTATTTTGTTCCCACTTTTTTGTTTTTTGTTCTTCTTTTCTTTTTAATATTTAATATCAGTAGCCATCTTCAGACACACCAGAAGAGGGCATCAGATCCTATTACAGATGGTTGTGAGCCACCATGTGCTTGCTGGGAATTTAACTCAGAACCTCTGGAAGAGCAGTCAGTGCTCTTAACTGTTTAGCCATCTCCACAGCCCCTTTTGTCCCCTTTTTATGTGGTATTGAAACATCCTCACTTGGGCCTTTCTTCTTGTTAATTTTTTTACTGTGTGTGGGTTGTATGATGGATATTCTGTGTATTTTGGCTAATATCCAGTTCTCAGTGAGTAAAAACCATGTATGTCCCTTTGGGTCTGGGTTACCTCAGTCAGGATGATATTTTCTAGTTTCATTCATTTGCCTGCAAAATTCATGATATTCTTACTTTTAATTGCTGAATAGTATTCCATTGTGTAAATGAACCACATTTTCTGTATCCAATCTTTGGTTGAGGAACATCTGGGTTGTGAAGTAGAAACTTAAGGTTCTTTAGAAAGTCAGTTAGATTGTGTTTTTTGGGGGGCAAACATGTGAAGGAAAGTTTTATTAAAATGGACACAGGTGTGAAAGGATAAGGCAGACTACTGAAGGAACATTGCTCCAAAGGACCTTTCAAAACAGGTTCACTTGCCTCACAGCCTTTCTTTTCCACTACCTCTGGTAGATGGTGGGCTACAAGGGAGGTTAAAGTGTTTAAGAACCATCATTAAAAATAACACATTGAAAACATTAATTACAGGGTTCTTTTCAGCTTCTGGCTATTATGAATATGGCTGCTATGAACATAATAAAGCACGGGTCCTTGTGGTATGGTGGAGAATCTTTTGAGTATATGCTCAGGGATAGCTAGGTCTTCAGATAGAACAATTTCCAGTTTTCTGAGGAACTGACAGATTTATTTCCAGAGTGGTTGTACCAATTTACTCCACCAGCAATGAAAGAGCATTCCTCTTTCTCCACAGACACAGAGAGGTTGACAAATGGAATAAAGTTGAAGATCCAGAAATAAACCCACACACCTATGAACACTTGATCTTAGACAAAAATTTGGAAATTATACAGTGGAAAAAAGAAAGCATGTTTAACAAACCATGCTGGTCTAACCGACAGTCCTTGTGTATAAAAATGCAAATTGATCACATTTATCACCTTGTGCAAAACTCAAATCCAAGTGGATCAAGAACCTCAACATACAGCCAGATACATTGAATCTAATAGAAGAGTTAGAGGGAAATAACCTCGAATGCATTGGCACAGGGGAAAATTTCCTGAACAGAACAGAATGGCTCAGGCTCTAAGTTCAACAGTTGATAAATGGGACCTCATGAAACTGAAAAACTTCTGTAAGGCAAAGGACACTGTTGATAAGACAAAAGGGCAATCTACTAATTGGGAAAGATTTTCACTAACCCTATATCCAATAGAGGGCTAATATCTAAAATATATAAAATTAGACTCCCCAAAACCCACAAATAGCCCAATTAAAAATGGGGTGCAGAGCTAAACAGAGAATGCTGAACAGAGAAATCTTAAGTGGCTGAGAAGCACTTAAAGAAATGTTCAGCATTATTAGTCATCAGGGAAATGCAAATCAAAACAAAGCCAAGATTCCACAGTACACCAATCAAAACAAGATCAGGCACCATTTTTTATAAAGGTGGCGACAGTGATGGATGGCTAGGATGTCAGTACCTATTTCCTGTGAGTTTTAATTGGATTCCTTTTGCCCTGATGTATATCTATCTTATCACTTTACCTGGTAATTAAACTTCTCTGATAATATTGTAAAATACATATCAGATCTGAAGAAAAAAGTCATTATTTATAATTAAAGGGTAGAGGATATGCTAATTTTTCACTGCTCTTTTACCTGAACAGCAAGGATAGAATGATGCAACTTCTACTTGCTTGGTGAGATGCTAGAATGGAACAAATAGCCATCAAATTAATTTGAGAGTCTTCAATCATTCTGTTGCTACATTATCTTGGCATGTGAAGTACAACTTCCCAGGCTTTCAGCTTCTTCATAAGCATGAAAAAAAAATCAGATGGTGAATCATCTCATGAGGATTTTCACATGAATGAGATAAATTAATAAAAGACAGAACATCTATAAATAGTCTGGTTCTGTTGAAAATACGTCTGTGAAACAAGGCTGCAAATAAGTTGGTTGTGTCAGTGCAGTCTTAGACAAAGGAAAGAAAGTCAGCCTTGCTCTAGTGATCATTATTATAAGGAAAATTAAGAAAAATAAAACAAACAAATTCAAGCCAAAAAAAGAATGTTAGATTGATGTCACTAGTTTCTAAGGAAAGGTGGCCTTTCTTTCAGTTTATAGTTACTGAGATCCAACTAAATATCTAGTAGTAACTAGTAAACTGCATCCTAAAGTTTTCTGGGCTTAGAGAAAAGCTGTAGTGAATTCAAACAGTAGTAACTCATTACCTATTAGGTACACACACACACACTTAACATCTTTGGTTGTTTAGTTAAAGAATGCATTTTGTTTTGTTTTAAAACATATTCCACATATGTTTTCTTTACTAGAGAAGATTTCATTATTATCCTGTAACAACATTTGCTTGCTGAAGAACTACTTTCATTGTTTATACATATAAATGTTATCTTCTTTAAGAAAAGAATCATAAAGAACAGATAGGTCTATACAAGTTACTAAGTGTCACCTACCTTTGTTATGAATCTCTCAAAAAGTATTCTTGCTACACGAGGTCTGGAAATTTGTTTCTCAGAGAACTTCCAGAGACACATAGTGGATAAATGACATCTCTGCTCAGGGTTATGGCACTTCCAGAATATCCTGTTATTTAAGTGGATGATACAAATCAGGGCCTTGATAAATCCTTACTTATTAGCAGTAGCTGAAGTCATCCCCACCCAGAAGTGTTCTTTATGAACTCTGTTCTGACCAGTACTTCCCCCTTTACTCCTAACAGCAGCATTGCAGAATGGTTGTCTCCAAAACTGCTTTCTGCTTCTGGCAATCTTTGATTTCCTTCGGAGTTGCACCATGGCTCTCATAACACTTCCTATGTTATAGAATTCTTTGTATTTTCTTTCCTAGAACATTATGAGTTCCTTGAGAATCGGACTAATAAACAATGTGATTTCTTACATTTTTCATTTTGAGATGTATTTAGACTTCAAGTTTAGAGTCTACAAATAATATATGCCCCTCTGTGTCTTTAGCAGCTTCCTCTTTTTTCTCTTTTATTGGGTATTTTCTTTATTTACATTTAAAATGTTATCCCTTTTTCAGGTGTCTCCTCCAGAAACCCCTATCCCACCCTTCTCCCCTTCCCTCTATGAAGGTGCTCCCTCCCCCACTCCCTCCTTCCTGCCTTCTTGCCCTGGCACTCCCCTAAACTGGGGCATCATCGTGCCTTCAGAAGACCAAGGGCTGCTCCTCCCACTGATGTCCAGCAAGGCCATCCTCTGCCACATATAGGGCCAGAGCCATGGGTCCCTCCATGTGTACTCTTTGGTTGGTGATCTAGTACCCGGGAGCTCTCGGGGAGTTAGACCAGTTGACACTGTTACTTGCCAAATTCTTTTTTTATTTTTTATTTATTTTTTATTTTTTATTAACCATTCCATTTGTTTACATCTCAAATGATATCCTGGTTACCTCCTCCACCAACCTCCCATCCCATGATATCCCACTTCCTGGTCAACCCGCTGCCACCTCCCCTCTCCCCCATTCCACATCTGCCCTCCTCCCTTCCTTTTGCCTGTACTTCCTCTTAGCATTAATATTTTACATGATCATAGAACACTTACCAAAACTAAAACAAATGAATAGTAAAATATTCCTAAATGTTAGGTTTGGATCTTAAATGTCTTCCAAAGTCCTATTTATTCAGGGTTTGGCTGCTCACCTATATTGTGTCTGGGAAGTCCTAGAACCTTTAAAAGGTGCTTGTTAATCCCTTACCAATGTGGGAGAGATGCCTGAAGAACATTCAGACTTTTGTTTTTTCTTACGCTTCCTCTTATTGCTTTTGTCCTTTAGTAACAACTAACAGGTTGGATCTTTGTTAAAAACAGCAGAGTGTGGCATTTTGATGAAAATTCTATTCTCCATTTTCTATTTTTCTTAACTAGATTTTTAAAAAGTAAGAATAAGCTATTCTTTATCTGTTAGTCATTGCTACATTAATATAGATTTAAAGATTTAAAAGAAAATTTAAATGAGTAATAATTTAGTATTCTCATTATAGGTTTAATGGCTCAAGTTGTTCCAAGTTATGCCACTTAGAACTCAAATTAGCCTTGATACTAGCTTAAACACATCATGTACCCACATTTACTTCTTCATTTATGTCTGCAAGTTTTAGAGCTGTGGCTCAATATTGATACTTCTGATTTTAGTCTTGCCCCATAGAATTTGTTTTAGCCATCTATCTTTCTGTATTGATTGATTGATGTATGGATTGATTATTTGTATATGTATGAGTGATGTGGATGCATGGGTTTACATGTGTTATTACACATGTCGAGGTCAGAGGACAAATACTGTGGACTCAGATATCTTTTTCCACCTTTTACAGAGGATCTAGAGATTGTAGTCATATTGCTAGGTTTGCATGGAAAGCACCATTACCTGCAGAGCCATCTCATCTGCCCTCTTCTATATTTTCAATGTCATTAGTTTAACATTAAAAATTCTAGTTCTGAATATATGTATTTATTTGTTTAATGTTAGAATACAAATAATTCTATTTGCATGTGTATGTATAGTTAGTGCATTTATATATGTGAATACATCTGCCTGGACACATTAAAGGAGTACAAAGGAGGACGTTGAATGTCTTCCTATAATTCTATCCCCTTATTTTCAAGATAGGTTCTCTCACTGAACCTGAAGTTTACCATTTCATCTAGTGGCAGTTGCCAGTGAGTTTTTAGGATCTGCCTGTCTCTGCTCTCTAACTCTAGAACCACAGGCATATGTAGCCATACATGACTACTATTTGGGTGATGAGAAATTGAACTCAGGTCCTCTTGCTTTCATGGAAAGAGCCTTTAACTACTGAGAAATCTCTTCAGAGTTATAAGCAATTTAAGACTTGGTACCACATAGTCCTGTAGAATGGAGTTTGAGTATAAACTGTTATGTGTTTAGTTTTACAGTGTTTTGCCAAACAGCTGATATTCAAAGTTATTTAATTCAGCACTTTTGTCTCATTCCTTTTTGTATAGCTGAATGACAACTTAGCTTGTTTCTTTTACTTTTTGTCCTTTGTTGATATATACTTTACTTTTATGTATTTTACAACTACAAAATGCATTTCAATTATCTCGGCTTTGAACAGCCACATTTTTGGGGAGCAATTATAAATATACAAAATATTTTATCTTTTTGTTTCCATTCATCTATTTTTAATTTCTGTATGCTTATGATTTCAGGTCTTGTATTATAATCAACTTCCTGAAAAATTCTTGCAACATTTCTCATCTGAAGTATTTTCTGAGAATGAATTATCTCAGTTTTGTGTTTGTTTGAGAACATTTTTGATCTCTTTTATATTTTTAAAGATGTTTTTATTCTCTGAGTATAGAAGTTTGAATTAACAGTTTTTTTCCCTTCAGAAATTGAAAGCTATTACTCATGCATTCTAGCTTACTTAGTTTTGATAAGATATTTTCTATATTACTCATTCTTATGTCTCTGTATTTAAAACCTTTATTTTCTCTAGTATAGAATATTCTCTTTGTGTTAGTATTTAAAAAATTGAATATTATATACTCCATTTTTCCAGCTTAGTACTACTTGATATTCTCTGTGTTTTTTGAATGTGATTTAGTGAATCTAGCATTGATTCTTGCATGGGTTTTAGACATGTTTTTCATGCATTTTATGTGTCTTCTGCTTTTCTAATTAAATCCACATATTTATATAGGACAGTAAGCACAGAAATATGTATATATTATATTCTACACAATATTCATGCACTTCTGAAATGGGCACACCCTTGTTCAGGTCATTAGTGTGTGTTTTTAATTTACTACAGTTATTGGGTAGGCTGTAGCCTAGATTAATATAACAGACACCTAAGAGAGCTGTCATCTCTTTCAATTAGAACAAGATCTCATAATGTGTTTATATAGCAGATAATAAGAGTGGTATACTTTGTGATTTAACAGAAAAAAATTAGATAGTTTCTCTGAATTCATTATTAGATATACACATGGAAGGGTGTTTGTTTGTGGCTGGACACGGAAAAAGAGGTTGTGACCTATATGTTGCTGAACAATCTCCCAGGTGTGTCCCAGAGAAGCCAATGTGGTATGGTGTGCAGAGAAATAGAGGTTAGTTCTTCCTTAGTTTCTTTCCATATACTTCAGGATCTTCATGGTAATGGAGATCATACATCATCTGAGTTATTGGTTGTTTATATATTATGGAAAAATGTCTCAAAGCACAGCAACTGAAGCTCTTTACACAAGAACTTTGCTATGATGTTTACATGTTTTAGATTTTAACTGAAATATATACTTATCGTGTATAATGTTTTTCTTATAATAACAATCATTTGAGAAATCTTTCATCATTGTATATAGTTTGGATGAAAAATAAGCACAGATAATATTTAAATGTAATAATATTTGAAAACATTTTCACGAGTAGGCTTTCACTTTAAAGCAAAATGACTTCTATTATGAATAATATTTTAACTGATACTCTGGCTCTAGATGCCTCAATTATTCCATAACATTTTACTATGATAGATTTAGACAGAGGAGGGTGACTCCCAGGAACTCTAACATGCCCAGGAATATAGATGAGTAGGCCTCAAACCACCACCTCTCTCAAACAGGGAGTAATTTGGGACCCACAGGCACCCAGGAACTCCCTTAAGGCCAGTGGTGCAGGACCCTTCCAGTCTGTGCCAGTGCTCAGAACAGTCCTAGGGCATCAGCTCTGCACCCAATACCCCAGAACTCAGAGGAGGCTGGAGCTCTAAAATACCCAGGAATACAGAATAATAGGATCACAGGCTCTCAGGAGCTTGGGCACATCAGGATTTCAGGATTCCAGAAGTAGCCTGACTTCCAGGAACTCTCACAACAGGATCTCAAAATCATAGGATCACAGAGACAGCTGGACTCTGAGGAGTTCTAACACAACCAAGATAAAAGAACAGACAGGCTCCAGTCAGAGACAGTGAATGCTGGTAGCACAAGAAATAACCAGATGGCAAGAGGCAAGTGCAAGAATATAAGCAATAGAAACCAAGGTTACTTGGCATCATCAGAATCTAGTTCTCTCACCACAGCAAGTCCTGAATATCCCATGACAGCAGACAAGCAAGATTCAGATTTAAAAATCACTTCTCATGATGATGATAGAAGAATTTAAGAAGGACATAAATAACTCTGTCAAAGAAATACAGGAGAACACAAGTAAACAGGTAGAAGCCCTTAAAGAGGAAACACAAAAATCCCTTAAAGAATTACAAAACCCCCCCACAAAAAAACAAGCAAAGGAATTAAAAAAAAACATTCAGTACATAAAAATGGGGGTAGAAACAATAAAGAAATCACAAAGGGAGACTACCCAGGAGATAGAAAGCCTAGGAAAAAGATCAGGAGTCATGGATGCAAGAATCACCAACAGAATACAAAAGATAGAAGAGAGAATCCCAGATGCAGAAGATACCATAAAAAATATTGATACAGCTGGCAAAGAAAATTCAAAATGCAAAAAAATCCTAACCCAAACATCAAGGAAATCCAGGATATAATGAGGAGACTAAACCTAAGGATAATAGGTGTATAAGAAAGCAAAGATTCCCAAATTAAAGGGCCAGTAAATATCTTCAACAAAATTATAGACCAAACTTTCCTAACCTAAAGAGATGCCTATGAACATACAAGAAGCTGAGAGAACTCCAAATAGACTAGATCAGAAAAGAAATTCCCGCCATCACATAATAATCAAAACCCCAAATGCACAAAACAAAGAAAGAATATTAAAAGCAGTAAGGGAAAAAGGTCAAGTAATGTATAAAAGCAGACATATCAGAATTACACCAGACTCCTCACCAGAGACTATAAAAGTCAGAAGATCCTGAACAGATGTCATACAGACCCTAAGAGACCACAAATGCCAGCCTAGACTACTATACCTAGCAAAACTCTCAATCGCTATAGATGGAGAAACCAAGATATTCCATGACAAAACCAAATTTACACAGTATCTTTTCACAAATCTAGCCCTACAAAAGATAATAAAGAGAAACTACCAACAAAAGGAGGGAAATTATATCCTAGAAGAAGCAAGAAAGTAATCTTCCAACAAACCCAAAAGAAGATAGCCACACAAACATAACTCCACCTATAATAACCAAAATAAAAGGAAGCAACAATCACTTCTCCTTAATATTGTTTAACATCAATGGCCTCAATCACCCCCCAAAAAGACATAGACTAACAGACTTGATACATAAACAGGACCCAATATTTTGCTGTATACAGGAAATGCACCTCAGTGACAAAGTCAGACAATACCTCAGAATAAAAGGCTGGAAAACAATTTTCCAAGCAAATGGTCCCAAGAAACAACAAGGAATAGCCATTCTAATATTAAATGAAATTGATTTTCAACCAGAAGTTATCAAGAAAAGTAAGTATGAACACTTGATACTCGTCAATGGAAAAATCAATAAAGATGAAATCTCAATTCTGAACATCTATCTGCCAAATGCAAGGGCACACACATTTATAAACTTTACTAAAACTCACAGCACACACTGCACCTCACAAAATAATAGTGAGAGACTTCAACACCTCACTCTCATCAATGGACAGATCATGGAAACTTAAACTAAACAGAGACACAGTGAAATGAAGAGAAGTTATAAACCAAATGGATTTAGTAGATATTTATAAAATATTTCATCCAAAACCAAAAGAATATACGTTGTTCTTCTCAGCACCTCGTGGTACCTTCTCCAAAATTGATCTTATAATTGGTCACAAAACAGGCCTCAACAGATACAAGAAAATTGAAATAATCCTATGCATCCTATCAGATCATTACAAACTAAAACTGGTCTTCAATAATGACAAAATAAATGGAAAACCCACATACACATGAAAATTGAACAATGCTCTACTCAATGAAAATTTATTTCTTCAGGGAAGAAATAAAAAAAAATTAAAGAGTTTTTACAATTTAATGAAAATAAGGAAACATCATACCAAAACTTGTGGGACACAATGAAAGCAGTGCTAAGAGGAAAACTCATAGCTCTAAGTGCCTACAAAATGAAACTGGAGAGAGCACACACTAGCTGTTTGATAGCACACATGAAAGCTCTAGAACAAAAAGAAGAAAATGCACCCAAGAGGAGTAGACAGAAGGAAATAATCAAACTCAAGGCTGAAATCAACCAAGTAAAAAGAACTATAAAAGAATCAACAAAACCAGAAGCTGATTCTTTGAGAAAATCAACAAGATAGATAGATAAATCCTTAGCAAGACTAACCAGAGGGCACAGAGACAGAATCCAAATTAATGAAATCAAAACTAAAAATGGAGACACAACAACAAAAACTAAAGAAATTAAAAAAAAATCAGATCCTACTACAAAAACCTATATTCAACACAACTGGAAAATCTGGATGAAATAGACAATTTACTAACAGATACCAGACACCAAAGTTAAATCCGCATCAGATAGACCATCTAAATATTTCTATAACCAATAAATAAATAGCAACAGTCATTGAAAGTCCCCTCCCACCCCCCCAAAAAAAGAAAGCTCATGACCAGATGGCTTTATTGCAGAATTCTATGAGACTATCCAAGAAGACCTAATTCTAATTCTCATAAACTATTCCATAAATAGAAACAGAAGGAACACTACCCAACTGGTTGTATGAAGCAACAATTACGCTCATACCTAAACCACACAAAGACCTAGCAATGAAAGAGAACTTCAGACCAATATCCCTTATGAATATTGATGCAAAAATACTCAAAAAATTCTTGCAAATTGAATCCAAGAACACATCAAAACAATCATCCATCATGATCAAATAGGCTTTATCCCAGGAATGCAGGGATGGTTTAATATTCAGAAATATATCAACATAATCCACTATATAAACAGACTCAAAGAAAACAAAACCACATGATCATTTCACTAGATGGTGAGAAAGCACTTAGCAAAATTTAGTACCCCTTCAAGGTAAAAGTCTTGTAAAGAACAGGATTTCAAGGTCCATACCTAAACATATTAAAAACAATATACAGCAAAACAATAGCCTACATAAAACTAAATAGAGAGAAACTTGAAACAATCCCACTAAAATCAGGGACTAGACAAGGCTGCCCACTCTCTCCCTATCTATTCAATATAGTACTCGAAGTCCTAGCCAGAACATTTAGACAACAAAAGGAGATCAAAGTGATACAAATAGGAAAGAAAGAAGTAAAAATATCACATTTATATATTTGCAGATAATATTATAGTATAGTTAAGTGACCTCAAAATTTCCAACAGAGAACTCCCAACCTTGATAAACAACTTCAGACAAGTGGCTGGATATAAAATTAACTCAAATAAATCAGTAGCTTTCCTCTACTTAAAGGATAAACAGGCTGAGAAAGAAATTAGGGAAATGACAGCCTTCACAATAGTCACAAATAATATAAAATATCTTGGTGTGAATCTAACCAAGTAAGTGACAACAAATCTGTATGACAAGAACTTCAAGTCCCCGAAGAAAAAAAAACTGAAGAAGATCTCAGAAGATGGAAATATCTCCCATGTTCAAGAATTGGCAGGATTAATATAGTAAAAATGGCCATCTTGCCAAAAGCTATCTACAGATTCCATGCAATCCCCATCAAAATTCCAACTCAGTTCTTCACAGTGATAGAAAGAGCAAATTAATCTGGAATAACAAAAAATCCAGGATAGCGAAAACAATTCTCAACAATAAAAGAACTTCTGGGCGAATCACCATTCCTGACTTCAAGCAGTAGTGATAAAAACTGCTTGGTATTGGTACAAAGATAGGCAAGAAGATCAATGGAATAGAATTTAAGACCCAGAAATGAACTCACATACCTATAGTCATTTGATCTTTGACAAAGAAGCTAAAACTATTCAGTGAAAAAAAAAAAAAAAGACAGCATTTCCAACAAATGATGCTGTTTCAACTGGAGGTCAGCATTTAGGAAAATGCAAATCGATCCAGTCTTATCTCTTTGTACAAAATTTAAGTTCAAGTGGATCAAGGACCTCCATATAAAACCAGACACACTAAAACTAATAGAAGAAAAAGTGGGGAAGAGACTCGAATACATGGGCATAGGGAAAAATTTCCTGAACTGGACACTGATTGCTTATGCTCTAAGATCAAGAATTGACAAACGGGACCTCATAAAACTGCAAAGCTTCTGTAAGGCAAGGGACACTTTCAATAGAACAAAATGGAAACCAACAGATTGGGAAAAGACCTTTACCAATCCTACTTCTGATAGAGGGATAATGTACAAAATACACAAAGAACTCAAGAAATTAGACTCCAGACAACCAAATAACCTTATTAAAAATGGAGCATGGAGCTCAACAAAGAGTTTTCAACTGTGGAATAATGAATGGCTTTGAAGCACATAAAGAAATGTTCAACATCCTTTGTCATCAGGGAAATGCAAATCAAAACAACCCTGAGATTATACCTCACACCAGTCAAAATGGCTAAGATTAAAAACTTGGATGACAGCAGATGCTGGTCAGGATGTGGGGAAAGAGGAACACTCCTCCAATGCTGGTGGGATTGTAAGCTGCTCCAACCACTCTGGAAATCATTCTGTCGGTTCCTCAGGAAATTGTGCATAATATTATCTCTGGATCCAGTGATACCTCTCCTGGGCATATACCCAAAAGATACTCCAGCGTATACCAAGGACTCATGCTCCACTATATTTTTAGTTGTCTTATTTGTAATTGCCAGGAGCTGGAAAGAACCCAGATGTCCTTCATCAAAGAAATAGATACAGAAAATATGGTACATTTACACATTGGAGTACTATTCAGCTATTGAAAAAAAATGAATTCATGAAATTCTTAGGCAAATGAATGGAACTAGAAAATAACTTGCTGAGTGGGGTTACCCAATCACAAAAGAACATACATGGTATGAATTCATTGATAAGTGGTTGTTAGCCCCAAATCTCACCATACCCAAGACATAATTCACAGACCACATGAAGCCCAAGAAAAAGAAAGACCAAAGTGTGGATGCTTCTGTCATTCTTAAAAGGAGTAACAAAATACTCACAGAAGCAAATATGAGACAAGGTGTGGGGCAGAAACTGGAGGAGGGACCATCTAGAGCCCACCCCACCTGGAGATCCCTCTCAGATGCAATCACCATATGCAAACACTGTTGTATATGTCTGGAAGTGCATGCTGACAGGAGCCTGATATACCTGTCTCTTGAGAGTCACTGCCAGAGTCTGATGTATACAGAGGCGGACACTCACAGCTAACCATCAAACTGATCTCAGGGTCTCCAGTGGAAGAGTTAGAGAGAAGACTGAAGGAGTTGAAGAGGCTTGGGGCTCCATGGGGAGAGCAAGAATACCAACCAATCAGAGCCCACAGGGTCTAAATAGCTAGCCTGGGAACACACATGGAGGGACTTATGTCTCCAGTTGTATATTTAGAGGAGAATGGACTTGCTGGGCATCAGTGGGAGAGGGAAGCCTTGGTCCCTTATAGGCTGTATGCCCCAGTGAGGGGGAATTTGAGGGCGGGGAGGTGGGAGTGGGTGGATGAGTGGGGGCACACCCTCATAGACATAGGAGGTGGGAGGATAGAATAAACGGTTTCCAAGGGAGGTGGAGAAAGTGTTTAACATCTGAAATGTAGATAAAATATCCGATTATTTAAAATAAAACACAAAAGAAAAACAAACAAACTAACAACAACAACAACAACAAACAGATAATGGAACTGGCTATCACAGTTGAACGTTTGAGACTTTTTGACATCAATTTAATATTGTCCATATTACTAGGATTCCTTATAATTGTCAAGGACAAGACACTGTGGAAGGGGCCCATGGAACTTTACAACAATTATCTTCATAAAATAAGAAAAGGATTGAGGATATATCACCATACACCACAAATTTATTTAAATAGTGTTCTTTTTATTTTTTATTTAATTTTTTAAAAATTGGATACCAAGGAACTTGCTGCTGAGTGTATATGGCACTCTACAACTAGGCATACTTATTCTTAGGTGAAAGGGAAGGATCCACTTACTGGCATAAGGCATGATTCTGATCAGATATTAAACATGGGGATGAGGCCATGTTTATGTTTTATATGCAGGATGTTGATGGTGTGATCTTTGGTTTCAATCTTGCTTAAAGTATCACATTAAAATTTGTTAAATGGATAACTCTGGGATAATTCAGTTTTCTGTAAGCTTCAGTTCTTTTCTCTGGATAGAAAGTTAACCAATGGCATATAGTAATCCTAGCTTTAAGAATGTTGTTTTATATACCAAAACTCACTTGACAGAAATAATTAAATTAAGAATATTCATGCTACAATCCATAGGCTCGGAGAGGCTAAGTAATAAAGGATCTCCCTGGGAAGATGAAATAGAGTAGATATCACAGGTAGACTGGGAGCTGGTGGAGACAGGAACAGGAGGGATCAGGCAAATAGAGTGGAATGGAGGGAGAAAGTACTAGAAGAGACAACTGGAATTGGGGGATATTTCATGCTTTTTACACAACTTAATTATATGCAGCAAATGCTTATAATTGTCAAGTTTTATTTTAATTTTTAGATATTAAAAGTATGGTACTCTACAGAGAACAATAGAATGAATATTCATGTAGTATAACCCAAATTTCAATTATTGTGTTTTTCTATTTGCTTCAAATCTTTTTCCATAGAGAGGAAGTTTCTTTTATTCACCATCCTCTGTGCCATTCCATTTATTTTATTTACAGCTAACCATCATGATTAGTTTGATATATAAACTATCAATCCATTCATAGATACTCATACACATTATTTTATTACATTAATTTTATTGTTAAAAAATATCATATTTGTAAGCTACTGGAACAAGAATACCCTCATTCAACATCTCCAGGTTTTAAAGTCTTATGCATAACAAACGCTCACTTCCTTTACTGTTTCTCAACATTACTTCACAAGCTATTTTTCTCATTTGTTTCTTTGATTCTTTTAAAGAAAGCACAGGACAGTCGGTGTGGTTATTGTACACAATAAGGTAGTTATGTGAGTATAATTCTTTTAAAAATAGAGTGATTTATTACTGCCATGCTCTAACTTCTTCACCATGCCAGTGATAAACCAATACATGCTTGTCCAGAGATGGAAACATTTTAATTAGTCATACAAGTCTGTGCCCTATTGGTGCAAGTTAGTTTCTGCTTACCAACTCATATGGCTGCTCCTTGTCGCAACTTTCAGTGTTCTTCAAGTTCAACTCTCTATTTTGAATACACAAGGCCAGATCAGCCTTGGACATGTAATCTGCCTGCTGCCCTCCATAGACAACCTTCTTTCCTGTGTAAGACTAGTTAAACCAGCTTCTCATGGACTTCCCAGTCAAAGGGAGCAAGAAGATTGCAAATCTCAATCTCAGCTATCTTTTAATCTTAAACAATGTATTGCTATTTAAATTATGTGTGTGGCAGACCATATCTTATCAAGTATCCCACTTCTTAGTGCATAGGGAGACAGGTTTCTGTAGCGGAATAGGTGTGGGATTATTTTTATCTCCTCTGATGTTCATTAACCAAAGCCAGACTTTATTTGGAGAGTCTGAATTGGAGGTCTTCATCAGATTCCTCCCCTTGGAGCTCTGGGAATTCCATTGAAGAAGGAGCAGAAAGATTGTAGGGGATGACAGACACCAGGAGAACATGGCCTTTTGAATTAACTAAGCAGGACTCATATGTCCTCATAGAAACTGAAGCAGCAAGCACAGGGCCTGCAAAAGTTTGTGTCAGATCCTCTGGGTATAACTTGGTGTTTTTGAGTGATCCTTAATAGTGGGAGCATTGTGTATCTGATTCATTTGCCTACTCTTGGGACCCTTTTCTTTCTATTGTCCAGCCTTATTTATTGCTTGATGCACCCTAAGGTCGGAAGAGGGCATTGTATACCTACCCTGAATCTGGAGCTAGAGACAGCTATGTGCTGCCAAGAGGGTGCTAGAATCTGGTCACAGGATCTCTGCAAGAGCATCAATGCTATTTACTGTTGAGCCATCCTTCCAGCCCCATCATACATGTTAAAAGAATAGAAGAGACAAAATAGATTAATTTTTCAGTTACCATGTTTAACTCTCACTGTACTCAAATTAGAGGCTTTGATCTAGAACATAATAGGTTTTTGCGTATTATGCAAATGTACATATTCATAAGCCACGAAAAAGACATGAGAAAGGTCATTGATGTTCATGGAGCATGTCTGATACAAAAGGATCTAGAGAGTAGTATGTGGTGTGTTTTATTTGTGACTAACCTGGGTGGCATGCTGCCATGGTGATGGAGAAATACTCAGTAAAACATATTCAGTACACAGAGACTCCAGACAGAGGTTTGAGCTAGGCCTTTTCTGTCATTGACTTCTCCAATTTCAATCATCATTTACCAGTTGTATGTAAAATAAAGTAGCTTTAGGTATTATGCAATGCAAAATGTCCTTTAAGAACTTACTCAGAACTTAAAAGTACTGTGTGTTGTGCTTTATGATTATTTCCGGTTCAGACTTTGTATCTCTTGCTTCAAAGCCTCATGCTGCCCCCAGGTGAGCTAGTAAATCCTATAATACAGATCTGAATAACAAGAGTGAATCAATCTGTATGTGCCAGCTGAGCACCCCCCAAGTCTATTAGCATGTACAATTTTGGGGAGTTAGTTCAATAAAATAACAACTGGTAAATCCATTGAAAAACTGTTTTCATAATAGAAATCTTATGATGTAGCTAGCTGACATTCTGAAGTCAGAATTCAGATTACCAAGGAAGGTTTAAAGATTAAAAAGCAGTTGCCTTTGATTCAGTTTACTGGGACCACTATTCTGAATTTTTTGAGCTAAAAAGGGAAAGAAGTTAGTGAAGAATTCTAGTTTTGAGGTCATAAAAGGCAATCAAAAATTGAAAATGGGTGTAATAAAAACTGACAGGCAAGTAACAGCAACAAATAACATGTCACAACATGACAGACAACGTTTCAGATGTATAACAAGGATGACCACTCAGAGAAGTTTTTGTAGCTTGCTGGCAGCATATAAAAATAATAGCAAGTAGGTAATAGAGTGAGTGATGGGGTCGGGACAGATCTGTGGGGGTGTGATTGCTTAGAGAGCAAAATCACCATCACTCTGAGACAGTGACATCCTTTTATTCCCAATTTTCCCTGGTGCCCAGATAGTTTACCTCAACAAAACAAAGAAATCTTGAGCATTTTTGGAGAAAACACAATATTGGGATTCACTTATTTTAAAGCAAATATTCTACCTTTTAAAATTTATGTTTATATCAAACAGTTTAATACATGTATAAATATGTATTCTATATGTAAGTGATTGTCAAATACAGACATAAAACACAATTTTTAGTTATGAAACCAAATTCTATTTATAAAGGTTATTTAAATGCACATAGTAAAAGAAATCATGGCTTTTACAATGGTGATGATCCCGAATGAGAAATTCCTTACTTTTTTTTCTCTTGCCTCACTGCATCATACCTTATATAAAGCAATGTACATTTCTTCCCACTACTGGCTTTAGTTCAGACCTGCTCAATTTTTGTGGACCTCAGTATCAGCTCAAACTTCCTTTAGATTCTTCTTTCATTTTCTTCTCCACTGAACCACTTGAGTAGTTATGTTAGAGATCCTGTCGTTTATGCTCACAAACTTTGTTGCTGGAAAACAAACTTTATACCCTTTGCTCTGACATTTATGCCTCTTTAAAAATAGGTGGCTTAATACAAAAAGTATTGTAGTATCATGAAAAGAAGTAAAAAGATGACATGCCTGGTCTCCTAAACAACTCTAACACATTTGCAGAATCACAGAATGGAACACAATATTTAGTTTTCATGAGATACAGCTATTTCATTCTTAGATTGGAGAATACTATGATACCTGTGTTAAAAGACTGTTCAGAGAACCATATTTTTAAAAGATTGAGAACAGTATAAGGAGAGAGCAAAATTTTATCTTTGTTTGCCACACTTCTTTCCATCTTTTTCTTCATGGGACATATTATACACTGAAATATTAAATATTATCCACAAACAGCAATGTTTCCCTCATTTGACTTGGATATTAGTTTCTGGTTTTCTACTTGCAAATATAACACATAATTTCTATTTTAGTTTGTTTAATTTTAGAGGTTAGGAATCTAACATGGATTTCACTGGCTAAAATAAAATTGGTGATCCTGGAGGTGCTACGGTCAGAGTCCTTAATTTTTCAAGGGTGAGCATATCTGAGCACTGAAACTGATATTGACTTCTCTTTAAATTCTCTGCTTTTCAATTTTCCCTTCCATATATAAGGACCGTCCTTCTTAATAACACACAAAGTACTTTGTGAACATAAAAGTACTGTTATGTATAGCACCATGTGATAGGGACTGAAATGTAGACTTCTTTGGACCATTTTCTGGGTTGCACTTCGTTGGGTGTCTGTGAATGCCAGGTTGCTGCACATGACAGATTCAGGTCCTCTACTAGTGCTTGGTTCCACCTGGAACATTCTGTGTCCTCATTATGATCCCTGTAGCAAGAGAACATTTAAAAATAAAAAACATGTTATTCTTTCTGTAGCAATAATCAGTGAGCAATTTGGCTATAACATTTTCATCTTTCTCACCGTTCATGTCTGAATAAAGGTCCAAAGCTATGGGGTATTCTCAAAGGATAGAGGAAGAGAAGAACACACACCAGGAGAGAACTGGAATGAGAAAGATCTGCCTACTCAAGGGAGGCAGCAGCTAAATGATAAAGTAAAAGACTTTGCTCTTTAATAAGAGCTTAAAAGCTCCAATTGTTCACGATAGAGATGAACAGAAGGAGGCTCTGTATAAAACACTGTGAACACCTCCCTGAACCTCTTAGTGTTGTTTTGAGGAGAGAAGCAAGAAGGATTTTTCCTTCCTTCCTTCCTTTGTTCCTTTTTTTCATCTTTCCATTCTTCCTTCCTTCTTTTATTCTTTGTTTCTTTCATCCCTTCCTAGCTTCCTTCTATTTTTTGATTCAAAATAGGATCTCCTATGAAACACTTGAACATGTGATACTCCTGCCTCAGATTTCTGAGGGCTGGGATTATAGCTGGGTATGTGTCACCTAACCTAACTGGTTATCTACCTATTTGCTATGCCTAGACAATTGATTGACTGGTTTCTCTTATGAACATATTTTTAAGTCCTAAAGGGGTTTTTAAAGGAAATCTTAAGTCAACTAACTAAAAAGTCATAAGTTTAGAAAAATGGTACTTTTGTTTGCAGTTCATCATACTAGAAGAATAAGATGGGGCAAGGAACGGGGGCTCAGGGGGTTAGGTGTGGTGAGAGTCAGGGAGAAGGGTCCAGGAGAATAAACAGAAATAGGCAGTTGGCACAGAGGGTAGTAGAGGCATCTCCATATGGGGACTTGCCAGAGATCTGGAATGATGGAGACTCCAGGTAGTCTATGAGGTTGACTCTAGCTGAGATATCTAGTACTGGAAAACATGGAACCTGAAGTGCCCACTTCCTGTAGCTGAGCAGGAGGAATAAAGGCACCAAAACATCCACAAAACCTTCAACCCAAGATTAGTCCTGCCTTCAAGAAGTGCAGCGACAAAGATGGAGAACAGAGGGAGCATAGAGAGACTAAAGGAATGGCCAACCAATGACTGGCCCAACTTGAGACCCATCCCATGATTCAGAATCAATCCCTGACACTATTTATGATACTTTGTTATGCTTGTAGCATAACTGCCCTCTGAGAGGCTCCATCCAGTAGCTGACAAAAACAGATACAGAGACTCACAACCAAGCATTATGCAGAGCTCGGGAAATCTTATGAAAGAGTTGGAGGAAGGTTTAAGAAACCTAAAGAGGGTTGGGCAGTGGTGGCACACGCCTTTAATCTCAGCACTTGGGAGGCAGAAGCAGGATGATTTCTGAGTTCGAGGCTAGCCTGGTCTACAGAGTGAGTTCCAGGACAGCAAGGGCAACACAGAGAAACCCTGTCTCAAAAAACAAAACAAAACAAAACAAAACAAACAAACAAAAACAAAAACACCCCCACCCAAAACAAAATAAAACAAAACAAAAAAAACCTAGAGAGGATATAGACCCCACAAGAAGACTAACAGAGTCAACTAACCTGGACCCTTGTGGGCTCCCAGAGACTGAACCACCAACCAAAGAGCATACAAAGACTGGAACTAATCACCTTGCACATATGTAGAAAATATACAACTTGGTCTTCATGAAGTTTCCTGCAAAACTAGAGTGAGGACTGTTTCTGATTCTGTTGCCTGCCTGTGTGTCCTTTTTCCCTAATTGGGGTGCCTTGACTAGTCTGCCTGTGAAAGGATGAGCTTAGTTCTGCAGTGACTCCAGGTGCCAGCATAGGTTGCTATCTAGGGAGGCCTCCCCCTTCTTAGACAAGAAGGAGTGAGGAATAATGGGAAAGACTGTGTGTGTGGGAGGATTGGAAGGAGATGGGGGCTTTGATTGGGATGTAAAGTGAATAAATAAATTAATGGGAAACAAAGAATAGATTGGGTTCTGGCCAAAATAAAAAAAAATAATGATTAATTGCTGATTTATTTCAACATGTAGCTCTCAGACAAATGAACAAAACAATAAACCCATTAAACAAACAAACAAAAAAGACTTCTCTTAAACAGAAATAATACACAATGAACATTGTGAGGCTTTTTGTTGTTTTAAGATTGCAAAGACTTTTTTTCTTCTATCTAAGTGACTATTATTTTTGCATAGGAATTCAAGTCTAGCATAATTGTGACTAACATTGTAGTTTAATCATGAAAAGATGTTTAAAGAAAATTGCTGCAAAAGGATTTAATCATAGTTCACAGAATGGATTTTTTTTCTTAGGTGTAAAGAAATTTTAATTTAAAACTTGATACTTTTTGTATCTGATGATAATTATGTAGACAAAGCAATAACATTGAGGTTTGCAAAAAGGTGACTATGAACAAGGACAAAGACTGTAGCGCTTAAAATTAAACAAAGCCACACACTGCAACTAACAGAATAAAACAGGCTTTAAACTCATCAGAATTCATCATCATCAGAGTTTAATTCCATGGTACCATACTGTTATCTGTCAAACTTTCATACAATTAACAGAAAATATTTCCCAGTGTTTCCATGGAGTTTGAACATTTCAGTGGAGCAGGCAGCTCACATGAGGCCAAAGAGCTATAAAATATTAATTCATTACAAGCATTTGTCCAACAATCTGAACACTTATTATAGGTTAAAACAATTTTGCCCTAACAAGTGACTCAGTTAAAGTGAACACTGTCAACCATTACAGAACAGAGCATACTTCCTAACTTCTTAAAATGTGTTTTTTTAAAGCTTAAGGTCACAAAGACCGTCTTCATGATGCAGCTTTCAATTTTTACTAGTTATACTTCCTGAGAAATGAAGAGAAGAATGGTTGAACCACCCATTAACAAGATGGTTGTGGTTTTTGCAAGAATAGGGTGGGAGAGGAGCATGCTGAGATCGTGGCTTAAGCAGCTTTGCTTCCTTAGGGTACATCTTTTCATTACTCAAAGGACTGATAAATTCTTTATTAGGAAAAATGAGATTTTTGTCATAGTCAATGTCAAGAAAATATCTGAGAAGGGAAGACACGAGGTTGGATTTTGACTGATCACTCCTCACAACAGTTGATCAGGGTAGCAGAGAAAACACTACTCTGAGGAGAGCCTCACTGTGGGCTTCTATCCCTTCTTAGCAGAATAGAAATCTATACAATCTATTTTGACTTGTATTGTATAAAACTTTTGAATAAAATTCTTATTTCATTGTTTATGTCCTTTTCCAAACACCTCTTCACTTGTTGAAAGTATTTATAGTACAAGAAGCTGACATTTACAGCTAGTTGTTTGTAAAAGTTATTTAAAAAGTATAAAAGGAGCATTAACTGCATGTGAATCTAGTTGTGCTTGAAGTGACTCATTTTGGTGCTACTCAATTCATCAACTCCCTGAGGGCATTTGTGTCTGAAATCATGTGATGGAGGGTGCTTGACATTTAGTGGGTTCCATAAAGCTATCATGTTAACACCAACTTCTTATATGCAAAATTTTTGAAGATAGAAAAAATTTAAAGGTAGTTTAGGCACACTTTTCTCATGAGTTTATTCACATTTGACTTCTCACTTTGTAACCATCACTCCTTCATTTTTCCAGGCTCATGTGGTTATGGCTGCAGGCCTTGTTTAATGAAAATTATGTGGGAATCTAAATATATGTATCAAATAAGGAATTGTATCACAAACAACAAAATGGAAGCTCCTTGTCACTATGAAAATGATTTTTCACAAAAGAAAAATAATGTCAAGGAATTAATAGGAAACTCACAATCATGAACATAACATTAAAATTGTAAAAACAAATTTGCAAAATTTTATAAAATGACCATTTCATTTTATCTTTATGAGAATACCAAGAGGAAGTGGCTGCAATCTTAATATTCTTTATTTTCAGAGACTGTCCCAGATTTACCTGTTAAACAGCTCCAGTCATCCAGGGAAACAAAATGCAAATATTGTCCAGTTTAAGAGCTCAGGTTTTCAGCATTACCAAGGATACAAACAGGAAGGAAATGGAACGGGAAGAAGGGAAGGAAGAAGAGAGAAGCAAAAAAGGATAAGAGCAAGAATGGCCTATTCTTAATCTGTTTGGTGGTATTGGTTTTAGTGCGAATTCTCAATGTTAGTCAGGGCTGGAGAAAACCTGAGCTCAGAATATTTAAGGATAATATTGGTAACATTATTGAGGTTTTTTTTTTTTCTAAGCAGTTCATTTAGAAATGAGTGCATGTTCCAAATCCATCATTAGTGATGCTTAGGAGTTTGGTTTAAGGGTAACAAATTTATTCTGAACATTAGAGTTAAAATGTATTCTGAGGAATTGTTGGAAGCCATTCTTACCCACAAGATGATGAAGTTCATGGTACAGAAGGTAGAGCAGGTGCAGCAAGAGGAAGGCTCTTCTGTAGTGCAGTGAGCTGTGAGAACAAATCAAGCCTGAAACATAGACTTTTCCCTGATGTTTTTATTTAATTAAGAAAGAAATTAAAAGGCCTTTGAAATTTCAGCAATTCTGGTATCAAGTTTGTTTGTTGATGACAACAAAAGGCACCATAATTGATACAAGTATTCAAAGCCTGAGGATTTACAACTGGGGTTGTAGTATTTGGTAGTATCTTGTTTAGTATGCAGGTTGCTCTTGAGTTTAATATTTTCCACTATCTCAGCTTTAGCATTACATAGACTGAGTAAGATGGTGCATATCTGTAATCTCAGAGCTTGAGATGTAGAGTCAAGAGCATTAGCATCAACTTCATATAGAGACTGAGTTTGATGCCAAATTCATTAAAACTCACATATACAACTTTTTCAAAAAACTAAAAAGCTATATAATCTGTCTTGACATAACAATTCCAACCTAGACATTTTATAACAAAAAAACCTCAGAGATATATACAGTGGTATAACTATAAAATAAGATTACCTGGCTTCATATAGTAGAAGAATATAAAAGAATAAATAACCTTTACATAAACAAGAGATAGAAAGAAAGACAAAATTAAATTTCTAATAAAAGGGTGGTATAGTTTGAATTGAAATGTCCCTTCAATTAAATGAATGTTTAAATGTTCGTTTCCCAGCTAGTGATATTTTAAAGGAAGAAGATAGAGGCTCACTAGAGAAACTGTGTCACAGAGAACAGGCTTTGAGACTTTATAACCTGTTCCCTCATCTTTCTATTCACTTTCTACTTCTGAGTGTAGATGGAATGTAACCAGCTAGTCTCCTCTTCTACTCCTGTGACCATGCCATTGCTGTCATGTCTCCTACACCATGATAAACTTTATTTCTCTGACACTCTGATGGGAATAAGGTTGAATTACAGAGTCTTTTTATTTGCATTTCCCCAATGAATAAGGATGTTGAACATATTTTCAAGTGCTTCTAGACCATTAGAGATCCCCCTGTTGAGAATTATCTGATTAGCTCTGCACCCTATTTTTAAATTGAGTTATTTGGTTTGTTTGGTGTTTACCTTCTTGAGTTTGAGTGCTTTATATGTTTTGGATATTAGCCCTCTATCAGATGAAGGGTTGCTGATGATATTTTCTAAATGTATAAGCTCCAGTTTTATCCTATTGTCAGAATCCTTTGCCTTACAGAAGGTTTTCAGTATCATGAGGTCCCATTTATTAATTGTTGATCTTATTACCTGAGCTATTGTTATGCTGTTCAAGAAGTTGTCCCCTGTACCAATGCATTTAAGGCTATTTCCCATTTTCTCATCTATTAGATTTAGTATAACAAAGTTTATATTGAGGTCTTTGATCCATTTGCATTTGAGCTTTTTGCAGGGTGATAAATAAATGTCCATTTACATTCTTCTACATGCAGACATCCACTTAGACCAGCATCTTTTGTTGAAGATGCTCTCCCTTTTCCATTGTATGATTTTGGCCTCTTAGCTAAAAAAAAAAAAAAAAAAAAAAAAAATCAAGTGTCCATAGGTATATTGGTTTATTTCTGAGTCTTTGATTTGATTCCAGTAATTAACCTCTCTGTTTTTATACCAAAACCATGCAGTTTTTATGACTATTGCTCTGTAGTACAGTTTGAAATCAGAGATGGTGATTGCTTAAGAAGCTCTTTTATTGTTTAGGATTGTTTTAGCTATCCTGGGTGTTTTTTTTTTTTTGTTGTTGTTGTTGTTTGTTTTTTTAATATAAAGTTGAGAATCTCTCAAAATCTGTTAGATATATGATGAAATTTTTATAAAAATTACATTGATCCTGTAGATTTCTTTTGGCCAGATAGCTATTTTTACTCTGTTAATCCTACTGATCCATGACCATCTTAGATCTGTCCTTCTTATGATATCGTCCTCAATTTCTTTCAGAGACTTGTTCTTGTCATACAGACCTTCCACTTGCTTGGTTAGAATTACACCAAGATATTTTATATGATTTGTGGCTATTTTGAATGGTGCTATTTCTCTGTTTTCTTACTCAGTCAATTTATTTTTTGTGTAAGGGAGAGCTAATGATATTTTTGAGTTAATTTTGTATCCAGTCAGTTTTCTGAAAGTGTTCATCATCTGTAGAAGTTATCTGGTAGAATTTTTCTGGTCACTTATGTATGCTATCATATCATCTGTGAATAGTGTGATACTTTGACTTTATTTCCAGTTTGTATCCCTTTGATCTTTTATGGTTGTTTTGTTGCTATGACTGGAACTTCAAATTTTTTATTGAAGAGATTTAGAGAAAGTGGACAGCTTTTTCTTGTCTTTGATTCTGGTGAATTGCTTTAAATTTCTCTTCATCAAGTTTGATGTTGGCTATTGACTTGCTGTATATTGCCTTTATTGTGTTTAGGTATGTGCTCTGTAACCATGATTTCTCTAAGACTTTTTGCATGAAGGGGTATTATATTTTGTCAAAGGCTTTTCAGCATCCAATGAGATGACCATGTGATTTTTTTCTTTCAGTTTTTTATGAATATTTTGTTTACTTACATTTCAAATGTTATCCCCTTTCCCAGTTTCCTCTCTGCAAAGCCCCTATCCCATTCCCCCTCTGCCTACTTGTATGAGGGTGCTCCCTTTTCCTCCCACCCACACCCACCTCACCAACCTGGCATTCCCCTACACTGGGGCATCGATCCTTCACAGGACCACGGGCCTCTCCTCCCATTGACGTCAGATAAGGCCATCATCTGCTACATATGCAGCTGGAGCAATGGGTGCCTCCACATGTACACTTTAGTTGGTGGTTTAGTCCCTGGGAGCTTGGTGAGGGGGGGATCTGACTGATATTGTTGTTCTTCCTATGGGACTGCAAACCCCTTCAGCTTCTTCAGTCCTTTCTCTAAATCATCCATTGCATCCTCATGCTCAGTCTAATGGTTGACCGTGAGCACCTGCATCTGTATTTGTCAAGCCTTTCAGTCATCTCAGGCTCCTGTCAGTAAGCATTTTTGTCATCTTCAATAGTATCTGGGTTTGGTGTCTGTATATGGGATGGGTTCCCAGGTGGGGCAATTTCTGGTTGGCCTTTCCTTCAGTCTCTGCTCTACACTTTGTCCCTGTATTTCTTCCTGTAAGTATTTTGCTCCCCTTTCTAAGAAGGACTGAAGCATCCACACTTGGACCTTCCCTCTTTATGAGAGCCATATGTTCCGTGAATTGAATCCTGGGTATTCCAAGGTTTGGGGCTAATATCCATATATCAGTAAATGCATACTATGTGCGGCTTTTGTGAGTGGGTTAACTCACTCAGGATGATATTTTGTGGTTCTATCAATCTGCCTAAGAGTTCATGAATTAACTGTTTTTAATAGAAGAATAGTACTCCATTGTGTAAATGTATTACATT
Organism: Rhabdomys pumilio; assembly: GCA_030674055.1. Lineage (NCBI taxonomy): Eukaryota > Metazoa > Chordata > Mammalia > Rodentia > Muridae > Rhabdomys > Rhabdomys pumilio. The sequence continues at coordinate 428,756 of JANHMN010000001.1, forward strand.
TTCTGTATTCATTCCTCTATTGAAGAACATTTGTGTTCTTTCCAGCTTCTGGTTATTATAAATAAGGCTGCTATAAACAAATTGGAGCATGTACCCTTGTTATATGTGAGGCATCTTTTGGGTATATGCCCAGGAGTGGTATAGCTGGGTTCTCAGGTAATGCTATGTCCAATTTTCTGAGGAACTGACAGACTAATTTCCAGAGTGACTGTACGAGCTTGCAATTTCACCAACAATGGAGGAGTGTTCCTCTTGCTTCACACCCTTGTCAGCATCTGCTGTCATCTGAGTTTTTGATCTTAGACATTCTGAATGGCATGAGGTGAAATCTTAGCGTTATTTTGATTTGCTTTTCTCTGATGACTAAAGGTTGAACATTTCTTTAGGTGCTTCTTTCGAGATTACTCAGTTGAGAATTATTTGTTTAGTTCTATACCTCATCCCATTTTAACAATAGGGTTATATGGTTCTCTGGAGTCTAACTTCTTGAGTTCTTTGAATATTTTGGATATTAGCTCTCTATAAGATGAAAGATTGGTAAAGATTTTTCCCAATCTGTTTGTTGTCATTTTGTCCTATTGAGAGTGTCCTTTGCTTTAGAGAAGCTTTGGAATTTTATGAGGTCCTATTTGTAGATTGTTGATCTCAGAGCCTAAGCCACTGGTGTTTTGCTTAGGAAATTTTGTCCTGTGCCCATGTGTTAGAGGGTCTTCCCCATTTTTTCTTCTATTGGATTTAGTGTATCTGGTTTTATGTAGATATATTAGATCCCCTTGGATTTGAGCTTTGAACAAGAAGATAAGAATGGATTGGTTTGCATTCTTCTATATGCTGATTGCCAGTTTAACCAGCACCATTGGTTGAAAATGCTGTCTTTTTTCCACTTGATGATTTTAGCTCCTTTGTCAAAGATCTAGTGACCATAGGTGTGTGGTTTCATTTCTGGGTCTTCAGTTCTATGCCATTGATCTACCTGCATGTCTCTGTACCAATACTATTTAGTTTTTATCACTATTGCTCTGTGTAGTACTACAGCTTGAGGTCAGGAATGGTGATTACCCCAGAAATTCTCTTATTGTTGAGAATAGTTTTCACTATCCTGATTTTTGGTTATTCTAAATGAATTTACAAATTACTCTTTCTAACTCTATGAAGAATTGAGTTAGAATTTTGATGGGGATTGCTTTGAATCTGTAGATTGCTTTCAGCAAGATGGCCATTTTTACTATATTAATCCTGTCAACCCATGAGCATGAGATCTTCTTCGATTTCTTTGTTCAAAGACTTGAAGTTTTTGTCATATAGATCTTTCACTTGCTTGGTTGGAGTCACACTAAGATACTTTTTGTATTATTTGTGACTATTGAGAAAGGTATCATTTTACTAATATTTCTCAGCCTGTTAATCCTTTGAGTAGATGAAGGTAACTGGTTTGTTTGAGTTAATTTTGTATCCATCCACTATGCTGAAGTTGTTTACCAGCAGTAGGAGTTCTCTGATGGAATTTTTGTTATCACCTAAGTATACTATCATGTCATCTGCAAATAGTGATATTTTGACTTCTTTCTTTCTTTTTTTAAAAATTTATTTTATAAAATACATTTCAGATTTTATCCCCTCACCCCATTCCCCCCACCACCCAGGAACCCCCTGTCTTGTTCCCCCTCCTGCCTCCACAAGGGTGTGCCCCCACATACTCCCCACTCCCCCATCCCCACCCTCGAATACCTCCCAGCTCGGTGTTCAGCTTTAATGGGACCAGGGATCTTCTTTCCCACCCATGCCCGACAAGGCCATCCTCCCCTAAGTATACAGCTGAAGTCATGGGTGCCTCCCTTTGTGCTCCCAGGCTGGTGGTTTAGACGCTGGGGAGCTCTGGTTGGTTGGCACTGTTGCTCTCCTCTTGGGGCCACCAACCATTTCAGCTCCATCAGACCACTAACTTCTTCATTGGGAACCCTTGATCAGATCACTGGGGAGCTAAGAGCATCCAACTCTGGATATGTCAGACTCTGGCAGACCTTCGATGAGACAGCTGTGTCAGGCTCCTTTCAGCATGCACTTCCTGACATCCATATTGGCGTCTATCTTTGGTGACTGCACATGGGACGGATATCAAGGTAGAGTGGTCTCCTGATGGCCCCTTCTTGACTTTCTGTCACACACTTTGTCACTTCATTTGCTCTCTTGAGCATTCTGTCACTCCTTTCAAGAAGGACAGAGGCATCCATACTTGGTCTTCCTTCTTCATGAGCTTCATGTGGTCACTTAGTTGAATCTTGGCTATTTCAAGCTTTTGGGCTAACATCCGCTTATCAGTGAGTAAATACCATGTGTGTTCTTTTGTCATTGGGTTACCTCACTCAGGATGATATTTTCTAGTTACATCCATTTACCTAAGAATTTTTCAAATTCATTATTTTTAATAGCTTTGTAGTACTCCATTGTGTAAATATACCACATTTTTTTTTATCCATTCCTCTGTTGAAGGACATCTGGGTTCTATCCAGCTTCTGACTATTATAAATAAGGCTGCTATGAACATAGTGGAGCATATGTCCTTGTTATATGTTGGAGCATCTTCTGGGTATATGCCCAGGAGTGGTATAGCTGGATCCTCAGGTAGTACTATGTCCAATTTTCTGAGGGACCGCCAGACTGATTTCCAGAGTGGTTGGAGCAGCTTGCATTCCCACCAACAATGGAAGAGTGTTCCTTTTTCTCCACATCCTTGCCAGCATTTACCATCACTTGAATTTTTTATCTTAGCCATTCTGACTGGTGTGAGGTGGTATCTCAGGGTTGTTTTGATTTGCATTTCCCTAATGACTAAGGATGTTGATCATTTCTTAAGGTGCTTCTCAGCCCTTCAAATTTCCTCAGTTGAGAATTCTTTGTTTAGCTCTGTGCCCCATTTTTTAATATGGTTATTTGGTTGTCTGGAGTTTAATTTCTTAAGTTCTTTGTATATATTCAATATTAGCCCTCTATCAGATCTAGGATTGGTAATGATCTTTTCCCAACCTGTTGGTTGCTGTTTTGTCTTATTGACAGTGTCTTTTGCCTTACAGAAGCTTTGCAATTTTATGAGGTCCCATTTGTCAATTCTTGATCTTAGAGCATAAGCCATTGGTGTTCTGTTCAGGAACTTTTTCCTTGTGCCCAGGTATTTGAGGGTCTTCCCCATCTTCTCTTCTATTAGTTTCAGTGTATCTAGTTTTATGTGAAGGTCATTTATCCACTTGGACTTGAGCTTTGTACAAGGGGATAAGAATGGATTGATTTGCATTCTTCTACATGCTGACTTCCAGTTGATCCAGCACCATTTGTTGAAAATGCTGTCCTTTTTCCACTGGATGGATTTAGCTCCATTGTCAAAGATCAAGTGACCATAGGTGTGTGGGTTCATTTCCGGATCTTCAATTCTTTTCCATTGCCTGTCTCTGTACCAATACCATGCAGTTTTTTATCACTATTGCTCTGTAGTACAGTTTGAGGTCAGGGATAGTGATTCCCCAAGAAGTTCTTTTATTGTTGAGAATGGTTCTTGCTATCCTGTTTTTTGTTTTTTTGGTATTCCAAATGAATTTGCAAATTGCTCTTTCTATCTCTATGAAGAATTGATTTGGAATTTTGATGGGCATTGCATTGAACTTGTAGATTGCTTTTGGCAAGATGGCCATTTTTACTAAATTAACCCTGCCAATCCAGGAGCATGGGAGATCTTTCCATCTCCTGAGATCTTCTTTGATTTCTTTCTTCAGAGACTTGAAGTTCTTGTCATACAGATCTTTCACTTGCTTGGTTAGATTCATTGAATGATATTCTATATTATTTGTGACTATTGTGAATGGTGTCATTTCACTAATTTCTTTTTCAGCCTGTTTATCTTTTGAGTATAGGAAGGCTACTGATTTGTTTGAGTTGATTTTATATCCAGCCACTTTGCTGAAGTTGTTTATCAGGTTTAGGAGTACTCTGGTGGAACTTTTAGGGTCACTTAAATATAGTATCATATCATCTGCAAATAGTGAAATTTTGACTTCTTTTCCTATTTGTATCCCTTTGACTTCCTTTTGTTGTCTAATTGCTCTTGCTAGGACTTCGAGTACTATACTGAATAGATAGGGTGAGAGTGTGCAGCCTTGTTTAGTCCCTGATCTTAAGTGGGATTGCTTCAAGGTTCTCTCCATTTAGTTTGTTGTTGGCTACTGGCTTGCTGTATATTGCTTTTACTATGTTTAGGCATGTGCCTTGAATTCCTGATCTTTCCAGGACTTTTAACATGAAGAGATGTTGAATTTTGTCAAATGCTTTCTCAGCATCTAGTGAGATGATTATGTGTTTTTTTTTCTTTGAGTTTATTTATGTAGTAGATTACATTGATGGATTTCCGAATATTGAACCATTGCTTCATTCCTGGGATAAAGCCTACTTGATTGTGATGGATGATTGCTTTGATGTGTTCTTGGATTTGGTTTGCGAGAATTTTATTGAGTATCTTTGCATCAGTATTCATAAGAGATTGGTCTGTAGTTCTCTTTGTTGGGTCTTTGTAAGGCTTAGGTATGAGCATATTTGTAGCTTCATAGAACGAATTGGGTATTGTTCCTTCTGTTTTTATTCTGTGGAACAGTTTGAACAGAATTGGTATTAGGTCTTCCTTGAAGATCTGATAGAATTCTGCACTAAAACCATTCAGTCCTGGACTTTTTTTTGGTGGGGAGACTTTTAATGACTGCTCCTATTTCTTTAGGGGTTATGGGACTGTTTAGATGGTTTATCTGCTCCTCGTTTAACTTTGGTACCTGGTATCTGTCTAGAAAATTGTCCATTTCATCTAGATTTTCCAATTTTGTTGAGTATAGGCTTTTGTAGTAGGATCTGATGATATCTTGAATTTCCTCAGTTTCTGTTGTTATGTCTCCCTTTTCAGTTCTGATTTTATTAATTTGGATACTCTCTCTGTGCCCTTTGATTAGTCTGGCTAAGGGTTTATCTGTCTTGTTGATTTTTTTTTAAAGAACCAGCTCTTGGTTTTGTTGATATTTTGTATAGCTCTTTCTGTTTCTACTTGGTAGATTTCAGCTCTGAGTTTGATTGTTTCCCATCATCTACTCCTCTTGGGAATATTAGCTTCTCTTTGTTCTAAAGTTTTCAGGTGTGCTGTCAAGTTATTAGTGTATGCTCTCTCCAGTTTTTTTTCTAAGCACTTAGAGCTATTAGTTTTCCTCTTAGTACTGCTTTCATGGAGTCCCACAAGGTTTGGTATGATGTGTCCTTCATTTTATTAAATTCTAAAAAGTCTTTAATTTCTTTCTTTACTTCTTCCTTGACCAAGTCATCATTGAATAGAGCATTGTCTAGTTTTCACATGTATGTGGGCTTTCAGTTGTTTTTGTTATTATTAAAGACCAGTCTTAGTCCATGGTGGTCTGATAGTGTACACAGGATTATTTCGAACTTTTTGTATTTGTTGAGAGCTGTTTTGTGACCAATTATATGGTCTATTTAAGAGAAGGTACTGTGAGGTGCTGAGAAAAGGGTATATTCTTTTGTTTTAGGATGAAATGTTCTATAGATATCAGTTAAATCCATTTGGTTCATAACTTCTGTTAGTTTCATTGTGTCTCGGTTTAGTTTTTGTTTCCATGATCTGCCCATTGCTGAGAGTGGGGTGTTGAAATCCCCCACTATTATTGTGTGAAGTGCAATGTATGTTTTGAGCTTTAGTAAAGTTTCTTTTATGTATGTGGGTGCCCTTGTATTTGGGGCATAGATGTTCAGAATTGAGAGTTCTCCTTGGTGCATTTTTTTCTTTGATGAGTATGTAATGTCCTTATCTTTTTTGATTACTTCTGGTTGAAAATCAATATTTTTTGATATTAGAATGGCTACTCCAGCTTGTTTCTTGGGACCATTTGCTTCAAAGATTGTTTTCCATCCTTTTACTCTGAGGTAGTGTCTGTTTTGTCACAGAGGTGCATTTCCTGTATGCAGCAAAATTCTGGGTCCTGTTTATGTATCCAGTCTGATAGTCTACATCTTTTTATTGGAGAATTGAGTCCATTAATATTAGTAGATATTAAGGAAAAATGATCGTTGCTTCCTGTTAATTTAGATATTAGATGCGGAATTATGTTTGTGTAACTATCTTCTTTTGGGGTTGTTGGAAGACTACTTTCTTGCTGTTCTTGGTTGTAGTTTCCCTCCTTGTGTTGGAGTTTTCCATCCATTATCCTTTGAAGTGCTGGATTTGTGAGAAGATATTGTATAAATTTGGTTTTGTCATGGAATATTTTAGTTTCTCCATCAATAGTGACTGAGAGTTTTGCTGGTTATAGTAGTCTGGGCTGGCATTTTTGATCTCTTAGGGTCTGTATAATATCATTTCCTAAGATCTTCTGGTTTTATAGTCTCTGGTGAGAAGTCTGGTGTAATTCTTATAGGTCTGCCTTTATATGTTACTTTGCCTTTTTCCCTTACTGCTTTTAGTGTCTTCTCTTTGTTTTGTATATTTGATGTTTTGATTATTATGTGATGGGAGGTATTTCTTTCTTGGTCTAGTCTATTTGGGGTTCTGTAGGCTTCCTGTATATTTAAGTACATCTCTTTCTTTAGGTTAGGGAAGTTTTCTTCTATAATATTGTTTAAGATATTTACTGGCCCTTTAATTTGGGAGTCTTCACCCTCATCTATACCTATTATCCTTAGGTTTGGTCTTCTTATTGTGTCCTGGATTTTTTGGATGTTTTGTGTTAGGAGCTTTTTGTATTTCACATTTTCTTTGACAGTTGTGTCAATGTTTTCCATGGTATCTTCTGCACATGAGATTCTCTCTTCTATCTTTTGTATTCTGTTGGTGATTCTTGCATCTATGACTCCTGATTTTTTTCCTAGGTTTTTTATCTTCAGGGTAGTCTCCCTTTGAGATTTCTTTATTGTTTCTAGTTCCATTTTTAGATCCTGGATGGTTTTGTGTAGTTCCTTTACCTGTTTGGTTGTGTTTGCTTGCATTTGTTTAAGGGCTTCTACCTATTTACCTGTGTTCTCCTCAAATTCTTTGAGAGTGTTGTTTATGTCCTTTTTAGAGTCCTCTATCATCATCATGAGAATTGATTTTAATTATGATTCCTGCTTTTCTGGTGTGATGTGGTGTTCAGGACTTGCTATGGTGATTCCAAGAAACTTTGGTTTCTGTTGTTTACATTCTTATGCTTGCCTTTCGCCATTCGGTTAGCTCTAGTGCTACCTGCACTCACTGGTTCTGACTGGAGCCTGCCTTATCTTGTTGTGTCAAAACTCCCTGGGATCCAGGTGTCTCTGTGATCCTGAACTCCAACTGTTCTGGGTACAGTGGCTCCTCTGGGATATCTCAGGATAAGGTGTCTCCACGGTAGTAGACCAGTTAGGTGTTTGCTGCTCTGAGTGTAGTTGCTCCTCTAGGATGCCTCAGGATATGGTGTCCCCTGCTCTGAGGTCAGTGGCCTCTCTTGGATGTCTGCACAGTGAAACAGATCAGCTGGGTATCTGCTCCAGTCACTGAGATCCGGGTGAGGGCGACTTCTTTCTTTCTTATTTGTATCCCTTTGACCTCCTTTTGTTGTCTAATTGCTCAGGCTAGGACTTTGAGTATTATATTGAATAGGTAGGGAGAGAGTAGGCAACCTTGTCTAGTCCCTGATTTTAGGGGATTGCTTCAAGGTTCTCTCCATTTAGTTTGATGTTGGCTACTGGCTTGCTGTATATTGCTTTTACTACGTATAGGTATGGGCCTTGAATTCCTGATCTTTCCAAGACTTTTACTATGAAGGGATGTTGAATTTTGTCAAATGCTTTCTAAGCATCTAGTGAGATGATCATGTGTTTTTTTTTCTTTGAGTTTGTTTATGTAGTAGATTACATTGATGGATTTCCCAACATTGAACCATCGCTTCATTCCTGTGATAAAGCCTACTTGATCATGATGGATGATTGTTTTGATGTGTTTTTAAATTCAGTTTGCAAGAATTTTATTGAGTATCTTTGCATCAACATTCATAAGAGATATTGGTCTGAAGTTTTCTTTTTTTTTTGTTGTGGCTTTTGTGGTTTAGGTATAAGTGTAATTGTGGCTTCATAGAATGAATTAGGCAGTGTTCCTTCTATTTTGTTTTATACTTTGCAGAGTATTGCTATTAGGTCTTCTTTGAAGGTTTGATAGAATTCTGCCCTAAAACTACCTGGTCCTGGGATTTTATGATTTGGAGACTTTTAATGATTTCTTCTATTTTCTTAGCAGTTATGGAACTGTTTAGATGGTTTATCTGCTCCTGATTTAACTTTGGTACCTGGTATCTGTTTATAAAATTGTCCATTTCTTCTAGATTTATCAGTTTTGCTTAGTATAGGCTCTTGTAGTTGGATCTGGTGGTTTTTTTTTTTTTTTAATTTCCTCAGTTTCTGTTGTTATGTCTCCCTTTTCATTTCTGATTTTGTTAATTTAGATACTGTCCCTCTGCCTTCTGGTTAGTCTGGTTAAGGGTTTGTCTATCTTGTTGATTTTCTCAAAGAACAAGGTCCTGGTTTTGTTGATTTTTCATGTATAGTTTTCTTTGTTTCTACTTGGTTGATTTCAGCCCTGAGTTTGATTGTTTCTTTTTATTTACTCCTTTTGGGTGTATTTGCTTCTTTTTGTTCCATAGATTTTTTTAGATGTGCTGTCAAGCTGCTAGGATATGCTCTCTTTAGTTTCTTTTTGGAGGAACTTAGAGCTATTCCTCTTAGCACTGATTTCATTGTGTCCTATAATTTTGGTGTGATGTGGCTTCATTTTCATTTAATTCTAAATAGTCTTTAATTTCTTTCTTTATTTCTTTCTTGACCATGTTATCATTGAGTAGACAGTTCTGCAACTTCCATGTTTATACGGCCTTTCTATTGATTTTGTTGTTATTAAAGACTAGCCTCAGTCTGTGGTGATCTGATAGGATGTATGGAATTATTTTAATCTTCTTATATCTGTTGAAGCCTGTTTTATGACTGATCATATGATCAATTTTTGAGAAGGTACCATGAGGTGCTGGAAATAAGGTATATTCTTTTGTGTTAGGATGAAATGTTCTATAGATATCTGTTAAATCTATTTGGTTCATAACTTCTGCTAGTTTCACTGTGTCTTGGTTTACTTCAATTTCTGTGATCTGTTCATTGATGAGATTGGGGTGATAAAGTCTTCCACTGTTATTATGTGATGTACAATGTTTTCTTTGATCTTTAGTAAAGTTTTTTTTTTTTTATGAATGTTGGTACCCTTACAGTTGGAGCATAGATATTCAAAATTGAGAGTTCATTGTGGTAAATTTCTCCTTTAATGAATATGAAGTGTCCTTACTTCTTTTGATAATGTTTGGTTTAAAGTCAATTTTATTTGATATATGAATGGCTACTCCACCTTGTTTTCTGGGGCCATTCATTGGGAAAATTTTTTCCAGCCTTTTATTCTGAGGTTGTGTCTGCCTTTGTCACTAAGGTGCATTTCCTGTATGCAGCAAAATGCTAGGTCCTGTTTAAGTATCTAGTCTATTATTCTATGTCTTTTTATTGGGGAATTGAGTCTATTGATATTAAGAGATATTAAAGACCAGTGATTTTTGCTTCCTATTATTTTTGTTGTTAGAGGTGGAATTATGTTTATGTGGCTACCTCCGTTTGGTTTTGTTGAAAGAAGATTCCTGTCTTGTTTTTTCTTTTTCTCTTTTTTTGAGGTATTTTTAATTGGATATTTTATTAATTTACATTTTAGATGTCATCCAATATCCCCATTTCCTCTCTCTATAACCCTCCTATGACATCCCCTCCTCCTTTTTGCTTTTATGTCATTTTAATTATAGGCAAGTATTAAGGTCAGTTCTAGGTTGAAGGACTAGCAATATAATAGATGCAAATAGTCAAGGAACAAGCAACAAAATAAACACAGATTGTCAAAGAACAAGCAGGACAATAAACAGAGTCTCATGACCACTCCTGTGATCACTGTTTCTCAGGGCTTAAGTGGATTATCAAAATATCTGAGCCTACTTTCCTGTCCTAGCCCAAGTCATTTTCATGTCTGAAGCCTACTTCCTTGTTCTAGCCTAAAATTTATATTCCTATCTGAAATTACTTCTTTGTTCTAGCCTAATATTTAGATTCCTGCTTGAAATTACATCTTTGTTCTAGCCTAATATCATATTCCTGACTGAAGCCTACTTCCTTGTCCTTTGCCAATGTAATATTCCTGCCAAGCAGCCCATGTCATTGTCCTTGGCCCATGTCAGATTCTTGCCAAGCAGCCCCAAAATCTCTCTGCCTCTTTCCCTTTTTTATTTCATTAACAGGAATGAACCTGTCTTAGATCATTCTAACAAGAATGCCTTCCTTACCTGTCATGAAATATACATTATCAAAAGCAATGCACTTATGTCTTAGGTTGGTAAAGCACTGTGTAGAATCTTACCCATCCTTGGCTTGGCAGCCTGTTAATTTAATAAGTCTTTCTGGGGGTCCATTTTCAGTTTCAAGCCATGTATTTTGGCTGCCAACATGTTGATGTTGTTAAAGACAAGTTTTAACACTATGGGCAGGAATAAATGTATTTCCAGGACAAAAAGAGCTAGTATGATCAAGTTATATATATCATTCCTGAGGTTTTACCAAAATGGAAATATTGACCTCAGGCCATAGATAATTACATCGGCATTATCTGCTGCATCAGCGCTCAGCAGAGCAACATTTGTGAAGTTCATAAGCTCACTATGCAAAGTTAAAACATTCAGAGAGTTGTTAGAATTATGCCAAATACACTGCAAGTGTCTTTCAACTTTTCCCTAATTATAATGACTACCACTGATAATTTTAGAACACAAATCCAATGCTATTTGGCATGACACTCGAGATGGCTACTTACCCTCAAATTCTGAACATCTTTCCAATAATTTGGATAGGATAAAGATCATTAATTTCTTCTTCCAAATGCCTATCTAAATCCTTTTATATATTCAATACATTAGTAACAGTTTTTGCTAAATGATTAACAAAAGTAGCTGTCTTAACTTTCTGTGTCAAAGCAATTGCAGAAGCAGTGGTGCTAGCAATTAATGTAATTAAAGCTGTTATACCAGCAATAATCAAGCCTACTACCCTCTTCCTCCTGCTTAAAGCCTGACTCACTTCTTCCAGTACTTGCAAGCTATTTTTTAGAATATCAAGGTTCTGTGATACCCTGGGCAATAAAACAAAAGCTGGTTGATAGACCTCCATAACTGACATGACAAATTTCAACACACTAACACATTTAGAAGGTGTACAATCAATGCAACTTACATTGAATACTGTAGAAGAAACAAAAATAATTTTAACTTGACAATGAAAGGAGCTTTAACATATGTCCTAACATCGTTTGAAATCCAGATCCTGCTCAAACTTTATCTCTTGCTAACATAAGATCATAGAGAACTGCCACTAGCTTTCAAATATGTCTCTGAAAAATGGCCAGAACCAGACTTCCAAATGAAGACTGTTATTTCCAATATGTGATTGATTTCTAGATCAGTCCATTATTGATTCTGAATAACTGGTCACATTTAAGAACAATACAGGAGGAGGCATTATAACTTCTCTTTTTGATTCTCTGTTCCACAAGGTCTAAAAACTTGAGGCAAGGCAGCCTGTCTTATCAAGGGTATAGGTAAGCAATGGTGGGTTAGAAGCTTATGTCCAATACAGTTTCCTAGTCACTATTGTAGGAACCTCAGCAAGTTCACAGGTCAGCATCATTCTTTGTCCTGGAATCAGCATTTCTCACTCATCGATCTGGCAGCCACCATGCTCCTTCAGCATCCTGCAGAAAAAAAAAAACATACCCTCTTCCCCAGATTAAATACCTGATCAGGATCATGCCTTATGCTAGTAAGTGGATTTTTCCTTTTCACTATGCATAAGAATGCCTAGTTGTAGAGTGTCATAGACACTCAGCAGAAAGTTCCTTGTCATCCAAATTTTATAAAAAAAAATTAAATAAAAAGAACATGATTTAAATAAATTTGTGGTGTACAGGGATATATCTTCCCTTTTTTTATTTTATGAAGATATTGTTTTAAAGTTTTAAGGGCCCCTTCCACAGTCTCTTGTTCTTGCCAATTATAAGGACACCCAGTAATGTGGGTAATGTTAAATTGCTGCCAAACAGTCTCAAATGTTCGACTGTAATAGTCAGTTTTATTATTTGTTTTGTGTGTGTGTGTGTGTGTGTGTGTTTCTTTCTTTCTTTTCTCTTTTTATTATTGGATACTTTATTTATCTACATTTCAGATATTATCCCTTTCCCATTCACCTACACAAAAACCCCTTATACTTTCCTCGGTCCTTCTATTTCTATGAGGGTGTGCCCCCAGCCATCTACCCACTACCTCCTCCCCACAGTCAAATTCCACCTTACTGGGGTATCTAGCCTTCAAGGAACTATGGCCCTCCTCTCCCACTGATGCCCAACAAGTCCATCCTCCTATACATATACAGTTGGAAACATGGGTCCCTCAGTGTGTGTTCCCAGCGAGCTGTTTAGACCCTTGGAGCTCTGGTTGGTTGGTATTGTTTGCTCTCCCCATAGGGCCACAATCCCCTTCAACTCCTTCAGTCTTCTCTCTAACTCCTCAATTGGGGACCCTGTGATCAGTCTGAGGGTTAGCTGGGAGCATCCAACACTGTATATGTCATGCTCTGTCAGTGACTCTCATGAGACAGGTAAATCAGACTCCTGCAAGCATGCACTCCAGATATCCACAATAGTGTCTGTACCTGGAATAGATCCCCAGGTATGGAGGTCTCTAGACATTCCCTCCTCCAGTTTCTGCCCCCACACATTGTCTCCTATTTGCTCCTGTGAGTATTTTGCTACTCCTTCAAAGAAGGAACAAACAACCAACACTTTGTTTTTTCTTTTTCATGTGGCCTGTGAATTATGTCTTGGGTATTGTGAGATTTTGGGCTAATATCCACTTATCAATGAGTGCATACGATGTATGATCTTTTGCGATTGGGTTACCTCACTTAGGATGATATTTTCTAGTTCCATTCATTTGCCTAAGAATTTCATGAATTCATTGTTTTTAGTAGTTGAGTAGTATTCCATTGTATAAAGTACCATATTTTCTGTATCCATTCCTCTGTTGAAGAACATCTGGGTTTGTTCCACCTTCTGGCTATTATAAATAAGGCTGCCAATAATATAGTGAAGCATGTGTCCTTGTTATATGTTGGCGCATCTTCTGGGTACATGCTCAGGAGTGGTATCACTGAATCCAGAGGTAATACTATTTCAAATTTTCTGAGAAACCTCCAGACTGATTTCCAGAGTGGTTAGAGCAGTTTATAAACCCACCAACAATGGAGGAGTGTTTCTCTTTCTCCACATCCTCGCCAGCATCTACTATTACCTGAGTTTTTGATCTTAGCGGTTCTGACTGGTGTGAGGTGGAATCTCAGGGTTGTTTTGATTTGCATTGCCCTGATGACTAAGGATGTTGAACATTTCTTTAGGTGCTTCTTGGCCATTCGAGTTTGCTCAGTTGATAGTTCTTTGTTTAGCTTCCATTTTTAATAGGGTTATTTGATTTTCTGGAGTCTAATTTCTTGAGTTCTCTGTATACATTGGATACTAGCCCTCTATTGAATGTAGGATTGATAAAGATCTTTCTCCAATCTGTTGGTTGTCATTTTGTCCTATTGACAGTGTCCTTTGCTTTAGAGAAAATTTGCAGTTTTATGAGTTCTTATTTGTCAATTCTTGATTTTAGAGCATAATCCATTGGTGTTCTGTTCAGGAACTTTTCCCCTGTGCCCAGGTAATCAAGGCTCTTCTCCACCTTCTCTTCTACTAGTTTCAGTGTATATGGTTTTATGTGAAGGTCTTTTATCCACTTGAACTTGAGTTTGAACAAGAAGATAAGAATGGATTGATTTGCATTCTTCTACATGTTGACCTCCAGTTGAACCAGCACCACTTTTTGAAAATGCTATCCTTTTTCCACTGGACAGTTTCAGCTCCTTTGCCAAAGAGCAAGTGACCATAGGTGTGTGGGTTCATTTCTGGATCTTCAATTCTATTCCATTTATTTTCCTGCCTGTCTCAGTACCAATACCATGCAGTTTTTTTTTTTCACTATTGCTCTACAGTACAGCTTGAGGTCAGGGATCTTGATTCCCCCTGAGGTTCTTTTATTGTTGAGAATTGTTTTCACTATCTTGGTTTTTTTTTTTTTTGTGTGTGTGTTATTCTAAATGAATTTGCAAATTACTATTTCTATCTCTGTGAACAACTGAGTTGGGGATTGCATTAAATCTGTAGATTGCTTTTGGCAATATGGCCATTGTTACTATATTAATCCTGACAGTCCATGAGCATGGGAGATCTTTCCATCTTCTGAGATCTTCTTTGATTTCTTTCTTCAGAGACTTGAAGTTCTTGTCATACAGATCTTTCACTTGCTTGGTTGATTCACACCAAGGTATTTTATATTATTTGTGACTATTGTGAATGCAGGCTGTCATTTCTCTAATTTCTTTCTCAGCCTGTTTATCCTTTGAGTAGAAGAAGGCTACTCATTTGTTTGAGTTAATTTTATATCCAGCCACTTTGCTGAAGTTATTTATCAGGGTTAGGAGTTCTGGATTTGTGGGAAGATATTTTGTAAATTTTGTTTGTCGTGGAATATCTTGGTTTCTCTCTATATAGTGATTGAGAATTTTGCTGCTTATAGTAGTCTGGGCTGGCATTTGTGTTCTCTTAGGGTCAGTATAATATTAGTCCAGGATCTTCTGGCTTTTATAGTCTCTGGTGAGAAGTGTGTATACTTTTTACAAGTCTGCTATTATGTTACTTTGCCTTTTCCCCTACTGCTTTTAGTATTTTTTGTTTTGTTTTGTACATTTGGTGTTTTGATTATTATGTGATGGGTGGAATTTTTTTTCTGGTCTAGTCTATTTGGAGTTCTGTAGGCTTCTTGTATGTTCATGGGCATCTCTTTTATAAGGTTAAGAAAGTTTTCCTCTATAATTTTTTTGAAGATATTTACTGGCCCTTTAAGTTGGGAATCTTCATTCTCATCTATACCTATTATCCTTAGGTTTGGTCTTCTCATTGTGTCTTGGATTTCCTGGATGTTTGGGGTTAGGAGCTTTTTGCATCTTGCATTTTCTTTGACAGTTGTTTCAGTATTTTCTATGGTATCTTCTGCACATGAGATTCTCTCTGTTATCCCTTGTACTCTGTTGGTGGTGCTTGTGTCTATGACTCCTGATCTCTTTAAGGGAGTTATTTATGTACTTCTTAAAGTCCTCTATCATCATCAAGAGAAGTGATTTTAATTCTGAATCTTGCTTTTTCAGTGTGATGGGGTGTCCAGGGCTTGCCATTGTGGGAGAACTGGGTTCTGATGTTGCCAGGTAACTTTGGTTTCTGTTCCTTATTTTGTCTCTCATTTTGCCATCTGGTTAACTCTAGTGCTACCTGCACTCACTTTCTCTGACTGGCATCTAGTCTTTTCAATTATCTTGCTGTGTCAGAACTCCTCAGAGTCCACATTTCTCTGTGATCCTGTGATCCTGGGCTGCTTTGTGGAAGAGCACCTGGGACTCAGGCTGCTGCTCTGAGTGCAGTTGTTCCCCTAGGATGGCTCAGAATATGGTGTCTTCATGGTAGCAGACCAGCTAGGTGTCTGCTCCAGCTATAAAGCCAATTTGTATTCCCTTGATCTACAGCTGTCTTATTGTTCTAGCTACAACTTCAGGTACTATTAATAGATATCAGATTCAGGTATCTATTTAATAGATATTGAGAGAATGGACAACTTGTCTTGTTACTAAATTTAATGCAATTGCTTTGAGTTTTTCTCCACTTCATTTGATGTTGACTATAGGGCTGGTAAAAAGTGCCTTTATTTTGTTTATATATGTCTCTTTTATCTGTAATCTCTCTAAGACTTTCATCAGGAAGAGATATTGAGTTTTGTTAAAGGAATTTTTAGCCTCTAATGAGATGATCATGTGGTTTATTTTTTCAGTTTGTTTATATGGTGGACTACATTTACTGATTTTTGTATGTTGAACCATCCCTACATCTCTGGGATAAACCTTACATGATCATGGTGGAAGCCCACAGTTTTTGATGTCTTTGTGGATTTTGTTTGCTAGAATATTGAGTATTTTTGGATTAATGTCCATAAGGGAAATTCCTTTGTAGTTCTCTTAGTTGAAACTTTGTGTGGTTTGTTTATTAGGGTTACTGTTGCCTCATAAACTGAATGTTCCTTCTGTGTTTATTTTGTAGACTAACTTGAGGAGTATTGGCATTAGCTCTTCTTTGAAAGTCTGCTAAAACTCCGTGCTAAAATTATCTGGCTCTGGCCTTTTTTTTTTTTTTAATTTATACGTGTGTGTGTGTGTGTGTGTGCGTGTGTGTGTGTGTTGCTGTGTATGGGTGTGTGTTAGAAAACTTTTAATTGTTGCTTTTACTTTCTTAGGACTTAGAGAATCTATTTAAATTGTTTATCTGACTTTGACTTAACTTTGGTAAGTGGTATATATTGAGAAAATTATCAATTTCTTTTATATTTTTCAATTTTGTGGCATAGAGGTTTTTAAATTATGACCCGTTGGTTCTTGGATTTCTTTGGTGTCTGTTGTTCTATCCCTCCTTTTATTTCTGAATTTATTAATTTGTATATTCTTTCCTTGTTTTTTTTATAAGTTTGGGCAAGCATTTGTCTATCTTATTGATTTCCTCAAACAACCAACTCTTTGTTCCATTGATTATACTGTTCTCCTTATTTCTCTTTTATTGATTTCAGCCCTCAGTTGATTTTTTTCCTCTTGGGTGTGCTTTCTTTTTGTTCTAGAGCTTTCAGATATGCTGTTAAGTTGCTATTATGAAATCTCTCCATTTTTTTATGTAGATACTTAGTGTACTACTTTTCTTCTTAGCACAGCTTTCATTGTGTCCCATAAGTTTGGGAATGCTGTGCATTCATTTTCATTGAACCTTAAGATGTCTATTTCCTCTTTTATTCATGTCTTGATCCAGCTATCATTCAGTAGAGAGTTGTCCAGTTTCCATTAGTTTGTAGACTTTGTATTATTTTTATTATTGTTAAAATTCAGCTTTAATCTGTTGTGATCTGATAAAATTCATTGGATAATTTCAGTTTTCTTGCATCTGTTAAAACTAGTTTTGTGACTGAATGCTTAGTCAATTTTGAAGGAAAATTTGTGACATGATGAGAAAAATGTATCTTCTTTTGTGTTGGGTGGGATATTCTATAAATTTTGTTCTTAACTTCATAATTGTTATCTCCAATATTTGGTAGTTTAGATATATTTCTTGGTGATCCATTTATTATTAGTAAGAGTCTGGTATTGAAGTCTCCCACTCTCACTGTGGGATTGTCAATGTGTGATTTAAGCTCTAGTAGTTTTTAAAAAAATAAATGTGCATATTACTCTATTTGGGACATAGATGCTAAGAATTGAAATGTCACTGTTGGATTTTTGTTTCTTTAGAGGAGTATAAAGTTTCATTCCCTGTCTCATTTGTTTAATTTTGCTTTAAAGTCTATTTTGTTATATATTAGAATAGTTATACAACATTGCTTCCTAGGTTTATTTGCTTGGAAAACCATTTTACATCTCTTTAATCAGATGTAATGTCTATTTTTGATATTATGGATTGCTTCTCATATATAACAGAAGAATGGATCCTGTTTTTGCATTCATTCTTCTAGTCCATGTCTTTTTTTATTGGAGATTTTAGTCCATTGATATTGAGGGATATTAATGAGCAATTATTGTTAATTCTTGTTATTTTGTTGTTGGTGATGGTGGTGTGTGTATAAGTGCTTTCTTTTTTTTTGAGATTATTTATTTCCTGTGTTTTTATGGTTGAAATTAATATTCTTAGGTTGGACCTTTTATTCCAGTACTTTCTTTTATGTAGATAGATATTATTTTAATTGGTCTTTGTTATAAAATATCTTGTTTTCTCTATTCATAATGATTGAGAGGTTTGCTGGATATAGTAGTATGGGCTGGCATCTGTGGTCTCTTAGAGTCTGCAAGACTGGTCTTTCTGGCTTTTAAAGTCTTAGTTGAAAAGTCATGTATAATTGTAATAGGTCCACCTGTATTTTTGCTGTTCTTTTCCCCTGGCAGCTTTTAATATTATTCCCTTGTTTTATATGTTTATTGTTTTGATTTTTATGTGGTGAGGGGACTTTAATTTAGGGTCTAATTTATTTGTTGTTTTGAATGTCTCTTTTACCTTTGTGTACATCTTCTTTAGGTTAGGAAAATAATCTATGGTTTTGTTGAACATATTTTCTAGGTCTTTGAGCTGGAATTTTTCTATTCCTACTATTAGGTTTGGTATTTTTATAATGTCTCATATTTCCTAGATGTTTTGTGCCAGGAATTTTTTAGTTTTAATTTTTTTTAGTTGATGTATTATTTTTTGTATGGTGTCTTAAATACCTGAGGGTTTTCTCTTCTGTCTTTTATGTTCTTTTGGTGATGCTTATGCCTCTAGTTCCTGTAAGTTAACTAGATTTTCCATTACCAAAACTTCCTCCATTTGTGTTTTCTTTATTGCTTCTATTTTTATTTTCAGGTCAGGTCTTGAAGAGTTTTATTCATTTCCTCATCTCCTTTTTTGATATATTTTTGTGGAGACAGGGGTTCTTCTTTAAGGGATTTATTCATTTCTTCTGATTTTTGTTTTTCTTAATTTCTTTAAGAAAATATTTCACTTATTATTTAAGGATCTATCATTTTCACAAACTTAGTTTTAAGATCTTTTTCTTATGCTTTACCTGTGTTGGAACATTCAGGTATTTCTGTAGTAGGGTGGCTTGGCTCTTTTGGTGACATATTGCCATGGTTGTTAATAGTGTTCTTAAGCTGAGGACTTGAAGGTCTAGGTATCGATTTCTGTGTTTGTCTTTGTTGGATGGGTATTCTGCTCATTGGTTTCTGTTTCCTCTTCTCTGGTCTTCTGGGCTGAGTGGTCTACGGTTAATCAGGGAGTCTCAACCAGGGCTATAGGCTTGACTTTCAGTGGCTGATGACATCTGTTGTGGAGCAAAATATCTCTGCCTGATTTAGAGGTTTGAGTCCTGGAAGCCTGAATGGCCCCAATCCATCAGGGAGTCTTTGCCTGAATTGGAGGGTGATATATTTTGAAGAGGGAGGTGATATTTGAGATAGTGCCTGACAAGGGTTCACTGAAGAGTAGAGGCCTTCAGGTAGGCAACCTACGTAGTCTTCTTGTAGGTATGATTTGTGTTTGGCTGAGAGGTGTGCAAAGGTTGTAGGTTGAGACACAATGCTAGGGATTGGGGAGGGGGACAACTGAGAATTGTGCTTGTGGCTGGGCAAGTGGTATCTGATAGAAGGAAACTGTATGCTAAAGGACACCTTTTGTTTTCTTAAAAATGTTGATAGCAACAAAATTTTGAAGCAAATAACCTTCAGATTTAAAAGCAATATTAAGACATCTGTTTTCCTTAATTTTATCTCCTGGAAAGTAGAAAAACTTTTCAACAAGATGTCATTTTTTTTTAATTTATTTACATTACATCCAAAACTAAGCTTTCTTTTTTCCCTTTCCTCCCATCCCCTCCCTTTCACTTCTCACTTCCAGGCCCCTCTCCCTTTCTCTTAAGAGAAGGAGAAGGTCCCCATGCATATCAACTCACCTGTTTTGACACATCAAGTTGTGGTAGGACTTTGTTGCACTTTCTACTATTGAGGCTAGACAAGGCAGTCCAGTTAGAGGAAAGTGGTCCAAAGGCAACAAAGTCAGAGACAGCCAATTGTTAGAGTTCTGTCAGGAAGACCAAGCTGCATATCTATTACATATGTGTAAGGGGCCTAGGCCTATCACATGCATGCACTTAGGTTCATGGTTCAGTGTGTGCAAGCTTCTATGGGCCCAGGTTAACTGAGCCTGTAGGTTTTCTTGTGGTGTCCCTGACCTCTCTGAATTCTCTCCACCATAAATTTCCTCAAGCTCTCCCTAATGTTTGGCAATGGGTCTCTGCATCTATTTCTATAACTTGCTGGCTGAAGCATCTCTGAGGACCGTTAGGCTAGGTTACTGTCTGAAAGTATAGGAAAATATTAATAGTGTCCATGTTTGGACTCTCTCATGCATGGGTCTCAAGTTGAGCCAGGCATTGGTTGGCCATTTCTTTAATTTCTGCTCTATCTTTATCTCTTTATTGCTTCAGGATATTTGATTACATTGTGAACCCTAAGATTATGAACTAGATAAACCTTTCTGTGGTGTTGCTCAGCCCTAGCACACATCTTTTATCCAAGAGCTTTCTGTTTTTTGTAAACAAATAGTTGTAGTGGTGTCACTCAGCCCTAACACACACACACACACAAACACACACACACACACACACACACACACACACACACACACACACACATGCACACACATTAACCCAAGAGCTTTCTGTAAGTAGGAGCTAAACAAAGTTGAGGGTAGGCTAAAAAGCAGAGAAAGCAAGTGGTTGAGAGGGAATGAACATAAATAGAAAAGAAGGGCATTGCATTGAAATAAATTTAAGAGAGCTTAGAGGAGAAGGAACTTTTCCCTTCTGGGACTTCATGGAGTAGGAAGGCTAGCTGTGTACTTCCTCTGCCTCTCTGGGTTACAAGGCTTTCACCATAGCATTTGGCTCTTGAGTCTTCATTTGGTAACTCAAGCATTTGAGATTTTGTTTTAAAAACAACACTGCACATCTTGTAGGGAGAACTTATTGTGGGTCAAAAGTTTGTCTGTGGGTTGGTGTCCCCAGCCATCTTCTGGGAGTATTGTCTGGTTACTGAAAGTGGCATTTTCAGATTCCAGATCTACAAACAGTGAGAGGACGTTCTTGCAATGCTACACCATGCAATGATTTGCTGGCTTTTGCTGGTTCTTACTTTGTAGAAAGAAATGTAGCAAAGAATTTCTTGTGGTTTTCTGGCTGCTTCTGGCTGCTTCTGGCTGCTTCTGCTGACTCGTGCCAATTTGGTGGAGCCTTGCTGCTTGCTTGTAGTTGAAGGAGCTACCACTAGTGATTCCTGTTTGGTGTTTGCTTTGAAGTGTAGTGCTGGTATATTGATAGCAAAGAGTAGAATCACCCCAAGAACTACATCAAAACAAGCCCCTGGCCCCCCTTTCCTATTAATCTTCTTAATCCCCTCCCTTTGGTGTGCTAGGCTGGAGGTTGAAGCATTTAAGAAGAACCTAAATAAAGTAAGCCTTAAAAAATCTAATTACATGAATTACTAGCACCAGTGCTTCTGCAATTGCTTTGACACAGGAAGTTAAGACAGCCATTTTTTTAATCATTTAGCAAAAAGTGTTACTAATGTGTTGACTATACAAGAGGATTTAGATAGACATTTGGAACAATAGATGGATGCTCTTTATCCTATTCAAATTGTTAGAAAGAGGTTCAGAGTTTAAGAGTAAGGAGCCATCCTGAGTGTCATGCCAAATACCATTGGATTTGTGTTACTTCTAAAATTTACAATGCTTGTCAATCTAATTAGGAAAAAGTTTAGAAACACTTGCAGTGTATTTGGCATAATTCTAACAACTCTCTGGATGTTTTAACTTTGCATAGTGAGCTTATGAATTTAAAGAATGCTGCTCTTCTAAGCGTTGATGTGGCACATACTGCTGATAAAATTACCCATGTCCTGAGGTCAGTATTCCCATTTTGGTCTAGCTTCAAGAATTGCATATATAGCTTGATCATGTATTCCATTTTGTCCTAGAAATACTTTTCTTCCTGCCCATAGTGTTAAAACTTGTTTTTAACAACATCAACACTTTGGCAGCCAAAGTACATGGCTTGAAACGGAAAGTGGACCCCCAGACAGAGTTATTTAACTTTGGCAAGCTAAGGACAGGTAAGATTCTGCACAGGGCCTTATCAATCTAAGACAGAATTGCATTGCTTTTTATTATGCATATTCCATGATGGGTAAAACAGACATTCTTGTCAGAACAACCTAAGACAACCTCAGTCTTTTTTATGAAATAAAAAAATGGAGAGAGGCAGAGAGCTTTTGGGGCTGCTTGGAAAGAATCTGACATGGGCCAAGGACAAGGAAATGGGCTGCCTGGCAGGAATATGACATTGGCTAAGGACAAGAAAGTGGGTTTCAGTCAGGAATATGACATTAGGCTAGAATAAAGAAGTAATTTCAGCCAGTAATCTAAATATTAGGCTAGAATAAAGAAGTAATTTCAGCCAGGAATCTAAATTTTAGGCTAGAACAAAGAAGTAGGCTTCAGACATGAAAATGGCATCGGGCTAGGACAGGAAAGTAGGCTCAGATATTTTGGTCATCCTGATAAGCTCTGAGAAGCAGTGATTACGAAAGTGATCACAGAACTTCGTTTATTGTCTTGCTGTTCTTTGACTATTTGTGTTTATTATTTTACTGTTCCTTGACTATTAGCATCTATTTTATTTCTGGCTGCTTCTGCTGATTCTTTCCAATATGGTGGAGCCTTGCTGCTTCTGTTGAAGGAGCCACCACTAGTGATTCATGTTTGGTGTTTGCTTTGAACTGGACTGCTAATATCCTGTCAGCAGAGTGGAATCACTCAACCTAGAACTGACCTTAATACTTTCATGTAATTAAAATGCTATAAAATCAAAAAGGAGAAATGGGTTGGGATAGGGGATTTCTGGTGGGGGGCAAATGGGGGAAAAGGGGATGATATCTGAAATGTAAATAAATAAAATATCCAATAAAAAAATTTAAGACTACAAGTGTGTGTGTGTGTGTGTGTGTGTGTGTGTGTGTGTGTGTGTGTTTTGCTTTCCGTTTGGTTTTGTTGGCATAGGCTTATTTATTTTTGTGTATAGTTGGTGTAGTTAGCCTCCTCAGGTTAGAGTCTTTCTACCTGTATCTTTTATAGTGCTGGATTTGTGGATAAATATTTTTTAAATTTGTTTTTTCTTAGAATATTTTTGCCCATCTATGGAGATTAGAAGATTCTGGGGATAGTAATCTGGGCTGGAATCTGTTGTCTCTCAGATAATGCAAGACATTTGTCCAGGTTATTCTCACTTTTAGAGCCTCTGTTGAGAAATCAAGTCTGCCATTGTATGTTACTTGACATTTTGCCATTGCAGCTTTTAATCTTCCTTCTTTCTTCTATACATTTAGTGTTATTATTATTATGTGGTTAGAGGATTTCCTTTTTTGGTCCAATCATTGATGTTTTGTAAGCTTCTTGTATGTTTATATGTATCTCTTTTTTTAGGTTGAGAAAATTTTCTTATGTTTTTAAAAATATTTTCTGAGACTTGAAAGTGCTATTTCCCCCTTTTCTATTCCTATTATTCTTCAGTTTGGAGTTTTCATAGTGTCCCATATTTTCTGGATGTTTTGTATCAGGAAGTTTTTAGATTTAACATTTTCTTTAACCTCTGTATTGATTTCTTCAGTCATATCTTCTATGCCTGAAAGACTCTCTCTTACATCACTTAAATTCTGTTGGTGATGTTTGCATTTGTAGTTCCTGTTCTTTCTATCTAGATTTTATATCTCTAGGAGTTTCTTAGTGTGTTTTCTTTATTGGTTCTATTTCTTTTTTCAGGTCTTAAACAATTTTGTTCATTTCTTTTACCTCTTTGATTCCAGGTTTCTGTATTTCTTTAAAAATTTTATTCATTTCCTGTTTAAAGGCCTCTATCTTCTTCATAGGATTGGATTTAAGGTCATTTTCTTGTGCTTTAGATGTGTTAGGATGTCCAGAAATTCAATAGCTGTAGTTCAATATCTGGGATCTGGTGATGCCATATTGCCCTAGCTCATGTTGATTGTGTTCTTAAGCTTGTGTTTTTCCGTCTAGTTGTTCTTGGATATTTATTAGAATAATTTATATTCTGCAGTTCAGAACTCAGCAATGACTAACTATGAATGGAAAGTCAAGAATATAGTAGTTGTCCAGTCTCATAAGTCTGAATATTTCAGCTAATGTTCTTCATATGCTACAATCTTGAAGAAGTGGAATCCAATGGCAATGAAGGAGTGAATGTGCTAGAAAGGTGAAGGCAAGAAGGCTAAGAGTAAAATCTTTCTTATCTTATGTCCTTATATAAACTTCCAGCATATGGTATGATTTACAATAAAAGTATGTATTCCTGCCTCAAGATTTGAATTAAAGGCACATGTCTTCTCCCCCCAAGATAGTGATCAAATCTGTATGACTTTCCACCTTAGAAATCTGTACTAGAAGTGGATTCATCCACTTCAAAGAAAGCAGAAAATGTCTCATATGGATGCCCTCCACTTCTGGATTGTACTTTATTTCAGATTTAGTCAAGTCTACAAGAAAGGATATCCATTACACTATATTATCTCCTCTTTTCAGAAAATGGTTGGGTGGAAATTATGTACTTCCAAGATTATGTGACAAATTAACTTGCAACTGTGGGCTGGAGATAATAATCTCATATCGATCATTTACAGGCACTTGCTATATTAGCTATTGTTAGGTAGTTTAGATCATGGTAACTTGATTATTTGGGATTAGTAGGTAAATTTCAGCAACCATACAGTACAACTTTGGGCTTTTCATGAAGAGGCAAGTCTAACTAACACATAGTCTGATCAAGGGCGTAACATAAAACCTTTAATCTTTACCATAATCAATGTAGTGGTATTATATAGGCCATTTTTGTTACCTTTGGTTGATTTGCTGGCAGTTTTAAGCTGCTCTCAAGGAAAGGGAATTAAACAAATATGTGTCTCTTAGTCACTTTAGAATATCTGATTTAGTAACCTTGTTCACCAAGAGATCTGTTGTCATACTTTTCCCCCTTGAATGTTCCTTTACTATAACTTTTTTCTTCATGAAAAGTGCAAAGTTATACTACATGGTTGCTGAAATTGAGTCACAGATGTAATCTCTTTCTTTGTCCTATTTATTTTTTTATTTATCTATCAAATTATTTATTTATTATTTATTTACTTTACATTTTGTTCACTGCCTCCCTTCTGGTCATTCTTTCCCACAATTCTTCTCTCATCCCCCTTCCCTTCTCTTCTGAGAAGGTGGGAGCATCCCTGGGTATCCTCTTACCCTGGTACATCAAGTCTTTGCAGGGCTAGACATATCTTCTCCCACTGAGGCAAGACAAGGCATCCCAGCTAGAAGATCATATCCCACAGATGGGCAACAGCTTTTGGGATAGTCCCCACTCCAGTTGTTCAGAGTCCACATAAAGAACAAGCTGTATATCTACTACATATGTACAGGAAGGCCTAGGCCTAGGTCTAGCCCATGTATGCCCTTTGGTTGGTGGTTCAGTTTCTGAGATCCTCAAGGGTCCAGGTTACTTGTGTTTATCTTATTCTCTCTCTCTCTCTCTCTCTCTCTCTCTCTCTCTCTCTCTCTCTTCAGAAATACTCTAATATCAAGACACTATTCAGGAAAAACTCCATTAAATGTTTTATTTGGAGAAGAGAGACCACTATCTGTCTGTAATTAAAAACTGTTTGGTGTGGTAAGCTTTATATGATTTTGGGTATTTTTCTTTGAATTTTTTGACAAGCTACACATCTGCTAGCTGTGGATTAACCATGATTGTTTTACTGTTTTGGAATTAGAAAAAACCATTAAATTTCTATATTTATATTTTCTATAGTCATAGTAATTGAAAAAGGCTAATTTTAAAACAGCTCTTCAACTACATACTGCTATTCCAAGACTCACACACAAAGACCTGTACTATAAGTCCCTCATAATCTTCTGTCTCCTCTGATTCTAGAGCCTAATATTATAATAGGGACTATTCTCCTTCTTAACTAGGATATCTTGAAGAAGTCATGTAACTTTGCTCTTGAATTTCAGGACTGATTTTTTTATACCTTCAGAACTGAAAAGCAAAATTTTAAAGAAGTGGAAAATTATACACATCTGTGATTTCATAGTTAATGGATTCCTGGCCATCAATACTCTGGGAGAGTCCTTGGATCTCTCATCTTTCACCTATCTCCACTATATTATGAGCTCTTCACTTCCTTTTCTTTTTTTTCTTCACTTACTGCATCTGTCTTAGTCAGATGCTAGAAGAGCATCTCAGAAGACAGCTATATTAGGCTCTGTAAGCACTTCTTGGCATCAGCAATAGTGTCAAGATCTGGTGTCTGCAGATGGGATGGATTCCAAGGTGGGGTCATCTCTGGATGGACTTTCCTTCATACATTTTTGTCCCCATGTTTCCTTAACCAGATTTATATATCAATAAATTCTCAAGATATAAGATGCCCACATAATTTAGACAAGTTTTCCCAATTATCCTAACGTTTCGGTTTCATGTCTACCAATGTGCTCCCAGGCTGGTGGTTTAGGCCCTAGGAAGTCTGGTTGGTTGGTATTGTTGCTTTCCTCATGGGGTCGCAAACCCCAGTGGAGAAGTTAAAGAGAAGACTGACAGAGGCATCTTTTTAAATACTCCCTGTTACATGACTGCAACTAGATTACTGGTATTTTTTTTTCTGGACTTGTTTCATAGCTGGTGTGAAATGCCCTCATCTCTGCTGATTAGAGTGTAGAAGTTTAATATTTGGTATCTGCCATTCCTTATTTTTCTTTTCTTGTCTCTGATGTATTATATCTATTTATAGCTCTGCAAGGTAAACTGTGTAAAATGCACTGACTTTTTAATAAAACCACTTTGAAAAATATTAAACAAACAAACACAACAAGAGCAACAACAACATGAACAACAAAAGAATGAGGATTTTGAAATAAGGCTACCTGGTTTTGTCTAACATGTGGTAAATATACTTGGATACGTTTACTCTTTATTTCACATACATGTAGATTTCCTGATACTATTATTTCATTTATCTGAAAAGTCACTTACATACAGGTAAGTTGCATATTAAATAAACATAAAAAGTTTCTATCTTATATTCTGCTTGAGTAGGACTCACTATTGTCTCCTCTGAACAGAACTGCACTCTCCTGTCTCAAGTCTCAAGGCTCTTCTCTGTCCACATACTTATGAAAATAGTAATAGCATCATTCTTTCAGCCTAATATTGTCTGTTGTCCCTGGGCTTTCAAAAAAATTGCTTTTCTGACTGCAGCATTGATCTTTGTCTCTTAATATACTATATCCTCAGTTTCTAATCTTTTCTTGTGCTTTGAAATTATTATATCATCTGATGAGGTCACTTTACTTTCTGTTGCAACTTATGGACTGTGGGATCTACAAAAGCAGGATCATAATTTATTGTCTACTACTTTTTTTCAGCGCCATCAAAGCCTTTGGTATTTTACTGTCGAATACTATTCAAGTAATATCTATCTATCTATCTATCTATCTATCTATCTATCTATCTATCCTCTATCTATCTATCTATCTATCTATCTATCTATCTATCTATCTATCTATCATCTATATCTATCTATCTATCTATCTATCTATCTATCTATCTATCTATCTATCTATCATCTATCTATCTATCATCTATCTATCATCTCCACAGCGCTCTTCAAACACATACATTCAGAGAGGGGGAGGGAAAGAAAGTCAGGGAGAGAGAGAGAGAGAACAGTATATTGGCTCTTGCTAGCTTAACATCTTTTAAATTTTGCTTTGTATGAGACTAATTTGGTAGCTCAAACTGCCCTTGAACTCACAGTTTCATGTTTCAGTTTCCCAAGTGATGAGAGTATTGCTATGAGTGACTGTGACCTAACTCAATGTTCTTGAAATGTAATTACTCTGTTATCCAAGAAAGAGAAAGCAAGTAGTCAAAGACTGAGAAAGTCTCTTGAGTTGTGGTCCATAGAATGTACAGGAAAGTCTCACAAAATCAGATATTTGGGAACATGTTATACTATTTGGTAAGGAAACTGTTTACAAGGAATGAATCAAAGAATAAAATTGACAAATAAAAAATAAAGTTAGTATTCTGTAATCAATTTTACTTTTGTCTTTGCATATAAAACCCAAAATAGATTGTTTTGCTTTTTCAGAGAATAATTCAGAGGAGATGGTGTGAGGAGTTTTGTTTGCTAGTGGCCATCTCAAGTTTTAAGGAAAGGTTTTAGAGTGCTTCAACAGAATTCAAGAAAACAACAACCCATAATTAGGAGAGGTGAAATTGCATTATTATCAAAATAGAGCTCCTTTACACCATATTTTTCTATTGAAGTAGATATTATAGAGTTTGATAAAACTGCAAAGAATTATATTAAACGTATTTTTTTTTATTGAGCAAGAGTCTTTGAAAATATTGAGACTCTCCATGAGGAATTAAATGAACACTAATGTCATGAAAAGACTACTGGGGGAGGTACCACATGCATACATGTACTTCACCTCAGGCAAGGGAACCCACAGTAGACCAATAACATTATTCTTTCAGCTTAATATTCTCTATTGTTCCTGGGCTTTCACACACATTGCTTTTCTGACTGCAGAAAAGTTCTTAATACACCCAGTCCTCACTTTTAAATCTCTGTTTAGGGCTGTACTCCATTTCTAATAGGGTTATTTAGTTCTCTGGAGTCTAACTTCCTGAGTTCTTTGTATATTTTGTATATTAATCTTCTACTGAATGTAGGATTGGTAAAAAAATCTTTTCCCATCTGTAGGTTGTAGTTTTGTCTTGATGATAGTGTCCTTTGCCTTAAGAAACTGTTCAATTTTATGAGATTTCATTTGTTAATAGTTGATCTTAGAGCCCGGTTCATTGGTGTTTTGTTCAGGAAAGTTTCCCCTATGCTGATGTGTTCAAGGCTCTTTTCCACTTTCTCTTCTTTAGATTCAGTGTATCTGACTTTATGTGGATGTCCTTGATCCACTTGTACTGAGCTTTGAAGAAGGAGATAAGAATGAATCAATTTACATTCTTCTACATGCCAACTGAAACTTGAGCCAACACCATTTGTTGAATATGCTGGCTTCTTTTTCCACTAGATTGTTTTGGCTTTTTTGTCAAAGATCAAGTGACCATAGTTGTGTGGGTTTACTTCTGTCTAATCCATTGATCTACCTGCCTTTCTCTGTACCAGTACCATGTTTTTTCTCTTCTCTTCTCTTCTCTTTTCTTTCTTTCTTTCTTTCTTTCTTTCTTTCTTTCTTTCTTTCTTT
>JANHMN010000001.1:457968-530777 GCA_030674055.1 Rhabdomys pumilio
TTTCTTTCTTTCTTTCTTTCTTTCTTTCTTTCTTTCTTTCTTTCTTTCTTTCTTTTTCTTTCTTATCACCACTGCTTTGAGGTCAGGGATAGTAATTTCCACAGAAGTTCTCTTATTGTTGAGAACTGTTTTCCCTATTCTGGGTTTTTTGTTGTTCCAAGTGAATTGCAAATTATTCTTTCTATTTCTGTGATGAATTGAGTTGGAATTTTGATGAGGATTGCATTGAATCTGTAGATTGCTTTCGGCAAGAACGCCATTTTTACTATATTAATCTTGCTGATCCATGAGCATGGGAGATCTTTCAATCTTCTGAGATCTTCTTCAATTTCTTTCTTTAGAAACTTGAAATTCTTGACATACAGAACTTTCATTTGCTTGGTTAGAGTCACACCAAAATACTTTATATTATTTGTGAATATTGTGAAGGGTGTCATTTTTCTAATTTCTTTCACAGCCCATTTACCCTTTGAGCAGATGAAGGTTACTGATTTGTTTGAGTTAACTTTATATTCAGCCACTTTGCTGATGTTGTTTATCAGCAGCAGGAGTTCTCTGTTGGAACTTTTGGTGTCACCTAAGTATACTATCATATAATCTATAAATAGTAATATTTTGACTTCTTCCTGTCCTATTTGTATCCTTTTTACCTCCTACTTTTGTCTACTTGATCTGGCTAGAACTTTGAGTACTATATTGAACAGATAGTAAGTAGTATATTGAATATATAGTGAGTTGAGTACTACATTAAATAGACAGTGAGCCTTGTCTATTCCATGGTTTTAGTAGGATTGCTTCAGTTTTCTCTCCATTTAGTTTGATGTTGGCTACTTGCTTGCTGTATATTATTTTTGCTATGTTTTGGTATGGGCCTTAAATTCCAGATCTCTCCAAGACTTTTAACATGAAGGGCTATTGAATTTTGTCAAATGATTTTCAGCATCTAATGAGATGATCATGTGGGTTTTTTTAAGTTTGTTTATATAATGCATTACATTGATGAATTTCTATATATTGAACCATTGCTGCATCACTGGGAATGAAGCCTACTTGATCATGGTGAATGATTGTTTTGATGTGTTCTTGCATTCGGTTTGTGAGAATTTATTCAGTATTTTTGCATCAATATTCGTAAGAGAAATTAGTCTGAAGTTTCCTTTGCTGGATCTTTGTGTGGTTTAGGTATCAGCATAACTGTGGCTTTATAGAACGAATTAGGTAGTGTTCCTTCTGTTTATATTTTGTGGAATAGTTTGAAGAGTATGGGTATTAGCTCTTCTCTGAAGGTCTGAGTGAATTCTGCACTAAAGTCATCTGGTCCTGGTTTTTTTTTTTTTTTTTTTTTTTGGTTGGGAGACTTTTCATGATAGCTTCTGTTTCTTTAGGGGTTATGGGAGTGTTGAGATGATTGTCTGATCCTTATTTAACTTTGGTACCTAGTATTTGTCTAAAAAATTAAATAGTTCATCCAGATTTGACAGTTTTTGTTGAGGATAGGCTTTTGTCTTAGGATCTAATGATTCTTTGAATTACTTCAGTTGAACTAAGATCAACAATTGATAAATGGAACCTAATGAAGCTGCAATGTTTCTGTAAGGCAAAGGACACTATCAATAGGACAAAACAGCATGCTACATATTGAGAAATTGTCTTCAATAACCCTTTATCGGACAGAGGGCTAATATCCAAAATTTATAAAGAACTCAAGAAGTTCAACATTAAAAAAAAAAAAAAACACATAATCTAAGTAAAAAATGAGGTACAGAGCTAAATAGAGTATTCTCAACAGAGAAATCTCAAATGGCCTAGAAGTACTTAAAACATGTTCTAAGTCCTTAGTCATCACGGGAACACAAATCAAAACAACTCTGAGGTTCCCACCTTACATCCATCAGAATGGATAAGATAAAAAACTAAAGAGATGACACATGCCAGCAAGGATGTGGAGTGAGGAGAACATTCTTCAATCTTGGTGGGGATGCAAACCTGTACAACCACTTTGGAAATCACTTTGGATGTTTCTCCGAAAACTGGGATTAGTTTTACCTTACGATCTAACTAAACCACTCGTGGGCATATACCCAAAAGATATTCTACAAACTCACACAGGCATTTGCTCAACCATATTCATAACAACTTTATTTATAATAGTCAGAAACTGGAGACAACCTAGATGTGCCTCAACTGAAGATTCAATAATTAAACTGTGGTACATCTATGCAATGGAACATTATTGAGAGAAAAAAAAAAAGACATCATGAATTTTGCAGTTAAATAGATGAAACTTGAGAATATCATTCTGATGAAGGTAACTGGGTCCCATAAGGACATGCATGGTATGTACTCAGTTATAAGTGGATATTAACCACAAAATACAAGATATCTATGTTATAATTCACAGACCCAAAGAAAGCAAACAAGAAAGAAGTTACAAATGAGCATGCTTGAGTCTCACTTAGCAGGGGGAATAAAATTGTCATAAGAGACAGATGAGGGGTGGGAACTGGGTGGAAGATGGAATGTGGAGGGAATGAAGGGGGTGATTCAGAATCAAGTTTGGAGGGGGACAGGAGAGATGGCCAGATGGCCTTGAGACTGAATGGAAATTTGCAACTGACATGTTTGAGAAAGTATGGGCATCTCCAGGATAAGAAAAACATAGAATTATGGAGGTACTCAAGAATCAATGTGCTGATCTTAGTTGTGACTCACAGCATTGGGGATATGGAACCTGAAGAGGCCACCTCCTGTAGTCAGGCATGAACCCAGTGGAGAGATGGGGACACCAATCCACCTACAAAAATTGCAACCCAAAGCTTATCCTGTCTACAATAAATGTAGAGATGGGTAGTAGATCCTAGACTAAGGGAATGGGCAACCAGTAACTGGCCCATCTTGAGACCCATCCTATCACCAAGCACCAATCTCTGACACTATTAATAATACTATTATGCTTGCAGATAGGAGTCTCTCATAGCTGTCCTCTGAGATGCTCACCCAGCAGCCTACTAGGACAGATGCAGATAGACATAGTCAAAGAGTAGTTGGAGCTTGCAGACTCATATGGAAGAATAAAAGAAAAGATTCCTGGCCTCGATGGTGATAGGAATTCCACAGAAAGACCAACAGAACCAAAGAACCTGGACCCTTTGAGCTCTCAGTCACTGAACCACCAACTCAAGAGCAAACAGGAGCTGGACCTACACCTTCTCGTGCATATATAGAAGATGTGCAGTTTGGTCTTCTTGTGGGTCCTGAATAACTGGAGTGGGGGCTATCCTCAAAGCTATTGCCTATCTCTAGAATATGCTCTTCTAGCTGGGCTGCTTTCTCTGGTCTCAGTGTGAGAGGATGTGTCTAGTCCTACAAAGATTTGATGTGCCAAAGTGGGGAGATACCCGGGAGGTCCCACCCACACAGAGGAGAAGGGAAGAAGGAAAGGATTGTGGGAGGGTGCAACTGGGAGGGGGAAGTAGATGGGATGTAAAATGAATAAGTAAAATAATAGGAAGGAAATTTTAATGGGTATAGAGTTGCAATCAGGAGAAGAAAAATCACACATTCCCCAATTTTTGATAACTAATAAACAATGCAAATACCAACCTGCACCTGAAACTGAAGGCTATGATTTTTGCTGGTGTTCTAGTATGGAATCCACAGATTATAGACAACATACACACAGTTCTTTTGATCATACCTATGTAATTTAGAAAACCATCTTCGGTTTATTTCACCACCAATATGACTTGTAGAATGGTATTCATTCCCTTTACTATTTCAATAATTTTTAAAGAATCTCCTTATTTGCCATAGTTGTAGTTTTATGTGCAGTTCTGATATTGAGGGATCCCGTAAGTCTTAATCTTGTCATCTGCTGCCTTCCTACACATATAACATATTACAGAACCATAATCCAATATTATAGTGAAGAAATTGCCAAGGGCAGAGCACTTCTACTACCACAAGATTCTTTACATCACAATATTCTTATACATTGCTTCCTTTTGCCTTTACCCCCATAGCAGCCCCACATTTAGTAAGTGGCCATTTTAAGAACTCTTTATAAGTGCAATCTACAAGGATGACTTTTTGAAATCTCCTTTTCTTTTTTTTTTAATTCTTGTAGTTCTCTCGAGAGTAATGTAGATTCATCCATATCACTAGTTTATTCTTTATTTTTGTGAAGTATTTTGTAATATAGATGAACCAGTTTGTTAACTGTTCATCTGAAAACATTTTATGGTTATATTCCAAGTTATTGCTATTACAAATAAAACTGCAACAAACATTTTTGTACATTTTTCTGGGTGAGACTAAATTTGCATTTTTCTAAGATAAGTGACTAAGATTAGAGCAACTGCTTAATATAGTTTTTGCATATTTTTCTTTTTTCCATTAGTTCATGTATTTATTCTCTTTACATCCTGATTGCTGCCCCTGCTCTCAGTCACCCTCACACACAATCCTTTACCCAGCCTCCCACTGCATATAGATTTTTAGAGAAACAGTTGAGGTTCCTGGGAAAACTTATTTTCTTGCCATGACTGCAGGCAGAAGTCTTTGTATGTCACCACAGTTACTGTCCTTCCTGATGGTCAGTATGGTCACGCCATACCTAAAGGAAATAGCTCACTGTAATGTTTAGCCCTATATTATCCACATCCTCTCTTATGATTTTTCTAAAATTTTACAGTTTTACTTTTCAGCCAGTGATCCATTTTGTGGATCACAATTGGTGTATAATTCATGAGAGTTGGATCAGGTTAATTTTATTTCTATGAACATTTTACTTTTCTAAGATCATTTTTTTTAAACCTCTGTTTCATTGAACTATTTATGTACATTTAATTCTAGGATAAGGGAGTAAATTTGTATGAGTTTGTTTCTAGATTTTTTTGTTCTTGTGATGTCTAGTTTTATGTCAACTTGACACAAACTAGAGCTGTCAGAGAAGAGAGAGCTTCATCTGAGAAAATACCTGTATAAGATCTTGCTATAAACAAGCCTGTAGTATATTTTCTTAATTAGTAATTGTTGTGTAAGACCACAGCCCATTATAGGTGGTGCCAGTCCTAGGCCGTTGATCCTATGTTCTATAAGAAAGCAGACTGAGCAAGCTATGATAAGAAAGCCAATAAACAACGTTCCTCCAAGGCTTCTGCATTAGCTCCTGACTCCAGATTCCTACCTGATTTGAGTTCCTGTTCTAATTTCCTTCAATTATGAATAGTAATTTGGAAGTGTAAGTCAAATACACCATTTCCTCACAAAGTTGCTTTTGATCATGGTGTTTTATCACAGCAATAGGAACCTTAAGTAGGACAGGTTTTTACATTGTCCTTGTGATAACACCATCTAGCCTTGGTTATTAGAACTACATAATGTCTTGAAATCAGGTAGGAGGATTTTTTTCCATTGGTCATACAGCCTTGACAGGCCATGTTGATGTCCATGATCTGTGCTGTTGACTCCAACCATGTTAATGTCAATGATCCATGCTGTCTCTGGAAAGCATGTGGAATTCCATGATCCATGCTGCCGCTGGCTGCTATGGGCAAAAAAACTTTTTTTTTTTTTCAGTGATATCAATAAAGAAACTCAGCCCTGGCAGGAAGCTATTGAAGAGAGCCCTTAATTGGGAGGTACCCATGGCTCCAGCTGTATATTTGGGGAGGATGATAGTGTCAGGCACAGATGGGTGAGGAAACTCTTGGTCCAGTGAAGGCTGGTGGTGGGAGGTGGGAGTGGGAGGGTGGGTGGGAACATATCCTTATAGAAGCAAAAGGAGGGCGGATGGGATAGGGGGGTTCCTGGGTGGAGCGGGGGGGGGGGAGGGGATTACATCTGAAATGTAAATAAAATATCCAATAAAAAAAGAAAAAATAATTGTGATAAATATGCTGAAATATATCTCTTTACACCGGATCATCAGATGACTTTTGCTGAGGGAGGGGACAGGACTCAGCTTTCCTTAAAGAAAACTGAATTTGACCATACTTCAATGAGTATATGGACAACACAAATTGGAGTTGGTATTTTTGTTGTTGTTCTTGTCGTTGTTGTTATTTGAGGAGGGGGAGCATAACACAGGTAAGAAGGTGGATCTGAGGGGAATAAAATGCAAGTGTGACAGGGTTCATTGTATAAAATTCCCAAATAATTAATAAAAAATATTATGTTAGGAAGAATTTATCAATAAAATGTAAGGAATTGAAATCATATAGAGTTAAAATCTGGTAAGTGAAATTGAATTGGAAATAAAAAAACAAAAAATGACCAAAATACTGTACCTACTAACTTCAATATTCAATCTTTTTTGTGGGTCTGTTTCTGTTATGTGTTTTCTGCTTAGATTTTTCTCAAAATATATATTATCCTTGAGTAATTACTAGCACTAGATTATTAATTATACTTTTTCTATTGAATTATTTAAGATTTTGGATAAATGTGAGTTTTTCCATGTATAATTAGGGTTCACTTTTCATCTGGAGACATTAATAGACTATGATTACTTCCAAGAAATTCTATAATATAGTTTTATCTTTATCATTAAATCAGTATGAATATAAGATACATACCATTTAAGGTGTTGCTTTTCATAATTTTTAATATCTCTCTTTAATTGGCATTAAGTTTTGAGATTATTTATTACTTTGGGGGCATTTTAAAAATGAAATCAAGAAAATCTTACCCTTTGGTAAATACCCTTTTAAGGTGAATGATCTATTGAAATCCTCACCCTAAAATGAATCTTTGACTTTGTTTCTGTCTCACACTTTACAGAGCTGAAAAACAAAGTCTTTGTTTCCTAGTTTTGTTAATGCTCTTAAAGTCTGTTGCAAATAATCTTCTTTCTTTAGATTCTTGTTTTATTTTGATTTTTCCACAAATATTTCAGATACTTCTGTTAATTTATATGTAAATTATGCACAATATAATACATTTAATATAATTTATATATGATATATTATGCACATAACTTTTTATAAATTTCATACATAAATTTTATATAAACTAATTTTAAAAAGATTTTCTGCTCACAGAAATTAATTCCAACAAAATGCTCTGTCTAGGTCCTTAACACCATAGTTCTAAAATTGGAAGTTTAGTATCTTTATTTTCAACTTTTTTACAAACATCTACTGATCTTCTCTTATGTGCAACCACTGTGGTTAGAACCTAGGTGTAAAATGTAGTAAGTTGCAGGCTCTTGCCTTAAGTAAGTCATAGTTTGGAGGGAGGAGCTTTCCTACAAACACAACATGAAAACACATAAAAATGGTTTAATAATGCCAATTGAACATAAAATTATCAGAAACAGAGGTATTCTCAGCGTTGCCTAGTTTCTCAAGTGGATGTTTTCTCAAGGAGCTGCTGTCTATGAACAGGCACATTTTTAGAACTGCTCAATGTTATGTTGAATCTTTTTCTCCTAGAAAAGTACTTCAAAAATATTTGTTGAATTAACAAGTACATTGGGTATAATTAAACTTCAACTACTTTAATGACTCTCTGAAAGCATTGTGACTGTTCAAATGCTGCATTTTTTTTTTTTTTTTTGCTCTGTGTTGGAAACCTCTCATTTTTCTTCATTTTATCTTTGCTAAATACATAAGAATAGAAGAATGGGAGGTGGCTCTGAAATCTGAGTATCTGCCCATCACAGAATGCTGCCTGTCCAGTGAGAGTTTGAATCACTTAACATTTTCTACAATTGTTGAATGTTATTTAAGTAGCTATATCAGAATGGAAATAATTTTCAAAATGTAAATATTGTTGGATTTCAGCTAACTAATATTTTTCTTCATAAACTCAATAAACTTCATTGTATCTGTAACATGGAAGTTAGCAAAACTTCTTACAGTACTGGAGCTTATGAAAATAATAAATATACATTATATATAATATTTATTATGTTTAAACAATGTCACATAAATAGACTTCATATGTTATACGCATATCTTATGTGTATTATACTTGATTATCTTTACTCCAATTATGTCCAAATAATGTTTTTGTATAGAATATTTTTGGAGTTTGTTTTCACGCTTTTCCTAGATCCAGTAACTGAAAGTTTTTGTTAAATAGATAACACAGCTTTGGATTACAAAGTGCTCTCTTGATTTCTCCAGCTCTAATTCAGGAAATCACAAACAATTTACCTTTTTATGTGTTCATGGTAATTAAAGGTGTAAACATTGAGAGGAATATAGGCTCACATCTATATTATATATTGATTTGAAAATTTATGTTGTATTACATATTATATGTGTCCATCTCTTTCTCATCTTGTGATTCCTCCCAGAGGTCGTTCTTTCTTCTTTTTGGGACATTGTTCTCAGTGCAAGTTTTTCCTTCTGTTCATTCTCGGAAGACTGAGTGTAAGATTGATATGATATTTATCATCTCACTATGTTGAAAATACTCTAACATTTCAATTTTGACAAAAAACCAAAACCAAAACAAAAAACAATCCCAGCAGTTTCAACTTTCATAAATGAGATTTGTAGCACAGAAGAGACACAGGAAACTCTTATAGTGGGTGAGATTGTGAAGAGACAGAATTGTCAAGGGAAAAAGTTAAGTAAAGAATAGAGTCTTGAGCATTACTTAATTTTAGCTGGAAACATCATAACAAAGAGTGGGAGAAGGAGAAACAAGGGCAGATCAGAAGAGAGGGAGTTACAGGGCTAGAAAGGGATACAGGCCATGGAGATTTGTCAAAGGAGCCATGGTCATCACTATGGATGGCATGTAGGCATGATAATACACGTTAGTTCAGAGATGATTTGGAGTTAGCATGCTGACATAGACCTGCAATTCTAGTCCTTAAAACCAGAAATGTGAGTTCAAGGATAACCTGAGATATATCGCAGAAAATACCCTTGAAAGCCATTAAAAATGGAGTAAACTTAAAAGCTCTATGAGGAAAAAGATGGAAGCAACTTCTTTCTTTTTTTTTCTTCCTTTTCTGCCCCAATTCCTAAACATGTTTTCTTCCCCCAAAATACAGGGAAGTTAAGAATGAAGAAAATCAAGGCAATCAGACAGAGAAAACACAAAATGAGTAGTCCACTGAGAGAACAGTAGGAGATAATTTTGATAAAATAAAAAATAAGATAAAAGGACACAGAGGTGAAAACCGAGAGAGACTAGGTAGCAGGGGGGAAGTTGAGTGTACCAGGAAGACAATGCAGCTTTGCTGCTAAATCATTCTACCATCTTGACACTGTTGTTTTTTTTTTTCTTTTTTCTATGCCTCTGAGATAGGTATAATGGTAATCTTTACAGGAATTGAGTAAAGGTTGAGTGAGTTAACATTCATAGTCTACCCACAGTCATTTCAGGTGGGGCAGCATGTAGTTTGTGCTAAGAAAGTATCAAAATGAAAGTTTGTAGGCAGAGCCAGAGACAAGGCCTTTCAAAGTGTTTAATTATGTGTGACAAGTGATAAAGGGGATATGAGTAGCTAGAACACCATTGAGATAAGATTGGGAACAAGATAACGATGGAAAAGACCTGGGGTTACCTACAAAAAGGAGGTTCAAATATCTACTTGTAACCCAACATAGTTCTTGCAGAAAGATTATGAGTTCAAGGTAAGCCTGCCCTATGCAATCAAACCTTGTCTCAGTAATAAATAACAAAATAAAAATGTATACAATTATGCTGGAAAAAGAAATATAAAATGGAGAATGACTAACAAGTCAAGCACAATGCTGCTCTTCTGAATGGTAGAAATAGTTCAGGAGGTTTTCATATTTTTAAAATCTGGCTATTGTAAAGTATCATTTAGAAGTTAATAGAAATGTTCAGTTCTCTGTGGGTAAATGCATGACACTGGAACCCACAGTGCTTCATGGATCAAATGAGTTTATAGCCTTAGAGATCTTCATTAGAGAACACAATGTTAGTTACTTGTCTCATTGTTGTGACCAAATACCTGACAAGAAGAAACTTAATGAAGGAAAGTTTTCGGCTTACTGTTTGGTGAGATATAGTCCAACATAGTGAGGGAGGCAGATAAGCAGATCCATGAGATCATTGTGCATATTATACCCACAGTCAGGAAGAAGAGAAGATAGGAAATCAAAAGATAAGCTACGTCATAAAATCTCAATGCCAATCCCTTAGGAACTCATGTTATCCAGGAGAACTCCATCTCCTAGTGGTTCCAAAGCAATGCTACCTGCTTGGGATCCAGGAAATATTCATCTGCTATAGGTTTTCCAACCTTCAGTAACAATGCTACCCACTTGGGATCAAGTGTTCAAACATGAAGCTGTGGAGAACATTTTATATTCAAATCAAACTAGCACATATCAGTTTCTGACATTATTGGCAAAGAAGGCAGGTCACCATAGAAGTAAAATCTATCAACTTGAGAGCCGAGAAAAGTTTAACTCCTTTTTATGTTGTCAACACAGATTGTTTGTATTTTAACTCTTTATGCCCTTTAAGGTGCAAGTTAAGTTGAATAGAAACATATTCATTTGAAATGGAGATTACTTAATGACTCAATGTGGTGTCACATTGCCTTCCCATGTATAATTTAAATTCTTGTAATCACACAGTAGTCTGCACTAATGTGCAGAGGGAAATGGCAATTCTGTATTTATGGCAGTCCACTTAAAATGGGCAAGAGAGTCTCTCATAACAAGGTTGTATTGTATTAATTTGCCTTTCAAGTGTTTATTTATTTATTATATGTGCCATTTCTGAAAAAATGAAAAGCACAACAAAAAATTAATGGTTATTTCTTACTTCCAGGGAGCTGGATAGATGTAAGTTTGTAGTATATTTATATGTTAATATATACAATGAAATTGATTCCAAATAATTTTAGAGGCAGAATATAAACTTCTACAAGCACAACTAGTATTTCACTAAATCTTTGCCTAAAACACCCCAAAGAAAGTTGTACAAATTTCATATTATACATGAAATTAAATATAACTTTACTGTTTGATGAGTAGTGTCCAGAATACTGCTAGACCACATTTACTTATTGCAGCCATCATCTCTGGTTGACATATGATTTATAGAGGAAATATTCTATATCTCTGACCTTTATTGTTCATATGTAAGTGGTGCTGGTGATGTCTTTCAGATTCCCATCCCTTACCACATGAACACTCTGGATTTTCTGATTTAGATGCTATTCATACAGTGTTATTGTATGCTGCATCTCACCCCAGTGCTTTATGCACATAGTGACTAAATATCACAGTAGTAACTACTTCCTTACATAGATTCAGACTATGGGAATGGCTTACAGTCAGATGATTTATATTTGATGAATCCTAGCCCAAAACTAGGTTTTGCTGATTGAAAAAGTTTACCCAGTAATTCTCAGTTACTTAATTTTGCATAATCTAGAAATGAATAGATAATTTAAAGAATAGTTTCTGGACCCAAGACCACTGTTAAAACACACTCCTCAGTTACCTTTCAGGGAGAGATCAAATAGAGAATATAATTTTTCTTTATTCATTTATCCAGTTAAAATTGTGTACATATGTGTATGAATGCATCAATGTGATGTGT
Organism: Rhabdomys pumilio; assembly: GCA_030674055.1. Taxonomy (NCBI): domain Eukaryota; kingdom Metazoa; phylum Chordata; class Mammalia; order Rodentia; family Muridae; genus Rhabdomys; species Rhabdomys pumilio. The sequence continues at coordinate 469,516 of JANHMN010000001.1, forward strand.
GTGCATGCATAGGTATGTATGCACATATGGGTATGTGTACATGCATAGATGTGAGCACATGTTTGTGTGTGTGTATGTTCTCATGTTTGCATTTTCACATATGTGTGCAGGAAGAGACCAGAGTGAGAAAAAAAAAGGAGAGGGTGAAGAGCCTGAGCCCTCACTGCAGTTTGTGGCTCAGCATTTTCTTTTTATCTGACTTGGGAAATTATACCCTGTCTCAGGAACTGATTGTCATTCTTAAACATTTTCTGTAAAGGAGGTTGACAGTTAAAAGATCACTGAACTTTTGCTAGTTTCTCTTTCTGTCTCATATGGTTTCCACCTTTTGTTGCTAGGTAGACATAATCAGACACCCAAGAAAATGTTGCTGATTTTCTTAATATCCAGCTTTGGAGTTGAATACAAAAGTTGCTATAGACTATGGTGTGAAGAGGAGAGAATTAAACAGTCACTGAGGTTGCATTTCATCTCTGGGCTCCAGGTCAAAGAGGAAGAAATGGGAAATAAGACACAAACTTCCAGAAAGAGGTACTGAGTTTATTATAGTGGTGGGCTTGGAACTTTGCAGTACATTACACAGAACTGAAACTTTGCACTTTCTTGTCATCTAAAATTCAGTACAGTCTAGTTTTCAGATAATAGAACAACTTTCCCTTTCTCTCTTTCTGTAACCCTACCCCCACATACAACTACATAATAATAAGCAGAGAATTTGCAATAATAGGAGCTTTAAAGTGTATATCATAGGACTGGGGAAATAGTTCAGTTGGAAAAGTGACTACTGCACAACCATGAAGACCTCAGTGTAACCCCACCAAACACACATAAAAAGCTGAGTACAGTGGTGGTTTCCTTGTGTTTCCATATCTGAGGAGGCAGATATAGGAAGATACCTGGGGGATTGTGAGCCAGCTACTCTCAATTTCTTTGGGAACTCTAAGCCATTGACATATCCTGTCCTGTTCAGCAGTGAATTTAACAGGGGTATGGGGAGATCACCTGAAAAAGAAAGTGGGGAAACAGGGGACACTAAGAATGGCGGCTTTTCTATAGGCTGATTAAACCGCTGATTTTACTTTTTTCACACAGGGGTTATATGCACATAGAGCCAGGATGTAGGGAAGGGGATGGCACAGAAGGGTAGGTGTTCAGGGAAAGTACAGGTATCTTCTAGAACAGAGTGTCAGTTGAGTGAAGGTTCAGGGGACAGATCACTATGACTCTGCCTACGATTCACTTGTCTTTATCTAAGTTGGTACTATCCATCAAAGCTACCTATCTACAAGGTCTATGACTACTCAGGCTGGCAAATTTCCACCAAAGTTGCTTGTTTACAATAGCTTACAGCCATTTGTTTCAGTGTTTTTCCACAGAGACCTAAGACTTTGTGTTAGCAGGCATGTATGTCAAGCCTATTGCAGATTTTAGGCCTATGGCTGACTTTAGGCCTTTAGTGTATAAGCAGGGCTGCCCCTGACAATATCCTGTCTCAAAAATAATGTAAACAGTTTCTAAGGAATGATACTAGAAGTTAACTCTGGATTTCAAATGCACACACATAAACATACACCTCCTATACATACAAATACACACATGCACATCCACAGGGAAACACACACACACACAGATACACACATGCACAGATACACACACACACAAACACACACACACACACACACAGAGAGAGAGAGAGAGAGAGAGAGAGAGAGAGAGAGAGAGAGAGAAAGAGAAAGTTGAAGGAAGATGTACAGATTTTTTTTTAAAACCTTTTCCCAGCCTAGGCTTTTTAAAGTACTCACATGACAGGAAAAACACTTCTCTTGCTTCTATTTTTGTTGACTCTTATACTATGGATAGAAACCTGTCCATTAGGGCACTACCATCCCTCTTCCTTTTTGTCCCCTGGATAGAATATTTTCTACATAGCTTTGATTTTTCCATTTTCCAATTATGTGACAATATTGTGTAGAATCTTATCAACTGTAGCATTAGTATTGATGCCTTTCTTTCTCTTTTCTCTATTGTTGGGTTTGGACTCTCCCTCCTTCACCCCTTCTCTCTGGTTTAATACTTTTTCTACTTAAGATATGGAATCTACAGTATCTGTTTTCTTAGTATGAGCATGACTATCCCTCTGCTGTAAATAGATCACAATAGTTGTTCAGTATTCATGGATACTTGGATATAACCTCAAAATGGAGATGTTTGATTAGATCATATTTCTCTTAGATTAAACTTGTGCCATCCAAATACTTTTTTCCTACTAAAACTTGTGCAAGAAGGAAAAACAATGTCACAGGAGAATCATCTTAGATTGCAGATTCTTCTAAGTTTGAAAACAAGTAGCTTCAGACAAATGTGAAATTTCCTCTATTTGTTCCTACCTCAGCCACAGCTAATATTAGACTGCATGTCTTGTTTAATGAGAGCTTCAACATTTCTATATTAAATAAGATAATGTGCAAGCACAGTGATTTGTTCTTATTCTCCTTTTAGTCCCCAGTACCCAACTTAGTGCTTGGAGAATGGTTTTGACAATCCATAAAGACTCTCAAACAAACATTTTATTGTGATCTTTTTCCAGGAGAAGCAGAGTGTAATTTTTTTCTCTGACTGTTATACAAAGCTTACACTATGTCAATTGAAATCAGACTGTGCATTTCATATACAACCATATATTAGAAATTTAATTAGGTAACCAATTATGTTAATTTTTTACATTGACATTTCATTAGCTAAACAAATGCATTTGAAAATATGAACATACATTATTTAAAAACAGAAAGATAAAAGAACCTCTAAACTTTTATAGAAATACAAAGCATTTGAGAAATGTTGTGTCTCTATGCAATAACACAAAATGTTAAGAGCTGTTAAGTCAAATCTTCACATATTCTACATCTTTACCCAGAATTCTATTGCTTGCTGAGTGCTGAAACACTGAAAGCTAATGCAGATAAAATAGCATCTCTTTGGACCTTAGTTAGCCACAAAAAGATACAAAATACCAAAGTTTGTTTCTGTTATTTGAATGATCTGCACAAAATAATGTCTGAAGCACAAACACAAGACAATGTTCTAGAAAGAAGAAAACTGAGTAAGAACCCCAGTAACATTTTCCTGATGATAAAAGAACACTTGTCTAGGAGGAGAGTGTAGCATGAAATCAACTAGTAGAGGCACCATGCAATTGAAATTCTTCACTACTTCTTGGAAGAATCAAAGATAAGAAAGCTTTGGTAAAAATATAAAACAACAGTAGACTGAGGGAGTGAAGTATTTAGAACCTATTTGTAGATAGATATTTTGTAGATGTCCAAACTCCAAGGGCAAAAAGAAAAAAGACAAAAATAAAATTTGCCTGCTGTATTTTAGAGGTAAACTAGTAGACTTAGGTTGTATGGGATCTCTATGATGGTAGTTAATGTTAAACTCCTAACATATACTGCACACAAAGTTCTTCTTGGTAAATCATTTATGACTTTGTATCTTATTTGGAAAAGTTAGATGCTAACTCACCCTTCACATTTCCTTAAAAATTTCATTTATACTGTATAGAAAAGGCCTAATGAAAGTTGAAAAGCAAATTGGAATACCTTTTACATCATTTTGATCATGAATGTACACAGAGAATAAAACTGCTTTATTTGGAGCTATTTTGAAAGAGAATAAAATATTAAAACAAAAGAAGGGTTGGAATAATTAGACCTTTATCATTTCATGCAGCATAAATTTATTGAAAGTTGGCAGAATGGATATTGTGCTGTCTCTAGATAAACAACAGAAAATGATTAAATTATTAAAATAATTAAGCAGGATGAATCTGCAGCTATATTTTATCAGTGTATTTACTAAGAAAGGTTAAAGTGCTTGAGGCTCTGAAGGCACAGTGTTGTTATTGTGCATGTCACCTGCTCCTGTGTCTCCCCTCCAACTAGTGAGAACTTGTTGGTATTCTTATCCTCAAAATATATAAGTGGCTAATTCATAATACTCTGTAACTAAAATGTTGAGTCATGTGTTTAATGAAGACCTACTTGGCTGATATGGATATCTACAAGTATACTAGAAATCTTATCATCCTTGTTACATTGCCACCAATCTTATCTGATTTCTTCTCTTCCACAAGAAAGCACAGTGGGATCTGTCCTTAGACTTTACTGGAATATGCTACATTTATTGCCTGTCTGGGATGGTGTTGAGTCACAGCCTATTAGCCCCAAATCAACTTGTAACTCAAATTATATCAGAATTTCCTTTGTACTTACTACATAGTAAACTGATAAACAACTAATTCTTCATTTTTAAAATAGTAGTCTTCATACTGTTTGGAATGATACCTTGATTAATCTGTTATTGATCTACATTTTTCATCTGTTAAGCCCCATTATGAGAATTAAATATAAGACAGCCATTACTAGACCTGAGAATTCTAGAAGTTCTTGACTTCAAGGTGACCTTGATTAAAAAAAAGAGTTAACATTTCAGGCCTGGAATTTAGTTGAACACTGTTATGAAGATTCCTTTGAGACCTGGGGTTCTTGTGTGTGATTGTTAATTGATTGTCAACTGTTTTTAGACTCAACTAAAAAATAAGCTGCTAGGGATTCCCAACAGGGAACTTTTTAAAACTTGTATTTTAAGCACATGAGTGCTCTGTCTTCATGAATACCAGAAAAAGGCATTAGATCCCACTGTAGATGATTGCACACCACCATATAGATGCTGGGTATTGAACTCAGGACTTCAGGAAGAGCAGCCAGTTCCCTTAACCTCCAAGCCATCTCACCAAACTCCAAGAGGGACTTTTTAGATCAGATTATTCAGTATGGGAAGACCTACCCTGAACACCAGTGGCACCTTCAGGTTTCAGACTAAAAAAAGAAACATGGGAGAAAAAAAACCCACTTATTTTTTTCTCTACTGGCAAGTTCATCTACCCTGTTACTCATTTGCCACTGGTACAGAGATTCATTGTTATTAGAAGCAGCTTCTCTGTTATTTATTTATTGTTTGTTTGTTTGTTTCTGATAAAGCCTTATTTTTTAAATTTTTATTGGATATTTTATTTATTTACATTTCAGAGTTTATATCTTTTACCCATTTCGATCCCCCCAGTCCAATACCCCCTATCTCATATCCTCTCCTCCTGCTTCTATGAGGGTATGCCCCAACCAACTCACCCACTCCCGCCTCCCCTCCCTCGAATTCCCCCACACTGGGGCATCCAGCCTTCACCAAGGGCTTCCTCTCCTACATGTGCCCTACAAGGCCATCCTCTCCTACATATAGAGCTGGAGCCATGGGTCCCTCCCTGTGTACTCCCAGGCTGGTGATGTTGGTGATTTAGACCCTGGAAGCTCTGGTGGTTTGGTATTGTTGCTCTCCCCATGGGGCTACAAAACCCTTCAGCTCCTTCAGTCTTCTCTCTGATTCCTCCATTGGGAACTCTTGATCAATTCAGTGGTTAGCTGTGACCACCGCTGTATATGTCAGGCTCTGCTAGAGCCTCTAAAAATACAGCTATATCAAGCTACTGTCAGCATGCACTTCCTGGCATACAGAACAGCTTCTGCCTTTGGTGACTTCACATGAAATATATCCTCATGTGAGGTAGTCTCAGGACAGTAACTCCTTCAGTTATTGTTCTACACTTTGTCTCCATATTTGCTCCCATGAATATATTGTAACTCCTTCTAAGAAGGACCGAAGCTCACACACTTTGGTCTTCCATCTTCATGAGCTTCATGTGATCTGTGCGTTGTATCTTGGATACTGTGAGCTTTTGGGCTAATATCCAATTATCAGTAAGTGCATACCATGAGTGTTCTTTTGTGATTGGGTTACCTCACTCAGGATGATATTTTCTAGTTCCATTCATTTGCCTAATAATTTCTCGAATTCATTGTTTTTCATAGCTGAGTAATATTCCATTGTGTAAATGTACCACATTTTCTGTATTCATTCCTCTGTTGAAGGACATTTGGGTTCTTTCCAACTTCTGGCTATTATAAATTGGGCTACTATGAACATAGAGGAGTATATGTCCTTGTTATATGTTGGAGCATCATTTGGGTATATGCCCAGGAGTTGTTTAGCTATGTCATCAGGTAATATTCTGTCCAATTTTCTGAGTAACCACCAGATTGATTTCTGGAGTGCTTGTAGGAGCTTGCAATCCCACCAACAATGGAGGGAATACTCCTCTTTGTCCACACCCTCTCCAGAATCTGCTATCACCTGAGTTTTTGATCTTACCCATTCTGAAAGGTGTTGGGTGGAATCTCAGGGTTGTTTTGATTTGCATTTCCCTGATGACTAAGGATGCTGAACACTTCTTTAGGTGCTTTTTGGCCATTTTCTCAGTTGAGAATTCTTTGTTTAGCTCTGTACCCCATTTTTAATAGGGTTATTTGATTGTCTGAAGTCTAATTTCTTGAGTTCTTTGTATATATTGGATATTAGCCCTCTATCAGAAGTAGGATTGGTAAAACTCTTTTCCCAATCTGTTGGTTGTCATTTTGTCCTATTGAAAGTGTCCTTTGCTTTAGAGAAGCTTTGCAATCAATTCTTGATCTTAGAGCATAAGTCATTGGTATTCTGTTCAGGAACTTTTCTGCTGTGCTCAAGTATTCAAGGCTCTTCCCCATTTTCTCATCCATTAGTTTTAGTGTATCTGGTTTTGTGGAGGTCTTTGATCCACTTGGACTTGAGCTTTGTACAAGGAGATAAGAATGGATCGATTTGCATTCTTCTACATGCTGACTTCCAGTTGAACCAGGACCATTTGTTGAAGATGCTGTCCTATTTCCACTGGATGGATTTAGCTCCTCTGTCAAAGATCAAGTGACCATAGGTGTGTGGGTTCATTTCTGGGTCTTCAATTCTATTCCTTTGATCTTTCTGCCTGTCTCTGTACCAATACCATGCAGTTTTTTTTATCACTATTGTGCTACAGTACAGCTTGAGGTCAGGGATGGTGATTCCCCCAGAAGTTCTTTAACTATTGAGCATAGTTTTTGCTATCCTGTTTTTTTTTTTTTTGTTATTTCAAATGAATCTGCAAATTACTCTTTCTATCTCTATGACAACTGAGTTGGAATTTTGATGGGAATGCATTGAATCTGTAGATTGCTTTCAGCAAGATGGTAAATTTTTACTATATTATTCTTGGCAATTTATAAGCATGGGAGATTGTTCCATCTTCTTAGATCTTCTTTGATTTCTTTCTTCAGAGACTTGAAGTTTTTGTCATACAGATCTTTGTATTTTATATTATTTGTGACTATTCTGTAGGGTGTCATTTTCCTAATTACTTTATCAGCCTATTTATCTTTTGAATAGAGGAAGGTATCTGATTTGTTTGAGTTAATTTTATATCCAGCCACTTAGCTGAAGTTGCTTGTTAGGTTTAGGAATTCTATGGTGAAAGTTTTTGGTTCACTTAAGTATACTATCATATCATCTGCAAATAGTAATATTTTGACTTCTTCCTTTCCTATTTGCATCCCTTTGACTTTATTTTGTTGTCTAATTGCTCTGGCTAGGACTTTGAGTACTATATTGAATAGGTAGGGAGAGAGTGAGTACCCTTGTCTTGTCCCTGATTTTAGTGGAATTGCTTCAAGTTTCTCTCCATTTAGTTTGATGTTGGCTACTGGCTTGCTGTATATTGCTTTTACTATGTTTACTCATGGGCCTTGAATTCCTGTTTTTTTCCAAGAATTTTACCACAAAGGGGTAAAATTTTGTTTTAAGATTCAAAATTCAAGGTGTTGAATTTTGTCAAATGCTTCCTCAGCATCTAGTGAGATGATCATGTGGTTTTGTTTTCTTTGAGTTTGTTTATGTAGTGGATTACATTGATGAATTTCCCAATATTGAACCATCACTTTATTCCTGGGATAAAGCCAACTTGATCATGATGGATGATTGTTTTGATGTATTCTTGGATTCTGTTTGCAAGATTTTTTTAAAAGTATTTTTGCATCAGTATTCATAAGGGAGATTGGTCTGAAGTTTTCTTTCTTTGTTGTATCTTTGTGCTTCTTAGGTATGAGCATAATTGTGGCTTCATAGAGAGAATTGGGTAGTGCTCTTTCTGTTTCTATTTTGTGAAATAGTTTGAAAAGAATTGGTACTAGGTCTTCCTTGAAGGTCTGATAGAATTCTGCACTAAAACCATCTGGTCCTGGGCTTTTTTGGTGGGGAGACTTTTAATGATTGCTGCTATTACTTTAGGGGCTATGGGACTATTTAGATGGTTTATCTGCTCCTGATTTAACTTTGGCACCTGGTATCTGTTTAGAAAATTGTCTATTTTATCCAGATTTTTTCAGTTTTGTTTAGTATAGGCTTTTGTAGTAGAATTTGATGATTTGTTGAATTTCTTCTGCTTCTGTTGTTATGTCTCCTTTTCAGTTTTGATTTTATTAATTTGGATACTTACTGTCTCTGTGCCTTCTGGTTATTCTGGCTAAGCATTTATCTATCTTTTTGATTTTCTCAAGGAACTAGATTCTGGTTTTGTTGATTCTTTGTATAGTTCTTTTTGTTTCAACTTGGTTGATTTCAGCCCTGAGTTTGATTATTTCCTGGTGTCTACTCATCTTGGGTATATTTGCTTCTTTTTCTGCTAGACCTTTCAGGTGTGTCATCAAGCTGCTAGTGTATGCTCTCTCCAGTTTCTTTTTTAGGCACTTAGAGCTATGAATTTTCCTCTTAGCACTGCTTTCCTTGTGTCCCATAAGTTTTGTTATTGATGTGCCTTCATTTTCATTAAATTTTAAAAAGCCTTAATTTCTTTCTTTATTTCTTTCTTGACCAAGTTATCATTGAGTAGATTGTTGTTCAGTTTCAATGTGTATGTGGGCTTTTCATTGGTTTTGTTATTATTGAAGACCAGTCTTAGTCCAAGGTGATATGATAGGATGCAAAAGATTATTTCAATCTTTTTGCATCTGATGATGCCTGTTTTATTAGCAATTATATGGTGAATTTTGGAGAAGGTACCATGAGGTGCTGAGAAAAAGGTATATTCTTTTGTTTTAGGATAAAATGTTCTATAGATAGCTGTTAAATCCATTTGGTTCATAACTCCTGTTAGTTTCACTGTGTCTTTGTTTAGGTTCTGTTTCCATGATCTGTTTATTTCAGAGAGTAGGGTGTTGAAGTTCCCCCACTATTATTGTGTGAAGTGCAATGTTTGCTTTGAATTTTAGTAAGGTTTCTTTTATGAGTGTGGGGGTCTTTGCATTTGTAGTAGAGATAGTCAGAATTGAGATTTCATCTTAGTAGATTTTTCCTTTGACTAGTATGAAGTGTCCTTTCTTATATCCTAAAAAAACAGCATCTCTTTGAGAATCTTCCAGTTCTTTATCATAAGATTGGGAGTGCTGAGTCACCTCACAGACTGAAAAGCTAGTGGATTCTTGACTTTTCTGTTATGAGGCATCTATTATTGGACTACTCATACCATATTGTGTAGTTCAGGTAAATCTAATAAATCCCCTTTAAAATGTGTATCAGTTTTGTTCCTTCAGAAAGTTCTGACTAATCAATGTACTCATGCTCATAAACTAAAAGCTTTACATTTCAAGAGCTGAGCAAGAACATACTCTTCTTACATATCTCAGAAATTAATTTCTTTATGCTGAAATCTTTATATGGCATTCTGTTTTCTGTTTTGATTTTTTCCCCTTGAAGTAGTGAATTTGGTTTATCAAGGAATAAAAAAATAATTGCTGTTATTTCACATCATAAAAATAAAATTTGAGAGAATTGTAACATAAAATGAAAATTATCATTGTATAGAATCATTTGCCTCTTTCCTACTTCACCTGTACATTGGATGGCAGACACTGAAGGTACTCAATAAATTTTTCCTAATATGAAAGTCATTTTTTAGTTCAGGTAGTGCTACATGAACTATGAAAGCAATAACTACCAAATTTTATTACACATCATCCAAGATAAGCTTAAAATAATACCATCTCCTGAGCTCCACCTTAGATATTGAGAATAAAAAATAGGAGTAGAACCTTCTACACTGTAATTTAAAATATCTCCAGCTGACTGGGTGCATTAATGCTGTGAGCATGCTTTTGAGTTCTTTCAGAAAGCTGTGTACATCATGTGCTTATATGAGTGCTCTCTGCCCAGGAGGAACATGACTGAGGGCATTGAAGGTGCAGTGTTTCTGCTGATTGGGATGTTCTTTCTCTGGCTACACCTCAGATGTATTAGAATTAAAAATGAAGGTCTATTTTAAGAATTAAAAGGGAACACAGTGCTGATGAAATATACATATTTTCCTTTTCTGTTGTTTCTTGTAGTACTCTGAGAAAATACTGAAAAGTGTGTTTATGTGTGTGTGTGTTCTTGTTCCTGTTATAATAACAGCTTTGATGAGAAGCCCTTTCATTAAGATTATAACATAACGTGCTATAAAATTCATCCTTAGGTAAATTGCCATTTTGCAAGCTTCTCAGTTTGAATGATTCTGCTGTGGTTACTATGTAACTACAAATCCTTTCACTCTGCAGAGGAAAAATTTAATGTTCCCAGAATCTTCAGACTGTAGAGAGGCTTGTTAAAGGAAAATTACTTTTCTCTCTAAGAAGGACACACAAGCCAGCTGCAAAATGTTCATGCTAGGGTTCTGGGTATGTATTCCACTTGCAGAGCTTGAACTTTGGTCAAGGCTAATCTGTGAAGTGTTAAGGTATCACCTTGCTGAAGCTAGAAAGGTGGTTCAGCTATTACAGGCTAGGCTGACAACCAAAAATATATCACTTTGCTGGAAACTGCTATCTTGGTCAACTCCATTTAAGTAAGATGACATTTTGGAATAATGTATTTTTTCCTCAACTCCCTAAGACAAAATAACTGACAAAAGCAACTTAAGGAAGAATTTATTTTGTCTCACAGTTCTAAGGGAAATACTCCATCATGGCAGAAGAAGCAGGGTGTAGAAAGTCACATTGAATTCATAATGAAGCAGAGAGCATTGAATATTTGTGTTTATCAGAAACACTTGACCAGGGAAATGGTGCCATTCACATTTACGGTGTTTGTTACCACTTCAATTAAGCTAATCTAGAAAAACTTTTATAGAAATGACTAAAGACCTATCTCTGAGATGAGTCTAAATCTCATCAAGTTGATTATTTCTTTTATGATATGTCAAACAATGCTTACCCCTTTTTTCACACTATTTTTTTCCTCAGATATTAGTGATGGATTTATATAAGTCTATGTAATTGTTTTGGTGATTCAAAATTAGGAAAGCTCCATTTTATAAAGAAAGAAGCAAAATATTCCACATATAAGTGAACAAAATGAACAAAGCTGCTAAAAATATTGGAAGCTTCTCTCCAAACTATTTTGAATCTGTGATTTGCTTTTAATTTTGATAAGCTGCTCAGTTCTCTAGGTTTCTTCTTGAAGGCTTAAAAAAAAATAAGAAAGTGTCAGGACATTGGTTTTTGAATCTGATAATTACACATCATTCATGAAGTAACTTTTGTTAAACATGAGTGTCTATGTGACCTACATAAAGTGAAAAAGTCATGTTTATTTTCTCAGATTTAGGAGTAGGATGAGTGTTGTACCCAAAATGTGCAAATACATGGCTTTGTCTAAGACCAGAGAGTTTCTTTCTCTGTTCTAACCATCCCTAGGTCTAGGCGTGAAAATGGTTTCTACCTTCTCTTCCCATAGCTTCACTTCTAGAGGTTTTCTTCCTTCCCACCTTCAGCATAACTGATGACTCTTTACTCTGTGCACATGTGTTAGATTAGAGTGTAGAGAATTGTTTGCTTCTCTTCTTGTTGTGGGTTTTATTGTTATCATTCAGATGTTAACTTCTATGAGAAGACTGCTTTGATGTTGCAATAAACAATATCAACTTTCTAAACTTATAATTACCCTCTTAATTTTTTTAAAGATTGTATATTTATGTTCTACATTTTCTTATTTATTTCTTTGTTTTCTTAAAATTCTAGATAAATACTTCAGAATAGAGGTTGACTACAATAACTTAGAATACAAACTCCAAAGCAAACTATCTAAGTTTGAATTTCAGTCTTTTCAGATACAACATTTTAAATTTGAGCAAGTTACTAAACTCTACCTTATTCTACATCTATAAAATGAGAATAAACCAAAGTCAACATAATCCACTATTACATAAAAAGTACCTCCTCCTTTCAGTGCTGTTCTAGATGTGGGAGAAGCAGAAGACCACAGAGAGCTTATCAGTTAATACTAAATATGTGAAAAAAGTGAAATTGAAAGAAAATGAAAATTCAATTCAGACAGGATGCTTCAGAGTGGATCCTTAGGAGAGTTCCCTAAGTCATAACAAGATGGGCTTGAAAGGCTTGATCTACTTTCCTTCCATGAGGCCATTTGAAGATTTATGGAGGTAATGTTTATAGAGCACTTCATATTGGACAGCATGTCAGACATCATAAATGCCATAACTAGCTGTTCTCTGCTTGGGCTTTGGCAGATTATCAAATTGTCCCCAGGAATGAGGCAAGGCAATGAACACTAATGAGTAATATGCTTTGAACATACATGGGACAAATTGTGCTAAACATGACTTTGCCTATATCACATGTTTATAGTAATTTATTTGTTCTAATTATTTCTTAACTAAAGTTACTCACATTTTACTCAAGCTGAGAACTGGATCCAAGTCACAGGATGGATCCCTTGGTCTTATTCTCTCTTTCTCTATATTACATTGATGATCTTTTGGTTGACATTTTATGGAAGTGTTTGCACTTTTATTAAATTCCAACTGTTTACTAGACTAACAGAAATATTTAAACCAGTTATTAAGCTGAGCTACAAAGACAAGGTTTTTTTTTTTTCTATATTTGATCTCATAAGTCTACTTGTATTCAGCTGTAAATGCTCAGCTCTGTTATCTTTATAGGTTCTGAAAATTTTCCAAAGCTAGAAGTAGCAATACCAGATTACTGAAAAAAAATCTACGTATTTTTCATAGGAGTGTTTCATACTGGATTTATGCATAGTCTCTTCTGATAGTATAACAAACTATATAAAATGAAGGATACTTTCTCTATATGACCTCTTTTCTTCTCCACAGGATACAAAAATAAGTGAAACTCCAGAGTTTTAAGACACTTGAGTTATCTTCATACTCCTCTCACCTTTGGAGAACCTGACCTACCTTCACCACTTTCCATACCCTTCCCTCCTACCTCAGAGTATCTGACCTGTGTCTACTGCCCCTTCCATTGCAGAGAATCTGACCAAGTGGTACAGCTGAAACTTGAGCACAGAACCATTTTTTCCAAAGGGAGAACTCTGATGATACTTGAAACATCATGGTTCCTGATGAACTCCCCAGCATCTATAGGATTTCCTGGGGAAGGCAGCAAATGAGGGAGCAGTGTTGGTGATTGAGGTCATGCTCGTGGCATATGCCTGTGACAGCAAGGGGGAATAATGGGGTCAATATTACTGAAATAACAAAATATAATTATCTAGGGCTGAGTAAACTGCTCAGCAAGAAAGTCTGAACTCCTTTAACTCTTAAATGTACATATGTATACACAGAGAGACGAATAGATATACATTTGGCAATTAATTTCTGATAGGGCCAGTAGGGAATTAGGTAAAGGATTAATTTTTAGGGTTTCTTTATCTCTTACAGGAGTTTCTTATTAGTCAAGCAAGAGGCTTGGACTAATTAACTCTTTATGAAGTAGGAAGAAAGACACATGTGCAGTCACTATGTGCATGGGCACAGGCAATATGTACACACACAAACACACACACACACACACACACACACACACACACACACACACACATTCTAGTTGACCTAACCACCTACCTATCTCATCTACTCCAAAAGTGTTCATGCATATTTACACATAAAAACACACACTGCTATATAGACAGATATATACAATAGATGGATGGAACAGAGTCCCCAAAGTCACCAAATTTATTTCTCTTCTCTGTTCTTTTTATACCTTCTTAGACAAAAGTTTTTTTTTTTTTTATTTTTTTTAGAAAATTACTTTATGGATAAAATGTTACAAAAACTGGGAGTTACAGAAGGATGTTGATATTAATTTCAAAGCACTGTACCATTTTATATGTTCATTATTAGTTCAAAGAAACAGTTTCACATGACCTTGCTTTATCATATTGTACCACTGTGGCCTCATCTTTAGATATAACCTAGAAAGAATGTCTTTCTTTGATCACAACTTTGTCCGAAGCACCCCCTCGCTCTTTTCTCTCTTTGCCTTTGCTCAAGTCAAAAAGTCTTGCTTTTACTGATTTTTTTGTGTTTTTTATTTGATATTTTATTTATTTACATTTCAGATGTTATCTCCTTTCCCCATTTCCTGCCCACCCGCATTAATTGTCTATCCCATCTCTCCTCCTTCTTTTTAGCTTCTATACCATTTAAATTACATGCAAGTATTAAGGTCAGTTCTATGTTGAGGAACTAGCAATTTAATAGATGCAAATAGTCAAGGAAAAAGCAAGACAATTAACCCAGATAGTCAAAGAACATGCAGGACAATAAACAGAGTCTCATGATCACTCCAGTGATCACTATTTCTAAGGGCTTATGAGAATGACCAAAATATCTGAGCCTACTTCCCTGTCCTAGACCAAAGTCATTTGCATGCCTGAAGCCTATTTCTTTGTTCTAGCCTAGGATTTAGATTTCTGCCTGAAATTACTTCTTTGCTCTAGCCTAATGTCAGATTCCTGCCTGCAGTCCATTTCCTTCTCCTTGGCCTATGTCAGATTCCTTCCAAGCAGCCCATTTCCTTGTCCTTGACCAATTTCAGAATCCTGCCTGGCAGCCCCCAAAACTTTCCACATCTCCCCCCTTTTTTATTGCATAAGCCAGACTGAGTCTGTCTTAAGCCATTCTGACAAGAATGCCTTCCTTACCCATTGTGGAATATGCATTATCAAAAGCAATGTATTTCTGTCTTAGGTTGGTAAGGCTCTATGCAGAATATTACCTGTCCTTGGCTTGCTAGCCTGTTAAATTAATAACTCTCTCTGGGGGTCCATTTTCAGTTTCAAGTCATGTACTGTGGCTGCCAACCTGTTGATGCAGTTAGAAATAAGCTTTAACAGAATGGGCAGGAATAAAAGTATTCCTAGAACAAACAGGGCTAGCATGATTAAATGTTCAGGGGGCTTGTGTGTTTCTTTCCATCCTTTTTTGTGCTTATAAACAGAAAATACCCTGAAAAGCCCAGAATTCTGAAAAGGATGACAGATGTATAGAGGTGACAAGAACTGCATGTTTTTAGTGTGAGTACTCTGCCCCCAGACTTTGTTAGCCAGCTAGCTAGCTCAAAGACATGTGAGTGACCCAGAAAATGCTACCCAGTAAAGCAGAGCTCCATTGTTGATCTATAACCAGTCGTAGACAACTCAGTGGTAATAAATGTTTTATTTTTATTAGTCACTGATTGGGGGGGGTCTTTATAATGAAGTATTTTCACACTAATAATTAACCAACATGACTGATAGTTCATAATTCTTCCATAAATATAAAGCATTGCATTTTGTTATGTGTAATTAAATCATCATTGACATATACTACTTGATTCCACAAATCCTTGCATAAAAACATAAAATTAAACACATATAATAGATTGTTTTGTAATGCT
This sequence comes from Rhabdomys pumilio, assembly GCA_030674055.1. Lineage (NCBI taxonomy): Eukaryota > Metazoa > Chordata > Mammalia > Rodentia > Muridae > Rhabdomys > Rhabdomys pumilio. The sequence continues at coordinate 485,211 of JANHMN010000001.1, forward strand.
AGAGCAATAGGCTCTGCTAAAGTGACTGTGCAGAAGTTAAAGCTGTAGAGAAAACAAGCTCAAATTTAATCTGCTGTTACTTACATGTAAGATGGATATGGTCAAACTAATTATTTAAGTTATTTCACAAGAAAATGAATATGATAAAGCAATACTGTAAATGCTACTATACAGTGATTTTGTTTAAATTTTAGAAAATTAGGTGGTGCCAGTTCTCTCCTCAATTGCATAGCAGAATTTTAAAGAACTAAATTACTTAAAAGATACTAGAGGTGAGGTATTTGGTTTTATTTTACTTAAAATATGGCTAAATTTCAGAGATTTCTTATTTTACCATATAATAGTGGACTGGACTTTGCCATTCTTGGGAGCAGCAAAGGACATGGACCAGGATATCAACAGAAGGCTACTTAAAGTGGGTAATACCTCTAGTAAATCTTCATAGCCTCATTTTAGGTGACCTAAACTCTGTACTTCTCTATAGTAAACAGCATTTGCAGAGACATGACCAACCATTTGATAACTAGATGAGACTCTACAAACATGCCTCCTTGCTCCAGCTTAAACCAACCAAGCAAACTGATTAGTCTGTGTCATGTCTGTCAAGTTTTTAAATATGAAAGTTGATGGAATTTTTATTTCTAGCCTCTTGTGATCTTATTCTTTTTTGAATATTTTTTCAAATGTTCCTTAGCTAAAGTATGTTTATCCAGGCCATGGATTGTTTTCTTCTAATTACTACTAAATTTCATTTGCTTTTGCATTAATAATGCTTACAAAAAAGCTGCAACTGTGCCCAAGAACACTGGATTTTCATAGCTGCACTAGTACAGTGCTTTTGAACTTTTCTTCCATAAGCTTACAGTTGTGACCTGACCAGTCACAGTTTTTGCAATAGCTTCCTGGTGGGGGATACAAAGAACGATAAAAACATTGACTCCAAACTCATGTAATGTACTCTTTTACAATATGTTTAGATAACTATGGTCATGATTTATAAGTTGCATACATATTTTTCTGCTTATGCTTATTCTAGCATAATCAATTAGATTTTTATTTTATAAAATTCAATCATAACATGATTAAATGTGCTTCATACCTAATTCACCACAAAACAACTTGCTTTCAAATTCAAATTAATTATGATCCTTGTTTAGTGTTTTCTTCCTTTCCCACTACTCTTGAAGCCAAGTGGGTTAATTCAGGTGATACTTTTATCATATTGTTGTAATGGGCAACAGGAAGGCAAGGAAGTGGAGCTAACATTGATTCTACATTCATTCAGAGCTCTCTGAGATCAGTGCATGACTTTGGACATTTACCCCAATTTGTGACTCAATATTCCAAGGATGAATAAACACAAAAATAATAATGTATGCACATTACCTCCCTTAAGGCCACTTATATGTGGACAAAAATTAGTCAATGAACATCAGTATTGTGGCTGTATAAAAGGTAACTTATTTTATACACCAACTTCATAGATAGTGTATGATAGAGTTCTAGACACTGTAATAAAGATACTATTTTTGGTCACGCTGTTTAGTTTGTTTCTTGGTACATATAAATTTTTGTTAGATTATATTGTAGTTTAAGAAGTGGGTGAGAGCATTTTAGGTAAAAAATTGCAAGTTAAGTTTGATTTCAGGTTCTCTTTCTCTTTATTAGTGCATATTAGCAATGAAAATTAGTTTCTGAACATATGCCTTTCTATTGTCTTTTCTTTTCTTCTTTCTACTTTTCTTGGTCCCCTTCTCTATTAGTGTCTCTCTTACTTAAAAAGTTTTAATTTTTAAAATATTATTGAAAACTTACAATGCTTGTTTTGTGTGTGTGTGTGTGTGTGTGTGTGTGTGTGTGTGTGTGGCTTATTTCATTTAGCAGAAAAACCCCTAGTTACAAACATTTTCTTTTAAATGACAGGAATTCATCTTTATTTATGGTTGAATAACATAGTGCATGTATGTGATCTATTCTTCTGTAATCTAGTCATTCATTGCCAGGTATCTAAGCTGCTTCTATATAAAGGGTGTTGTGAATAGTCCCATGACAAATGTGACCATGTAGATATTTTTTAAAGTATGTTCTCTTCATATCTTTCTAATAAATTGCTAGGTATAGTTTAATGGATCAAATACTCATTTCCATAGTGGCTAAACCAATTCACATTCCTAAAATCAGTTTTTAAGGCTTTCCTCACATCCTTATCTGCATGTACTACTATCTGTCTTTTGTAAAATTAATTAACTTACATTCCAATCACAGCTTTCCTTCCCCCCTCTCCTTCTCGTTTCCCTCATTTGCTGAAGATGCTTTCTTTTTTCCATTTTATAGTTTTGGCTTTGTCAAAAATCAATTGTTTATAGGTATGTTGGTTTATTTCTGAGTCTTCGATTCTATTTCTGTGATCAACCTATCTGTTTTTATGAAAATACAATGCAGTTTTTATTACTACTGCTTTGTAGTACAGCTTGAATCTAGGTATGGTGATACCTCCAAAATTTCTTTTATTGTACAGGATTGCTTTAGCTATCCTAAGATTTTGGTTTATTTTTTATATGAAGGTAAGTATTGTTCTTTCAAGGTCTGTAAAGAATTGTGTTGGAATTTGATGGCAGTTGCATTACATCTGTAAATTGCTTTTGGAAAGATAACCAGTTTTGCTATGTTAATCTTACTGATTCATGACCATGGGAGATCTCTCCATCTTCTGAGGTCTTTTTCAGAGACTTGAAGTTCTTGTCATACAGGTATTTTGCTTGCTTGGTTAGAGTTAAGACAAGATACTTTTATTATTTGTGATTATTCTGAAGATTGTTATTTCTCTATTTTTTTCTCTACCTAATTATTGTTTGTCTAAAGAAGGACTAAAGATTTTTTGAGTTAATTTTGCATCCAGTCACTTTATTGGAGAAGTTTATAGGCTGTAAAAATGCTCAGGTAGAATATTTGGGGTCACATGTATTTTGTCATATTATCTGCGAATAGTAATACTTAGAGTTCGTACTTTTCAATTTTTATCCTCTTGATCTCCATTAGTTGTTTATTGCTATGGCTAAATCTTTAAGTACTATATTGACTAGATATGGAGAGAATGGGCAGCCTTATCATGTCCATGATTTTAGTGGAATTGCTGTACGTTTCTCTCAATTTAATTTGATGCTGACTATCAGCTTGCTGTATATTGCCTTAATTGTGTTTATGTATTGGCCTTGTATCCTTGATCTCTTCAAGATTTTTATCATGAAGGAGTTTTGGATTTTGTTAAAGGCTTTTTCAACATCTAATGTGATAATCAGGGTTTTTTTTCCATTCAGTTTTATGTGTATTACTTCAATAGATTTCTATATGTTGAACCATCTCTGCATCCCTTGGATAAAGCATACTTGATCATGGAACATGATGTTTTGAATGTGTTGTTAGATTTGGTCTGCATGAATTTTTTGAATATTTTTGATCAATGTTCATAAGGAAACATACTCTGAAATTCTCTTTCTTTGTTGAGTCTTTTTGTGGTTTATGTATTAGACTGACTCTGATGTCATGAATAAGTTTGGCAGTGTTCCTCTCTTTCTTTCCTTCTCTCTTTCTTTCTTTTTTTTTTTGAGTAATTTGAGGAGTGTTGGTATTAACTCTTTTTTGATTATCTGGCAAAATTCTGTGTTTAAGTCATCAGGTCTTGGGTGTTTTATTGTTTTTTCCTCTTTGGAGTATTTTAATTACTGCTTCTATTTTCTTAAGGGTTATATGTCTATTTAAAATGTTTACTTAATTTTAATTTAATTTTGGTAAGTGGTATCTATCTAGAAAATTATCCATTTCATGTAAATTTCCAATTTTGTGGAGTACAGGGCTTTGAAATAAGACCTATTCATTTTTTTTGTATTTCCTCAGTATCTTCTGCTATGTCTCCTCTTTAATTTCTGATTTTGTTAATTTGTATATTCTCCCTCTGCCTTTTAGTTAGATTAACTAAGAGACTGTCAATTTTTTATGCTTTTCTAACAAAACAAAAACAAAAACAAAAACAAAAACAAACATCAACAAAAACACCTATCCAGGATTATTTGTGTTATTCTCCCTGTTTCTAATTTATTCATTTCAGCCCCAAGTTTGATTATTTTCTGGCATTTATTTCTCTTAGTGTGTTCATTTTTTTATGTTGACGTTTCACGTGTGCTGTTAAGTGGCTTGTATGAGATCTCTCCATTTTTATTTTTATGAATACTCTTAATGCTGTGAACTTTCTTTTTAATATTGCTACCACTGTATCCTATGTTTGGCTCTGATGTGCCTTTATTCCATTGAGTTCTAAAATTTTTTAAATTTGTTTTTTAATTTCATTCTTGGTCATTGAATAAAGAGTTGTTTAGTTTCTATGAGTTTATAAGCTTTCTTTGTTTCTGTTTGTGTTGAAGTCTAGCTTTAATCTATGATACACTGATAAAATATAAGGGGATTCAATTTTCTTGTGTGTGTTGAGGCTTGTTTTCTTGACACAGTATGTGGTCACTTTTGGAGAAGATTCAATGAGGTGCTGTGAGAAAAAGGTGAATTCTTTTGTGTTTGAGTGAGAGATTCTGTAGATGTCTGTTAGGTTCATTTAGTTTATGACATCTTTTATTTTCATTTTTCTTTTCTGTTTAGTGTCTGCCTAGATGACCTGTCTATTGATAAGAGTGGGTATTAAAATGTCTCCCTAATAATTTGTAGAGTACAGTGTGTCATTTAAGCTTCAGTCGTGTTTCTTTTATGAATGTAGGTGCCCTTGCATTTGGAGCATAGATATTCAGAATTGAGATATCAACTTTGTAGATTTCTATTTTGATGAATATAAAGTGTTTTTCCCCATTATTTTGGTTAATTTTGTTTGAACGTCTGTTTTTTTCTTAACTAGCAACTTTATTAAATAGCAAACTAAATAGCCAGGGACTCAGCACAGACTCAGGGGCTAATACTGTAAACCAAAATCTTCTGGGTGTACATGTTTTAAGATTGAACAAGCAATGTGTGTAAAATAGCATCACAAGATTAAGAACCATAAACAGGTAGGCCATCTACAATTACAAAAGAGGGAACAATAGCAGATTGGCTTCTTAATAACAGGTTTTCAGAAACAGGGAGTAAGAAACAAGTCATGGTGTTGCAGTTGGAACACAAAATCAGTTGACAGAGAGAGAGAAAGAGAGAGAGAGAGAGAGAGAGAGAGAGAGAGAGAGAGAGAGACATCTATGCCATTGTCTTGACCTAAAATGGTGCTCAAGACCCAGCAAATGGGTGGCTAGCTTGAGAGGATAGTACTCGCTAGTACTCGCACCAAGGTGCAAGTCCATCTTTTCTATATGAAACAAGATTTTGATATCAGTCAATATTTTATGATTCATGTTCTCCTTCTCTCTCTGAAGTCGCCAAGGCTCCCAACCTTTCCAAAATCTATTGACTTTTTTTTCTCACCCCATATTTGCAAGTAATATTTACTTTAAGGCTATTTTTGAAAATATGGATCAATATGTAGTAACTAAATTTATTCAAAACTTAAGTTACCTGTTAATCTACCTCTTTTTGTAGTGATATATTCTTACATTTATAAATTAAGTGATTATAATGTTTTTTTATTTAGTTTGCTTTTCAAATATCTTTGCATGGCAGATTAAGTTTAAAGTCTTAAAGGACAGGCTATAATCATCATAGGCAAAAATATTTGCTACAGTTACTGTTTAAAACTTGACTGTCTTATTCTCATCGATCGAGTAAATTAAATTTTTCTTCTTCCATTTGCTTGCTGGGAAATCTTTTTTTCAGCCCTTTACTCTGAGTTAATATTTATCTTTGATACTAAGGTGTATTTCTTACATGCAGCAAAATGACGGATCATGTTTTCGCAGTTATTCTGTTAGCCTATGTTGTTTTATTAAAGACTTGGGTCCACTAATGTTGAGACATATTGATGACAAATAATTGTTAATTCCTGCTATTTTGATGTGATGTTGGTAGTCTCTCTCTCTCTCTCTCTCTCTCTCTCTCTCTCTCTCTCTCTCTGTGTGTGTGTGTGTGTGTGTGTGTGTGTGTGTGCATGTGTGTTTGTGTGTATAGTGCTTCCCTTCTTTTGGTGTTGTTGGTATAGGGTTATTTATTTACTGTATTATCTTGGCTGTAGTTAACCTCCTTGAATTGGCATCTTTCTATTAGTATCTTCTATAGTTCTAGATTTGTAAACAAAATATTGTTTACATTTTTTTCTTGCAATATATTGTTTTCTTCATCTATCATGATTGAAAATTTTGGTAGGTATAGTAGTATATATATATATATATATATAGTATATCATCTGTGGTTTCTCAGAGACTGCAAGACATTTATCTAGGCTCTTCTGGATTTTAGAGTCTTTGTTGAGAAATCAGGTCTAATTATGATAGGTCTACCTTTATATGTTACCTGGCCTTTTTCCCTTGCAGCTTTTAATAGTTTTTATTTGTTCTCTACATTTAGTGTTTTGACAATTATGTGGCAGGAGAATTTTCTTATGTGGTCTAATCTCTTTGATATTCTGTAAGCTTATTGTTTGATTATAGGTATCTCTTAATTTAGTTTGGGGAAATTTTCTTCTATGATTTTGTTGAAAATATTTTATGGTTCCCAGGTTTCCTATCCTCCAGTGCTTCATGTTTCTATTCAATTTCCTGACCCTCTGTATTTCTCTCCTGTCCCTTCCAATATCTGTCTCTGTAGCCCCTTTTCCCTCCACTTCCTTTCTCTCTCCCAGGTATCTTTTCCCCTTTACCTTTTATGATTATTTTGTTCCCTGTTCTATGTAGAATTGAAGCATCTACACTTTGGACTTCCTTCTTCTTGAGCTGCATCTGGTTCTTAGGTTATATCATGGCTATTCTGAGCTTTTTGGCTAAAATCCACTTACCAGTGAGCACATACCATCTGTGCTCTTCTGTGTCTGGGTTACCTCACTCAGGATGACATTTCCTAGTTCCATCCATTTGCCTGTAAATTTCATGAAGTCATTGATTTTAATAGCTGAGTAGTACTCCACTGTGTAAATGTACCACAATTTCTATATTCATTTTTCTGTTGATAGACATATGGGTTGTTTCCAGCTTCCAGCTATTATTTATTTATATATAATATAATATATATATATATAAAGGCTGCTATAAACAAAGAGGAACATGGTCCTTGTTGATTATGTTGGCCTTTAGCCATATGGTTGTTCCTGGTAGCGCCATCTTCTGGCTGCCCTCTGAGAATGCAGGCAGACTTGTGGGTAGGAAATGATGTGCAGAGGACAGGATGAAGTTTGCAGCTGTTTGGTATACCTAAGGAGACCTGGTGAGCAAAAGGCCTTGGACAGAGTTCTACCTGGTTGTCCCAGATGTTGATAGGTCTGGTTGTCTCTGGTGCCTGGCGGCCTCTGGAAATACAGGCAGAGCTCTGCTGTCAACAGGGCTTCAGAAAATGCTGTTTGTCTTTTTAATATGAGTAATTCTGACTGAGGTAAGATGGAGATTCAGTATAGACTTGATTTGCATTTGCTAAGGGTGGAATCATGTTTTTTCCTTATTTATTGGCTCATGCTCTTTTTTTTTTAAAAATTCAGGTGTTAGTAGCCACTACATCTGCAATTACTTCCTCCACTGAAATGCTGAAGCCCATAAAGTCATAAATTCATTTATAAATATTAGAGTAAGCTTTTCCCTAAACTCCTGTTTCTGTTGATATTTTGACCTCCTTTCATGAATCACAAATGTTCTTAATGAATCTAGGGTTGTAAATCCACTACAAAGGTCTGTAACTTGCTTTGCTTAGAATTTCCCAGAAGATTCAGCATTTCTGACAACTACAATAACACTTAAAAGTTGGAATTACTCCTTGATGTTCAAGCTGAAAAAATGAATGTTACATTAACATTATGAAAATAGTTCTAACCTCAATTTATGTCTCTATCAGAGCTTATGAATGACTAAGTGCATCATCTACGTGGAATTACATTTTTAAAGAATTTTTTTTTGAACAGTAGTTATCAATATCAATTTTAAATCCTCAGTAAATCATGTAGTAATCATGTAGCAAATGCACCATTATCCAAGTGTTTTTTGCATTTATAGTTCATGGGTATGACAGATTTAGCTTAATTCTTAATAGTTCTAGAATGCTGAGAATAGTAATGAGCATTGGTTTTAACTAAAGTGACTAGTTGTATAAGTTGCTGATACAGCAGTTATTTGATACAATTTGTTATCCCCCTCAAACTCTGGATCACTTGCTGCAGTTTCAATATCAGCACCCTCTAACTCACTACGTCTCACATTATGGAGATGGTGTGTCTCTACAATTCCTGAACCACACACTGATAGCTTCTGCATTTTCTCTGCATCAATAATATGTCTTTTATCTTTCATAGACCTAAAAATAAAGATCAAATTTCCACTCTGAATTGAACTTTGGCTTAGGGGAAGGCTATATCTGGTTTCATCTATCTAGATCACCAAAACTTTCTTTGTATTAACAGTAAAGCTATTTCATTTCAACATATCTGTTCCCTGAAGAAATGCTTTCAACTTCCTTCAAGAACTTTTAATTTGCATTTGCAGCTTAGCTAACTGCCACAAGAGGTTAACTTTGTGACGTCTTGGCTGTTATCATCCATCCCGTTTACTAAGGTTTATCACTTCTATCTTTTGGTTGAAAGCAAAAGATAAGTGATTCTTCCTTTTTACAATAATGTAGAAAACATTGTAGCATTATCAATGCTTAGGCAGGAGATGGACTTGTAACCTGGAGGGTGCAGATCTGTTTGGGTAATAACCTGGAGATGTCGGTCTCATTGAGGGTGTAACTTGGAGACACAGGTCTTGTTGGGGGTGAGCCTAGAGACTAGAGCTAGGGTTGGGTTTTGTTGTAGGGTAACTTGGAAACTAATGTATGGTACTAGCCTGTTAGTCTAGACCTAACTTAGGTCGGGTTTACTAAAATGGAGTCTGAGTTTAAACTTTTTGGTAGTCTTCAGAAAAGGAAGAAAGGCCTGACCCAGACATTCCTTACCTCAGGTTATCTGGCACTCACTCTTCTCTTCTGTGATTCACTATTGTCTCTACCTGACTCTTTTTGCTTTTTTTATAAATACAATCTCAAAATTCCAATTCTTGATTAGGTCTCTGTTCAGCCTTTCACTTGATCCCTCTGCTCAGAGCTGACAGAATTTTATCTGTATCTTATGGACAAGGTAGATTATGTATCTGTTAGGTAATTAATTAATGTAACCCTAATTTGCTTAAAGCAGAGCCAGTGTGGGATTTATGTTGGCAGTTTTTTTTCCTAACCATGCTTAATATAGGTTGAGTCCTTGATACTAATTCTTGAATCAATGGTATTTATTTAATCATTTCATCTATACTTTTTCCTTTAAAAGACAGAATCAGTTCTTCAGTGTTTGCAGATTCACAGTTTGCTATTAGCCTGAAACCTTCACAATCCTGCATATTATGTTCACTGAAACATTACTTTAAAAAAAAATCATTTTCAACTTTTATTGTGTTTTTGTAAATTTCAAATCATATAACCCAATCTCACTCATCTCTTTCTCCAATTTTACCTGCCCTCCACCCTTGCAACCTCCCTACCAACAGAATAAAACTATCTCATTGTGGAAGCTGTAGTATGACAATGTTTCTCAGTATTCCCTTTTGTCTATACCTTCTTGCTTGCAAAGACTCATTGCACCAATTCCTTGGACTGATATGGGGCCTCTGGTTCTGGTAATCTACCCATCATGGAATTTTACTAGGACTCCTCTTGGATATCTTATTGCCCTGTGTTATGGAAATCCAGCTACTTCATGCACTTCAGCCGTGCATAGATGGGGTAGATGTTAGGGTGGGTCTGTTCAAAGCCCTGGATCTGGCTGGGCCTGAGTGGTATTTGTGCTGTTCAGCCTGCTAGCTCTTCTACTCTCAGGGACAGATCACCAGCAATGACCTACTACCAAAGACAGCTCTATTTTGCTGCCTAGATGAGGTGTAGTGCCTGTTTTCCTGTTGTAGCCAGTGAAAGACTTGGCTAGTTCTTCCACTCTCATGGCATCTGGGCTAGCTCTCCTGTCTGCCATACATGCTGAGGGATGAGGAAAGGGAGGAAGGCATCTTAGAGAGTTTATCCCAGGATTGCACCTTGCAGACAGGAGGCAGGGTTTGCTCTCTCATACCCATGCCCTCAAGACCAGCTCACCTACAACTTCTATATCCAGGACCAGCTCTACTGTGTTGCTCAGGTGAGGTACAGTGCCTACTCTCTCAAGTGCTACAGCAGGTGAGAGACAGGGCCAGCTTTCCTGCTCTGACGACCTTAAGGCCAGCTCTCCTGTCTGCCATAGGTGGCAAAAGGCAGAGAATGGGATCATGCACCCACCACTGTCATCAGGGTCAGATCTACTGTCCTGCACAGGTGAGGTTTAGAGCCCATTCTCCTGAGTACTGCAGCTGGTAAAAGGCATGGCTAGCTTTCCTGCTCTTATGATCCCAGGGCCAGATCTTCTTCCCATTGTAGGGGGTGATAAGTTATGGGAGGGGATCTCTCTCTCTCTCTCTCTCTCTCTCTCTCTCTCTCTCTCTCTTTCTCTATCTTTCTCTCTCTCTCTGTCTCTTTCTCTCTCTCATCTGTCTGTCTGTCCACAACACCACACTAATGATATGTGGTAGGGACAAAGAATCCCATTGTCATATCCTTGGTGACTAACTCACCTGAAACTCCCTTAATGTTCAGGGGCTCACAGTTAAGCTAAGGATGGGGTTAGCTCTCCTACTCTCATTACCTCAGGGCCAACTCAATCCCATGCTCAGTGAGGGGTGAGGTCAGTTCTGGACAGTTTTCAGACATCAACATTTTCGTGGTCAGCAGTCCAGACCAGGGATATCCACCTAGAATTTAGTGGTAACAGACCCAGGCTGCCTCAGTCTGGTGCCAGACATAGTCCCTGGTGCCAGCACAGGCCAGGTACTCATCATGATCCCAGGTGGCATCACTAGTTACTCACCTCAGGCTATTCTTCACTATTCTCAAGTCTCCAGTTCTGACTCTCTTCATTGTGCCTGTATCTTTCTTTTTTGTCTTCATCTTCCATTTCCTACTACTTACTTCCTCCTCTTAGTGGTACCTGGGGTCTCTGAGTGTCTGGAGTTGTCAAAGAATGGTTTCAGGAGTGCTATGCTTTTCTTGTGTGCACTGGACAGGGACAGTCTTAGACATGGTCTCTGCTACTCTGTCCTAGGCTTGTACAGTGCTTGAATGGTGGTCATTAGGCTAGTTTCCTGTCCAGGCCCTATGGTGCTTGTCTGGTGGTCCTGCCTGAGTGGCCTTTTGTGAGGGTTGTCTGTCACAGCCTCACTCCTGCTTGGGGGCACTCAGTCCCAGGTGGGATTTTTTCTTGTTTCTGGATTACTTCCTGCTCTTGATCCTGATCCTGGGAGCCATCAGAGCCTGTACAACACCAGACTAGTGGTTCTCTCAGGCTAACTCCCTATCCAAGTGTCCTGGCATAGTACTTGTAGTCCTCTCAGGCTCACTTTTTTTTCAGGGAATTTTAGTTTAGTAATCATCCAGATGTTCATAGGTCAGAACACTGAGCATACACACAGCCTTTCTCCTCTCTGCCACCTACTGACACACATGTGACACAGCATCTACACCTGCAACACTTCTTAGGGACAGTTGTTATCATGTTTTTTATACTTTCATTTAAGTGGATGTTAGAAAGCACTTCTAGGCAGTTTCAGTTTTGTTTTAATATATTTTGTCCAGAATTTCTAGCTGCTAACTTCAGGCAGTTAATTTCATAAGGTCTACTCAGCTATTTTAAAAGCTGAAATCAGTAGTGTTTTTAAAAATTGGTTTTTACTTTTTATTTTTATTTTCATGAAGCTCTTAAATTCATATCAATTCTCCTGCCACAGCCCCCAAGTGTTAAGATTACAGGTGTGAGCTACCACATCTAGTCTCGTATGTAACAGTGACAGGAAAGGCTTATCAGCAGCAAGGTGCAATCCTGGGATAAACTCTCTAAGGACTCTATATTCTTAGAGTCCAACCATTACAGATCCTGCAAAATAGTAGCCCATATTCAGAAAAGTTACTTGCATGGCTTTAGTTTTCCCTAGATAGCTTCTGGAAAGGACCCATCTATACAGATCTTGGATATATACCCAAAAGATGCTCCACTATACTACAAAGACAAGTGTTTCACTATATTAATAGCAACTTTATTTGTAATAGCCAGAACTTGATACAATCTAGATAACCTTCAACTAAAAAATGGATACAGAAAATGTGGTTCATTTACACAATGGAATACTAATTCAGCTATTAAAAACAAGGGCATCGTGCAGGGAAATGGATGTAACTAGAAAATATCAACCTGGGTGAAGTAACCCAGACCAAAAAGGATGTGCATGATACATATTCACTTATAAGTGGATGTTAGCCATAAAGTATGGGATACCTACACTACAATCCACAGACCCAAAGAAGCTAAAAATGAAGGAAGACTGAAGGATGCCTGAATCTCACTTAGAATAGGGTTAAGAGTCATAGTAGGCAAATGGAAGGAGGAAACTGGGTGGGAGAGGGTATGGGGACATTCAGGATCAGGTATGGGGAGAGACAAAATTGAAGGCCGGAGGGTCAGAAGAATGAATAAAATTTTAGAGGGTAAGGAGAAATATCTCTGTTCAATCTGTTTAAAGTTGGAGGCCTGTGATTGGATAGGGAAAAGGGAGGTGGAGCTAAGGATGGCAGAGACAGGGACATGGAGGGAGACGCAGAGGAAGAGTGAGAAAGGCCAAATGGCATTGGACGTGAACCCTTGTGGCTTCAAGTAAAATAGGTAGATATGAAACCAAAAGGTTAGGATAACTGATAACTTGTCAAAATTGTGTGGACATCTTGGGATTTGAGTATTTGCTGATATATAAATCTGTTTGGTTAACTCTAATCATCTAGAGCTTTGATTTACTGAGTGATGGGTGTGGTGGCACCCAGCAGAGGGCAGGAGTCCTGATGGTGCTGAAGTTAGTGAGGGAACATGGTGGCTAAACTGGGAGCCAGCCAGCCATAATCATTTTAAATACCACTCATTACAGAAGGGGGTGGATGGATTGGGGACGTCTCTAGGATGTGCCAGAGACTTTAGATGAGGTTGGCTTCCAGGAGTCTATGTGGGTGACTTTAGATGAGACTTATAGCAGTGGGGTTATGGAACCTGAAGTAGTCACCTCTTATAGCCAGGAATGACTCCCAGTGAGGGATAAGGACACTAACCAGCCTACAAAACTTTCTACCCAATTTTTTTTTTTTAGTCTACAACAGGAAACACAGTGACAAAAATAGAGCACAGACTGAGGGAATGGACAACTAATAACTGAACCATCTGGAGACCCATCTCATCAGCAAGCACCAATCCCTGACAATGTTATGCTTGTAGACAAGAGTCTAGCATAACTGTCCTCTGAGAGGATCCACCCAGCTTCTTATTGAAACAAGTGCAAAGACTCACAGCCAAACATTCAATGAAGTTTGGGGAGTTTTATAGAAGCAATCAGGATGTAAAGTGAATAAATAATGTGAAAAATAATATGATTATTAATAAAAATATTCATGTTTTTTATGAAAAAAACTTCTTGCTACTAATATGACCATTATGTGAAGATTAGTTGTTAATATTATTAAGTTTTCTGAGATTTCACTGTTTGATTTTTGAAAATAGAAAATGTCCTATTTAGCTTAACTTCAGTGTTCCTAAATGTTAAGTAGATTAAATTACCAAAATTCTGTGATATTATTTGTATTAATTTTTCTAAATTATCCTGTATTAATAGCCTGACCACATAAATTCATTTTATTTTCTTGTTGTTATAAATCTTTCTCTTTTCTAATGTCTACAAATTTCTAATACTTTATTTGTATTTAACAAATTTTAATTTGTCATATTTTCACTTAGTTCAATTTTTATACATATTGATTATGTCTTCTTAATTCTTTTTTTTATAAAATTCATGTGTTTTTTGCTCTATTAGTGGGAAAATAGTTTTATATTAATTCTTAAATACTTGCTTTATACCATCTAGTAGTAGTTAACTGGAAATATTTAAGTTCATTTAGAAATTTGAATATTCTTTAACTGATAAATATAAAAGCAAATTTTATGTTTAATCAGTGACCCTTGTTAATTGTATTCAATATTTTCATACTTCACTTTTATACTATTTTTATACTAAAATAGTTTTAGTTTATACTAAAAAAGTATTATGCCAGAGTTTTTATACTAAAGTTTCATACTAACCTATTTATTTTCTTGTGATTGTTGTCTTAGAATTTTCCACCCTTGTGCTATTTATCCATTTTTTCTTAAGTTCATCAAAAATTCTTAGTTTGAGGCTATTCATTACATGATTTTAGCAGACTGTTATTATATTTTCAAGGTGAGTCAAATAATTTACCTTTGCACAGTATTTTACTAAATTTAATAAAGCCATTTTTATGCCTTTCTTAGAACAAATTTGATGATTATATTTTACTATCTATTATTTCTGTTATTATCACGTATACATTGTGTTTGATTTTGAGGATGTTCTTATTTTAATTTTAAATGGTGCAAAATTTAATTATTTAATTAATATTCACTTAATTCAGTTCAGTATCTCTGTTTCTTTCTGATGTTATAATCTCACAACTAGTGTGTAGCATTATTAACTTACTACATACAGCTTTGTGTATATTATCACTCATAGGTATTTTTAAAAATGATTTGTGTGTGTATGTGTACTTCAATATTCAAGAATGCCACATGAGGGCATTACACCATTGGAGCTTGAGTAACAGGTAGTTGTGAATAGCTAGATGAGGATGCTGGGATTTGAACTCCCATATTTAAGCAGCAAGTAATTTTAACCACTTACTCATCTCTCCAGCTCTAGTAGCTATTGTCTTGATTCATATTTATTGGTTATTTTTTCTTTATAATTCCTAAAGCTTTTTCATACTTGGCATACATAAAAGTCATATTTTATGTAATTTCTGTGTCACTTCAAGGACTTTCAAGAATATTTGTTTAACATATTCACCTAGTGTTTTATACTTTGTGTTTGATTTTTTTATATTTATAAGTATATATTTTATAACCTATACTTGATAGTTTCAATTCATAAATTTTTTAGGTCTCATTTTAATTTCCTTATTTTTGATATTTTCCCATCATGGTGTATTTTATCTTGTCAGATGACTTTGATTGATTTTCCTTAGATCTATACTTATGGTACAGCTTTGGTGGGCTTTTTTAGGTATGTGATTCAAGTCTATTCTTCTAATGATACAAAGTTCCCCATCTCAGGTGCTGAAGATATTGTAGATGTAGGAATAAGCTCTCAGTCTGAGACTTTTAGACTATCCATAGAGTAATCTACATCTATAAATCCAAATAAAGACTCAGTCAAAATTCCATATTCTCAGAAGAGGTGTTCATTCCTGTGGTGTCCATTCTTGGTTGTCAACTTGACTATATCTGAAATGAATTACAATCCAGAAATGGAAGACACACCTTATCTGGATATTGAAGCAGAAAGACAACTAATGGGGCCATGCAAAGAAATTAAAGAAATTGAGTCAGCATGTGTCTTTAATTCAGATCTTGAGGTTGGAAGACACAAGCTATTGATCTGGATCTTTAAGTGAGATGACACATGTTTTTGATTACACATGCCTTTAATACAGATTTTGAGGCATAATGGCTGTAAGACCTGCTAGAAAGGGAGGAACTCCCTCCCTGTTCTCAGGAATTCATGGCCACCCCAATAACTGCAAGACACCGAACTTGATGCAATTAACAATAGGTATATTTGATTCAACGTGTTGAGGCAGAACTTCTAGCCTGTCCTATGCAGAGGCAAGCAATGAAGTACAACCCCCACTTAGAGAAGAGGTAGACCTTTTAAAGGAAGAACCGCAAACTAGGGAGATGAGGGGGGAAATCATGATTAAGTATCTACAGAAAGCACCTGTCCAGTGTTCAGCTTCCGTGACAGGTTCAAGAAACGGTCAGGAGGGAAATATCTCATACAAGCTTTTCCTGGTATCCAGGGTGCATGGGCATGCTGACCTGAACTCCCAGCTCAAACTCTATTCAATCTATCTTGTGGTCAGTTCTGTTCCTGGTATCCAGGGTATACAGGAACACTGACCTGAACTCCCAGCTCTGAACTCTTATCTTATCTATTTTGTTTTGTGGATAGTTAGTTTCCTAGGACCCAGAATGCAGAATAAGCTGATCTGCACTCTTGACTCCATCTGTGGAAGGTTTAAAAATTTTTAGCTCTTTCATGGCCATGCTTATAAAGATCTATAGAATCTTCAGTCCAGGAATGGTGGTACAAGCCTTAAATTCCAGCACTTAGTAGACAGAAGCATGCAAATCTCTGAGTTCAAGGCCCACTTGGTCTACAGAGCCAGGTACAGAAATCCAAGCATAGACAGTGAAAGAAACCATTGAAAGCTGACAAAGATGTACAAAATTGAAACAAAATTAAATTGAACAAAAGGGTCATGTTCCAGCCCCAGAAAGCAGCAGAACTTGGCAGTTTCAGCCACATGATTCTAGCTTTAGAATTAAGGATGGAATTTCCTTCTGCAACAAACAAAAGCTGCATGGAGGCCCAGAAAGTCCATTGTGTGAGGGAGCCAAAGTTGTATCTTGTGCTGGCAGACTGACTTGAAAATGTGTAAGAATCACCCAGGTGGTGCTGGTTTTGAGGGCATGAAAAGACTGTTATGAGAGAAAGTGTTTGTGAACCCCAAAAGATCATCAAGTAACTGACTCCATAGTAATCACATTAGGTCTTCTTATTACAAACTAGATTTTTGGCTTACTCACTGCTGGCCCATAGGACAGTTTGGTGAAGCAGCCCCAAATTCTCATTGGAGACTCAGTAACTTGCCATGCATAGTGATGTCTTAGCATAGTTTCAAGAAGGTCAAAAATAAGTCCAGATTCCAAACATTTATTTATTTGCTATCATTTTTTTCTGTCAGTTAAAAACTCATTGGATAATTTTTGTTTTAATTCCATGACCAATCAAGTAAATAAATCGAATTAAATACACTGACTCAATATACTTAAAGAAAAAAAAATCCAATTTTCTTTTTTTTGGACTTTTTTTCTTTTTATTGAATATTTTACTTTACATTTCAGATGCAAGTCAAGTTATCAGGCTTTTCTTTTTGTTTTCTTAAGAAAGAGGCCAATTCCTAGATGGAGTAGGTTTGGCCTCTCAGGGTCATGGAGAACAGCTGAGGCTCAGAACTGTGAGAGTCCTGGAGAAGCCATTGGTGAAGGTGAAGCCTCAGTGTCAGTTGAAGGTCTAGAACTAATGGAGGCCATGTAAAGATGTTGAGTCAGTACCATGAAGAGAGCCTATGAGAGGCTATTGGTGTAAGTACAACCTAGCTGCAGCAGAAGACCTACTGTTTTGGAGATGTTAGTACCATGGAATGACCACCAAGAACAGCAGTAACAAATCCAGGAAGGTGAAGCCTGGTTTGCCTTACAGATCACAATTGTTTAGAGGTGCCAGAGCCATGGGATACCTTCTGACTAAAGCTGCTAGCAGAGGGTAGAACCAGACTTGGAGAAATGTGTTGCAGTCAATACAGATGAAAGGAGTCAGAGATGTTAAGATATGCAGAGTTTGGAGGTTGCCCAGTTAGTTTTGGGTCATGTTTTGGTCCATTATTTCCTTTCTGTACTTCCTTCCCTATGTTTTAAAATGGTGATGTATATCCTGTGCCATCAAGTAGGGGGAGGTATTAATTCTCTAACTGGTTCTTGATTCTTTCAATAAAAGGGGCAGAAACTAATATCTGGGCAGAGGCCAAAGAGGATGAAACAGGGTATTCTTCACCCAGAAATTGAGTTATTGGCTAGTTTTAAAATATTAAGTGTGTCTGGTGCTTTTGATCTTGGTGACTAAGGTGAGCAAGAGGAGAAAGTGGGCAGCTGGAGGAATGGGCATAGAGGAATGGGCAGCATTCTCAGGAACCAAAGCCAGCTGGCTGTTTGGTAGAGCTGAGTGAGACCAGGGTGACTTGGTGAAGCTAGACTATGGGGATTTTTGAAGTTAAACTGAATGAATTTTGCATTATAGCCTATGGGTGCCAGGGAGTGGAGTGTGGTAGCTTGAATAGGTTTGGTCCCCATAGACTAATGTGTTTGAATATTTGGCCTGTAGGGAGTGCCAAAATCAGGAGGCCTGGCCTTATTGGAGGAGATATGGGCTTCTTAGAGGACGTTTGTCACTGTGGAGGTAGAATTCTGAGTCTTCAATGAACAAGCTATACCCAATGCAAAAAAAAAAAAAAAAAATCCAGTCCTTCCTTGCTGTCTTCAAATCAAGATATAAAACTCTTAGCTCCTCCAGCACCATGTCTGCCAGCATCTGCCATGCTTCCTATCATGGTGATGATAGGCTGAACCTTTGAACTAAACCAGTCCCAATTAAATGTTTTCTTTTTAAGAGATGCCTTGGTCATGATGTCTCTTCACAGTAATAAAACTCTAAGTTAATTTGCATTATGATATAGCTATAAGCCTATAGGAACCAAGGAGTGGATTGTGGTGGTTTAAGTAGGTTCAGCCCTCCAAAACTTATTTATTCCAAATATTTGGCTTTTATTTTCCCTATCCCTGAAGAATAAAGAGCCTACACCAAAATGTACTTACTTATGGGATAAACTGTGCTAATGCAGACTCAGTAACTTGCCACGCATAGTGATGTCTTAGCATAGTTTCAAGAAGGTCAAAAATAAGTCCAGATTCCAAACATTTATTTATTTGCTATCATTTTTTTTCTGTCAGTTAAAAACTCATTGGATAATTTTTGTTTTAATTCCCTGACCAATCAAGTAAATAAATTGAATTAAATACACTGACTCAATATACTTAAAGAAAAAAAAATCCAATTTTCTTTTTTTTTTTGGACTTTTTTTTTTTATTGAATATTTTACTTTACATTTCAGATGCCATCCCCTTTCCCCATTTCCCCTCCCTAGAAAACCCCTATCCCATGTCCCCCTTTCCTTTTTGCTTTTATACAATTTTTTTAACTGTTAATCAAAGGCTTTATAAGTTTCATAATACTCAATCAGAAGTGTAACCCAATACCCAACCTGGATATATAATCTATCTTTGACTGGTGGAGACACGTGAACATCTGTCTCCATTCCCCCCCTCTCTTTCTCACTCTTCTCTCTCATCACCTAGCTTCTCCTCTCCTCCTTCTTCTCCTCTCCTTACTCCTTCTCTTCCTCTCAGTACTTTTTCCCCCTTAGCTCCTCCTTCATATCACCCTTCCTGCTTAAAAAAAAAAAAAAACTTTTCTCTCATAATACAATAAGAGCATAATTATGCCTATTTGTACCAGTGAGGTGCAAGATAGTCCTAATACCCAGTCCATCATTTTGTTGACTAACCAGAACCTCTGTCATCTCTCCTAACTAAAACACTTAGTTTTGAACCTGGCTTCCCCGCCCCCCTTGGGTTTAGAATGATTGTCAGCTAAAAACCATCCACTCTGATCTTTTCTCTCAAAGTAAATAGTCAGAATTGTCTATGAGACTATAGGTTTTCAACCCCTTCAGAAATTCAGACTGACTTAGTTAACTGAAATTATGGGAAGCATTAAGCATAGCTTCTAAAACTTAGCCAACTTATAGAGACCACTTAACACCTGGACAGCCCCTATACTACTGAACATTGGAGCAACAAATGTTCAGCCTTCTGGCCCAAAATCCCAATTTTCTTAATGAGTAAATTGACTTCTGTTTATGCAAGCTTGGCAGTTAGATACTGTGATTGGTCCTCCAACTGTAAACCAACCAACCAACCAACCAACAAACGAACAAACAAAAAAACTGCTAGATGCAAAAATTCTTAAGACTATAATGTTACATGAGCTATCAAGTAAGAAGTGCTCAGAGATAACCCATACCAGAAACAAAACAGCTAATAGACCTTGTGAGTGGAGGACTGATATTCCTGTCCACACAGGTTAGACCTGGGAAATTTTCTGCTTGGTAGAAACCTGCTTGTTTTCTTCTAAGAATTTATCAACAAGAGATCCTCTTTTTAAATCATCTCCCAGCTTCTGTACCATTAGTGATACCATCTCTATGTTAGAATGCCCTATTAATGTTAACCTAGTTATTACTCTTCATATTCAAAAGAAGCTTTTGGAATTAAATGACACTTCCATTTTCCAAAAGCTGAACTGAAAAAAAATCCTCACTTTATAACTTTCTTCATTATTATAAATTTACATTTCAGTTAGTTTCTAAGTTTGGTTTATATCAGTCTTAGTCTTACAGAAATGATTTAGAAACCCATATACAGTATGTAAATTAAGAGAAACAAGTCTGATGATTATACTGCTATACTGAGAATGTAGAGAGTATACTAGAAAGTCTGCTGGGATCTATGGTCACAGGAGCAGAGGTGATCCATCAGGTGGCATCAACTCCAAAGGATAAAGGGATTTGGGGCATAGGATTAGGACAGAGAAGACAGAATATTTTGCTAGTGAAGTGAGTGGGGTAGGAAAAGAGTATTGGCAACAAGGTAGGTAAGAACAGCTTGTTGGGAAATACAGGAAGTATAAATTTCTTATTATGAATTGTCTAATATGATCAAATTTGAGAAGCTTGCTAACAGTGACCAATGTTACAATGATTAAAAAGACACAGCCATCACAGAGTGGAGCCCTGGGAGTTCATGGCTCAGTGGTTTGTGCCATGACAGTAGCTTGCCTAACCATAAGTCAAAATGAGGCTTCCTTAAGGTACTACAAGAATGATATCATTCCAGATCTTAAATAACACATACCAGAGCAATTTTTCCAAGCATTGTAGTTTACATATAACAGGATTGAAATATAATAAGGATATTAATATGAGTTCAGACATAAAATTTTATTATTATAAAATTGGTTAGAATATGAAATACATCATTCAGTAGTTTTCAGTTCTATCAGGTCTACTATAGTCTACTATAGTCTCTTTATAAACATGTAGATATTTTAAATGTATTCTTCATTTGTCCAGTATCTGTTTTATGCTTGTTCTCTTTACTTGCAAAATATATTGTAATATATTTTATATATTTTTATACATAAAATACTTTATGTATTCTTATAAAATCAATAAATTATAATAGTAGCTTTAGACAGTAGGTAACCTCCATTTCATAACTGAGGGTAATTATAAAAAAGGATAAGTATAAAAAGCTACCTTTTTATTCATCAAGTGACATAAATTTAGAATTTATAGGTAGGCATCTGTCTTTAGAATTAACATTGCAATGACTACTAGTGGCTGTTTCATGGTAAAAGTTCTGTGTGTGGAGTGAAGATTTGATAAACATTTGCTGATGGGATAACTTAGTTTGTAGATATCTAGGGGGACACTATAGTTGCCCATGTGCTGATTCTAAACATTTATTTAAATGACCCTACAAACTTAAGAAGAGAAGAAAAGTTGTGGAAGTATGGAAGCCATCTTTGGTGATTATTTCAGAACATGGCTATTGGGGTCCTTCCTTAGCACATGCCAATATCCTCCCATCTCCTTCTCATTCTGGCTTTCATGGGTCCTGCTCATTGGAAAGCAATATTCGCTCAAATTTTAAAATAAGAAGAGACAACTCTATGAGACAGTGGCTAAATAAAGTAATGGCACTTATACAAATAGATCTAATCTATTGGAGGTGGCACCATTTCCTAGGCAGGGATTCATGAACAATATAGGACAGGAGAAAGCATTATAAAAGCAAGTAGCAAGGGGGTTTCTGCTCTTGAATGTGGATATTATATGATTAGCTGCTTTTAATTATGTCCCTATTTCTTATGACTTATGATTAACTACACCACAAGCACCTATCACATTAGGGTGAGCCTCTTCAGATACTATGCCATCCTCATTATAAAACTGCAATCTAACAAAAATGAGCCTTCCTCTAAGTTTCTTTGGTCAGTTATTGTGCTCCAGTGATATAAAATGTAAGTAGTACAAGTAGAATCTAATTTATAATATTAAAAGATCACCTAGAAAAGTATTTAGAGAAGCTTGTTTTAAGCACAGGACCTATTGAAATCCTCTCTTTGTAGCAGACTAAATTAACAGGAGGCTATTTGCTAAGCCTATTCTTGATTTTCCATTGACAAAATACAAACATCAAGTTGCATTGAATGTGCTATTAGCTCTATTTATGTAATGATAACATTAAGAAGAGGTAATTTGCAGTTTATTTGCGACATTGTGGCCCACTGTATTGAGATCATTGACTTTTACATTCACTAAGGCCTGCTCTATACAGTCTTCTATAATTAATTTGATATTAGAATTCCTTGCTGGGTAGAAGCTTATTTCCCATGAATTGTAACAACATTTTCCTTATGATTTTCTGTGAGAATATTTTTACAAGAAGCCCAGGAAGGATCTGAATACTCCCTCAAAAGGGTGAGTTCATTGTCCTTCATGTTTGGCATTTTAATATTTTTGTTCTTAGTCCTTCTATTTCCATGTATGTATTTAATCTCAATGCCTTTTATTATAAGCCAATCCATAATCTTAGTAGAAAGACTAAATCATACAATAAACATAAATATGTTATGTAACCCTCAATTTAAAAGGGAATCACTTGCTATAAAAGCCATTTTGCTAACACAGGTTTCTAGAAGATGTAAGTACTTAGTGTTCAGCAGCTGAAGACTCAGCACAGGATGGAGAATTTGTCAGGGAGGATACAGTGGGTGAGCTGTATGGGCAATATCAAGTTCAGAGGGCTCTGAAGGCAAAAAGACATTACAGTGTTTGCACTCAGAACCTGGCTATAATGGGCAGATGTGAAGTATAAACTTGGTAAGAGCAATGAGGCAAAATCTGAACAGCCATACATTCCCTGAGTAGTTCCTTCTTAACTCTATAGTACTTAAAACCTTTGAATCAGAATCAGGGTGCATCTCTAGGGTCCTTAAATAGCTCTACCATTACCTTGATGCTTACGTATTTCTTAAATTCCAGGTAAACTGTAGTGGCAATGGCTTGTAAAACTAAGGAAATAACTACTGAAGATGTGGAGTTGTATGGGTTGTCTGCAGTAGAGACTATATTACACAGCTTTTCTTGTTTGTCTGTGTCTGGTGTTGCTTTATTTGACACTATATACAGGCTTCCTACAACTCCTCAAAAAGATTTGGCTTGTTAAAAGAAGTAGTTGGCTTTACCATGTAGTGCATGTTTTATCTATGTAACAAAAAAGGAAGATGGTCTTTATAGCAGAATATATTTCAAGCTGCTGCTTCAATGTTTTATGTATCACTGACAGCATAGTGCTTCACACAAAACTCTAACTTTTCCATTGCACATTGCAATGGAAAAGTGTCTTCATAATTTTATCAATGAGTGTGATCTTTGAGTAGTAACTGCAAGGTCTGATTCTTTACAGCCTCTTCCCTCTACATTCTGGTGTTGAAACAAAATCTAATTTGAGGTTCTTTGTCCTACCTACCTATAAAGCCTCCTCATACCAATTCTGTTTTTGTTTGGTTTGGTTTGGTTTGGTTTGGTTTTGAAAGGGGATTTTCTGAATAATTTTATCTGATTACATCATTCAAATATTACCATTGCCTTATATAATCATAATTATGTGTATATGTTTACTAGTATCCATGGGAAAAAAAAGATGGTTGTTATCTCTGACATTTTTGTTTATGTGGAATCAATTCACTGTGAGAGTATGACTCGTCTTCACTATTATAAGCCACAAGATGATACAGGATCTCTTATGTGTTATCTGCATTTCAAAATTCACATTTATTGCTATACAGATGTAAGATCTGCTGTAAGAGTCAGTAAACCTGCTCAGACAAGCACTTGTTTCACTTTTTATAAATTCCTACCATCCTAAGGCAAATCATCAGTGTCTTAACACTACTGCCAGCTCCCAGTAATGGAAGTAATTGAAGTCTATAGTTATACATCTTTAATTGTGAAATTGGTGTGTATCATTGGGGTGGATGTCTCAGACTCTTTAGAATAATGATATTTCTGAATCCTATGTCTTATTTTCTTATTGTATGAGCAAAGCATTTTATGGAGAAACACAGAGACAACAAGTTGTTTATCAGAAATTATGTAGATTAATTTTATGTATGTTAAAGCTAGGCATTATCATAAAATCTGAATAGCCTAGTACCCCAATGATTGTTATTACCACACTGAATAGATAGCTAGACTAAATTATACGCTGCATGTAAAACATTGACTTTAAACAAGGAAACCACAAATATAATAAAAGCAAAAAGAATGAGACTCCTCTCCGGATCCATCCTGGTAGCGGGAGCAGACACCCAGCAGGGTCTGTACCTTTGAGAAGACTGTATCCTCAGACATCCTTGGAAGGCTAGTGTCCTCAGGAAGGCAGGTAAGGCCAGTGGCTCACCGCCCTATGCCCCAGACCCACAGCTGGGAGTAGGAAGTTTGCAAACCCCCCCACAGGTACCCAACCCCACCCCTGCAGAACTCCACTGCCCTTCTGACCCTCTCCAGATCCATCCTGGTAGCAGAAGAAGACACCAAGCAGGGTCTGCACCCTTGTAGAGACTTTATCCTGAGTCATCCCTGGGAGGCCAGTGTCCTCAGGGAGGTAGGTAGGGCCAGTTGATCACCGCCCTACACACCAGAGCCACAGCTGGGAGTAGGAAGCTCTCAGGACCACCCCCCCAGGTACCCAAACCCTGCCCTTGGGGAATTCCACTCCCCTTCTGCCCCTCTCCTGATCCCAGGGGCGGGGGCAGGCATCCAGTGGGTCTATATTCTTGTGGAAACTGCATCTGGAGTCAGCCCAGAGAAGTCAGTGTCCTCAGAGAGGTAGACACCCAACGGGCCTGTACCCTTGTGGAAACCATATCCTGAGACATCCTAGAGAGGCCACCAACCTCAGAGCAGGGGACACTATACCCAGAGTCATCATAGAGGAGCCACAGAACCCAGAACAGCAGTCACCTTATCCTGAGACATTCTAGAGGAACCACTGCACTCAGAGCAGCGAAAACCTAGTTGGTCTGCTCTCAAGAAGACACCTTACCCTGAGACATCCTAGAGGAGACACTGCACTCTCAGGATCACAGGATCACAGAATCACAGAGACATCTGGACCCTAAGGAGTTCTGACACAAGCAAGATAACTGGAAAGACAGTCCCCAGTCAGAACAAGTGAGAGAGGGTAACACTAGAGTTAACCAAATCGCAAAAGGCAAGCGCAGGAATGTAAACAACAGAAACCAAAGTTACTTGGCATCAACAGAACCCAGTTTTCCCACCATAGCAAGCCCTGAACACCACATCACACTGGAAAAGCAAGACACAGAATTAAAATCACTTCTCATGATGATGTTAGAGGACTTTAAGAAGGTCATAAATAACACCCTCAAAGAATTTTAGGAGAACACAGGTAAACAGGTAGAAGCCCTTAAAGAAATGCAAGAAAACACAACCAAACAGGTGAAGGAATTACACAAAACCATCCAGGATCTAAAAATGGAAGTAGAAGCAATAAAGAAATTTCAAAAGGAGACTACCCTGGAGATAGAAAACCTAAGAAAAAGACCAGAGGTCATAGATGCAAGATTTACTAACAGAATAAAAGAGATAGAAGAGAGAATCTCATGTGCAGAAGATACCATGGAAAACATTGACACAACTGTCAAAGAAAATGTGAAATGCAAAAAGCTCCTAACCCAAAACATCCAAAAAATCCAGGACACAATGAGAAGACCAAACCTAAGGATAATAGGTATAGATGAGGGTGAAGACTCCCAAATTAAAGGGCCAGTAAATATCTTCAACAAAAATATAGAGGAAAACTTCCCTAACCTAAAGAAAGAGATGTCCTTAAATATTCAAGAAGCCTAAAGAACCCCAAATAGACTAGACCAGAAAAGAAATACCTCCCGTCACATAATATTCAAAACATCAAATATACAAAACAAAGAAAAAATACTAAAAGCAGTAAGGGAAAAAGGTAAAGTAACATATAAAGGCAGACCTATAACAATTATACCAGACTTCTCACCAGAGACTATAAAAGCCAGAAGATCCTGGACTGATATCATACAGACCCTAAGAGAACACAAATGCCAGCCCAGACTATTATGCCCAGCAAAACTCTCAGTCACTATTGATGGAGAAACCAACATATTCCATGAAAAAACCAAATTTACACAATATCTTCCCACAAATCCAGCACTTCAAATATAATTGATGGAAAACTCCAACACAACGATGGAAACTACAACCTAGAAAAAACAAGAAAGTAATCTTCCAACAACCCTAAAAGAAGGTAGCTATACAATCATAACACCACTGCCAATAACAAAAATAACAGGAAACAACATTCATTTTTCCTTAATATCTCTTAATATCAATGGACTCAATTCTCCAATAAAAAGACATAGACTATCAGATTGGATACATAAACAGGACCCAATATTTTGCTGCATACAGGAAACGCACCTCTGTGAAAAAGACAGACACTTCCTTAGAGTAAATGGTTGGACAACAATCTTCCAAGCAAATGGCCCCAAGAAACAAGCTGGAGTAGCGATTCTAATATCAAATAAAATTGATTTTCAACCAAAAGTAATCAAAAAAGATAAAGAAGGACACTTCATATTCATCAAAGGAAAAATGTACCAAGAGGAACTTGCAATTCTGAACATCTATGCTCCAAATGCAAGGGCACCCACATACATAAAAAAACTTTACTAAAGCTTAAAGCATACATTGCACCTCACACAATAATAGTAGGAGATTTCAACATCCCACTCTCAGCTATGGACAGATCATGGAAACAGAAACTAAACCGAGACACAATGAAACTAACAGAAGTTATGAACCAATTGGACTTAACTGACATCTATAGAACATTTCATCCTAAAACAAAAGAATATAACTTTTTCTCAGCACCTCATGGTACCTTCTCAAAAATAGACCATATAATTCATCACAAAACAGGCCTCAACAGATACAAAAAGATTGAAATAATCCCTTGTACCCTATCAGATGACCATGGACTAAGACTCGTCATTGATATGGTCAAAAACAACGGAAAGTCCACATACACGTTGAAACTAAACAATGCTCTACTCAATGATAACTTGGTCAAGGAAGAAATAAAGAAAGAAATTAAAGACTTTTTAGAATTTAATGAAAATGAGGACACATCATATCAAAATTTGTGGGACTCCATGAAAGCAGTAATAAGAGGAAAAATCATAGCTCTAAGTGCCCACAAAAAGAAAATGGAAAGAGCATACATTAATAAATTGACAGCACACCTGAAAGAGTTAGAACAAAAAGAAGCTAATATACCCAAGAGGAGTAGATGGCAGGAAATAATCAAACTCAGGACTGAAATCAACCAAGTTGAAACAGAAAAAACTATACAAAATATCAACAAAACCAGGAGCTGGTTCTTTGAGGAAATCAACAAGGTAGACAAACCATTAGCCAGACTAACCAAAGGGCACAGAGACAGTACTCAAATTAATAAAATCAGAACTGAAAAGGGGGACATAACAACAGAATCAGGAAATTAAAAAAAATTGTCAGATCCTATTACAAAGGCCCATACTCAACAAAATTGGGAAATCTGGATGAAATGGACAATTTTCTAGATAGATACAAGGTACTAAAGTTAAACGAGGAGCAGATAAACTATCTAAACAGTCGAATAACCCCTAAAAAAAATAGAAGCAGTCATTAAAAATCTCCCCACAAAAAAAAGTCCGGGGCCAGATGGTTTTAGTGCAGAATTCTATCATACCTTCCAGGAAGACCTAATACCAATTCTCTTCAAGCTATTCCACAGAATAGAAACAGAAGGAACAATACCCAATTCATTCTATGAAGCTACAATTATGCTCATACCTAAGCCTCACAAAGACCCAACAAAGGAAGAGAACTACAGACCAATCTCTCTTATGAATATTGATGCAAAAATAATCAATAAAATTCTCGCAAACCAAATCCAAGAACACATCAAAGCAATCATCCATCACAATCAAGTAGGCTTTATCCCAGGAATGCAGGGATGGTTCAATATTCGGAAATCCATCAATGTAATCCACTACATAAATAAACTCGAAGAAAAAAAACACATGATCATCTCACTAGATGCTGAGAAGTTTTAACAAACATCAAAATCCCTTCATGTTAAAAGCCTTGGAAAGATTAGGAATTCAAGGTCCACACATAAACATAGTAAAAGCAAGATACAGCAAGCCAGTAGCCAACATCAAACTAAATGGAGAGAAACTTGAAGCAATCCCACTAAGATCAGGGACTAGACAAGGCTGCCCACTCTCATCCTACACATTCAATATAGTACTGGAAGTCCTAGCTAGAGCGATTAGACAACAAAAGGAAGTCAAAGGGATACAAATAGGAAAGGAAGAAGTCAAAATTTCACTATTTGCAGATGATATGATAGTATACTTAAGAGACTCTAAAACTTCCACCAGAGAACTCCTAAACCTGATAAACAACTTCAGTAAAGTGGCTGGATATAAAATCAACTCAAACAAATCAGTAGCCTTCCTATACTCAAAAGATAAACAGGCTGAGAAAGAAATTAGAGAAATAACACCCTTCACAATAGTTACAAATAATATAAAATATCTTGGAGTGAATCTAACCAAGCAAGTGAAAGATCTGTATGACAAGAACTTCAAATTTCTGAAGAAAGAAATAGAAGAAGATCTCAGAAGATGGAAAGGTCTTCCGTGCTCCTGGATTGGCAGGATTAATTTAGTAAAAATGGCCATCTTTCCAAAAGCAATCTATAGATTCAATGCAATCCCCATCAAAATTCCAAATCAATTCTTCATAGAGGTAGAAAGAGCAATTTGCAAATTTATTTGGAACAACCAAAAAATAGCGAGAACTATTCTCAACAACAAAAGAACTTCTAGAGGAATCACAGTCCCTGACCTCAAACTGTACTACAGGGCAATAGTAATAAAAACTGCATGGTATTGGTACAGAGACAGGTAGGAAGATCAATGGAATAGAATTGAAGATCCAGAAATGAGCCCACATACCTATGGTCACTTGATCTTTGACAAAGGAGCTAAAACCATCCAGTGGAAAAAAGACAGCATTTTCTGCAAATGGTGCTGGTTCAACTGGAGGTCAACATGTAGAAGGATGAAAATCAACCCATTCTTATCTCCTTGTACAAAGCTCAAATCCAAGTGGATAAAAGACGTTCACTTAACACCAAATACACTGAAACTAATAGAAGAGAAGGTGGGGAAGACTTTTGAATGCCTAGGCACAGGTGAAAAGTTCCTGAACAGAACACCAATGGCTTATGCTCTAAGATCAAGAATTGACAAATGGGACCTCACAAAATTGCAAAGCTTCTGTAAGGCAAAGGACATTCTCAATAAGACAAAATGGCAACCAACAGATTGGGAAAAGATCTTAACCAATCACACATTTGATAAGAGGGCTAATATCCAAGATATACAAAGAATTCAAGAAACTATACTCTAGACAACCCTATAACCATATTCAAAAATGGGGTACAGAGCAAAACAAAGAATTCTCAACAGAGGAAACTCGAATGGCTGAGAAGCACCTTAAGAAATGCTCAACATTCTTAGTCATCAGGGAAATGCAAATCAAAACAACCCTGAGATACCACCTCACACCAATCAGAATGGCTAAGATTAAAAACTCAGGTGACAGTAGATGCTGGCGAGGATTTGGAGAAAGAGGAACACTCTTCCATTGTTGGTGAGATTGCAAGCTGGTACAACCACTCTGGAAATCAGTCTGGCGGTTCCTCAGAAAACTGGACATTGCATTACCTGAGGATCCAGCTATACCACTCCTGGGCATATACCCAGAAGATGCTCCAACATATAGTAAGGACATATGCTCCACTATGTTCATAACAGCCTTATTTATAATAGCCAGAAGCTGGAAAGAACCAAGATGTCCCTCAACAGAAGAATGGATACAAAAATGTGGTATATCTATACAATAGAGTATTACTCAGCTATTAAAAATAATGAATTTGAGAAATTTTTAGGCAAATGAATGAATCTAGAAATCATCCTGAGTGTGTTAACCCAATCACAAAAGAACACACATGGTATTTATTCACTGTTAAGCAGATGTTAGCCCAAAAGCTTGAAATAGTGAAGACTCAACCCGCAGACCACATGAAGCACATGAAGAAAGAAGACCAAGTGGGGTGCCTCAGTTCTACTTAGGATGAATAACAAAAATACTCAAGGGAGTAAATATGGAAACAAAACATGGGACAGAAACTGAAGGAGGAGCCATCTGGAGACCATTCCACCTGGTTATCCACCCCATGTACAGTCACCTAAGCTAGACACTGATGTGGATGTCTGGAAATGCATGCTGTCAAGAACATGATATATCTGTCTCCTTAGAGGTCTGCCAGAGACTGACACATTCATAGGACGATGCTCACAGCTAACCACTGATATGATCAAGGGTTTCCCAATGGAGAACTTAGAAGAAAGCAACAATACCAAACAATCAGAGCCCTTCAGGATCTAAACCACCAGCCTGGGAGCACGTAGGGAGGGACCTATTACTCTAGCTGTATATGTAGGGGAGGACGGCCTTGTTGGGCATAGGTGGGAGAGGAGATTCTTGGTCCCATGAAAAACAAACACAGAAGGAGGGGAATGTGAGTGTGAGGAGGGGGTAATGGCGGTGGAGCGTAGGTGTGGGCACAGCCTCATAGAATGGATATAAGGAGGGGGGATGGGATAAGGGGTTCCTGGGTGGTGGGGGAAATGGGATAAGAGGATAAAACTTGAAATGTAAATATTATATAACCAACTACATAAAAGGGGGAAAAAGTTGTTAGAACCAACAACTTTTTTTTAAAAAAAAAGTCAGCCCTCTAGGAAAAAAAAAATTTTTTTCTTGATACTAAAACTTGTCCAGAGAATTTCATATTGCAGAATACACAGCCTTGGCGTATCTACTCATCAAGCAAAACGAGCAGACCTATTCAAACCTCCGGTGTCTGGGAATTCCATCTGGATGCAATGAAGACACAGCATCAGAAGCTTATCAATTTACTCTTCGTCCCACCCCTCCTCTAATATCTCAATGCCCATAATCAGCTTGAAGACGTTAAAGAGTCAGCGCCCTATTCCCCGGGCTTGGGGACTAAGGTGGTTAATATGGGGCTGTCTTTCTGGGGAAAAGTTGTGATTTTGTTGGAACAGGGAGGATTAGCTAGGACTTATTGCATAGCCATAACCTATTGGTAGAAATCTGTATACTTAGTATCAAGATGAAGTTATAATTTCTTAAATGGTACAAAATTCACTTTGATTTCAATTTAAGGTTTTCATTGGTACGAGCTTCTTATTGATATAAAAATGAGATGAATATTAGTACTCTCATGGGCATTTTGCCTGTATAACACATTTAGGAGTACAAGGCTTAGACTCAGTCCTTCTTTAACTTTTTTTTTTTTTTTAACAGATTTGAGATGGTTAGCCTCTGAGTTAAGGGACTATAGCAAATTCATGGCTTGGAGTTTATTGTTAGGATGTTCTCTATATTTTATTTAGAAATAGCTGAGAGGAGTTAACAGACAACAGTCCAGGTTACCTTACATGGATAGTTGGTTTTCAAAACGTCAGAAGTCCACAGAATTGACGTTACAAACATTTATATAATAATGTTCATTTTGATTAGAGACCTGTCTTCTCCTGCCAGCTTCCTGTCTTGGATTCTAAGAAGAAATTGAGCATCCTTGGAGTTACTCCAGTTGAACAGAGACAGCCACAAGGCAAGAATTGCCTCTTTCCATCTACAGACAAATTACTGTCCAGAAAAGGACACACTTGCAGAATAGTCGACTGATTATAGCTGCCTAGACAAAGTAATCAGCCCTTAATAACTCTGCAACACTAAGGTCTTTCAGATGATTCTGGGCCTGAAGGCTGAAGATTTGATGCTCCAACGTTCGGTAGTAAAGGGGCTGTCCAGGTGTTCAGCGGTCTCTATAAATTGGCTAAGTTTTAGAGCTATGCTTTGTGCTTCCCATCATTTCAGTTAACATTCTAGATTTCTGATGGGGTTGAAGACCTATAGTCTCATAGCCAATCCTGGCTATTTACTTTGAGGGAAAAGATCTGAGTGGATGGTTTTCATCTGACATTTATTCTAAGCCAAGAAAAAAAGCCAGGTTTAAAACTAAGTGTTTTAGTTAGGAGAGACAATAGAGGTTCTGGTTAGTCGACAACATGATGGACTGGGCATTAAGATTATCTTGTACTTCACTGGTACAAACAGGAATAATTATGCTCTAATTGTATTTTGAGAGAAAAGTGTTATTTTAACAGGAATGGTGATATGTAGGAGGAGCTAAGGGGGAAGGAGTACCAAGAGGAAGAGATGGAGTAAGGAGAGGAGAAGATGAAGGAGAGGAGAAGCAAGGTGATGAGAGAGAGAAAGAGAGAAAGAGAGGGGGGCATGGAGGCAGATGTTCATGTGTCTCCACCAGTCAAAGATAGTTTATATATCTAGGTTGGGTATTGGGTTACAGTTCTGATTGAACATTACCAAACTTATAAAGCCTTTGAGTAACATTTTAAAAAAAAATGTATAAAAGCAAAATGGTAAAGGGGGCATGGGATAGGGGTTTTCTGGGGAGGGGAAATGGGGAAAGGGGATGGCATCTGAAATGTAAATTAAAAATAAAAAAGAATGAGGCTATACCTAGGTGGTGCATGCTTGCTTAGCTTTAGCATCTGTAGGACTATACAATGAAATCTCAGTAATTAAATCCAAAAGGTAAAAGAAAGTTAAAGATATTTTTAGTCAGTTTCTTTCTTTCTTTGTTTCTTTTTATCTATTTTTTAAAATTTTTTAAATTTTAGAACATCTTTGTTCAGGTCACAGGTTAAATTTTTCTTTTGTCCTTTTGTTTATATGTTCTGGATATTAGTCTTCTCTAAGATATGTAGCTGGCAAAGATTTTCTCCCACTCTATGAGTTTGTCTTTTACTGGATTGATTATTTCTCTATCTGTGCAGAAGATTTTAAGTTTTGTAAAGTGCTACCTATTAATCTTTGGCCTTAATTCTCAGGGAAATTGAGCTCAATTCAGAAAGTACTTACCTACATTTATACTACACACTGTCTCTGTTATCTATGTTTTGATCTGAGTACAGTACTGACATACATACCATGGTAGAAACAGCTCTCTAATTGGGATTAAAGTTTACTCAACAGGAAGAAACATGTTTGATACTGGAAACCTAGCCAACTACTCAGGGCTAGTGAATTTATGGGTCTAGGAGGAGAAAGCATGATCTCCATTCTAGTAAATGAGCATATTTCTCATAATCTTAAAAGAAAGGTGTTTAAAAAAGGCCCATGCTAACACTAATCAAAATAATGCTATGTGTCTTCTTGGTATCAAAATATATTTGAAAGCAAAAATATATCACTAAGGATATGTTATAATAACAGAGATCTTTACCTGAAAACAAGGGAACAGTGGGAAACAATGTAGACTTTCTTCTCTCTTCGGATTTAATTCAGATCTAGGACACTGCATGTTTTCAGTGAGATGACTCTGGGCCTTTTGTTTTTCAGTCTCAAAGAATGAATTTCTGTAGCAATGAATTAGTTAAATAGTTTTGGCTCACCTCGCACCTGCCGAAGAGCTCTCTGGATTTGCAAATCACACGTGCATGCAGAAGCACATGCACACACACACACAAGTGAGTGTGCATGCGTGTAGTTCAGTAATGGGTACTTTGAAATTTCCCCAAGGTTAGCAAACACTCCTCTCCAGTTGGTATTTCTGTATTAACATCTTTTAAAATCTATATTCATCTCTGCTAACTCAGACTCAATGGGGAAGTGGCTGCTAGTGCTATTTTCCCAAATTCTTACATGGCTGAGTGCTTTCTTTCCTGCACCTTTTGCATCTGATCTTTTTCCCTTGAGTCATGGTAATTCTGTGTCTCTCCTCTCTTCTGGCCACTCAACCACCCAATCTAAAAGTCCCGTTTCTGTCTTTCTGCCCAGATAATGGCTGTTTGGCAATTCTTTATTATCAGTAGAAGCCAGCTGGGGTCTGGAGGCATGGCATTTTAGGAGCTGAAATAAGACAAAGCATTAGAACCAATCTCCAACAAATTTTACTGGCAAAGAAAACTTAGTTTAAAATGGAGTTTTATTACAGAGAGAAAATGTAAAGGAGCAGGTGTTAGTACAGGAAGATAAAACAAAACAGCAAACAAACAAGCAGAATACATCTATACGTGTATAGTGAGAAGAGGAACACACAAAAGAGTTGAAGGGGACTCAGATTTTGTATAGAAGCCTTTTATAAGACATGGCCAAAAATTACAAAGATCTGTTAATTCTCTGTGCATATGGTAAACTGAGCCAATGGGGGTGTCTATGCTGTTGTCATGTCTCCTTTGCCCAACCAGTGAGATGGCTGTGTGCTATTCATCCAAGTATGGGGATAGTCATACATTGAACTCCTCTGTTAGTTGCTGACTGATTATCTTTTGGCCATTGCTTGCCTCAGACTGTTGTCAGTAGCTCTCCTTGCTGGTGTTGACCTTGCTGGGATCTACTGGCCATTAAGTAGATTATGCTCTCTTTGTTTCCAGGTTAAGTGACCATCTTATATTTTACCATGGACCCTTGTCTTTATTAGTTGTGGGAAGATGACTATTACCACAGCCCACCAAGATGTAGCTGTAGTTTTCATTGTTACCTCATATTTATCTCCTTACCAGAAATAGTGGAAGAAGACAAAATGGTAACAAGGGAATGTTTGACAAATGTTGTGGCAACAAGCTAGAACACAAATAAAATGGAAAGATTCCATAAAAACACATTTTATACACATTTCATCAAAACTCACAGAGGAGTAAATAGTCAAATATCTATTGAAGAAATTGAAATTTTGATTATCTCTTAGAGAAGAAATGCACAAATTGTTCAGTAAATTTTGTTAAAAATTCAGAGATAAATAATAATAATAAATGTACGCAAACTCTCCAAAAATAAAATAAATGATGAACTCAAGTCCACTGTACTTTTTGATTGATATTACACAGACAGGAAAACTGAGGTTATAACAATAAGATAAAATGATAATAAATATAAATGTCAAACTCCTTGACAAAATAATAGAAGACACAATTTCAAAAGGTATCAAAGGCCAATACTCATTTAATGAAATTGAAAAATCAATGGCTTGTGTTTAGTTTAACCCTCAAAACCAAGTCATTCATTTTAGTTTAATTTGCTAAGGGACAGAGAAGCAAGATACATAAGGCCATCTCAACAAATGCAAAGAGAAATGTAAAAGATCAATACATTTCATGATTGTTAGGTCCTAAGCTACAATCCCTCAAATATGACGAGTATTCTTCAGAAACCTGTGAAGCAGTTTATAATTGTCTAGTCAGACTTCTCTAACTGCCAAGGAAAGCCACTTTTCTTACTCTCTTACCTGTGTCATATGGGGCATGTAGCTCCCTATTAGCACATACCTGTAACACAGTTCAAAGTCTCATGCTAACCTCCAGGCTCCTTTGGTCCCTATTATTGCATGTTGATAATTCATATTAAAGCCATAGGACTCTTCTGTTCTGCAAGGCCCCTTCTCTGCTACCATGCTGTTCCAGCTTGGGCCTCCTTCCTACTGCTGCCACCCTGCTCTCTTTATAATTTACAAGGCCTTACCCACCTTATTTGCTACTTTCTTTGTTCATGAAACATAGCCATGGTAGATTTGGACTCCCCTAAATTCCTCTGGCTATTCTTTCTCTACCAACACAGGGCAGTTTCATATTTAAAATAAACCTTCTTCTTACACATGAAGTGGCCTAGTTTGTTAGTTTCACAGTGCTCTTGCTTACAATGTTCAAATAATTTTTAAGTGTTTTAAGAAAGGGAAGTTCTTCAACTTAATAGAAATGTTATCTGTTTTCCTGTAATAAATAAGTGGATGTCCAATTTTTTTTTTTTTTTTTTGCCCCACTAAGGCACTATTATTGGTGTTACTCTTAAAGATTCATTACATTGTTTTTGAATGCCATTATTGTCATTCTATGCTCCCAAAACAACAAAAAATATGATTAAAAAAGCAAATACAGCAAACATGATTCAAAACATTTCTTTCCTCTGACAGGCATTTTTAAACTGTCTTTTTCCACTTATGCTTAATGTCATATTGAAGGGCCTAGCTAGTGTATTAAGGGAATGCAAGAAAAAAAGGCATTTAGTAGAAAAATTAGAAAGAGGGTCTATTTGTAGATGATATGATAGTTTTGCCTAAATATGAAAAAAAAATACTACTGGTAAGGGATTCCATTTAAAGTGTACCCTGGTAACTAAAGTGTTTAGACACGTTGTTTCCAGAATGTCATCTGATTTAGGAGATTGTGGAATCTAAGGAAGGTGAGATTAATGGAGGAACGGTGAACTCCTGTGTTCCTCTGCTTTCTGATCTATAGAAATATGAAGGGAGCAAAAACGGAGACAAAGTGTGGAGCAGAGACTAGAGGAGGGGTCATCTGGAGACTGCCCCACCTGGGATTCCATCCCATTGCAGTCACCAAATGCAGACACTGTTGTGAATGCCAGGAAGGGCATGCTGACAGAAACCTGATATACCTGTCTCCTGAGAGGCTCTGTCAGAGCCTGACATATACAGAGGAAGATGCTTGCAGCTAACCATTGAACCAATCACGGGGTCCCCAATGGAGAAGTTAGAAGACTGAAAGAGCTGAAGGGGCTTGCAGCTCCATGGGGAGAGCAACAATACCAACCAACTAGAGCTCCCTGGGTCTAAACTGCCAGCCTGGAAACTCGCATGGAGGGACCCATGGCTCCAGCTATATGTATAGGATGGCCTTGTCAGACATCCTTGTCCCATGAAGCCTGGATGCCCCAGTGTGGGGGAATTTGAGGGCAGGAGGCAGGAGTGGGTGGATGGGCAGGGACACATTCTCAAAGAAGCAGGAGGAAGGGGGAGATGAGATAAGGAGTTTCTGGGGGTGGGGGCAGAATGGGGAAAGAGGATAACATCTGAAATGTAAATAAATAAAATATCCAATAAAAAATAAATTGGTAAAAAAATGAAAGAAAGAAATGTGAATAAGCACCTTTGTGCTTCTGCAACCACAGAGGAACTGATCTCACTACAAACCACAGTGGACTTACATCCCCTTAAACCATGAGTCAAAATAAATCTTTCCTGCATTGAATCATTCTTGTTAGGTATTTTGTCATGGCATGAAGGAAAGTATTGGATGTAAGCATGGGCACATGAAATCACTGAAGTAGACTACCCCATTGGTAGAAAGAAAGTGGTTTTTTGGTTGTTGCTTGTCTGTTTGTTTTGTTTTTATTTTGTTTTTGCTTTTTAAATTCAAACTACTGGGGCTGTTTCTCTGGTTAGCAAAGAGGATGGCAAATAGTGGGAGAGCCTTGCCAGTGTTAGGAGGTTATGTTGAAACAAGAAGGTGTGTTAGCCCGATGAAAGCCTGGGGACTTTGATCTGTTACAGGGTTGTTTGAGTTAATATGGGATTAGATGACCAAGGGGAAAAAAAAAAGCAATCAAACCCCTGGGATACAGCTCAGAGGCAGAGTACTTGGAGGTAGTTGGCTGTGCAGGGGGTAGATAAAAGAAGAAACGGCTTTTCCTGACAAACAGAAACCCACTTTACAAAATTTCTGAGGAATGCTTCTGATTTTAGGTATAGCAATCCTGTTTACTCAGCCATAGTTCAGCCTTAACTGTGCTCAGACTCTCATAAAGAGCACTACCCTTTAGTAGGGCCTGCTTTGGACCTAACAATAGATATAGTCCAAGAAATGATAATTATGTTGAACACATTTCTAGAACAGAAGATCAATTGATAAAAGATTTATTCTATTATATCACAAAATCAAACTACTGAAAAGTACAGTGAAAATGTTTGTTATGATATTATATACCTTGGAGTAAATTTAATGCAGTGTAGAATTTTCCACAAAAAGTTAAAGAGTATTACTGAAAGGAATTCAAGATGACATGAATAAATCAATAGGTATATCATGTTCAGGCATTAGAAGGCATGATACTGTCAGGATATCAATTTTACCTTAAGTCATCTATAAATTCAGTAGAGTTTATCAATCTCTGCAGGTTATATTCATAAAACTTCTCAAATTGAAATCTAAATTTTATGTGGAGATGCAAATGATTTCAAGCTGCACAAATAGAAAACTAAAGGTGTAGTATATGTACTAACTGATGTCAAGATTTATAAAGCTAACATATCAAGTTACAGCAAACAGAATGAGTGCCATTTGGGAAACTAGTCATAGATATCAATGAATTAGACTAGAAAGACTGAAAAATAATAAAATGCATATATATTCAACTGTGGTTTTGAGAAAACTGACAAGATAAATAGGGATTTATTCTTGGACTATATCTATTTATTTATCAATCAATGAATGATACCAGAACAACTGTGTTGCAGCCCGAGCTACCACATGTTTGGGGGCCAAAATGTCGGACTGCTCTGTCAGTGTTGGAACCCACACTGCCAAAAGCCTTGGGTGCTAAATTGTTCCACTTTGTACTGTCCCAAGTTGCTCCAGTCCGATGGTCTGGGTTCAGCAAGAGAGAGAGTGAGGACGGACATGAGGAATGGAGACCAGACAGAGTGTGATTCAATCCCGTTTATTCTTCAGTCTCTCTTCTTCTCTCCAAGTCTCTAGTTTTGAGTTCCTAGACCCTAGTTCCTAGTTCCTAGTGCCTCCAAGTTCCAAGTTTCTTCTCCAAGTGCTAAGTGCCTAATACCTATTAACTAACTCCAAGTTCTTCCTCCAAGTGCTAAGTGCCTAATACCAACTCCAAGTTGTACTGTCCTGGTCCTCTGATCTCTCTTCTGTCTACCTCTTGCCTTTTATATGTCTCACTTCTAAGCCATGCTCTAAGTCATGCCCTTAAATCATGCCCTTAGGTCTTGTCTCTAAATCAGATCTTTAAGTCACACACCTTTAAGTCTCACACACCCAAGGGAAAATCCTGGGTATCTAATACAAGATGTTATCAGAGTGTGCTCAGCTGTTGTGGGCTAATGTAATCAAATCTCTTGTCAGGGTATATGGTTCAAAATGGCTGCAAGGATGCTAGTTGCCTTCTGTTGGCTCCCCACAAAACT
Source organism: Rhabdomys pumilio (assembly GCA_030674055.1). Classification (NCBI taxonomy): domain Eukaryota; kingdom Metazoa; phylum Chordata; class Mammalia; order Rodentia; family Muridae; genus Rhabdomys; species Rhabdomys pumilio. Next base: position 524,575 of record JANHMN010000001.1, read on the forward strand.
GGATAGTAATTTAAGGCAAACTACAATCTTTTATCTACACCATACACAATCATTTGAAATAGGTTATAGACATAAACATAAGAGCAAGTTTTTAAAACTTACAAAATATACTATAAAAGAAAAATGTATATGGGTTAGAAATGATTTGATTTATTAATTATAGTACAACTCCACAGAGCACAAAAGGGAGTAAACAAGACCTCTTGGGAAGTAGAAAAACACTTGTTCTACCCTTGCAAAGCCCTGGGCTTCACTCCTAGTGCTGTAAAAAGCTAAAGCAAACACAGAATGAAAAAAGTCACCTACATACTGAACTTCTTTAAATTAAAATATCCTCAAAGCATATTGTTAAAAATATGAAAAGGTAATCCCTTACAAGAGACAATATGCAGAAATGTTTATCTGAAACAGGATTGTAATCAGAGTCATTACAAAGAATAGAAGCTGGATACTTATATACTTGAGTCAGTCTTATATACCTACTTGCAACCACTATGACATTATCTATCCCATCCTGTCTACCTCATAGAAACTATATTTTTTCTTTCTCTTTTCATTACCACCATTAGTCCTTCAAAGATTTCATGATTCTTTTGTCTCTTTGGGGTTTGTTGTAGATTGGTTCTAATATTATTTGTGTTAATTTAGCTACCAAAATTACACAGGAACCCACATGTCTATATTGCAAATTATATTGCTTATTCAGTTATGAAATCATTGTATTAACTCAATGCAAATTCCTAGGTACATAATAAGCTCCAGGAAACTAGACTGTGTTTATTTCTATAGACTCAGGAACCAGTCAATGACTGACTCAAATAGACAGATAAATACTCATTGTCTGAGGAATTTAAGATATTTATCTGCAATTGATAAGGCGAGAGGAAAGAAGATCAAAAGATGTTCATCAAACTCTGCTTTCTCCTACTGTAGCACAAGGTTGGAGTATATGTTATACTTTTCATTCAATTACATGTGGCTATAGAGTTCTATTTAGATAGATGTGTGTTCTGACCTTTGGAGCTTAACATGTAGGGAATTTCTATTCAATGTTTTCCCAATTTTTTCTTCCTTCTGGTTGACTGAAACACAAATGGTCATTTGAAGACATATGCTGGAGATATCAAACGTTCCCTTAGTTTGAGTTCTTGATGTTCTTGTTTGAGAAGCATTGATGCTATCTTGTACAGATACCTAAGAACTGCAGCCCTGCTTTGTTTGATCAATTGCACATTTTAGAGTATGATATTGCCAATGCCATACTAACCAATAAAACAGTTTCTATAAAATATTTGAAGAATGATTTTCTGGAGGAGTGTTTTACTCTGTGAGCAGTCAAATTTGAACTAACATGGTAGTGGTGAGTATGCTATCTCTTTGGAATTTGTTAAAATGCAAGTTCTCAGTCCCCTTCTCAAATCAAAAGAATCAGAAGGCATGGAGATAAGCTTCAAGTTGTGCTTCAACAAGCTCTCCAGGTGATTTTGACTTTGATAGCTTTTTATCTAGAGAGCCACAGGACTTTGAATCTGTAGGAACATATGTGACATTAGGAAATATATTTTAGTTCCTTGAAACACATAAACACACGCACACACACGTGCACACATGTATGCAGACACATGTACTCACCTTCCACCTCCTCTAACACTCAGAAACAGATAATACACATACGCACACATACACACATACTCATGCCTCATGCACACACATCCTCACACACACATAGAAAACTCAAACTAGAAAGACTATTGATTTTGTAGTGCTGTTTTGAAAGAATGAGCATTCTTTAAATGAATTCAGCATAGTATATCGTAAACCATCCTTCATTTTGGCACCTTCAGGTGAAATTAGAACATAGTGAGAATTCTAGAAACTGGGGAAGATTGTGCTCATGATGTGGTATGATGTTATTGTCACCAAACATAAAAGATACAGAGAATAACAGATTGGAACACTTGTCTGCTCTGTTGCTGAGGTTAGGCTGACCTGATTAATATTTAGTATTACAAATTCTGAACATCTTATTTAGCTGCTAATTTCTTTCTCTTGTGAAATAATCACATAAAGTGGTTATAACAATTCTTAATACACACTTAGCACTCAGTTTATACATAGCCTCTGTTAGACCTTAAATTCCACTGAACCTTCACTGTCCAAAAAATTTACCTCTATTATTTCAGATGTCTCAATAACCTCACTTGATTTGCATACTTTTTTGAGAAAGATATATTTTTGAGTAGAGTGTGTCCATTGTATTCTCAATAAATGTACAATTAAAATTTTAAGGTTTACCTTTAAACAGCTTAAGTATTTTATTTCAGAGTATTTTAGTAATTTATAATCCTCCTTACCACTGCATAACATAATCCATGTATCATTCAATTTATAAGTAATTTGATACTCCAGAATTTTAAATTGTAACAATGCAATTTTTATCTTCCTTGAATTAATCACTTTGTAATATTATCAAGTACTCAGGAATTAAATTATCATAATTGTAGGATTGTGTTGTTATCTGTGCTTAGTAGTTTGTTTAAGTCAGAAGTATTCAAAGGCTACATTCTGAATTGACTAATATACTTTAAAATTAATATGCATACATTCCTCCCTCTTTGTTTTATCCTTTCAGATTTATGTGTTGATTAGCCAAAAAGAGTATATAATACCTAGGATACAATCCACAGAACTAAAAAACGTTAACAAGTTGAAGAGCCCAAGTGAGGATGCATCAGTCCCACTTGGGAGGGAAAAGAAAGCAATAACAGTAGGAAGGAGGGAAGGCTGGACTGAGATGGGAAAGGGGACAGGAAGGGGAAGAGGAGAACATGATCAGGTATTTGGTGGGGGAATAGAACTGAAGCCCTGAGGGTCAGCAGAAAGAATGAAAACAGGCAACCTTGGGAGGTAGGGAATGGGACGACCACCAAGAATGTACCAGAGACCTGGAGGGTGGGAGATTTTCAGGATTTAAAGGGAGGGACATTCCACATCCAAAAGAGGGCTAATATCCAAAATATATAAAGAACTCAAGAAGCAACCACCAAAAAAACCAAACAACCCAATCAAAAACTAAGGTATAGAACTAAAATGAGAACTCACAACAGAGGAATCTTGAATGGTTGAGAAGCACCTAAAGAAATATTCAAAGTCTTTAGTGATCAGAGATATGCAAATCAAAAGAACTCTGATATTCCACCTTACACCAATCAGAATGGCTAAGATCAAAACCTCAGCTGATAACACATGTTGGTGAGGATGTAGAGAAAGATGAACAATCCTTCATTGCTAGTAATATTGCAAATTGGTACAACTACTTAGGAAATCAATCTGGAGGTTCCTCAGAAAATTGAAAATAAATCTACCTGAAGACCCAGCAATACCTCTCTTGGAAATATACCAAAAATATGCCCCACAATGCCACAGGGGCACATTCTTCACTATGTTCATAGCAGCCTTCTGTGTGATAGCCAGAAACAGGAAACAACCCAGATGTCCCATGACAGAAGAATGGATGAAGAAAATGTTGCTCATTTATACAATGGAATACTACTCAGCGCTATTAAGAATGAGGACATCCTAAGTTTTGTAGGCAAATGGGTGGAACTAGAAAATATCATCCTGAGTGAGGTAACTCAGACCCAAAAGAACATGCACAGTACATACTCACTAATAAGTGAATATTAGCCAAGAAATAAAAGTACAGAATACCCAAGATACAGTCCACAGAACTCAAAAACATCAATAAGTTGAAGGAATCAAGTGAGGATGCTTCAGTCCCACTTGGGAGGGAGAAGAAAGCAATCATAAGGGGGGAAGGAGGGAGGGACTTTGAAGGGATTGTGGACTGGGGCGAAGAACAGAACTTGACCTGGTATTGGGTGAGGGAAAAGGACTAAAGCCCTGAGGGCCAGCAGAAAGAATGGAAACAGGCAACCTTGGGAGGTAGGAGGTTGGGCGAACCCTCCAGAATTCACCAGAGACTTGGGAGGTGGAAGACTCTCAGGATGCAAAAGGACCTTAGATGAAATGCTCGACAGTAGGAAGAGAGAACTTATAGAGACCATCTTCAGCAGAAAGATAGGGAATCAAGTGAGAGAGGGGGTTGCCATCTCACAGTCAAAAACTCTGACCCATAGTTGTTTCTGTCTGAAAGAACTACAGGGATGGAAATAGAGAGGAGTCTGTGGGAAAGAAGGTCCAGTGACAGACCCAAAGTGGAATCCAGCTCAAGGGGAGGTCCCAAGGCCTGACACTATTACTGAGGCTATGGAGGCTCACAGATAACAGATCTATCATGACTGCCCTCTGAAAGACTGAACAAGCAGATGAAAGAGTCAGATGCAGATACTTGCACACAAGCAATAGACAGAAACTGCTGACCCCTTATGGTTGAATTAGGAAAAAGCTGGAAGAATCGGAGGAGGAGGGCAACACTGTAGAAGGACCAGCAGTCACAATTAATCTGGACCCCTGGGAACTCTCCAGCACTGGATCGTCAACCAGGTAGCATATACCAGCTGATGTGAGACCCTCAACACAGATACAGCAGAAGACTGCTGGGTCTGGGTCCAGTCAGAGAAGATGCACCTGGCTCTCAAAAGACTGGAGGCCGCAGGAAGTTTAGAGGTCTGGTAGGGTGAGTGGTGGGTGGTGGGGACATTCTCATGGAGATGGGAGTGGTGTGGAGATATGGGATGTGAAACAGTTGGAGGGCAGACAGGGAGGGAAGTAAAATCTGGAGTGTAAATAAATAAATAAATAAATAAATAAAATAATATAAAATAATATAATAATAATATAAAATAAATAAAATTATATATACATATATATATTGCACAGTGCTTTATGTGGTCAAAGTATCTACTAAGGTTTTTTATTATCATTAATCCTTTTTTATAGTCCAGTTATGATTCCCCTCCTGGTCTGCCCTCCAACAGTTTCTCTTTCCATTCCTCCTCTTTTGTCTCTAAGAGTATATCCCCACCTTCACCCCCACCCTGCCAAGTCTCAAGTCTCTGGAGGGTTAGGTGCTTCTCAAACTGAGGCCAGACCAGGCAGTTCTCTGTTGTATATGTGTTGGGAGCCTCATACCAGCTAGTGTATGCTGCCTGATTGGTGGCTCAGTGTCTGAGAGATCTCAGGGCCCAAGTTAGTTGAGACTGCTGGTCTTCTTACAGGGTTACCCTCCTCTACAGTTTCCAGCCTTTCCCTAATTCAACCACAGGGGTCCTTGGCTTCTGTCCATTGGTTGGGTGTAAGTATCTGCTTTGTAAGCTGCTTATTGGGCCACTCAGAGGGCAGTCATGATACATAGGCTTCTGTCTATAAGCACGCCATAGCATCAGGAATAGTGTCAGACCTTGGGGCCTTCCCTTGAGCTGGATTCAAATTTGGGCCTGTCACAGGACCTCCTTTTCTTCAGTCTCTTCTCCATTCTTGTCCTTGTAGTTTTTTAGACTGGAACAATTACAGGGCAGAGTTTTTGACTGTAGGATGGTAACCTCATCCCTCTACTTGATGCCCTGTCTTTCTACTAGAAGTGGCGTCTACAAGTTCCCTCTCCCCACTGTTGGGCACTTCTTCTTACCTTCCAGGTCTCAAGCTATATTACAGAGCAATAGTGATAAACACTGCATGGTATTAGAACAGAGACAGGAAAGTTGATCAATCAAATAAAATTGAAGACCCAGAAATAAAACCACACATTTATAGACATTTGATCTTTGACAAAGAAGGCAAAAGGATACACTGGAAAAAGAAAGCATCTTCAATAAATGGTTCTGGTATAACTAGCAGTTGGTATGTAGAAAAATAAAAATAGATCCATATTTGTTACCATGCACAAAGCTCAAGTCCAAGTGGATCAAGAACCTCAACATTAAACCAGATACACTGAATCTAATAGAGAAAGTAGAAAAAAGCCTTGAACTCATTGGCATGCAGGGGAGCAGGGGGGGTGGGGGGGTGAGGGGATTTCCTAAAAAGAACTCCAATGATTCAGGTGTTAAGATCAAGAATTGATAAATGGGACCTCATGAAACTGCAAAGCTCCTGTAAGGCAAAGGTCAGAGTCAATAAGACAAATCAGCAATCTATAGATTGGGAAAAAAAACTTCATTGACCTCACATCTGATATTGGGCTAATATCCAATGTGTGTGTGTGTGTGTGTGTGTGTGTGTGTGTGTGTGTGTGTGTGTGT
>JANHMN010000001.1:530787-546410 GCA_030674055.1 Rhabdomys pumilio
TGTGTGTGTGTGTGTGTGTGTGTGTGTGTGTGTGTGTGTGTGTGTGTTTGTGTGTGTGTGTGTGTAACTCAAGAAACTAACCTCCAAAACCCAAACAACCCAATCAAAAAAAAAAAGTGATATAGAACTAAACAAAATCAGCTGACTTGGGACCATGATGACATTTACAAAATCTTGTTACTTGTCTGTTAGATTAAAGTAAAGTCAGAGGTTGCTAGGGGGTAAGTTGTTTCCTCTAGACTTATGCTTTGAAGTCTTAACAATAATTCTATGGTTAAAATGTGTCTTTAAAAATTTCAGGGTTTGCTGAGGTGATGGAGTTGAGGCCTCCAAGGAATGAGTAGGTGAGGAGTGTTTCTTCATATTAAAAATGAACAGGTCTATGAAAGGCCTTCTTTCTTCTGTCACAGTATGTGTTCTTAGAGTGCTTAGAGTTCTACTCTCCCTAGCATACAGACTTATCAGACAATACCACCTGTGAAGTCTTTGGTTTCCAACTTCCCATCTATCAGAGTTACATAGAAATAAGTTCCTGTTATTTATAAATTTCCATATGAATTTAAGAGATATACCTAACAGAGCTTGAGATAAAACAGGCACTAATAAACCAAAGAAAAAGCTCTAAAGTGAAACTACCGTGGTTCTTCTTTTTTCTTACATTTCTGCTGGATTTAATGGAAAAAAAAAATTCTTATTCTTTAAGCATTTCAGCTCCAAAAGTTTGTGACTAAATTCTTTTAAGACTAATGCATTGGTTCAGTTCTGGCTCAAGGCTAAGTGCTATACTAGATTTAAACCCCAGGGAAGGAATAATGGGTTCAACTCTAGTGCTGGTGTTCTACATTGGTGGTCTTCATATTCAGACTCTCCTAACTTCAGTTTATAGAGGATCACACTTTCTCATATCCCAGCAATGAAACTTGAGCAGGGGTACTTAGTTGTCTTTTGATGTTGGTGGTGACTCTGATGCTTAATTGTTGATGGCAGTGCAAACTCCTAAATCTGTCCTAAGATAATAAACTCTGCCTACTTTGGTCCCTGAATAATTGTTGTAGGCAGAACCTTTCTTCCAACTTACACTGAACACACACCATATGTAAGGCAGTGACCTCATCTTTTTTTTTTTTTTTTTTTTTTTTTAAAGAAAAACAGGGGGAGATGTAGGGCCATGAAAGGGGTTTTAGATTTTGGTAGAAGCACTGGCTGGAAGTAGCCTGGAGATCCTGCAAGGGACAGGCATCTATCCTGCCGTGCTCCCATAATCCAGGGTCCTAACACATGGTATGGTACTCCATTAACTTGCACTGTTCAGTCATGTAGGGCAAGGGTCCTACCAGCACCTCCACAGGTAGAGGGTGTGACTACAGGCCTCAGCCTCAAGAGATTTACATACTAATGAGATACCTGAAGGCCAGAGGGCATAGCCAATTAAGCATTCTTCCCATGACCCTCCCCTCTTTCTCCCTCCCTATTTAACTCAGGTCTGCCCAGAGTTTCACAGGGTGCACATCCAGATTCAGCCATCATCCATCATGCCAATAAAGCCGTTTTGGAAACCCATGGACTTTCTCGGGTTATTGGGGCCTGCCGTCTTGTGGCTGTTGTGGAGGACCTCTCTGCATTCCAGCCACAGGGACCTGCAACTATAAACAGTAATTCAGTCTGTAATATTTCAAATCACTGGAATTTTGTATTTTACTATAATACCATAGTTGAACTTAAAATAAAGAGAGAAATGGGGTGGAATAGTTTCATATTGTCAATAAACTTAGACAGTTAAAGTAGAAATGATAAAAGCTAAAATACTTGCCTATATTTTGTACAAAATTATAAAAGAATATAACTGTTCTTTATATTTTTATCTGGTTCCAAAGTATATATGATAGACGCTAAATGAGATGAGTGAAATAACCTGAACTCCAGAGGAAACTGGAATTACTTTTCAAAGCTTACTGTAACCAACAGTTTACAGAAAAAAAAATCTTTGTAGTTATCAGAGACTATGACATTGTTGTGAGGAAACTGTATAAGACAGGCTTATAAAAATCACCAGAGACATGAAATGATTAATTTTAAAAATTTAAAGTTCTATGCCATTTCATGGTGGTTAAAGTCTTCCAGTTTGTCACAGGTTTTCAATTTTCTACTTCCACACCTGTCCTCCCAACCTCTCCCTCTCTATTTCTTATTCTTCCATTCTCTCTTCCTTCCCCTATCTTTCTTACTCTTTATTTTGTTTACATTTTTAACAATTGTCCACAATGTCTCAATAGCAAAGGAAAAATAATCACTTTGTACTTTTATTTCTTTGATACCAAGAAAAATAAATTTGAAAAAGACCTCCAGGATGTTTCATTTTTATAATCATGAAAGGCACTGAAGTGAGAATGCATAGATGACCTAAGCTGGGACAGCTCCATAGTTAGATTAATTTATAATTCCTAAGGAGTTTCTATGAGCAGCAGATGTAGCTCTTCTGTGGGATTGTTTTTCTGTTCTGCACACTGCTATCTTCAGATAATTGCTTCCAGGTGGCAGTGTTTTAGGCCAGATATGTGAAAGAATGCCTACTCTATCTCAGGGAATCATGCAACATATCCCCTTTTGATAGGTGATTCATATGTCAAATTTGATGGCTTACTCCTGTGTGAGAAGCCATTTGACTTCTCCCAGTCCATTGTGTCCACTCAAGTATTCCCTGGAATGCCAAAGCCTCTTTGGAAGCTTCATCATTCTTAGAGACAGACAAAAAGAAAGAATGTAAAAGAGGTGAAAGCACTAAAAAGAAAGGACACTTAAGGACAAACCTGAAAGAATACCTGCTTCCTGGCTAATGTTCCACTTTCAGGCTCACAGACATAAATTTTATATACATATAGATACTATTTTATTTTATATACAGGAACATTACCAATTAGCACACAGAATGAGTCTAGTGGGTGTTCTGGTTACTATGGAGACACAAGTGGAGCCTAGTAAGAACAAGAATTTTGATTTTTAAATGTTAACATTTTACTACCATTCTTGAATTTTTATAAAGTTCTTAAATTGCTTTAATTAGAAGCATTTAACATCTACTGTGAAATGGGTTTGATTATGTCTAGACAAGTATAGCATTTGTAATGTGTACCTTTGTTTTCCCACAGATGTGTTTGATTTTTTTCACTTTGCAATGAAAATCTACAATCATAGAGTCTGTTTCCTGACCATTGATGAGGCTGTTATACTGCACTTGAACATATTTATATTTTTTAAGTTTGAGTAAACAAATAAGAAGGTTAGGTAAAAACACAGACTGACAGACAAAATACTTCCATGTGTTGAATTCATCTCTGTAAGCATTGTGCTCTTTATTGAATAGGGAAACCAAATGACACTTTTCTTTTTCATTTTAAATTTGGATTAGTAGTTAGTCAAAATGGTTTGCTTGACTGTATGATGATTGATTTTGCTATGCTCGTTAGTTTCAAGGCATTCTTGCTTGGTATAGTGCTGAACAACTGTCATCTGATCACTTAGGGTTAGTAGTTAACTAAAATAAGATTCTGAGCACACAGCTACCCTGGGATGCATCATGCAATTCTGTTGCAAAGTGGGAAAATTTGTGTCCATGTCCATGTCTGTGTTTATGTCTGTGTCAGTATCTCTCTCTCTGTGTGTGTGTGTGTGTGTACTTGTGTACACATTCACTTCTATATAAACTGTTTTTAAAACTTTAAGATGCTTTTCTAAAAAAGTCATGTGAAACATATCCCATAATACCTTTCCAAGATCAATGTCATATGAGTGAAAGGGAATCACTGATGTTGAACAAAAGATGCTTAGCAAGCCTGTGTGTGTCATACCAGTGAATTCTTCTGCCCTTCATCCACTCTGCATAGTCCAAGTCCACCCCATCTTCAGTAACATTCTATTTTCTTCACATGCCTTTCCCTCCTGTGTGCCACATTTCTGAAATATGTTCCTGCCTATCCTACTTTCTCCTCAATAGTCTTGATATCATTTATCTTTCCCTATTTCACTGCATATCCATTTGGTAGAGTGTAGCTTACAAGCCAAAAACATGATCACACCACCATGTTAGCTACTTTCCTCAATTCTTTGACAAAATACACAACAAAATAAGGAAGGGAGGGTTTATTTTTGACTCAGTTTGTGGGTATAGTCCATCATGGCAGGGAAGACATGGCAGCGGAGATTGAGCTGCCTAATCACAATACATCTGTAGTCAGAAAACAAAGAGAAATGAATTCTGGTGCTTAGCAGCTCACTTTCTCATCCCCCCTTTTTATTCATTCTAGAACTGCAGTCCATGGGATGTTTTTTCTGGCATTCAGCATGGGTTTTCCTTGCTCATTGTAACTTCTTTCTGGAAATACCCTCCTAGAAATGACATGAAGTGTGTCTCCTAGGTGATTCTAAATCCAGTCAGCCTTATCATGAAGATTAAGCATTTCAATCACACTCATACTTCTAAGAGTCCTATTCATTTGGGGGAAGAGAAGATGAAAGATACAGTTTTCAAGTCCCTGATTTGACTCTCACTGATCCACTCCCACCCCCATCAGTCATAGCAAGTTTTTCTCTTGTGCCTCTACACACTCCTCATTATTTGGCCTGGTGGCTGTAGTTAACCTTCACTTCTACAGATGCTCCATAGATCTTTCTGTCTTAGAGACATTGCTTTTATTGTTCTATGAGTGAGGTCTGTTCTTCTACTACTTCTTACATCCTTTAAACTCATCCCAAATGTCTGTTCCCAGGGAAATAATTTCCTAGACTTTAGACTGAACTTAGCATATACTGTATGACACCCCATACTTTTTTCTTATGGTTATTTTCACAGGTTATAAATTTAATTTAATTTAAATTAAGTATTCACCATCACAAAGAACAAATGTATACAAAGGTTACATTTATTCTTGTCTATCTAACAAGATTCAGCTACTGGTATTTCATTTCCTTCTGAGATACAGTTATACCTTCTTTGAAATTGTTCTCAGATAGTTTTTGAACCCCTTTCAGATAACTCACGATTCTTTCAAGCACTTATTAAAGGCCCACCTCTTTTCTCATAGGAAGAGGTGTTCAGTTACTGGAGCTGAGAGAGATTGGAGTAATATATCTGTAATTGTTCTCTATTCTTAGGGCCTACCTGTTGCTGACACTTCTCATTAACATATTTAACCCTGAAGTGACCTCTGGTTGTGACACTGATGTGGCCTTTTTTATTTTAGTCCTGTCCAGAGACTTACTTTTCTGCTTGTAGGTGCTGATTTTCTCTTGTTTGGCAAGAAACAAGGCTGATTGGTGGAGGAGACTTCAAATGCATGTTTTTTTTTTAAAAAATGTATTTATTTAAGCTGATGCAGTCTAAATGCTTTTAGTTCTTCAATCTATGTTACAAATCCTTGCCTCCTTCATAGGTGATGGTTCCATAAGCAGAGTCTTTACAAAGAGATCAAGGCACTAGGAATGAGTTTAGTGGTCTTTAAAAAAGAGATAGACGTGCCTCCAAAGAGCCTTCATCTCTTCTCATATGAGGATATGCCAGACAGTTAATATCTGTGAACTAGAAAGTAGGCTTTTATCAAACACCTAAAATACCTTGATCTCAGACACTCCAGTCTCCAGGAGAGTATAAAATAAACTTTGTGAAAAATAAAAACTGTGGTGCTTTTTTTTTTTTTTTTCATGAAAGACAAAATGGACTGAGACATCACTCACTGGAAATTGTATTTTAGGAGCTGCCTCAGGCAAGTATGCTTAGATATTTCACTCAACTCTAGTGACTTATATATAAATGTAGTTTTAAATGTGGCAGTTTATCTCTATCCTGAATAGCTTCCAAATGAAATAGACTGAGACTATAAGATTTATTTAATAAGATTTATGGCCCAATAACTGTGGAGTCATTGATCTATTCTAATCCTCTAAGACACTCGGGGTACATCCCAGACAAAATACACAAAATACTTGTATTTTTAATATTTATCTGTCTTTCTTTGCTTCAGGTGTGTTTTCCTCTGGTATCTTTGGTACTCTCTCCATGTGGCTCATCACCTTTTTCTCTTTTCTCTTTTTCTCTCTTGCTCTCTCCCTTCCTCTGGATGGCAGAAGTTCTGCCCTATTCTCTCTTCTGCCCAGCCATTGGCTGATCAGCTTTTATTGACAAGTCAGAGTATAAATGTGGAGCAATGCTTACATAAATTTGAAACAGGAGATACTTAGAATAAGCATTACAACGCAATGTCTGGATAGCAACAAGGTATGGTGGGAGAGAAATCAACACCTGAATAATACAAGGGTAATATTTACACAGTGCACAAAAACATTATGCCTACAATTATGAGTCTGTAATGCCACAGTGGAGTGTGATTTTCTCATTTCATGTGTCATCTTCACAGGTCATGAAGCTTAAATCTAGCCCAAACTGTGTTGGGAAAAGGTAGAAGCCAGATACCTTCTTTGACAATAAGTGTGAACTGCAGGCTTATTTATGTTTCTATATCTTAATTCAGAGCCTCTTATATCCAGTTGAAAGCTACCTCCTCACTGTCTTTCTCATCTTAGTATTCAGAACCAACTTTTGATTTTTAGTGTTTTCTCCTTGACTCCCAATGAATAAAAGCCCTGAATGTAAAATGAACTTTTGGAATGCTCATTAAAATTATAGCACATTAAAGTTACACTGAAAAATTCAACTTAATTATTTTTATAAGCTGATTTACTTCTTCTAGAACTACAAGGGCTACATTTAAGAAGAAAATGACTGATTATTATGAAGATAAAAATGGCAGGGAACATGACAGTATCTATACTCATCCAGTAGACAAATCTGCAGTTGGGGCTATGAGAGGATTTTTAGAGTTAACAGAATTTGGAAGACCTACTCTGAATGTGGGGGACAACACTTCATATACTTGGGGGTCACAGATTGAGTAGAAAGTAGAAAACATCTGAATTATAGCATTCATTGCTCTTTGCTTTTTTTATTGGACGCAATGTGACCAGTTTCCTTACATTTCAACTGCCATATAATCCTAGGCAAGATTCAGTTTACCATCAAACTCAGCCAAAATAAACTTCCTTTCTTATTTTTTTGGGGGTGGGGGTTCAGACATTTTGTCATAGTAATGAATAAGTAATAAGCAGTTATTTTCTAAAATATTGTCATGTATATATTGTTTATTTTTGTTTTTTTTACAAAATTTCAACTCTCTAAAATTGAATTATATTCTTTATACTTGTGATGGATATTTTTGTTGTCAACTTGACTACATCTAGAAAGTACTAAGTCTCCAAACATAGTGTACATACCTGTGAGGGATTTTTGCTTAATTAAATAATTTCAAGTGAGAAGATCCATGTCTAATCTAGATCGTTGAGGTGAGAAGATGGCCCTCTAATCTGTGCCACTCCTTCTCCTCGATGCCTATATAAAGGATGAGGAAAAAGGAAGGCTTGTGTTTTGTCTGCTTGCTCTTTACCCCCCAACCCCAAGAAAGTTTGTTTCTTTGTTGGCATTAGAGCCTACTCCTTCATGATTCCAACGCATACTGGAGACCAGCTGAGATAGCCAGCCTCATGGGCTGAACAACTACTGGACTGTTGAACTCTGCTCATAGGCAGCCATTGTTGTATAAGCTGGACCTCAGCTTGTAAGTCATTCTAATGAATCATACACACGCACACACACACACACACACACACACACACACACACACACACACACACGAATTAGTCTGCTACTCTAGAGAACCCTTGCTAATTACTAATACAATATTAAAAACTATTGTTCATATTGGTGCTTTCTATTAGTAAGTACTACTGAAGAAATGAATATTTAACAATAACCAGAGCAAAGGGAAACCAGTGGTTCTCAGTTCCCAGTTCCCAGTTCCCAATTCCCAGTTCTCTAAGAAGCTATGTTGCAAGCTTGGATAGATTGTTTTTCTGGAAGATACTTATTTTTTCCATGTCTTTTAATACAATAAAGATTTTTCACCATGTCTGTTATAAATGGTGTATACCCACTGTCCTTTCTTTAGCAGCCTGGGAACAGGAGGGCATACATACATGTATGAGAGGCAGCGACAATCAGTCTCATTAAAGTTTGGGAGGTGGTATCACAAACTTGCCTTCTCCATCTCAACATCTAAGTATCATTTCATTGTGGTGCTTATACAGACAAAACAGGAAAAGACAGTCAGATTCATGTATTTCATGCCATCTATGAATGCTTTCATTTAGTAATTTGGATTCTAATAGTGTGTGTGTGCGTGTGTGTGTGTGTGTGTGTGTGTGTGTGTGTGCGTGCGTGTGTGTGTGTGTGTGTGTGTGTGTGTGTGTGTGTGTGATGCATGTAGTGTATATGGGTGCTTACATATAGATGCACATGTGTGTGTTGGTTCATGTAAATATATGTGCATGTACATATAGAGGCCAGAAGTTGACATGAAAAATCTTCCTCAATAACTCTCTGTTTTATATATTTGGACAAGGTCTCTCACTTGAGTCCAGAGCTCACTTATTTGGTTAATCTATTTAGCCAGCTTTCTCTGAAGATCCCCAGATCCTGTTTTCTGATAACTGGAATTCCAAATGGCTACTATAACACCTGGTATTTACATGAGTGATAGAATTTTATCACTAACCTCCCCTCACACTCTTACAACTACCTCTTTACCCACTGAAAACATCTCCACACCCTCTTCATACTTTATTTCTTTTGATAGAGAGATTAGAATTCTTTCTGCATTCTGCCTTGTTGACATTTTTTTCATCATATTTTTCAGGAAAGATTAAGTCTCATTTGCCTCAAAAGCAATTAACAATTTACTTATATATGACATCATTTTGATGTTGGGATTGTGCTAGTTGAACTAAACATTATTTGGGGACCTAGAATCAAGTCCCATCTTCTTATTGTTCTATACCATACAATGTGTCATTTTTAAATTTATTTTTCTATATGTGAACCATACATGCAAGTGCCTTTAGAGACCAGAAGAGTAAGTTTGGTTCCCTGGAACTTGAGTGACAGGTGGTTTTGAGCCAACTGATATGAATACTGGGAAATAAACTTGAATTATCTTTTAGAACAACATGTGCTCTTAACTGCTGAGTCATCTCTCCAACTTTCTTGAATTTCTTTTGTATGTTAATGCTAATATATAAAAGAACAGAGAATATTTATTTGACTGTTCTTATACTAATTTTACTCTTTCTGTGGCAGCATTATTTGAAAATTTTTAGAATACACTTCCAAAGTACCATGTTATGAAGTTCCTGTCCCCAGAGGCATTGCCTTATGTCTATAGCTAATTTTCTTTCTTTCAAAATGGTTTAGTTTGAAAAAAATAAAGATGTCTGCCCTGCAGACACACATCACAGAGCTCTGAAGAGTCTGAGGGACCTGTGGAGGCCCTGAAGGGTGACTTTTGGGATCCAGCACCCACCACTCAGCATGAGCCTTAGCTGCAGCCCATGCTGCTTGCCATACTGTGACTTGGAAAGTACTAGGCAGGTGTGCTTCCTGCAGTATGCAAGTAAAACAGTCATGTTGCAAGAGATATTTAAATTGGAGGCACCCAATCTGGCTTGTTGTTAAGGGGCCACCATGTTCCCAACTAGGCAAGGCCTGAGGCTACCAGTGGTAGCATGTTCCTGCTGCTGGTCGGCTCAGGCAGGCCAGAAGCACCGGCCCTGGCACCCACAAGACACCAGGGTGGGAGATGGCTCTGCCAATCTACCATGCTGTCTCCACAATGCTTGGCTGAGCCCAGACCATCCTGCCATCTATGTGAACTCTATAAGAAATGAAACTCTAAAGCTTAAAGATTAATTAAAAGCTTTATATGTTTGGTAATGCTCAATAACAATATGCCCAAACAATTGGAAGTGTTTCCTAATTAGCTAACCTAAATATAAGTTCTTACCTGGGACTGCTCTTCGTACCTGCATAGCTCTTCATCCTACATCTCTGTTCTCTCTAGCTCCTCCTCTTTCTCCTCCTTTTCTTCTTCCTCCTCCCACCTTAGCTCCTCCTACACAGTCATGCCTAGTGAGCCTTGGCCCAGTAGACTTGGTTCACCTCCAGCCTGCTATAGGGCACAGCTTTTTGGGGAGGCAGAACTCAGGGAGTTTTACTGTGCTTACCCCATGCCACCAGGGTGGGTGCCAGAATGTAGGGAAGTGCTGAGACACTGTTCTGGTGGTAGGAAAGCCAAGCCTGGGCCTGGGACAAGGCCAGAGTCTTGGGGTTCTCAGACTCTTGGACATCCAGGCATTACTGGGAGTTGCAGAAGAGCAGAGGATGAAGTCAAGATCCCACAGTTTGAGGACAGCATCTAACCCTGGGCCAGGGAGAAAAGGGGGAGCTCAGGCTTGTCTGACCTGGTGATTGTTCTTAGCTTGCCAGAATTAGACTTGGTGGCAGTTGTGGCTTTTATGGGAGAATTAATCTATGGCTCTGTGGGCTACTGTCTTCTTCATGCCTTCCCACAGTGGATTTTGATGAAAAGAAACAGTTTACGATGAAAGAAAATTGTATGGGTCCCACAAAAAAACTAATAAAATAGCAGGGCCCTGTAGATTCCTTCTCCCAAACCCAAGTAGCTGAAAATGCCACCTTCAGGGTTTACTAGCCAAAGGCCCAGTTAATCAGTTACCAAGGGATGCAGAGTTACAGGACAAAGGATGAGGCCTGTTAAGCTATACCAGGAACTGGCTGGCCATAAAGATATGAAAGGTATGGGAAGCTCTGCTAACCTAGATAAGCATCCACCTGCAGGAACTGCACTCTGCCCCCATCGACCAGTACAGCCTGCTGATGTTCAAAAATTGTAAAGCAACCAATCATGTGTAACCACTTGAAAGTGTCCCCCCCTTTCCCCTCCCCATGTCTATAAAAACCCTAAACCTTGGAGCCTTGGGGTTGACCCCTCTGTCTCTTATACAAGACATGTGTCAGCCGGAGCGCTTATGTGTTTGCAGCAAGCTGGTCTCTCATGAGTCCTTGGGTGCGCACCATCCTGAGACTCGAGTGGGATCCCCTTCTGGGGGGGTCTTTAATTCTTTCAATAGTTTTAAAGAGTTTATTGTCATGGTGAAAAATGGATGGATAAAACCATATCTATCTTCTCAGGGTGACCTGATATTAAATATCTTTTTCCAAGGAGGAATGTCTGGAAAGAGAAGCTTATTGGCTAAGCCCTCCAGGCCTCTATGTACCTCATTAGTATGAAAACTTCTGTTTTGGGCCTACATAACCATCGGACATGTTTCTTTTATGTGAAAAATATGGCACATGTTCCAAGTAAGAAGTCTGGCAGGGAACAAGTCACCTAAGCTTCAGGCGTGTGCCCACCGAGTGTTGTGGTCTCAACCTGCTCTACTTTACCAAACTACCTGGCATGGTTTTATGTCTCACAGCAGAGATAAAGGTCAAGAAGGTGAGAAATTCACACAGAACTTGCACCAAGTTCCCTGCCTAGTTGCAAAATAATCCTGACCCTGGGCAACAACAGGGTACCCAAGATGAGTATGGGTAATAATTTAGTATTATGGTGCTTTAGAAACCAGAAATCTTGGACCAAATCAACAACTCATTGAAATGAATATATTTTTAGATGAATTTTGTTGTCATTTAGTCTAGACTCTGTCCCATAGTTACCTGGTAAAAGCCAGGTATGCCTGACTCACTATAAAAGGGACTGCTTCCTGCTCACTGTGTGTGTGTGTGTGTGTGTGTGTGTGTGTGTGTGTGCTCTATTCTATACTATTCCATCATATGGCTGGTCCCTTAGGAGGAACAGATGCCTCAGCATAGACAGAGGTACCGCCTTTCCCCACACCTCATTGCACCTCCACCAAACTTATCTCTAGTCTCGTTATTTGTATGAAACACAACAAATTTATTTTATGTTTATGTGTTTAAATATTTTGCCTGCAAGGAAAGATATGTGCACCACATGCATGCTTGGTGCCATGAATGCCTTGGGACTGGAATTATGGGCAGATATGATCTCCCATGTGGGTGTTTGGAATTGAACCCAAGTCCTCTGCAAAAACAAAAGAACAAAAACAAAACAAAAACAAAAAAACAGCCAATACTCTTAACTGCTGAGCCATTTCTCTGGTTCTTGGAATGAATATTAGAATTTAAATTTTTTTTGAGAAAAAGTACTATATAACACACTACATTTCCCAATGTCACTATGATGAAAAACATATGGGGTGAAGCAGTGGAAAAGATTTAGAAAAAGGAGCAAAAGAGACAGAGCTGGAAATACTGTGAGAGTGAATGATGTGAGAAAAGGCTGCAGTGGATTGGGAAAACCTGTCTTTGCTAAGTGGAACTGACAGGGTGGTATGCAGCAGGCTGGAACTTGTGTTAACTCAGCATACATATGCCTTCTAACTTGCTGTGCAGCTGCATGATCACCCTGGTTCTGAGCAGCAATAGGACATCAAGGTGAAAAATAGTTCATTTTCTAGATTAGACCTCCTCTAAAGAACTCTATAATCAGTCCTGCCCCTAGACCACTCTGGAGTAAGTGGTCCACTGCCTAAGGCTGTGTTGAATGAAGCCCAGGATTCTTTTGGACGTCTGTGATCCTACTGCAGGTGGAGGCTATGTTGATGTCCATGACCCATGTTACCACCAATGGCTAGGTGGATGTCTGTGATCTGTGCTGCTGCTTGAAAGTATATTGATGTGATTGGCCTCCACTGCCACCTGAGGCTAGGTTGTTGTCTTTGGCCTGTGCTGGCACCAAGGACTATGATGGTGTTTGTTGATGTTTGATCTCTTGCTATGTTTTGTAATACTAAATACTGCCTCTCCTCCACACAAAGATCTGGTTGCTCAGGGACAAGAAACTCCTCATGTATACCAAGTGATGCTATGTAACCTTGCTCCTTAATTTAAAACTATTGGTTAAAGATGTCAATAGCCTATAACTGGGCATAAAGGAGGTAAGCAGGGTTTCTGTTGATGGACTTGGGGTCTGAGGCAGAAACGATGAGGAGAGGAAAGAGAGAGGAGAAGAGAGAAGAAGATGCCATGGGGTAGGTGAATCCTGAGAACATAGCCATGAGAGCCATCCAGGTGGTGTAGGAGTAGCCCTAACATGGCAAGTTATATCTTAGGGTTATTGACAGGGAAGTAGACAACTTAGCATAGAGGGTGAATATCTTCTAAGCACTAGTGCTGTTAAGGCTTATTATAGATATAAAGGTTTTGTGTTTTTTACTTGGAAACTAAATGATCTAAGGTAGGGTAGAAACCTCGTGTTAATTTTAATAACAGGTGTCTGTGACCTGTGTTGAACATGAGGGCAATGTTGATGTGCATGGTCTGTACTCCCACCAGAGATCATGCTGAGGTCTGTGCCATGCAAGAGAGCATGTGGAAGTCTATATGAGATCTATATGATCTATACTCTCTCTGACTGTAAAGGGCAAGGAAGCTACTTTTGCCATACTACTGATGACTTCAGACTCACAGTTGAGAAAGGGACAACACCTATCCCCACCCATTCTCCAATAAAAGTAACAGTCTAGATAGAAGGCCATCAAAGAGAACTCCTAAAAACTGTGATAAGAATGTCAAAGTGGAGTTCTCTATAACTGATAGCTTCTGGTGGGGGGATGCAGGTGAGGAAGGACATAATTTTCTTTAAGGGGCTGGGCACTAGGAGTTTGACCAGTCTACAGTGAGTATATGGGCAATATAAATTGGCATTTATTTCACCTTCTTTTTTTGTGGTGTGGGGAGGTCACAAAGATAGGAGCCAGGCTTGGGAGGACTGAAAAATGAGTATGATCAGGGTCTATGACGTAAAATTCCCAAATACTAAAAACATTATGAAAAAATAGTTTATTTTAAATTATATAGGAAATGCATGAAATTACAGTCTCAGTATGGAGAAATTAATACAGAAATGTAGAAGGTAAAAAATAAAAAATGCTATTTGTCTTTAGTCCCATTTTATCTCTTCACCTGAAATAAACCAACATTCATGATATACAAATGTCTGTACATCTTTTTCTCATTTATATACAAATGTATTTTAATTTTTATGTGATTTAGTTTAAACTAAATATAATCTGAGATTTACCTATTCATTAAGGTATCTTTAAGATAAGATGTTCATTAAGGATATGAAACATCCTTTTCTTTTAAATAGCTGTACAATATCCAATTGCATGGATGCAGAGTAGTTATAGCCATTTCTCTACTGTCATATTTTGGATGTTTCTATCACTTTCCACTTTCACTGTCAATCCTTAATTAGATAGTATATCATGTGGGATCGATTCCTAGAAGTTGAGTTGCTAGTCAATTACATCATACATTTCTTCAAATGATTATTTATTTTCTAAAAGCCTGGTTTATTAAGAAAGTCTTGCTGAGCATTTCACCTACACCCATAGCAGATCAACCTGCCTGCTCCCCCACCCAATAGCCCTGCCTGTCTTCCAGGAGGACTGCTCTACGCAGAGGTACAGGTGAGATCTTGCTCCAATACCCACACCATCTGGTGACCCACAGAGCACAGCAGACATGGGATCTGTCCCAAACTGTCAGGAACCCATCTCCTTTCTGGTCCACACCTCCTCCTGCACTCAGGGAAGATTGGTGTGCTTGTCCTCCATCATTACCCCCAGTTCTGCCTGTCTCTCAAGAGGCCTGCTCTAACCAAACCAGAGACATAGCATTGACTGCCTCCCAGGAGGCCTGCTTTAACCCAGGACACACAACTTCTTCTGACTCTGGAGAAGCATGCTCCAATCCAGAACACCCAGGCTAGTTAACACCAGAGAAAAAGAAATGGAAAAATGCAATAACAAGAACAGAAACAGCAGAAGCCAATGTAAGTGGGCACCACCAGAAACCAGTTCTTCTAGTACAGCAAGTTCTGGATACACTAAAACACCTGAAGAACATGATTCTATCCTTAAATCCCACCTCATGAAGATGGTAGAGGCCTTTACATATTACATAAATAGTTCTCTTAAAGAAATTCTCTTATATTAAAGAAATATAGAAAAATACAGTCAAACAGGTTGAAGCCCTTAAAGAAGAAACAAATCCCTTAAAGAAATACAGAAAAACACAATCAAACAGGCAAAGGAAATTAGCAAAATGATTTAAAACCTGAAAATGGAAATAGAAACAATAAAAAAAAATCAGAAACGGAGGCAACTCTGGAGATGAAATACCTAAGAAACACAAGAGGAACTATAGACACAAGTACTACCAACAGAATCCAAGAGATAGAAAGGATAATCTCAGGCATAGAAGATATCATAGAAGATATTGATACATCAGCCAAAGAAGATAAAATGCCAAATGAAAAATTCCCAGCCCAAAACATCAGGGATATTAGGGACACGAAAATAAAAGACAAACCTAAAAGTAATAGGAATATAAGAGGATGAAGATTCTCAGTTAATCCGGCCCTACAGAGGAAACTAGAGAGAAAATTCTAACACAAGGAGAGTAACTACAGCCAAAAAAACACAATAAATTAATTGTCTCATAAGAAACCCAAAAGAGAATCACACACACACACACACACACACACACACACACACACACACACACACACACA
>JANHMN010000001.1:546420-577338 GCA_030674055.1 Rhabdomys pumilio
ACACACACACACACACACACACACACACACACACACACACACACACAGAGGCACACAGGCACACACACACACACTGAGAGAACCAACATCACCAACAAAATAACAGGAACTAACAATCATTGGTCATTAATGTCACTCAACACCAATGGACTAAACTCATCAAAAAATAAAAAAAGATACAGGCTAACAGAATGGGTAGATTAACACAATTCATCATTCTGCTGAATACAAGAAACATACCTCAGAAATAAAGATAGATACTTCCAAAGAAACAGTTCCAAGAAACAAGCTTGAATAGCCATTCTAATATCTAATAAAATAGACTTTGAACCAAATGTAATAAAAAAAGATAGGGAAAGACGTTTCATACTCATCAAAGAGAAAAATCCACCAAAATGAAATCTCAGTTCTGAGCATCCATGCCCCAAATACAAGAGCACCAGCATTTGTAAAAGAGAAGCTTTAGAGTTACTAAAGCTCAAAACACATACTGAGCCTCACACAATGAAAGTGGCAGATGTAAACGCCCCTCCCTCACCAATAGAGGTCATGGAAACAGAAACTCAACAGAGAAACAAAGAAACTAACAGAAGTTACTAACCAAATGGTTTTTAACAGATATCTACAAAACATTTCACTCCAAAACAAAAGAATATAACTTCTTCTCAGCACCTCATAGAACCTTCTCCAAAATTAAATATATAATCAGACACAAAGCAAACTTCAACAAATACAAGATGATTGAAATAACCTTTTGCATTCAGACAGACCATGGACTAAGGCTAGACTTCAACAACAGAAACAACCATTGAAAGCCCACATACTCATGGAAACTGAACAACTCTCTACTCAATCATAACTTAGTCAGGAAAGAAATAAAGAAAGAAATTAAATACTTTCTTTTTTTTCTTTTTCTTTTTTCTTTTTTTTTTTTTTTTTTTTTTTGGTTTTTTGAGACAGGGTTTCTCTGTGTAGCACTGGCTGTCCTGGAACTCACTCTGTAGACCAGGCTGGCCTCGAACTCAGAAATCCGCCTGCCTCTGCCTCCCAAGTGCTGGGATCAAAGGCGTGCGCCAACACCGCCCGGCTAAATACTTTCTAGAATTCAATGAAAATAAATTTTTATTTTCTTTCCAGATTTATTGGACACAGTGAAAGCAGTGTTAAGAGTAAAATTCATTGCATGCCATGCCTTCATAAAGAAATTGGAGATATTGTATACTAAAACTTAACAGCACACCTGAAGGCTCTAGAACAATAGGAAGCAAACACACCGAAGAGGAATAGACAACAGTAAATTGTCAAACTCAGGGATAAATCCAGTGAAAGCTGGATGCCCCAGTGTGGGGGAGCTCAAGGTAGAGGAGGTAGGAATAGGTGGGTGGGTGGGGCACATCCTCATAGAAGCAAGAGGAAGGGGGATGGGATGGGGGTTCCTGGGTGGTGGGGGTGAAATAGGGAAAGGTGATCACATCTGAAATGTAAAATATTTAATAAAATATCTAATAATAAAATAAAATAAAATATCTAATAAAAAAAAGAAAATACAGAAAATAAAAAAAAAAAAGAGTGACCAATATCAACCACTTGACAAAGTCAGTACTAGGATGTCTTTAAATCTTTAAATTTTCTCTGTTAATGATATTAAACCAAAAATCTTCAATTTAGCTTCAGGCAGTTTTTTGGACAAGAATAAAAAGAAACCACTTGTTTGGTGAAAATATTACAATTCAGTGTCTATACAACTTACTAATAATCTTCTCCTTTGAAGCCTCTTGAGCCAGGCTACCATAATCTACATTTTTTTTTTTTAACCATTGTCTTCCAAGTTCCTACTAGTATGGTCCATTAAACCTCACTTAAACATTTAACTGCCTTCCTAATCCAAGCATCCAGATTCCACATTCTGCCAATATGAAGCATGATCAGCCCTGCCAGGAAAATACCATGTTTCATGGTACTATTTCTTTCTTAGCCAGTGTTCTGTTGCTTTGAAGAGACATTACCATGATAGCTGTTTGCTATCATGCAAAAGATATTTAAAACGGATGCATCCAATCTGGCTTTTCTTACTTAGCCGCCAGGTTCTTAACTAGCCTAGGCCTGCGACCATGAGTGAGCAGAGGTGTGTTCTTGCTGCTGCTGTGGCTCAGATGGCCAGAGACATCAGCCTTGCCACCCATGAGATGCCAGTGTGGGAGATGGCTCTGCCAATCTTCTACACTGTCTCTGCAACACTGGGCTTTTCCCAGACTATCCCACCATCCATGAGGGCCTGGTAGGAAGTGAGATTCTAATGCTTAAATATTAATCAAAGGCTTTATGTATTTGGCAATGTTCAATAACAATATGCCCATACAATTAGAGGTGTTCCCCAATTAGCAAGCCTAAATGTAAGTTGTTACCCAGGACTGTTCTCCATACCTACATCTCTGCCTCTCTCCCCCTCCTCTTCCTCTCTTTCCTCCTCATCTTCCTCTCCTTACTCATCCCACCTTAGCTCCTCCCAACTTGTGGGAAAAATATCCCACTACATCTGCTATAAAAGAAAATATTCACTTAGGGTTTGCTTACAGTTTCAGAAGTCATAAAGGCCATTATCATTATGATGGGGAACATGGGAGCATCTAAGGAACCATGATGCTAGAGAAGTAGATGAGATTTATACATCTAGATCTGTGGGCAACAAGAAGGAAGAGAACAATTGGGCTTGGCATAGGCTTTTGAAACCTTAAAGTCCACACCCAGTGGTACATTTCCTCCAAGAAGGCCATACCTCTAATACTTTCAAGTAGTGTCATTCCCAGCAAATTAGGTAGAAAGTGTAGATAAAGGAAAAAGAAAAAGCTTCCCTAGTATCAAAGTGCAACCATTCTTAGTAACAATACTAGCTGTTGAGTTTGCACTTCTAATAAACACTCCATGATTTACATTTTAAGAGTGAAGTAGAAACATATAGAAGTTAAACTGCTTTTATAAGTAAATTGATTTAATTGATGAGTATAGATTCAAACCCCAATTGATCTGACCACAGGACCTAAATTCTTCCCATGTTATGTTAACCATATATTACTACAACATATTAACTATTAGAGACCTTGAAATTTATAAATTTAGTTGGCGAGTTGACATGAGATAGACTTTTGATCCAAGGCCAACTGTTGACAAAGTAGATAGGACCCAATAAAACTGCAAGTCTTAAAAATATCACCAGAGTGACTAGAGAGATGACTCAGTGGTTGAAATCACTGACTACTCTTCCAGAGGCCCTGAATTCAATTCCCAGCAATCACATGGTATCTAACAACCATCTGTAATGGGATATGACACTGTTTTCTGGTGTGTCTGAAGACAGCTGCAGTATATTCATATAAAATAATAAATGAATAATAAATAAATAAATAAATACATAAATAAGTAAATCTCAAAAATGAAACATCACAGAAAGATAGGACTAGCCATAGGTTAGTGGCTGTATTGAGACTAAAGCTAAGACAAAGTTTTTGAGAAGACTAGGATAAGGTATGTAACATGCACAAATGGAGGAATCTCTTCAACAGTAAAGGATGGCAGCTCTGTCAAAACTTCTACAGGCAATGGAGATAGGAGGTTTGATAGCTGATTCTTTGGACCCTTTGTCTGTGAGGTCATTGCATTTATATCCCAAGTATCTCAGGTTTCTAGGAGTAGTTAGGACATCATGCAACATGCAGTCAGTTAATATGTTATCTACATCTGACCATAATGTCCCACCAAAAAGCACCTTATATGATAGGCATGGTGTATAGAATGTTCCTAGTATTCAAAATTACATTTCCAAATTTAGTATTATAATAAGCTTCATTGTTCCTATTATTAACAAGAAGAAACATCAAGAAAGTCACTAAAATTTGGACTTCTATTAAACACTGAAGCAAAATTTGGGTGTCAGAAACTTCTGTGTTCCAAGGACTTTTTATTGCTTTGTATAAAATCACTTAATAGACTGTGGGTCACAATTACTTTGAAACCAGCCTACATTCTTTCAACCTCATAATGATATGTATAAGATGATAATCTGAGCGACGTGTAGTTATAAATGTGCAAACATTTAAAATCTCTAGGATATTTTGAATTAAGATGGTTGCTATTGCTTTCATTGTTTTAGTAATAGACATTACTTTAGCTGTTAGGAGTTGGATATTACATATGGTGTGATGTTAGAACTGTGTGGTATTTTAATTTTTTCTTTAAAAGGATAATAGAAAGATTTAAAAAATATAGTGTAAGTTATATTTTTGACACAATGTCTCAGAAGCTGTGTTTTGTCTTTTCAGGCTTTGATTAATCCTTTCTTCTTACAACTTTTCTTTCTTCCCTTCTTCTCATGCTCCTTCTTTGCAATAATATTTTTATAAAATCCCATGGATTATATTTTGTAACTAATTTGTAAAGAGATATGAGTCATATTGTAGAGAATGGAATGGTGAGAGCTTCATAGAGAAGTGTGAGTGCAAGCCTTCCTTATTCTTGTCAACTTCCTCAGAGTCAGGCCAAGGCAATGTAAGAACACATGTGTTATGATTGCCTCTAATGTATGCAATCATTCCTGTGATACTGACACAAGGCCAGCTGTGATTCACAAAAGTTTACATTTTGCTCTGTAAGATGGTCTCAGTGATTTTAACAAACCCTTAAAATGCTTTATTAACCCCAGGTATGTTTCCAGGGAACTCCAGAAGTCCTGTTTGGTCTTTTTTTTTTTTTCTTGAAATGTGTTTGGGAAAACAAAAGGTAATATGAAACAGTGGGGATAAGAGCTAAGTCAAGTGTCAGGGTGTTCCTGTAAATGGTTTCAAAGTCTAATCATAACCAAATCTTCCTGACCTGAGTTGTGAGCTGTCAAGCTGATGGTAGGATGATAATGAGTATGGCTGACATTTTTAATAAGAATAATCTTACATTGTTCATTTACAATAGATCTATCTATATTTTCCTTCCAGAACTGCAATGTTTTTTGAGTGGAACTGTTGCATTTTGTGGTGCATTGTATTCATGGTGATCTACATGACTGTCACTCTTAGGACTGTTGTGTTATGTACAGCCTGGCAGAAGGATTTTTAGTTCAATATTATTAAAGTTTTAAAAATATCTCTCAGGATAATCAAGTGTTATAAATTTGATCCAATAGCCATGATTTTCAACTCAAATTTAGAAATTTTCAACTAAACATGGTTGTTGCAGTTTTCTAAGGAAAGTAGAATTACTACAAAGAGTACCATGTGTGGGTGGTTGTGCAAATGCACACATATATATTTATCAATCAATGTACAGTAAGAGTAAAATTATTTTTATGTAGTTAGTTTTTAATTTCGTGCATCAAAAGGACTCTTTCTCATGTAAGATCAGTTGACAAGTAAGTACTGATTCCTTTGCCAATCAAAATGCTCATTTCTTCTTCTTTCCTTTCTTTTTTCTTTTCTTTCTTTCTTTCTTTCTTCCTTTCTTTCTTTCTTTCATTCTTTTTCTGTCTGTCTGTCTGTCTGTCTGTCTTTCATTTCTTATTTCTTTTCTTTTTCTCTTTTTTTTCTTCAATTTTTTTTCTCCTTGCTACAAAAAGCATAGAAAAATGGGACACCTTGAAGTGTCCCATTTTTGGGACACTTGATCTTGAGAAACAGAACTCATGTTATGACTGGGTATTGAGGGGAATATCTTTCTATTTGTTTTGAAATTTTACTACAGTGAGAAATATAAAGCCATGAAAAAAATTAGTTTAAAAATTTAGCATGTCTCAAACTGAATGAACTTTGCCACCTTATTTATTCCCTTTCCATTACTAAGTAAGCGTTATGAGTGTTTAGTCATTCTACATGTTTCCTGAAATGGAGAAACAGGTTAAAAAAAAAAAGAAGTCATAAACTCAGGAAATTCACAGTCCGATAATAGGAAATACACAGTATTGTCATACTGTGAGATAATTCTGAGATTACTTTCTTAACTGTTGTTAGTAAAATTTTAGGAATGTAGCTGACCACAGATAGGTAGATGTAATGTAGTGTTAGAAATCTCTTTTAATGAGGATTGATGCTGAGACTGAACTGTGAAATAAAATTAGTCAACAGAAAGTGAAGCAGAAAGGAAGAGTTTCTGGACAGAGTATGCCATGCAGAGCATCAGGGGATGTTGAAACACTGTGTCTAATATTTTAACCTCAGTTCCCAGAATCAATTGCTAACAAGAGAAAAATTGGAAATTTTTGACTACATCCTATATTTCAAAAAATTTACACCAAATTTATAAATTTTCCAAACAAGGATGGTTGATATTAACTAAATTGTTTGGTAACTTTTAAATTTAATTACATGAACTAAGGTAATCTCTCCAGGTGCTTCAGGCTAAGCAGTATCCTCATGAAATGCTGATCTTTAATAATCAGAAGCATAAACATGGTTACTTACTAAGGAAGTATAGGATGAACTGATATATGAATTTCTATAACAGCCTCATATGATTTGGGGAAGAAGAATACTTATGAGTATGCTTGAGTTTTAAACATCACTCAGGAACCAGGGGCTGTTAATATATTAGTATCAAGGTGATGAAAGGTATTGCTTGTGAACTCTGTTGGTTCCTTTCTTGTTCAATAGTTTCAAATGCAACTTTGTATCCTTTCTGCTTTGTATCTTTTCTTTTATCCGAGATACAAAAAATACAAAGTAGATGCCATATTAGTTTATTAAAATATTGAGTTGCTACATCATTAAAGTTCACACATTCATAATAAACTTAATGAAATTAAATAAAAATCATTGTCCTTGGACATTAGAATCATAAGACTTTTTCTGTGATTAGGATGAAAATATATACTTACTAAAATGAGAGACTTTGTTTTATTCTGAATCATAATTTCATTCATGGCAATGTGTGGACATATATTATATCAGGACCTAACTGTAATTTGTAGTGAAGTTAGACACATATAAATAGAGATGAATGATTTCAAACAAAAAAGCTAAATAGTTATGATATACCTTTATTTTTACTTTTTAATATTTCTCAAGTCTCTGAAAACAAGTATAGTCCTCAGTTTTGGTTGTATTATGTTGTAGAAATTATTTGATCCCTATCTGGGGTTTCTACCCCACCTTTGACCATTTAGTTCCAGA
This sequence comes from Rhabdomys pumilio, assembly GCA_030674055.1. Taxonomy (NCBI): domain Eukaryota; kingdom Metazoa; phylum Chordata; class Mammalia; order Rodentia; family Muridae; genus Rhabdomys; species Rhabdomys pumilio. The sequence goes on from JANHMN010000001.1 coordinate 553,569, forward strand.
GTAATAGACATATACAAACTTTATATTTATAATAAGCTTTAAATGGTACAAGAACTGTTCAGATATCTATCTACCCTCGATGCTACTAGGATCTACTTTCCTATTGATAACCTTGAATTATTACTTACTACTTACAATGTTTTATTTGGGCTGTTCTTAACACAAATTGGCCAACCCTCATGACCCTGTTTTTATGATTCACTTCACCCATCCTAGCTTCTCCTTATTTCTTTTCCTTCTTCTTCTTGTTATTCTTTCCTGTATTCCAAGACCAGGAATCATAAACCACACCTATGTATCTTCTGCCCAGCTATCAACTATTGGAATCTTTATTTACCAATGAGAAATAAATTGAGGGCAAGGTCACACAGTGTCACTTGGTTCTATGTGCATACTTACTGTTCTCTGGGACAACCAGGTCTTGAGGGCCCGATTTTAGCATCAGAAAACAAGCAGCACCAGGCCAATCCACTACAGTACTGCATCACTAAACTTATCATTATATGTGTATTATAAGATTCTAAGGAGGATAACATGAAGTTTCATACAGAATATACATGAAATGATTGTCATGGTGACAAAAGCTACAAGGTATGTTGTGATGGCTAGAATTTAGAATGGTAACAATATTGTCTTTTTCTCTGAGATTGCTAATAGTTTTGTGATAAAAGTTAGTTAATCTTTCAGAAAAATAATTTTCAGATATGTAAAGTGAGAATAAATGTAATTATAGAATTCATCTGATTATAAAAATTAGCAAACGTCTGACTCAGGCATAACATAGTACCCAAAATATAAATAATAAGACAATCTAGAAATGTTTTATTTCTTATCCTGGACATGTATAGGTCTGGAAATAAAATTATTTACCAAACCATTCATCACTAGATGCAGAACTAGGGCACAAATTGAATCTAAGATACCCTAATATTATGTGCTAAACTGAGGCTTTCAAACACTCAAAGTTAGGGTTATTTAATGCATATACTGCATAGTAACTTAGTTCAAGAATTCTTAAAGGCACACATGGCTTAATAACATGAGAAATCATCCTGAGTGTGAGTGTGTTAACCCAAGCACAAAAGAACACACATGGTATTTACTCACTGTTAAGCGGATGTTAGCCCAAAATCTTGGAATAGTGAAGACTCAACCCACAGACCACATGAAGCTCATGAAGAAGGAAGACTAAGAGGAGACGCTTCAGTTCTACTTAGAACGAGTAACAAAAATACTCAAGGGAACAATTATGGAAACAAAATATGGGACAGGAACTGAAGGAGGGGCCATCAGGAGACCATTCCACCTGGGTATCCATCCCATGTACAGTCATCTAAGCTAGACACTGATGTGGATGGCTGGAAGTGCATGTTGTCAAGAACATGATATAGCTGTCTCCTTAGAGGTCTCCCAAAGACTAACACATTCAGAGGACTTTGCTCACAGTTAACCACTGATATGATCAAGGGTTTCCCAATGGAGAACTTAGAGAGAAGACTGAAGGAGCAGAAAGGGTTTGTGACCCCAGGAGGAAAGCAACAATACCAAACAACCAGAGCCCCCCAGGGTCTAAACCACCAGCCTAGGAGCACATAGGAAGGGACCCAGGACTCCAGCGGTATATATAGGGGAGGATGGCCTTGTCGGGCATAGGTGGGAGAGGAATTTCTTGGTCCCATGAAAAACAAACACAGAGTGGGAGGGGGGTAGTGAGGATGGGGAGGGAGTACTGGATGAGGTAGGTGCGGGCACTGCCTCATAGAAGCATGAGAAGGGGGGATGGGATAGGAGGTTTCTGGGTGGTGGGAGGAAGTGGGGTAAGGGGATAAAATCTGAAAGGTAAATATAATACCCAATTTAAAAAAAAAGAGGGAGATAAAAAATGAAAAAAACGAAAAAAAGATAAAAAAGAAAGAAAAAAGAAAAATAGGAGATTTAATAACACAAATGGAAGGATTTAGAAATTTAGGAGACAGTTTATGTTAATGGAAACAGCATCATAGAAACTGGAAAATCACACCCTCATAGAAGCACAAGGAGGGGGAATGAGATAAGGGGTTTCTGGGTGGTGGGGGAAATGGGATAAGTGGATAAAATTTAAAATGTAAATATTATAACCAATTAAAAAAAGAGAAAGAAAAAGAAAAGTTGTTAGAACCAACATCTTTAAAAAAAATGTCAGCCCTCTAAGAAAAAAAATTTTTTTCTTGATACTAAAACTTGTTCTGAGAATTGTATATTGCAGAATACACAGCCTTGGTGTATCTACTCATCAAGCAAACTGAGCAGTCCTATTCAAACCTCTGATGTCCTGGAATTCCATCTGAATGCAGTGAAGACACAGCGTCAGAGGCTTATCAATTTATTCTTCCCCCTACCCCTCTTCTAATATCTCAATGCCCATAATCAGCTTGAAGGAGTTAAAGAAGAGTCAGCTCCCCTATTCCCTGGGCTTGGGGACTAAGGTGGTTAATATTGGGCTGTCTTTCTGGGGGAAAGTAGTAGTTTTGTTGGAACAGGGAGGATTAGCTGGGATTTATGGCATAGCCATAACCTATTGGTAGAAATCTGTATAATTAGTATCAAGATGAAGTTATGATTTCTTAAATGGTACAAAATTTACTTGATTTCAAGTTTAAGGTTTTCATTGTTATGAGCTTCTTATTGATATAAAAATGAAATGAATATTGATACTCTCATGGGCATTGTGCCTGTATAACACATTTAGGAATACAAGGCTTAGACCCAGTCCTTCTTTAACCTTTTTAACTGATTTGGGATGGTTAGCCTGTGAGTTAAGGGACTATAGCAAATTCATGGCTTTGAGTTTATTGTTAGGGTGTTTTCTATATTTTATTTAGAAATAGCTGAGAGGAGTTAACAGACAACAGTCCAGGTTACCTTACATGGATAGCTGGATTTCAAAACATCAGAAGTCCATAGAATTGATGTCACAAATATTTCTATACTAATGTTCATTTTGATTAGAGACCTGTCTGCTCCTGACAGCTTCCTGTCTTGGATTCTAAGAAACTGAACATCCTTGGAGTTACTCCAGTTGTGTGGGGATAGCCACTAGGCAAGAATTGCCTCTTTCCATCTACAGACAAATTACTGTCCAGAAAAGGACACACTTGCAGAACAGTCGACTATATTTGCCTAGACAGAGTAATCAGCCCTTAATAATTCTGCAGCACTAAGGTCTGTCAGATGATTCTGGGCCAGAAGGTTGAAGATTTGATGCTCCAACGTTCAGTAGTAAAGGGGCTGACCAGGTGTTCAGCGGTCTCTATAAATTGGCTAAGTTTTAGAAGCTATGCTTAGTGCTTCCCATAACTTCAGTTAACTCAGACATTCTGGATTTCTGACAGGGCTGAAGACCTATAGTCTCATAACCAGTCCTGGCTATTTACTTTGAGAGAAAAGATCTGAGTGGAGGGTTTTCAGCTGACATTCATTCTAAAGCCAAGAAAAAAGCCAGGTTCAAAACTAAGTGTTTTAGTCAAGAGAGACGACAGAGGTTCTGGTTGGTCAACAAAATGATGGACTTGGTATTAAGACTATCTTGTACCTCACTGGTACAAACAGGAATAATTATGCTCTAATTGTATCTTGAGAGAAAAGTGTTATTTTAACACGAAGGGTGATATGTAGGAGGAACTAAGAGGGAAGGAGCACCGAGAGGAAGAGATGGAGTAAGGAGAGGAGAAAATAAAGGAGAGGAGAAGCAAGGTGATGAGAGAGAGAGAAAGAGAGGGGGGCATGGAGGCAGATGTTCACGTGTCTCCACCAGTCAAAGATAGTTTATATATCTAGGTTGGGTATTGGGTTACAGTTCTGATAGAGCATTACCATACTTATAAAGCCTTTGATTAACATTTTAAAAAATTGTATAAAAGCAAAAAGGAAGAGGAGGCACAAGATAGGGGTTTTCTAGGGAGGGGAAATAGGGAAAGGGGATGGTATCTGAAATATAAATAAAATTTCCAATAAAAAATATCCAAAAATAGAAAAAAATAACATGAGAAATCTGTAGATAAAATTCGAGGTTCTTGTGGGGCACTGGATTGTGTCAAGTAATTTGGTAAGATTAACTGGGTTTGGAAGCCCTGGCCCCTCATACCAGAGGATGGTAGGCACTTTACTTGCTTCTGACCAGGTCTCTGTCACATAACCAAAGAACTCAATGGAGAGTATCATGGCAATCAGTCACCTCAAGTCCCAATCAGTGCCTCAAGTCCCTTCATATGTAGATGAGGCATCTCTAACATCTCAGACCAAGCCAATAGAAAGCATCTGCTGTCAGACTCCAGCCTACCCCAAAACACATATAAGACCCTATCCAGAGGGAAAAATGGTGTGAGAATTACTTCAACCATCAAGAATCAAATGAGAGCTTCTATATAAGAGCTGCAACACTTGCTGGGGAAGGGAGTTCTCCCCAGAAGCTTTCACTGATGGCTACCATGGTCACTTCCTGCCCAGTGGCCCTGAATTAGCTACTGCACCTTGCACTGCTAGCCAAGCCCCATGCCAACTCTGTGTAAAATCTGACCACCTCTGGAGCAGCAACTATGGTCCAGCTTTCCCTCTCTCTCTGCTTGGGCCAACTGTCTTGATCCATCTCTTCTTTCCCCTCTATCAAGGCCTCATGCCCAAATCCTTCTTAACTCATGCCACTCCTGGAAGACTAAGGCAGTCTTCCTATATCAGCTTGTGGAGACATGCATTTTCAAACCACCACAGAGTGCATGACCACCACGGTGGAAAGCTAACAGCAGGCAAGAAGACATGCCATTGGGGCAGTATCATGATACACAAGAGAAAGATAGAGTAGCTAACAAGGAATGTTATGAGTTTTAGAAAGTCAAAGCCTGTCCCCATTGATACACCTTTTCCAACAAGACCACATGTATTAATCCTTCCACCAAAATTCTATTTATTAGGAACCAACTATTAAAATGTTTCAGCCTATAGGGGAGCATTCCCATTCAATCACACTCCTTAAAGTCACTGAGTATAGCAAACATCAGTTATTTCTTTATGCTTAATATTAACAATTTTTGTGATACTGATCTAGATGCCCAAGATTCTGTCAGTAGCTGTAGCAGGAATGCTGGGGCCCATGTGTAGCCTCAAAATCATCTTCTGCAGGAGGACCTAATTAAGGACTGCCTGAGAGATCAAGGATTGCTGGCGCAGACAATGCCAGACAATCAGGAAGTGCTGTTTAGAAGAGATGCTTTCCTGGGACAAATGGGATGTGAGTGATAGGTATTAAAGAAGCTTAAGGCGAGTAGTCCAGGGCACAGGCAGCAAGTAGCCAAAGAAATTAGAAATTATATATTTTTTATTTCTATGATTCTTATAAAATATAATAACCAGAAGATGCTTAAGGAAGAACTTAAGGATTTATTTTAGATTATGGCTCTAGAGGCATAAATTTTACAATTACAGGGAAGGCACAGGATTAGGAGCAGGAGGCAGAGAGAAAAAACAGAAAGTGGGAGAAAGCTGTAGATCTTCAAAGCCAACCCCATTGATCTTCTTCCTCCAGAAAAGCTGCATATCCTAAAGGTTATATACCTTCCCTAACAAGGTTATCATCTGAAGAGCACATGACTCTTCTAGGACATTTCTCATCTAGACTACTATATGTCAACATGAAAGTTTCAACAGAAATATAGCTCATCTTCTTTAAGACTAAAGAGTATAAATAGCAATAAAAATAATCTTTTAGGTGTACTAGGTACGTAATTGATGGCCTTTTATAAACCTCCATAGCTAGGATCTGATGTAGAACATACCCTTCTGCTTCTAGTCCTGACAAGGCAACATGTTTGACGAGAAAAATAAAAGTATTTTGTTTTTCACTATACACTATTAACAAAACTGTCACTCAGTCTTTGATTCCAGAGTTCTTACTGTTGGTTCTAACTTCTGAAGCAAACAGCAAAACACAGCTTGATGTTTTGATATGTCACAGTGAGTTGTCATTTACCAAAATATTGTTTTGGCTTTCAAAATGATTGTATTTGAGATTAGAGCTATGAAGTAGGCACAGATATGAATAACCATTATTTCTAGAAAAATCCCACATTTATTGATTTATTCTTTTAACTTTAAATTTTTGTAAATAGAATATGTAGTAGCAACAAATAGAGATTGGGATCAAGACTTCTACAAGTCTTCTGCAGTTATTATGCAATGAAGCTAATGAAGTAACAAATAAACACTGCTAATACCTGAATGTACACTGAATTTACTCATTGTAAGATAAGCGAGCTCTTTGTGCCTAGGAAAGTTGGTTGTTGGCTGGAACAGTTGGCTGTTGGTTAGTTGGCTGGAAAACCAATGGTTGGCTTATATCAAATTGTCTGACATTAATTAGAGAAGGAAAATCCCAGCAAATATTGCAGATGATATTGAATACTCAGTGATGTTTCCTGGGGAAATGACTTCTACACACCCTACACAAAGAGGACAACATCAGAACAAATCCATAATTCAAAAATTTCTTGTGTTACTCACAGGAGCATGCATGAGGAGTTTCTTATAAAAGCATGGGTGCATCAGACATCTGCATTTCTGAAAAGTCTTCTCTAGCATGATAATTCATTAAGAGTTCAACTGTGGATATTGTTGAGAAACTTACAGATGGCTGCATCACTGAACACTCTTCTCTGTATTAGTAGTAGTTTATTGTGACCTTTGTGGAGAGCCTCCTTTTTATGAGTTTTATTGAATTTCATGGTCCTTTTGAATTGCCTTTCTCCCTCTTCAAGGAAATATAGAATCATAAGCTTCAACCTTATGAGAGTTCCCAGTAGGTGATCCAGACTTCTCTGATTCAAAATGGTATTGGTAATATCTGAACCTGAGGAATCAGCTACTCAAAACTGAGATAAATAGCAAGTACAGATAGGTAAGATGCTCAGTATGACTGGCTGGTATTTTTGCAGATATCTGCCAAAAATTCTGACATGTGTGAATTCCAGAAACACTTTGAAATGAATGGGAGGGAAATAATTCTTTAAGATCTTGAGATCTTTAGATGAGGCTACCTGAATAATGTATCAATATTTGATTCTACTCACTACATAAATGCCTGTATGGCTAGACCTTCCCAATCTTGATTTACATCACTTTTCTAAAGAGAAAAGGCCTTGTCTTTTCTTTTATATGTGTGTTAACAATAGGCATAACTTCTTCAGCCCCTCTTCAGATCCTGCAAAAGACATTTCAAGTGTTACTTTGATTAATTTTTTATGATAAATTGATATAATAAGGTTCAACTTACAGATGAGGGGAACTAAGGTGCAGAAAAGACAGTTTACTTGAAACTCACACAATGTACTTATGAAATAGCCCAGATTAAAATTAGCCTACATTCCTTAGATTGTAAATGAAGACTGAAAGATCTGGAATAATTGTAGTGTTGTAAGACTAACTACAGTGGACCCCTGGATCACATTAGTGTGGAATAGGTATCTCAACACTGGTGGAGAGAGCTGCCATTTCCCCCTTTCATATGGAGTCATAAACTAGGACAAAATATGAGAGAACTTGAACCCTTTTGTTGCTACCTGGTAGGGAATACACAATGATGTTTGTAGCAAGGATAATAAAACAGCTAAATAAACAAATATAAAATAATAAACAAGCACTTTCATGCCATGCCTATCATTGTTCAGCCTAGTAGAAAAGCAGAAGAAAGCATTCCAAAACCACGAAGTGCAAGAATGTCTCTAGTAGGTCCCCAGGGGGGGGGGATTTATATCTATGGTGAACACAATAATAGGTTTTTCAAAAATGTCCATATCTAAAACATATATGCTATCCTGAATGCAAAAGAGAATTGGTTGATGTAGTTAGATCAAGAAACACCTAAAGAAATGTTCAACATCCTTAGCCATCAGGGAAATGCAAATCAAAATGATTCTGAGATTCCATCTCATACCAGCATGAATGTCTAAGATAAAAATCTCCAGTGACAGCAGATGCTGTCGAGGATGTGGAGAAAGAGGAACACTCCTTGATTGTTGGTGGGATTGCAAGCTGGTACAACCACTCTGGAAATCAGTTTGATGGTTTCTCAGAAAATTGGACATAGTATTACCTGCGGAACCAGCTATACCACTCCTGGGTATATATTCAGAAGATGCTCCAACATGAAAGAAGAAAACCTTTTTCACTATGTTCATAGAGGCCATATTTATAATAGCCAGAAGCTAGAAACAACCCAAATGTCCCTCAACAGAAGACTGGATACAGAAAATGTGGTACATTTACACAATGAAATACTACTCAGCTATTAAAAACAATGACTTCATGAAATTCTCAGGCAAACGGATGGATCTAGAAAATAACATCTTGAGTGAGGTAACTCGGTCACAAAAGAACACACATGGTATGTACTCACAGATAAGTGAATATTAGGCAAAGAAGGTGGAATACTCACAATACAACTCACAGATCACATGAAGCTCAAGAGGAAGAAAGACCAAAGATTGGACGCTTCATCTCTACTCATAAGGGAGAACAAAATAATCAAAGGAAGAAGAGGGTGAGAGGGACTTTGGAGGAAGAGAAGAGGGGGAGGGGAAAAGAGGGGAAGAATCAGGTATGGAAGGAGATCGAAGAGATGTACAGAGCGATTGAACAGAGGTGTGTAGCAATGGGAGATGGGGAACTGGGGGTAGCAACCAGAAAGTCCCGGATGCCAGGAAAGCAAGAGCCTCCCAGGACCTCATAGAGATGACATTAGTTGAAATATCCCACAAAGGGAATGGAGAGCCTGTCCAGACCATATCCAGAGGTAGGTATGTCCCCACTGTTGAGGGATGCAGCCACCCACCCATCTCCAAAATTTTAACACAGAATTGCTCCTGTCTAAAAGAAATACAGGGACAAAGAAAGGAGCAGAGACTGAAGGAAAGGCCATCCAGTGATTGCCTCACCTGGGGATCCATTCCACATGTAGACACCAAAGCCAGACATTATTGCAGATGCCAAGAAGTGCTTGCTGTCAGAAGCCTGATACTGCTGTCTCCTGAGAAGCTCTGAGATCCTGGCCAATACAGATGAGGATGCCCCCAGCCACCTATCAGATTGAGCACAGGAACCCCAATGGAGGAGTTAAGGGAGCTGAAAGTGCCTTATCTGGTATCAGTGAGAGGGGATGCCCTTGGTCTTGTGAAAGCTTGATGCCCCAGAGTAGAGGAATGCTAAGGCAGTGAGATGGGAGTGAATGGGTGGGTGAAGAAGCGCCTTCATAGAAATAGGGTAAGAGGGAATGGGATAGGAGGTTTGCAGAGGGGAAACTGGGAAAGAGGATAATATTTGAATGTAAATAAATAAAATATCCAATAAAAAGATGGTATAGCCTATTAATAACTCTGTCTGGGGGTTCATTTTCAGGTTTATGCCATGTACTTTGGCTACCAACATGTTGATGTTGTTAATGATAAGTTTTAACATGATGAGCAGGAATAAAATTATTCCCAGGACAAGAAGGGCTAGCCTGATGAAGCTATATATGCCATTCCTGAGGTTTGTCCAAAATGGAAATACTGAGCTCAGGCCATGAATAATTTTTACTGGCATTATCTGTAGCATCAAAGGTCAACAAAGGTCAACACTTTTTTTTTCTTTCTCCTTTCTTATCTTCTTCTTTTCTTCTTTTCTTTTCTTTTTTTCTTTTTTTTTTTTTTTTTTTTTGACAGGGTTTCTCTGTATCTCTCTGGCTATCCTGGAATTCAGTCTGGCCTCAAACACAGAAAGCCATCTGCTTCTGCCTCCCAAGTGCTGGGATTAAAGGTGTGCACCACCACTGCCAGGCTCAGAGCAGCATTCTGTAGATTCATAATCTCACTATGCAAAGTTAACACACCCAGAGAGGTGTTAGATTATGTCAAACATCCTACATGTGTCTTTAAACTTTTTTTCTGATTATAAAAACAATCATTGTGAATTTCAAAAGTAACACTATGTGCCCTTCCAAAGACTTGAGCAGGCCTAAACTACCACAATAGACCAAACAACAATAGGACCTAGGAGGCATTTCAGGCCTTGGAGACCTGCAGTCTGCCACAGGGGCTGAGATGAATAGACTGTGTGCTGAGTTTACCCCTCACCCAAGCTGCTAGGCTGAAGTGAAGAAGAGACTCTTCTCATGGAGGTGGGGTTTTCCCCTTTTTATTTGAAAGTCAAACAATAAGCCTTGAGCCTCAATCAGAGAACTTTGTCCTAACTTCATCTCTGCCTGCCCTCCTGTTCCTTCTCCCATTCCCAGCCTCTCTTTCAGATGAACTTGATTGACTGTGGCTGTTTGCAGCTACAACACTACTCCAATGATATTTGTCATAACACTTGGGATGGTTCCTAACTCTTGAACCCTGAACCTCCTTTAGATAATTTGAATGGGTTATAGAGCATCATTCTTTGTTCCAGACACCAATATAAATTCTTTTGTATACTCAATACATTAGTAACATTTTTTTGCTAGATGGTTAACAAAAAATAGTTGTCTTAACTCCTTGTGTCAATGCTATTGCATAAGCAGTGGTGCTGGCAATTAATGGAATTAAAGCTGTTATACCAGCAATAATCAAGCCTGCTACCCCCTGGCTTTTGCTTAAAGCCTAACTCACTTCTTCCAGCATTTTCAAGCTTTTTTCAGAGAATCAAGATTTTTTTAATACTCAGGGCAGTGAGACAAAAGCTGGTTAATAGACCCCTGTAACAGACATGCCAGGTTTCAATACACTAGGACAAGTAAGATTGTGCACAGAGCCTTACCAACCTAACACAGAAGTTCATTGCCTTTGATAATGTATATTCCATGTTGGATAAGGAAGGCATTCTTGTCAGAATGACCTTAGACAGGCTCAGTCTTGTTAATGAAATAAAAAAGGGGGAGAGGTGGAGAGCCTTTGGGGCTGCTTGGCAAGAAGCTGACATGGGCCAAGGACAAGAAAAGGGGCTGCTTGGCAGGAATATGATATTGGCCAAGGACAAGGAAGTAGGCTTCAAGCAGGAATCTGACACTAGACTAGAACAAAGAAGTAATTTCAGGTAGAAATCTAAATAGTAGGCTACAACAAAGAAGTAATCTCAGGCAAGAATCTAAATTTTAGGCTAGAAAGCAAGAAAAGTAGAATTCAGACATGAAAATGACCTTGGGATAGGATAGGGAAGTAAGCTCAGATACTTTGGTCATCCTGATAAGTCTTTAGAAACAGTGATCATAGGAGTGTTCACATAACTGGGTTTAATTGGGTTTAATTCCTTACTTTTTCTTTGACTCTTTGCATTTATTGTGTTGCTTTTTCCTTGACTATTTGCATCCATTGTATTGCTACACCATCAGCCAAGAACTGACCTTAATACATGCATGTAATCAAAATGGTATAAAAGCATAAAGGAAAAGAAGGTATAGGATAGGGTTTCTAGGAAGGGGAAATGGGGAAAGGGGATGACATCTATATTGTAAATAAATAAAATATCCAATAAAAAACAATAAACAAAACAAAACAAAAGACTGTACAGAGAGGGGATTATGCTGAACAACATTGGTGAGTACCATTATTCTTATGATCAGAGAAAAGTTGTGACAATGAGTTTGAGAGTGTTGAAGATCCTTGCTGCTGGCCCTAGGGAAGAGAAAACATAAGGCAAGTAATACAGGCAGCCTATGGAGAGGCCAGAAAACAACATGTTCATCAGAAGCACAGGCATGCCAATACTTGTACTGTAGACCAGTGAGTACATTTAGACTTTAGAGTACAACAATATAAGAAAATAATTTTGTGGTGTTAGGTCACTAAATCTGTAATAATTGGTTACAGGAACCACTATGAAGCAGTGTTATGGGCAGCAAACAACTGTGTGTAAATTCCTGAAAGGAACCCTTGGCATGTGGAGCACCTTAGAGTTGACAGTTATAGAGTGCAAAAAGACGGGCTAGACTTCTGGAAAAAAGATAAATCCCTAAGCTCTTTCTTCCAGAAAAGTAGGCCTGATGTGTTACGTCTTCCTAATTCTTGAGAGAGTAACTGTGTGTTTCTGGAACCACTCAAATGTGTTCTGTAATTAGAACTCAAAAGATGAGTTTACTGTCTCTCGGGTGTGGCTTAGCCATGAGATGTGAAATAAAGAGTTGAGAGATGTTATAATTGCAGTCTCCACATTCAGTGTGAATATATCTTGCAAGGAATGTGACTTGAAAAGAAGGAGCAGTGAAACAGATATCCTGTGTTGATGGAAGGAGTCAGGTTAAATGCTGGGTGGGGTCCAGGGTCTAGGCTCAAAGTGTATTACAGAGACAGAAAGGGGGAGGGAGAGAAGGAAAGAGAGAGAAAGAGATAGAGATAGATAGATAGATGATAGATAGATGATAGGTAGATAGATAGATAGATAGATAGCCAGTCATTATTTAAAAAATCTTGCTTAGTGATGCTTCAGATTAAATTGGTGAGAAAAGCAGAGAAAAGTCTGGACAGTAAAGGAATTGCTTGGATGTGAAGGATATACAGGTAGTTACTGAAGTTTGTACAATAAAAGACTTGTTATTGCTAGATAGTATACTTCACTAAATGGCATGACCATGCTAATCTTTTTATCAACAGGAAGAAAAAAGAAAGGGAGTAAGTGAAGAATGGTAAGTAAGGGAGAGAGAGAAAAAAGAAAAGAAGGAAGAATAGCATTGATCTTATGTCATTCTTTGGGATGAATAGAGTAGTTCTAGATATATCACACTTGGCTAAAATAACTGCCTACAGTAGGGAAAGAGGTGGTGAAGCTTATATCCTAGATGGCTAGATGCTGGTTGTGGTAATGTGGAGAGCATGTTACTTAATGTCACAAGGTCAGGTTCATCTGGAAACAGGTCAGAGTCTTTGACTTTCTTGTAAAAAGGTTTATTTGGGGGGAACATTTAGCAATAATACAAAAAGGTTGGGGCCAAAACAGCAGGATTGAGCAGAAGAAAGATGTGAACAGGAGTGTAGTTATGCCAGTGACCTCAGGCAACCATGAGGGTCATCAAGCTATCTTTAAGAGATGTCCTGAACAGAACCAAATATCTAAGTCTTGTCATATTCTCCTATATAAGTCCTTAGATTCAGGCTGATACTGTAAAGAAGGTAAACCTTGGGGTACTTGAGAAAAGGCAATGTCTTGGAAAAGACTTGTTTGTAAATCTCAATAAGCAACACTCTCCAGAGCTTTGGGAATTGATGTTTCTATTGGGAGAATAGAGGGTTAGAATAAGGGTTCAAAATTTATTAGTAACTGGTTTTACTCTGTAACACTAACAATGTTGAAATAGAATATCTGTAGTAATTACACTCATAGCTCAATAGATGGAGGCAAATGTATGTATAAAAACAAAGACAAAAATAAATGATAACAGCACAGAAATGATGAAGTGATATGTGTTTGTGAAATGTACAAAAGTAATAGAAAGGTAACATGTGAGTTTACCTAGCAATTCTGTGCCTAAGTATTCTGGAAGACTTGAAACCATCTATCCTTGTGGAGAACTGTGCATGCATGAATATTCATAGGATGAGTGTACACACACACACACACACACACAAACACACATGACTACCAGACTGAGGTTGCCTCTAACCACAATGGGGTGTGCCCCCTATATTAATCACCAATTAAGAAAATGTCATGTATATTTGTTTGCTTATAACCCATTTATATGGAAGCATTTTCCCAAGGTTCTCTCCTTTCAGATGACTATATCTTACATTAAGTTGACAATAAACTAGCCAGCACAATGTTCATAAAGTTGAAAAAATTCTAAATGTCACTGAATTACACTCTTAGCATGGGTGATTTTGTATTATATGAATTATTCGCTTCAAAGTTTTTAATAAGATGATCCAGGACTATATGAAGGGGATTTCTTTTTCAAGACTCCATTGAAATTATACAGACTGTGAGAGAATAAGGATGAGTGCTGCATGAAATTTCTTCAGAAATAAAATATTTGTTGTCTATGTAAATACGTCTAGAAATATTATTTTAGATAGTACAAGATGGGCTGGGGAGATGCATCAGTAGGAAAAATACATGGTATCCACACCTGAAGACCTGAATTCAAATACCCTGTACTATGTAAAAAACCAGGTAGAATATTATAACCACATAATCCAGTGCTGGGAAGGAGGCAACAAGAAAGGCTCTTGGAGTTGATTGGCTAGCCAGGATAGTTAGTCAGTGAGCTTCAAGTTCAATGAGAGACCCAATCTCAGAAAATAAGATAAAGAGTGATAGAGGAAGATCTCTGATGTTGACATACTGAATTCAGTCCTTTCTCCCATAATACCTGATAGACTTGTCATATTATTTGTCTTTAAACTATAGTATGGAGACTATTGTAATACATGTAAAGATGGGTGGTAATGCCTTATTCTAACTATATAATAAATAATTTATGAGTTAGTAAATGCCAATTGACAGATATATTTAACATTTAGAATGTTTAACTCATATCCATTAGTTTTTTGACTTGCAGCCTCAGATTCTGTAATGGTTTGTTTTCATTGTAACTTGAGTAGATTCAGAGTCACTTAAAAGACAAACTTCTGGATTTATTCATTTGAGTATTCCCAGAGATATTTATGCAAAGTGAGAAGAGTCATCCTGAATGTGGATAGCTTTATAGTATGAAGGCCCCAGATTGTACAAAGTAGAAAGTAAACTGGACAACAGCATTTGTCTTTCTCAGCTTCTAAAAAAAGCAAAACAAAATCAAGACAAACAAACAAACAAACAAACACCAATGTCTTATTTTTCTTTTTGCATCATTCCTGGAAACTGAACTAAAATAAACCCTTCCTTTCTTGTTTCATTTGCCAAATACTTTGTCAAAGCAACAAAAAGACAGTTAATGTAAGCATTGGTGACTTATCCTCACAAATGCTTATACTGAGCTGGGGTCAAGGGAGACTTGTGATTGCTTTACATATTTTGTATTTATTTTTCATATCAAATTTGTTAAAATTATATGTAGATTATAGATAAAAGATTTAATATCACACTGATGGAAAGTACTCTATAAAATATTTATTTATTAGTAAAAAGCACAACATAATTGTTATTCAAAAATAACCACAGATGAATCATATCTTTAAGAAGAATATATTCCAATGGGAATTATGATCTGTAAAACAGAATGAAAAGCAGGAGAAAGAACCATATGGGAGATGCAAATGAAATTCATATTTGGAGAAGAGAAAAGTGTCACTGATTTAAATGGTCAGGGAAATCTGATGAACAGCAGCATGCAGAGTATACATAAATTGTGAATTATTTATCATAGAAGTAAACTTTAGCAAGTCTTGTAGATGATGGAAAACAAGCTCAGGGGCAATGGCTTAGTTGATAAAGCATTTGACAAGTGAGCATGAATAACAGATTTAGATCTGCAGCACCCATATAAATATCAGGTGGATATGCAACCAGACTGTAATTCTGGTACTCAGAAGGTTTTGACATGAGGGTCTTAAGAGAAAAACAGCTAGCTCGACCAGCCATATTAACTATCCTTGAGATCAGTTGAGAGGATCAGCTTTAACGACTAAGTTAGAGAGTGATCAAGGAAGTCTTTTACATAACCTCACATGCACATGCACAGAGCCACACATTTGCTTACACCCATACAAAGGTACATATGTACACACACACAGACACACACACACACATACACACACACAGACACACACACACACATACACACACACAGACACACACACACACACACACACACATACACAGACACAGACACAGACACACACACACACACACACACACACACACACACAGCCTATAGTACGTTAAAAGACAAAAAGCTCAGAATAGTGGATGGAGAACGAGTCTGTCTACATATCTACAACCAAGTAAGCAAGGAACATGGTAAGTAGTAATAAACTGAGATATTGCAAGGAGTTAATGAAGCCAAAGGGCTGTTCTATAAGGAGACAACTATATCTAGCTGAAGATGGAGTCGTATTCAACTGGCATGCATTTTTTGAGTGCCTAATCATACCTACAAGCCATTCTATAATAGTTATGTTTTTAAATTATGCTGTATAGATGCTGTGGAAATTGCAAAGCTTGAAAAATACACATGTTACATATATATATATATATATATATATATATATATATATATATATATATATATATGGGATTACACTTTTTTAAATGGAGAAACATAGATAGGCTGGCATGTCTCCATAGACATAAACAAACCAGCATTTGATTAAGAATCTATTGTGGCCACAACTACATGGAAGGACCCTTTTACTCTTAAATGGAATGGCCAGGACCCAGTTCCTATATGGGGCAGAGGATTGATATGCCTGTTTGATACCACAGAAGGCACAGCTAAACGGTCACCAAAAAGATTAATGAATTAAATAGATACTTCCACAAAACCAGGCCCAATTATAAATAAGATGAATAACAATTGACATCCAGGGAAGAGAAATTTCTCTGAGAATTCCCCCTTTTTTTCCCCTTTCCAAGTAATAATTAATCACCCATGATGTCTGCTGTTAAGAGTTCTAATCCTGATGCTGGCCTCTGGACTTATACTACTCAGACCTCCAATGGGTCTTTGACAAGGAATTAAACAGCTATAGACTGACATCACTAATCTGAAGAAATCCCTCGTTTCACTGTCTGTCGTGATGCCCCAAAAATGCAAGGAATTTATTGGACTTGATTTTCTCTTTTACAATAGAAAAGACTGTGTACAGCTTTAGACTGTGTACAGCCCTTAAAGAAGAATACTGCTTTTACATAGACAAAACAGGGATGATTAAAGAGAGTATGAAAAAGGCCAGAGAATGTCTTGAGAAAAGACAGAGAGAGAGAAAGGGAAAAATGAGAGCTTGTACAAGAATTGATCTTCAACCTCTCCATGATTGTTAACCCTACTTCCTTCCACCTTGGGACCATTAATTAGGTTATTTTTGCTTATTTCCTTTGGTCCCTGGGCCTTAAATAGGCTGACTAATTTTGTGAAACAACAGATAGATAATCTGATAACAAAATCTATTCAGATACATTATCATAAGTTAGCTATGGAGGACCACGAGACTCTAGATGAGGATGTTACTCTATCCAGGGTGCTTCCGAGTCCCATCTCCACCCAACCTAAAAGAGGGGACTTCCGCCCCTAGACCAAGCAGAGAGGGGACACCCAGAACCCCCTCTGTCTGGTGTTGCGCCCCTCTCTGCTCCACACTTTGGGGGCCAAAATGTTGCAGCCTGAGCTGCCGCTCCGGTCTTCAGGTCAGGGTTTAGTGAGGGGGGGGGAGATAAGGGGAAGAGACTCGAAAAATGGAGACAAGTCAGAGGTTCTGATCAAGTCTCACTTATTGAAATGAAATATGGGGTATTTATACACTTTTGCCACATGTCTTGTAGGCACGTGGTATTCATGTGCCTTGCAGGTGTGGATATAACATAAGTCTTACAGGTGTGTATGGCCTGGATAGCACATGTACCACATGCCTTGCAGGCATGGATACCACGTGCACCTTGCAGCTGGGGTCACTAAACAGCAAAACAAGATATGTGGGATGTCAGAGTGTGCTCAGTTGTTGTAAATTGTTGAAAAACAAGTCTCATGTCAGGGTATATGGCTCAAGATGGCTGCAAAGCTGGTAGCCATTTTTTGCTACAAGTCGGCTCCCAATATGTCCACCTTTTAAATTATTTTTTCAAAAGGGAAGGCTGGGAAAACTTCAGGAAACCGTGCCTGTCTTAGGTTGGAACAAATGACCCCAGCCTCCTTTTCCTGTCTTTGGATACTCAACAGCCATTGGTTGAGCTTCTGTCTTAGGATGGTGATGCCTCCCAGTTAGGGGCAAGGGTCTTGAGGTGTTCTCTTACCCATCATTGACTATCTAGCTTAGCGCATAAGTTAGGGGTTAATAATCCTCATCAGTCTTGATGACAGAGGTTTTAGAGTTCCCTACTTCCAGCCTGTAATAATGGACCTGTATGGATTTCATTTGAATAGCATCTATCTGTTGCCGTACAAAAGCCATCAGTTTGTTGAACAGCATCAACCCAAGAGACAAGAGACTTAGCAATGCCTAAATAGTCAGTATAAAAGCAACACTCTTTTTTTTTTTTTTAAGAGCAACACATAGAAATACAGAACTGATCATAGCTTTGATCTTAACAAAACAAGTAAGGAAATTCCTGTCCCTGCTCAGTCAATCTCAAACCCAAAAAACAACTATAATAACTGTGGTAGTGGGTTTAAACAATATACCCCACTAAATCATAAGTCAGGGAATCAAGAGTTCAATAGAGCCACCCTGGAGATGCGGGTGGTGATGTCTCCTTCAGCACTGAGAACTTCCCAAGTCAGGTTTGCTCGCTGATCTGTTCCAGTTTGAAGGCCTTCATGTTTTCTGCAAAGAAAAAAAATACACTTCTCAGGGAGTTTACTCCTCCCTGGATTTGTTATTGTTGTTTATTTGTTTAATCAGTCTTTCTGGCAACCAGAGTGCAACATCCACCATTTGAGAATATATGCAGACAGAACCTCTTCCCCAGATAAGCACTGGATCTGGCCCATTCCAGGTTCCAGTTAATAGGTCTTTCCAGAGATCTGTTGCAAAAAAAAATTTTTTTTTTTTTGTATCAGGATGCCAGAATCAGTCTGTAGCAAAATTTTCTTCAGAATCTAAAGTTAAAAAGTTTAAAATAAAGAGCGTGTGATGAAGGATATTTCTGGGGGATTCCTTAGTAGGGTACCACTCCCCATTCTTAAATTTTTCAAATTGACATTTAATGGTTTGATGTGCCCTTTTTACCATACCTTGACCCTGTGGATTATATGGAATACCCTGTTTTATGTATTATTCCCATTTTTTCACAGAATTGATGGAAACTGGAGCTTGTATAACCTGGGCCATTGTCAGTCTTTATCTGTTTAGGCACACCCAATACAGCAACTGCAGCAAGCATATGAGTGATCACATGCTTTCTTGTTTCTCCAGATTGTAATGTCTCATAAATGAAATCATTGTATGTATCTACACATACATAGTATATATTTTTGCTTGCCAAATTCATTATAGTGAGTAACATCCATTTGCCAGAGACTGTTTGGTATCAGTCCCTTTGGATTTACACCCAAATGAGGAACTGGTAAAAGTTTAACACATGATTGACATTGTTTGACAATTTGTCTAGCTTGTTCTCTGGAATTTTAAACATAACTCTTAAAGTTTTAGAATTAAGGTGATGTAACTCATGAGCCTTTATGGCCTGATCCAAATTAGATTGAGAATCTGATAAAGTCACTGTAGCTACATGAGTAGCTAAGTCTGCCTTGGTGTTTACTTCAGAGAGAGGACCTGGTAGCCCAGTGTGGGCTCTCAGATGTCTTACAAAGAATTTACACTTTCTCCTCAAAATTAATTGTTGGCACTGCAAAAACAAATCAGCTGTTTCTGAGGAATGCTTTATTTATGCAGAAGTTTCTAACAAAGGGATAGAATGAGCTATATATGAGCTATCTGTGTAAATATTAATGGTTTGATTTGGAAATGCTTGAAACACAGCAATAACAGCATGTAATTCAACCAACTGGGCTGACACGATGTAGAAAAGGAGATTACTTGATCTTTAAAGGCATAAAGCAGCTGTTCATGATGAGGAACCATCAGTGAAAACTAGCAATGCTTCATTGATAGGTGCATGTGCAGTGCCAGTTGGAAAAACGAATGCATGGCAATTACAAAACTGAACCAATTTATCTGGTGGATAATGATTATCTATCTGACCACCAAATGAGGCACATGCAATAGGCCAGACTTCAGAACTTTGCATAAGCCAATCAACCTGATGCCTTGTATAGGGTTGTACTATGACATCAGGATCCTTTCCAAAATATTTTTGACTGTTATCTCTGCCTAACATAATCATAACTGTTACAGCTGAATAGTATGGATAAAGAATCTTCTTAGGGGATGAGGGAAGATGAACCCATAATATGGGTGCAATTTGCCAAAAAAATTGCAGTAGGAGTTAGTTTAGTGTTAAAAATAAGAAAATATAAAGGCTTAGAATAATTAATATGAGTTACAAATTGGGATGAAATAGCACTCTCTCTACCTTCTGTAAGGCTTTTCTACCCTCCTCTGTTAGAGCCCTGTCAGACTTAGGGTCAGGATCTCCCTTGAGAATATCAGAGGCTTCAATTCTCTGGTCATGAGTTTCAAATATGGTCATAGCCAATTAATGTCTCCCAATAGTTTTTGAAAATCATTAAGTATCTTAAGGGAATCAGTCCTCAGTGTGGCCTTACTATTAATAATACATGGACCATTAATCTGAAATCCTAAATAAGTATATGGATCTTGTAATTGTACCTTTTCTGGTGCTATTTGTAACCCTGCAGTCTGTAAAGCTGTTCTAAGATCATCAAAGCACTGGAGTACTTGTTTTCCATCTTTCCCTGCTATTAAAATGTCATCCATGAAGTGAATCATGTAGATTTGCTTCCACATAGTTCTAGCACCCTCTATGGCAGAAGCCACAAAATTTTGGCACAAGGTAGGACTGTTAGCCATACCCTGAGGCGAGACCTTCCATTGATATCTTTTCATAGGTTCTCTAAAGTTTATAGTGAGAACACTGAAAGGAATGTGTTTTCCATCATTAAGATGCAAGGGGATAGTTTAAACAACAACAACAACAACAACAACAACAACAACAACAACAACAACAAAAAACCAGTCTTTTAAATCTATAAATATTTTGTAATAACCTAAAGGTATGGTCACTGGTGTGGGCAACCCAGCTTGTAAGGCTCCCATCCTAATCATGGTTGTGTTAACAGCCCTCAAGTCTTGCAACAATCTCCACTTTCCTGACTTTTTCCAAATGACAAATATTGGGGTATTCCAGGGAGAGTTACTCTCTTCTAAATGTCCTGCCTGTAATTGCTCCTGCACCAGCAACTGGGCAGCGTGTAATTTTTAGGTGGTTAGGGACCACTGATCCACTCCCTTTCCAGGTGATGGGATCCATACAACTCCCTAGGGGTGCAGCTGAATCAGTAGCCCCCATCAAAAATACCTCAAGACTCTTCTTCCAGTGTTACCATAAACCTCAATAGGATGAGTAATCTCATCTTCACTTCTTCCTAATCTTTTCCCTGGGGAAAATCCAGAGTTTATTATTTGAGCTGTGATTACTTCATTAGGGCTGCACATAATCAATCCTAACTGGGATAACAGATCTCGGCCCCAGAGATTAATGGGAAGGTCTGAGATGACATAGGGTTGTATATTTCCTGTACTTCCTTCTTTATCTTTCCACATCAGCACCTTAGAGCTTTGTTGTGGGTTTTGACTTTGGCCAATACCCTTTAAATTGGTTAAGGTTGGGAACAGAGGCCAGGTGGCGGGCCAATCAATTTGTTTTAGGATAGCCACATCCGCTCCTGTGTCAACCAAACCTTGGAATGTCTTTCCATACAGCCATAGTGTCATCATAGGTTTTTGTTTAACTATGGGCTGTACCCAGTATGCATCAGAGGAACCAAAGCCCTGATCTCCACTTTTAGGATTCTTATATTTGTGATTAGTAGGGAACAATGGAAGTAACAATAGTTGAGCTATCCTCCTTCCTGTAGGAATGGTGACTATATTCTGAATTGCCTGGGCCATTACCTTAATCTCACCTTGATAATCATTGTCTATAAATCCAGGAAAAAATTGTAGTCCCTGCATAGTAGCACTGATTCTTCCCACTATCAGACCAAACATATTTGGATAAAGTAGTCCAAACACTCCAGTGGGTAAGACCTTAGATCCCATTTCTGGGGTTAATACTGTGTGGGTGGCAGAACTGAGGTCCAGTTCTGTGCTTCCTGGTGTTGATTGACTAAGTTTAGAAAGGGACTGGTGTTTACTGGTATGAAACTGACTGCTCCATAAGCCTGTTTTGGCTTGTGTTGGTTTGGGGCCTGGAGCTGGCCACTGTTCCCGTTTCCCTGATTATGGGAAAGGGTGTTTCCTTGTGCGACTCTTTTGGACCTACATTCACTAGCCCAATGCCTTCCATGTTTGCAACCTGGGCAGAGCCCAGGCTGTTTGCTGGGCTGTCTCTGAGTTAACTCATTTTCTGCCTTGCAATCTCTTGCAAAGTGTCTAGGCTTGCCACATTTAAAACAGGCCTTTTTATCTCTAGTTGCCAAAAAATCTCTTAATGTATGTCCTTGCACTGCAGCTGCCATAGCTAAGCTCTGTTGGGAGGAGAGACCTATGTCAGAACAGAATCTGATATACCCTGTAAGATCTGTCTTTTTCCTGTATGATCTAATGGCCGCTTGGCAGGCAGAATTGGCATTTTCATATGCAAGTTGTTTCACATAATCTACACCTGCCACTGCATTACCAAAAATTCTCCCTGCTGTTGTCATTAATCGATGAACAAAGTCAGAAAATTGTTCATCAGGCCCTTGCCTGACTGCTGTTAAAGATGTACCAGGGTCTCCCTTTACTAGGAGTTTACGCCAAGCCTTCATGGCTGCATTTTGAATTTGAGCGAATAAGCCTGGGTCATATTGCATCTGGTTATCACTAGAAGCAAATTGCCCTTCTCCTACTAAGGCATCAAAGGACCAACTATTGTCTGCCTGAATATTTCTCCTAGCTGTCTCTTTACAATTCTCATGATACTCTGTTTTCCAAATAAGATAGTCTCCACTGCTAAGAACTGCTCTCACTAATGTATTCCAATCACTAGGAATCAGCCACTCCTCTGCAACAGACTCTAAAATTGCAAGAGTAAAGAGAGCAGTGGCACCGTATTGAGATACTGCATTTTTAAATTCTTTAATAATTTGAAAATTAAACCCCGTGTGATGTCTCCAAGCAACACCTTGATCGTCTCTGGTCTCTGATACAGGAAAAACCTCAGCGTCTCCCTCCTCTGGCTAATCTGTAGCTGAACTAAAGCTCGAGGATAGGGACTGCCTTTGGACTCTGGGTTGAGGAATGTGAAAATCCAAGGAATTTCAGCAGTTGGCCTCTCGAGACCTCTTCCCTGTTCTTAATTTTTGTAGCTGATTAATTAAGTCCTGATACTCTTTTTCTAACTCTATTAGTTGTTTAAGAATAGATATTTTTTCCTGTAACTCTTTTCTTGGATCTATAACCACCACCTCCATAGCAGGAGCATTTGGAGGCAGAGGTGCATAGGGAGGGGGTCTTTGGGAAGAGGGACATTCAGGGTCATAATATTTCACTTCCTCTTCCTCTAGGTTGGCACAATCTGGTCCTGACAAATTGTCTTCAACCTTTGGTTGATTTTTGGATTCTAATTTCAGATATTTATGTTTTTTTTTTTTTTAATTTTGAACATGAGAAACAGCATTCAAACAATGAAACAAAAGCAGGTAATTAACACACGTGAGCAGCAAACAACAAAACAAAAACAGGGAGTTGAGTTCAGGCTGACTTATTTCTTGCCCCATTTTCATTATACCTTTCTTGATGCAGCAGATTCCTGTGACAATCACCTTTGTTTCACTTCTGAATTTTCAGCAGATCCTTCTTCCCGTATGTCCCTCACTGGGTCTCTCATTCCTGCTGCCTCTCATTATGCTCCAAAATGTTGAGACCCGAGCTGGAGCCCCATGTTAGGCACCAAAATGTCATGGCCCAAGAGAGAGAGAGAGAGAGAGAGAGAGAGAGAGAGAGAGAGAGAGAGA
>JANHMN010000001.1:577348-591383 GCA_030674055.1 Rhabdomys pumilio
AGAGAGAGAGAGAGAGAGAGAGAGAGAGAGAGAGAGAGAGAGAGAGAGAGAGAGAAAGAGGATAAGGGGAAGAGACTCGAAGAATGGAGACAAGACAGAGGTTCTGATCAAGTCTCATTTATTGAAAGGAAATCTGTGGTATTTATACGCTTTTGCCACATGCCTTGTAGGTGCATGGATACGACATGCGCCTTGCAGCTGGGGGCACTAAACAGCAAAACAAGATATGTGGGATATCAGAATGTGCTCAGCTGTTGTAAGCGGTTGAAACAAGTTTCATGTCAGGGTATATGGTCAAGATGGCTGCAAAGCTGGTAGCTGCTTTTTGCTACAAGTCGGCTCCCAACAGTCTGGTGATCTGAATTCTTGCTTAGGCTGTGAGGCTAAGCACTGCAAGGGAATATAAATAAAAGTTAAAAATATGTTTCTGGGTTCCCTGAGGGACAAGCCTGACTGCATAGGGGTTGATGTCAAAAGTGTCCCCTTTCCAGGAAAAAGACATCAGGATGGGTATAGCCCTCATGCCTCACTGGACAATGACAGGAGGACTGGAGCCATTACAAGGTCCCCTGTAATTACTGGAGGTCAGGCTTCTATCCCCGCCTTGGCAAGATTAGAATCACCACAGCCCTTCTATATTTGGAGAAGAGAGGAGATGTCAGGGGCAGCCCTGCTTATACACTGAAGGCCTAAAATCAGCCATAAGCCTAAAATCAGCAATAGGCCTGACATACATGCCTGCTAACACAAAGTCTTGGTCTCTATGGAAAAACATTGAAACAGTTGCCTATAAACTATTGTAAACAGGCAGCTTTTGTGGAAATCTACCAGCCCGAGTAGTCGTAGACCTTGTAAATAGGCAGCCTTGGCAGATAGTACCAAATTAGATAAGGACAAGTGAATCATAGGCAGAGTTATATTGACCTGACCCCTGAACCTTCACCCAGCAGATACCCTGTTCTGAAAGATATCTGTACTCCCCCTGAACAACTATGCTCCTGTGTCACCCCCTTTCCCACATCCTGCATTTTAGTGTTTATAACCCCTGTGTTAAAAAGTAAAAATTATGATTTAATAATAATAAAAAAAAGAAAAGAAAAAAAAAAGAAATAAAACACAGTGTTCCCCTGGCTCTGCTGACTTAGCTTCTGACAATCCATTTTCTTGTTCTTAGAAATACTTTGAATTATAAACTGTTATTGTAGTTTTTGTTAGTATGCTGAGTAAACTAATTTTTATTGATTTCATTTTAAAATTCAAAGTTTGTAGTGAGTTAAAATGTCCTTCAACACAATTATAAGTCATATTTATTTTCATATTGTAAAATGCTAGTTAATCTGTTGAACATTTTAAAAAACTGGATTCCTTTTTGAGAATTTCATATACGAGCACTGTATTTACATAATTTTCCCTTTCTCTCCTTCCTCCCACTCTTCCCAATCCTCCATATTTTTCAAATACATCTTATTATTTAATTATTGTTCATATATGTATGTATATATGTATACATGTATAAGTATATATGTATATACAAATACTGATAAATAAAGTGTTTTGAGAAAAAAAAATCTATTGTGATCAAAACCTTAAAAAATAACATTCTTTTTTGAGTTCTATACTTTTTTGAAAAGAAATCAGTTTCTACGTTTTATCATTTTTCTAATTAAGTATGAACCTGCACTGGCTTATTTGGTACCTTTCAACAGAAGGAACAGTATTTTTAATTCATTAATGAATTAGGAAAATTGAAGCTTCCATTTGCATTCTATTTAAGAATAATGGAAGCATTAGAAATTACACTAAAATGGATTAATTTTAGGGAATACTTTTTGGCTTTTAAACTATCACCTTTTCTACATTCACCTCAGAAGGAATGTTCTGTTTTTTTTTTTTTCCAATTAGAATTTTAGAGCAAATACTAATTATGTTTCTGCCATTTAATAACCCTTTCCTTCAATTAAAAGATGGATGTGAAATATAATTTGTGATAAAATGTGCCAGAATTTCCATCACTATCTATACTTGTCTAACTTTAAAAGCCTCCTCAACTTTTCTACCTCATGGACACACACACACACACACACACACACACACACACACACACACACATTATTTTCTTTTATTTTTTTTCATTTGTTTGTTTGTTTTATAGAAGAAAGCATTTAATTGGAGACTTGCTTACAATTTCACAAAGCTAATCTATGATGATCATAGCAGGGACCATGAGGGCAGGCAGGTAGCTGGAGCAATAGCTGAGAGCTTATATGGATATCACACACAGACACACACACACACACACACAGAGAGAGAGAGAGAGAGAGAGAGAGAGAGAGAGAGAGAGAGACAGACAGACAGACAGACAGACAGAGACAGACAGACAGAGAACAGAGAGATGGACAGAGACAGAAAGACAGAAAGAGACAGAGATAGACAGAGACAGAGTGGTTTGAGACACAGAGACATGGAGGCAGAAACAGAGAGACAGAAATAATGAGTCAAATAGAAAGAGTGGACCTTGTATGGGCTTTTAAAACCTCAAAGTGACACACCTCTTCCCATAAGGCCACACCTTCTAATCCTGCCTAAAAGGTTCTACCAACTGGAAACCAAGCATTTAATTATATAATCTTATGCAGAAGCATTTAATTATATAATCTTATGCAGGTTATTCTTCTGCAAATCATCACAGCCTACTACTTTCATTTTTTAATCACTTTATATGTGACCTATTGAGATTCATTAAGTTGGCATGGACATTGGTGGTGAAAGGGTTATTTACGGTAGCATGAGAAACAATCAGTGGTTACATCCCTGATGAAAATAAGGTCTCTTTTTCCTAGTAATCAATAGCTGACAACAGTCTCTCAGAGATGGGTAAGGCTTCATAAACATCTTTTTCATCTGTGATAAGTTGTTGACAGTCTCAGTCTTCTGTAAATCTTATGTAGTAACCACACCTGCAGTGAGTACATATTACAATAGTTATGCAATTTCCAGAAGACATTTTTTTGAAGTGTATCTTCTTATTGTGTGCCTCTTACATTCTTTTCAACACATCTTCTGAAATGTTCCCTGAGC
The DNA here is from genome assembly GCA_030674055.1 of Rhabdomys pumilio. Classification (NCBI taxonomy): domain Eukaryota; kingdom Metazoa; phylum Chordata; class Mammalia; order Rodentia; family Muridae; genus Rhabdomys; species Rhabdomys pumilio. The sequence goes on from JANHMN010000001.1 coordinate 580,427, forward strand.
CATGTTGAAAATGATGCGGACATCCTATTTGGTAATGAGTATGCAATATTTTTTATTTTTAGCACATTGAACAGTTATGACTTTGTATTAACCACAGGCCCCTGTAATAGGAAGCTTTTCTGATTCAGGTTGAGATGACCACTAATCTATGGATAAAAGTGTAAATATTTTGACAACAAAAATAAAAGTAGTTACAAAACATGTTAATAAGGCAAAATAACAGTAGTAGGTTTTCTCTAGGACCTTTGACATCCCTAGCAACACAGGCTCCTGACTGTGTTTCCAATACAAAGCATGAGTTCATTCTTATGAAGCATGACCCAAATCTAAATAGATGATTGAGTACCCCATAACATTTATAGTGATATTCAGTAGTGGGCACATCTTGCCTCAAGGGTTGATATTCTGATTGTTTGATTGACTGTTTTTAAAATTTTTATTAATTTTTTTATTCACTTTACATCCCCCAAATGTTCCCCTTCCATTCCCTCCACACAGATTTAGCCCTCATTCTCCTTACCTCTTCTCCTCTAAGAAGGGGGAGCCCCACATGAGTAGCACAAACAACTCCAGCCCACCTCTGGGACATCAAGTCAGTGCAGGACTAGGAGCATCATCTCCCACTGAGGCCAGACAAGGTGGCCAATCTGGGGGAACTGGATTCAGAGGCAGTCAACAGATTCAACGACAGCTTCTGCTACAATTTTGGGGGGACCCACATGAAGACCAAGCTACACATTTGTTACATATGTGTAGGGGACCTAAGTCCAGTCCTTGTATGCTCTTTGGATGATGATTCACTTTCTGGAAGCCCCCAATGGTTTAGGTTAGTTGACTCTATTGATCTTCCTGTGGAGTCCCTGTCCTTTTTGGATCTCTCAATTCTTCCCCCACCTCTTCCACAGGACTCCTTTAGCTCTATCACAGGTTTGGTTGTTGGTCTCTGAATCTGTTTCAGTTAGCTACTGGGTGAAATATCTCAGAAGACAGAAAAGCTAGGTCCTGTCTTCAAGCATAACAGAGTATCATTAATAGTGTCAGGGATTGGTACTTGCACACGGGGTAGGTCTCAATAGGGTGGGTTATTGGCTAGCCATTTCTTTAGTCTGCTTCATCTTTGTCCTTGCATTTCTTTTAGACTGGACAAGCTTTGAGTAGAGACTTTTCTGTGTGGGTTGGTGTTCTTATTCCTCCACTTGGGGTCCTATCTGGCTACAGGAAGTGACTTCCTTAGAGTCCATGTCTCATTATTAGGCATCTCAGCTAAGGTCACCCTCACTGACTCCTGGGAACTTCTCCCATTTTCCAGGTCTCTGGGACTTGTGTGGGGAGATGCAGGAGAGAGGACCAGAAGGCTAGAAAAATGAATGGAAACCACCAGTTGATTGTGCTTTTATGCTGACCTTTAGCCATCTGTTTTTTTCTTAGTGTTGGCAGGCCTAGTAGTCCTTGATTGGAGTAGCTCTCTGGAGATGTAGGTAGAGCTCCCTGATGTGAGCAGGCCTCTGGGATTGCAGGTAAAGCTGGTTGTCCCTGGTGGCAGCAAACTTCCAGAGATGCAGGAAGAGCTGATAGACCCTGATGGCTTCAAGCTGCTGGTTGTCTTAGGTGGGGCAGGGCTCCAGGGATTCAGATAGAGCTGGTGATCCCTGATGCTTGCAGGACTGTTTGTCCTGGGCATCATCAGGACTTCAGGGATATAAACAGAGTTTTGGCACAGATAATGAGTGCAGAGCAGGGGTGTAGGTGTGGGGGTAGAGTTCAGTGCTGCTGGGTTTGCCCAGAGGGGAAAGTAGGCAAGGAATTTGGGTAGGGAGTCTCAACTGGTGGTCTCTGATGGCTACAGGTGTTTGGGCTTGTGGTTAGAAGTGTGGAACAGAAGATGGAGTTTAGAGCTTGAAAAACTTACTTGGTTGTCCCTGGCAGCAGCAGGCCTCCAAAGATTCAGGTGGAACCGTGGCCAGAGGTTGGAGTGCAGAGGAACCAGAAGAGAACTTTTTGCTGATGGGTTTGCCCAGAGTGGCCAGCTTACAGAGAATTGGGATAGGAATCTCATCTGTTGGTCTCTGATGGCTGCAGGTGTCTGAAATTGTAGTTAGAGACATGGACAGGAAGATGGAGTGCAAAAGGGGCAGAGAATAATTGATGGTTTCTGGGCTTACATGGGACCCAGAAGGCAGGAATTTGGGTCTTGGAGAACTCACCTAGTTGACCCTGACAGCAGCAGGCATCCAGGAATTCAGACAGAGCTATGGCCAGGGAAATGGAGAAAAGTTGGTATTCTTAAATTTAGTGGGTTGTGTTGACAAAACCAGATGTCATTCAACATTCAATTTTCTTTTAAATTGAGATTAATTTTTTTGTATGCTATAACTAATTGATATGTAATAGCCTCCCCCCTCTGTGTGTGTGTGCATGTGCATGTGTGTGCACATTTGTGTGTGTGTGTGTGTGTGTGTGTGTGTGTGTGTGTGTGTACTGGTAAGGAAAAGTTCAGAATTCCAAGCTTAGTTCAGTTCTCAGATTTCATGGTGCTTACAAGTATTTTCATACCAACCTGCCTTCTTTCCTACAGGCATTTTTTCATTACTCTGAAGCCTGTACGAACTTAAAATATTTTCCTATTAGCCCATTGCCTGTAGATATCCAACTACAGAATACATGATGATCCTTGAGCTGGCTTGATCACAGTTTTTTTTTTAAGTGCCTCAACTTGGTGCTTCTGTCTTGTCTTTTAAAATCTAAACATGAAATAAAGAGAAAACTTTTCATGACCCCATTATGTATTAATTACAACTGATTTAATATTTCCTAACTTCTGAATTCTTTTTGTCAGATAATAGCAGCTAGCATAGTCAGCAAACTGAGTTAGGATAATGGTGACAGTTTAAACATTCAGTTCTAATGGCCTGAAAAGTGTAGAAAATATTGGAGACTCACAGATCTATGAGAAGGAGTGTGTTATTCTTGGAATATGGCTTGTCTCCCAGTTTAGGTCATGTCTTGCAAGATGACAATATTGGAATTGTTAAGTGTCAGAATCTAGGGAAAAGTAACAAGGTCACAGGTAGCATTGCTTTCAAAAATATTTAAGGCATTTTTGAGTTAATGGGTTAGTCTTGAGATATGGTAGCTATATAGATCAATTCTAGTTTTTCTTTGTTTTGGGTCTCATGTGACTCTTTGCTTCTCCGGTGCTCCTACTTTGTCATACCATCTGTCTTCTGTCCTCATGTATCCAGAGAGCAGTGTTGATCACATGCTCAGTCAACCTTCTTTGGTTGTAAGTTAACTGAGCCTCTTTCCTTTATAAGTACCCATCCTTTATAAGTATTTGGTTGTATCAATTTAAAATAGACTAATAAAGAGGGAAAGATATGAACATTGATGCTTATCACATTGAATGATTGAAAACTGGCATAAGAAGAACTATGTGAATATTTTATGTAAGAATACATGCTTACCTACACATAGCTATAGAAGATAAGGCATCAGTCAAAAAGGAAGGTGAAATTCTCTGTTTCATTATTCTACCATGCACATTTCTAGATGACCTCATTAAAATTTACAACTTTAATCCATAATTACACATTGAACTTCATGTTACATGTAAAAATGAAGTATCATAAGTAAGTAAAGGAGAACATATAAGTCACACAACAGTTTTAATTTCATTCTCATTGTCTGACCATTATTTACTAAAAAGAGGGGGGGTGTATTTATCCTGTCATTTCCTTGTTCTAAATATCCAGTTACTTTCTACTTTTTTAGAATGTAAAGAAAAAAATCACCTAGATTGACCTTTAAGAAACCTCTAGCAAAATTACATCAAGCTTCCATAATATGTATTTGTTAAGTAACAAGCATAAAATAGTTATGAGTTGCCAGACCTTAGGAAAAATTGTTCATAACCTATGTATACCACTAATATAAGTAACCTACTAAAGTTTATTTTTGTCCCAAGAGAACAATATCATATTTCTCTGTGAAGAATGACATTTACACTCTAAGGACTGTTACTCTTTAGAATGGACATATCTGGAACATGTTTGAATGAGTTAAAAGTATTAGATCAAGCTCCATTAGCATCCTTTTGTTACTATGAATTTTTTGTGATGACCTAGTTACTTTGACTTCTTTTTTGGATTTTTCTCTTCAGTCCATTGACTTTTATATAGTAGAAGTAGCTATTTAGAGTATGAGTGGTCCTGAGCTTATACCAGAAACACTATCTGCATATTAACATGAATCTCTTTCAGAATAAAATTAACCTTGACCTCCAGAGCCATGCTTGTTGAGGAAGGCTGGATCATGAATTGCTAACTTCGTAATATTGATAAGCCATGTCCAGGCAAAATCATGATCATTTGCATAAGCTGCTTCTTTCTGTAGTCCATGAAATTAACATTGTGTAATGGCTGGAAATAAAATCATCTTAGCCGTGCCATTCACATGCTCATCTCCAAAAAGAAAAGATAAAAAGGCCTTGACTCAGTAAGCAAAAAAGTACTTTAAATTGTATTAGAGAGTAGTGAGTACAAATGACAAGAGTACCATTGTCTAGATGAGTGTTTCTGAGGCATATTTTAGAACAAAATTTTCTGCTTCCTTGATCACACAAATTCAGTCTACAGTTTTTAATCAAATACCCCCTAATATGGTAAATATAGAGTGAGTTTTTTCTTATTGTTGTTATTGCATTTTATATCCTGCTCATGTACCTTCTCCTAGACACCATCTTTCACTATCCTTCAACTCTCCCCTTCTCCACTGATGGTAGAGGCTGCCCCTAGGTATCCCTACACCATGACATATCAAGTCTCTTTGGCTCTAGTTGCATTCTTTCTCACTAAGGCTAGACAAGGCAGTCCAGCTAGAAAAACATAACTTACATGTAAGCAAAAGATTTGGGGATAGCCCCCATACCAATTGTTTAGATCCTCATGAAGAAAGACTAAGCTGAATATTTGCTACATATGTGTGGGGAGGCCTAGATCCAGCTGATGCATGTATGCCATTTGCTTGGTAGTTCAGTCTCTGAGAGTCTCAAGAGTCCAGCATAGTTAGCTCTGTTGGTCTTCTTGTGGAGTTCTTATCTCTTTATGGGCCTGCAATCCTTCCTCCAACTCTTTCATATGAGTCCCCAAGTTCTAGCCACTGTTTACCTATGGGTCTCCATCCATCTGAGTTAGCTGCTGGGGGACTCTATCAGAGGGCAGTCATGATAGATTCCTTTCTGCAAGCATAAAAGAGTATCATTAATAGTATCAAGGATTGATACATAACCATGGGATGGGTCTCAAAATGGGCAGGTAGTTGGTTAGACATTCCCTCAGTCTTTGCTCCATCCTCTGTCCTTCCATATCTCATAGACAGGATAAATTTGGGGTTGAAAGTTTTGTGGGTGGTTGGTGTTCGTATTGCTCCACCAGGGTTCTGATTGGCTACCTGGTGACTTCTTAAGGTTCTATATCCTCCATGCTGTGAATCACAGCTAAAGTCATCCCCATTGATGCTTGGCCACCTTCCCTATCTCAGGTCTCTGTGTTGTCCTCAAGATGCCCTCTAGCTCCCCACCCCATCAGTTGCAGATTTTCATTCATTCTCAAGGCCATCTAGCCATATCTTCTGTCCTTCCCCACACCTGATCCTGAACCACGCCCCCATTCTCCTCCCCATTCCTTCTCCCACAAATTTCCCTCTTTTCATCTGTTTCCTATGACTATTTTATTCCTATTTCTAAGTGAGATTCAAACATTATTGCTTTAGATTTCCTTCTTGTTTAGCTTCTTTGAGTCTGTGTAGTATAATATGGGTATTCTGTATTTTATGGCAAATATCCACTTATAATTGAGAATATACCATGCATGCCATTTTTGATCCGGATTACCTCACTTAGAATGAAATTCTTAAGTTCCATCCATTTGCCTGAAAAATTCATGATGTCTTTGTTTTTAATAGCTGAATAGTATTCCATTGTGTAGATATACCACATTTCTTTACCAACTCTTAATTGAGGAACATCTACGTTGTCTCTAGTTTCTGGCTATTATGAATAAAGCTATTATGAACATGACTGACCAGGTGTCCATGTGGGATGGTGGAAGATATATTGGGGATATGCTCAGAAATGGTATAGCTGGGTCTTGAGGTATGACTCTTCCCAATTTTCTGAGAAAATGCCAAGTAGATTTCCAAAGTGGTTGTACAAGTTTGCACTCCAACCAGCAATGGAGGAGTGTTCTTCCTCTTGTTCCACATTCTCAGCAGCATATACTATTGCTTGAGTATTTGATCATAGACAATCTGACATGTGTAAGATGAAATTTCAGAGTTGTTTTGATTTGTATTTCTCTGATGACTAAGGACTTTGTATGTTTCTTTAAGTACTTGTTGGCTATTCTTGATTCCTCTGTTGAGAATTCTTTGTTTAGGCCTGTGCACCATGTTTTTTTAATTTAGTTATTTGGGTTGTTGCTGTCTATCTTCTTGAGTTTTTTATAAATTTTGGACATTAGCCCTGTGTCAGATGTACAGTTGGTGAAGATCTTTTTTCCATCTGTAGGCTGTGGTTTTGTCCTATTGGCAGTGTCCTTTGCCTTACAGTAGTTTTATTAGTTTTATGAGGTCCCATTTATCAATTATTGATCTTAGAGCCTGAGCCACTGGTAACTCAGGAAGTTTTCTACTGTACTAAGGAGGCCAAGGATATTTCCCACTTTCTGCTCTATCAGATGTAGCATATCCAGTTCTATGTTGAGGTCTTTTATCGACTTGGTCTTGAGCTTTGTGCAGGGCAGTTGATAAGGATATTTTTGAAATTTTCTACATGCAGACATCCAGTTAAGCCAGCACATTTATTAAAGATGCTTCTTTTTTTCCCCATCATATTGTTTCACCTTCTTTGTCAAAAATCAAGTACGCATAGGTGCGTGGGTTTATTTCAGGCTCCTCAGTTCAATTCTATTGATCGACTTCTGTATTCTTATACCAAAACTATGTAGTTTTCATTACTATTGCTCTGTAGTATAGCTTAATGTCTGGGATGGTGATACTTCCAGAAGTTGTTTTATTGTTCAACATTGTTTTAAATATCCTATTTTTTGCTTGTTTTGTTTTATCCACATGAAATTGAGAATTGTTCTGTCAAGGTCTGTAAGGAATTGTTTTGGAATTTTGATGGGGAATGGATTGAACCTGTAAATTTTGGTACGATTGTCATTTTCACTATATTAATCCTATATATGCATGAGCATAAAAAATGTTTTAGTCTTCTGAGATATTCTTTGATTTCTTCCTTCAGTCACTTGAAGTTCTTGTCTTATAAACCTTTCCTTTGCTTGTTTAGACTTACACCAAGATATTTTATGTTATCTAATTTCTTTCCCATTGTGGCCCCTTTATCATTTGTATAAAGGAGGGCTACTGATTTCATTGATTTAATTTTGTATTAGGCAAATTTGATGAAGGTGTTTCTTAGCTGTACATATAATTTTTTGAAGTTGCTTATGTATGCCATCATATCATCTGCAAAGAGCAATATTTTAACTTTTTATTTTCCAATTTGTGTCTCTTTGATCTCCTTTTGTGTCTTATTGTTCTTTCTAGAACTTCAAGTACTATATTGAATAAATACAGAGAGAATGGAAAGCCTTGCCTTGTCCCTTATTTTAGTAGAACTGCTTATGTTTCTCTCCAATTAATTTGATGTTGACTAGTGGCTTGCAGTATATTGCTTTGATTATGTTTAGGTATGTGCCTTGAATTCTTGATCTCTCCTAGATTTTTAACATGAAAGGGTGTTGGATTTTGTCAAACGCTTTTTCAGCATCTAATGAGATGATAATGTGATTTTTTTCTTTCAGTTCATTTATATGGTAGATTACATTGATAGATTTACATATATTGAATCATCTTTGCATCCCTGGGTTGAAGCATACTGGATTGTGATGAATGATGTTTCTGATGTGTTCCTGAATTTGGTTCCCCAGTATTTTTGCAAAAAATGTTCATAAGAGAGATTGATCTGAAATTATTTTTCTTTGTTCAGTTTTCATGTGGTTTTGGTATCAGAGTTGCTATGTCATTATAGAATGAATTTGGTAACATTTCTTCTGTTTCTATTTTGTAGGATAGTTTGAGCAGTATTATTAGCTCCTCTTTAAAAGTCTGGAAGAATTCTGTACTAGAACCATCTGACCCTTGGCATTTTTTTGTTTGGTAGATTTTTGGTAATTGCATCTATTTCCTTAGGGGTTACAGGACTATTTAAATAGTTTACTTGATCTTGATTTAACTTTGGTATTTGCCTAGAAAATCATCTGTTTCCTTAATATTTTACTTTTTTTTTTTTTTTTGTGGAGTACAGGCTTTTGGAGTAAGACCTAATGATTCTTTGAGTTTCTTCAGTGTCTGTTGTTATGGCTTCCTTTTAATTTCTGGTTTTGTTTATTTGGATACTGTCTTTTAGTTAGTTTGGCTAAAGGTTTTGTCTATCTTGTTTATTTTCTCAAAGAATTAGCTCTTGTTTTAATTTATTTTGTATAATTTTCTTTGTGTCTAACTACTTGATTTCAGATTTGATTTTGATTATTTCCTTATTTCTACTCTTCAGTGGTTTTGCTTCCTTTTTTTCTATAGCTCTAGGGTGCACTTTTAAATTGTAGGTATGATAAGTCTGTAATTTCTTTATGGAGGCACACAGTGTTCCACATAGTGGACATAGTTATCTTCCTTGGGTTGAAGTTTTCTTTCTAATATTTTTTGTAGGGTCAAATTTGTAGATAGCTGTTTAAATTTGGATTTGTCTTTCTCTTAGTTATACTTTCATTGTGTCCCATAAATTTGGGTATGTTGTGCCTTCATTTTCTTTGAATTCCAGAAAGTCTTTAACCTCTTTATTTCTTCATGTTACCAAAAGATCATTGAGTAGAGAGTTGTTCAATTTTCATTAGTGTTAAAGCTTTCTAGTGATTTTTTTTGTCTTTAAAAGACAAAAGTCCCGAGTCTTTAAAAATGTATATGTTAAGAATGCCATAGTGATTTTTAGTTCATCAAAAGTAATTAATATTTTGAACATCAACTAAAGGCAACAACCCTGACATGTTAAAGAGCTATACTATATAGTACACAATACCAAGCAACTCTTGAAATCTCATAGTTTCATGTAATTAACTAATAATTGAGTATCAGGATATTCTACATAAGTCGTCATGACTTGGATAAAGAACTGAAAATGAGAAATGTGAGATGCTATTCATGTTTCCAGAATAGGTGAAATATATTAATCATACACATGATAATTTGCTTATTTAAAGTTGTTAATTGAAGTGACTCACTAGCTTCAAGATGTCTGGGTACTTTACTGTTTTATTTTAATGCCATTATTTGAGCTAAAAACATTCTTTTAAATGATATTTTGGGATGAGAATTCTAGCAATGTGATAACCCAGGGAATATGCATCATAAAAACTATAATGTTGACCTCTTTCCTTTTCATGTATATGTGTATGCACTTGCAGGTGTACCAATACACACACCTAAACATGTATAACCACATACAAAGACAATATGAGAGCTAAAGATGCATCTCATTAGTATAGTGCTCATTTACTGTGTGTGAGGTCCTTGATTTTCTCCTTAGCAGAAAAAAATAAGAAAAGAGCAAAATAAAAAGGTAATCTATACATCAGCAGAAGAATATTTGCAATTAAATGTATTATTAGGGATTGATAATAGAGTGAATAATGAGAATTTATTTTAAAGTAGACAAAAGACTAAAATAGATATGTTTCAGTGATAATATACAAATGATTTGTAAACACACGAAAAGATACTCAAAATTCTGGAGGTCAGAAAAGGGCATCAGATTCTGTGGGACTGGAATTATGAGCAGTTGTGAACCATCATATGGGTTCTGGGAATCAAACCCAGATTCTGTGCAAGACAAACAGATATTTTTAGCCATTGAGCCAGTGCTCCAGTTGTAAAATTAGACTCTAAAAGAAATCTGTATGCCTATGTCTGTAGAGGTACTGTTTAGAAAGGTTAGAAGGTAGAAGTAACACAGAAGTCACTGACAAATGAGAAACAAGCAAACCATGGAACACATACACACAATGATGTGCCAAATCTTAGGAAAAGAACTTTTTAAAATAAAATACATTTTTTTTTCTGAAAGAGAAGTGGAGAAATGTCTCAGGAGACACACTGCTTTTCCAGAGGACCCAAGTTCAGTTCCTGGCTCCCAGATTATATGGCTCCCAATCACTGTAATTCCAGCTCTAGGAAATACACCTTCTGCTATTCAACAAAGACAGTTGCATCAAATGCATATATCCACACAGAGACATACTTGTACACATAAAATTAAGAAAAAATAAATGGTTTTTTAAATAATAAGAAATTTTGTTCTTTTAAACAACGTGGATGATCCTTAAAATAAAATTCCAGTACAAAATACAAGCTAGAGAAAACAAGTACAACACTACCAAAAGAACTTTTGGTTTCTTTAAAACCCGGTTATGTTATGTGAATATGTTTTTGATTTAATCCCAGGTGAGATATAAGAGGCTGCCTTACAACAACTAATTATGATTTGTATCCTGTACTAGCAGGCATGAGAAATTTGCCGGGTGCAGATAATTTAATTTTGGGAAATCTGGAGAGGGCATAAATGGGAGAACCTTAGAGGGCATGTGGTGGCTACTGCTCCTGGTTGCTGTTGTTGTGGCTTGATGCAAGAAGTTGGAGATATCCTGATAACTAAAATTGAATGGGCCCCAAGAAACTCAAAGACCCTAATCAGCATGAAGTACTTTAAAGAGGTCGCCTTTTCCTTCTAACCTTTTTTTTTTCTACCTAGAGTTGGGAGGTTGGAAGAAAGTAGAAGTATAAGAACCCAATAAAATTGTGTGTGTGTGTGTGTGTGTGTGTGTGTGTGTGTGTGTGTGTGTGT
>JANHMN010000001.1:591393-626572 GCA_030674055.1 Rhabdomys pumilio
TGTGTGTGTGTGTGTGTGTGTGTGTGTGTGTGTGTGTGTGTGTGTGTATGTGTGTGTGTACCTACATATACATATACATATGGCAACACCACTACCTTGCATTGCATTGCACTGTAGTGGTGTTGCATACATGATAATTTTCACAAGTTGAAGGTTATGGAATTCTTGTAAGTTTATAATTGTCAATTTCCCAATAAGTCAGATGGTCAACAGCTCTTTCTAGCAATGATATTAAACTAGCCTATGTACATTTTTAAATGTTATTTTCTTTGTTGCTGTTTTTTTTTTTTATTGATGGAGGTGATGGGGTGGTGCTGCTGGTGGTGCTGCTGGTGGTGATGGTCTCTGTGTGTGTATGCGTGTGCATGTGTGTTTGCATGAGTGTGTGTTTTGTGTGTGCATGTATACACATATGAGTACAGTTTCCACAGAGGCCAGAGAAGTCAATTCCTCTTGGAATTGGAGTTACAGGTGGTTATGAGCTGCCTAGTAGTGCAGGGATCTGTATTCTGGTGCTTTGGGATAAAGAAACTCTCTTTAACTGCTGAGCCACCTCTTTAGCCCCAGTACACATTTTTTAAAATAGATCTGATTGTATACTTAGACTAAAGAACAATGTAAATATATCTTTTACATAGGTTGGAAATAAAAAATATTAATCTGCCTCACTTTAAGTAGATGTTCACTTTATTAGACATAGTGGGTAATTGAGCCTACAGTATCTCTGAACCATACTTGTGCTGTTTGATTACATTGCTGCAATGCTTAGGACAGTCGAAATCTTGGCATCAGAATGAAGAATAGATTTATTATGGAGAGAATGGGGGATGTGTATAACATTTCAGTTTTAAGAGTTAAAAAGAATTCAAGGGATGGATGGTGGTGAGATGATGTTTTCAATACTATTGAACTTGAAGGAAGCTTCTTAATACAAATCTTTCCCTCATAGATATATCTCAGCCTTCCTTGTGCTTGGGGACACTGAGTAGTGCTTCAACACTATTTGGAGCTATTTTAAGACAGTAACTGTAATATTTGACAAAACTCTGAAATTACTTAGAGGTCCAGCCTTTGAGCATGCATGTGAAGGGTTATCTTGATTGCCTTAATTGTATCTGAGAGAATCTGAGAGACTTGTTTACTTTGGATGGTGCCATTCACTTGGAAAGAATCCTAGACTGCATAAAATAGAGAAAGTAAGCTTAGCACTAACTCTGTGCCCCTTAACGCTTTCTGCTTTTTTTTTTTTTTTTTACTGTAGATGCAATGTAACAAGTTTCCTCAAGGTCCTGTCACTATGGCTTTCTCAGCATGATTGACTATAACCAGAAGCTGTGAACCAAAATGAAAATTTTCTCTCTTAAGTTGCTTCTGCCAAGCTAATGTATCACAGTAAAAGAAAAGAAACAATGACATCATAAACTTTATGTTACATACCAGAAAAATGTTAACTTTCTGTATAAAGATATTTCCTATTGACTTAGTAACTGATTGTGTGTGTGTGTGTGTGTGTGTGTGAGAGAGAGAGAGAGAGAGAGAGAGAGAGAGAGAGAGAGAGAGAGAGTGCTGCCTCGTAAATGTAAAGCAGAGCTTTGGCAACTAGGCACTTTGTTGGTGATGTTGTTCTTATATTAGTCATGCGCAGAGCAGTTGACAGTCCTTTGTTCATCCTTGCTTGATGCCTGGTTTGGTGGCCAAAGCTGTTTTATGCTTAGGACACATAAAAATCAAATCAAATCAAATCAAATCAAATCAAATCAAATCAAGTCAAATCAAATCAAATCTAGTGCCAATGCCTATTAGCCAAGGAAATGAATGCTGACCATACAGTGAAATCTCAAGAACTAGCATGGTAATGGTAAGATAGTTCAGTGGGTTAAATCTCTTTACACACTGCCGAGCCTGATGACCTGAATTTGATCTCCAGAATTCATGTAATGTAGAAGAGAACCTATTACACAGAGCATACACACACACACACACACACACACACACACACACACACACACACACACTAATACTTATACTAATAATAAATTAAATGTAAAAAGAACTTAGGTAAAATTTGATGTATAATTACATCAAAAAATTGAAAAACAATGAAATATATTCCAAGCACAGACTTGGTAAAATTAACTGATATCCTAACCAAGACTCAGTTCTGCACACTGATGTTAGACTCAACTATAAAAAATAGTCTTTTGTCTTTGAAGAAAATCTAAGTAGACGTACTTAAAAACACAAGCAGCTTGAGAAATGGCTCAGTGGTTAAAACCATGGATTGTTCTTACTCTGGGCCCAAGTTAAATTCCCAGCACCTACATGGCAACTCATAACTGTCTATAACAACTGTCTTTAACTCTCTATAATTGTTACACAGACATAAATGCAGGCAAAACACCAATGTACAAAAAATAAAAATAATTTATTAAAAACAATTAAACAGGAGTTTGACATAACATTCATTTTCACCTATTAATTAAACTTTTCAGCTAAAATTACTTTTAATATGTAGTTGGGAATTATGGATCAAAAGTGATGCATCAAAGGTTAAAAGAATTAACCTTTTGACCTTTAACCGAAAGCACACTGATTAGTTAAAATTCTAGAAGCAGAGGGTAGGAACATATGTCCTATGGACATAATCAACTTGATTTGATAGATACAAAATTTTTAAAACATTTGTAATAAATTTTAGTGTTTAGAAAATTTGCAACTAAATCACTATTTTTAGCTTCTTTGAAATATATTGAGTACTCTCTGCCCACATACCCACATAGTAGCAACTATATAGCAACTGCTTCTTTAAGAGGTAGGAGCTCTCCCACTTTCCACATTTTTTCATTTCTCATTGTCTCTTACATTCACCATCAACCTATCATTTAAGCTCCATTGTCTTCTAGGGCCCTTTCTATGGAGCTAATATTTAATATATTAGCTATAAAGGTGAAAACAAACTAATTAGAAAAAGTACCAGTGGTGAGTGTTAGCAGTATTATGGGGCCACATCCCTCAGTGATGCCAGACTTGAATTCTTAAAGAGATAGAGTAAAACATTCTACAATTCCTAGGGATAGAACCATAATGGTTACAGGGAATGTGGGGACATTCTGAGACTCAAGGTAGTAACAAGTGTTTCAAAATTTTGATAGCAGTTTTCCTATATTGTAAATACCTTGGATTTATCTTTTCCTATAAAATTGTTTTACAATTTAAAATTTATCACAAATGTATCTTTAAAAAATTTTTTTTGAGAACCTAAGTTCAGAACTCTTGAGAAAGTTTACTGGGAAACTGAAAGATCAATGAACATATTTGCTTATCCTGTAAAACTGTCTGTTTCATCTGCATGTGGTCATTTGTCATTTTTGAGGATAGCCTTGTTGACAGTGGAACATTAATCTGGGATTTTAGAGTACTAGGATCATTTTGACTGACTCATGTCTACCAGCTCCTCTCACTGTTAATTTAGGGAACATGGTGATGACAGGAAGATTCCTGAAAGCCATTGATCTTTTATAGATAAAACATAAATTTCTGCTATATTTTTAATGAAATACAATAGATTTAGAATTAAGACCTTAATTTTTAAAAAATTTATCCATGAAATTTTTTTCTGGTTCATAATTCTTTAATTTCATCATTTACAAAAGTGATAAGTATGGTAATTCATTTATGAGTTAGGATAATTTTCTAATGATCATCTTGAATGTTTTGTACTTATGGAATGAGAAATTAGTTTTTATCACTTTTATTATTTCTCAAATAACATATTTTCTGGAGATTTCCATTTTTAGGTACAGTGGAATGTGACATTTAAATAGACTACTTTATGATGAAAGATTGATGTTGAAATGTAAAGAGATCAATAATTCTACAGTTTAGCATGACTCATATCTCAGAAAATGGAATAGGATAACTGGATAGCATGTCATTTTACCCACAGCCATATCTCACTTCCTGTACCTCACACAGATACTACATCTAGGGATTCATTCTCCTGAGAGCATCATAGTCTTATGGGTAACAACTCAGCCCATCTTTCCAGGAGAAGATAGACTTATACTGTTTCTCTAGGGGCTCTTCAAAATATAGAGTTTGGATTAATTTCTTGAAAATCACCATAAAGATATTGTTTGGAGTTATGCATATTCTGATTTGCTCAAAGCCTCCATGAGATCAAAGAAATTGACTAACAAATTAAACCTACTATCCCATAAAAAATAAAAGACAGCTACAGTGGTTTCTCTAAAGTTGTAAGTGAATATGACAAAAAATCCAGTCTGGTTTTCTTTATTTTCTGTCAAAACTTATCTAAATAGAATTATATCTGGGACACATCATACCATGCTGTAGAAAAAACACTACACATCTCTATATATGTTGTTTTTATCTCTCTCTTTTCATTTTTCTGGGGTTCTGCTGTGACTCCTTCTTTCTTTCCACCACAACCTTTTTTTTTCATCTCATTTAATTTTTCTTATTTCTTAATCTATTCTGGTTGTTATTGTTATTTGAAAAACAACCTGGAATTAAGTTCCCAGAGTATGCAGAGAGGGAAGGGGAAGACCAGCTGCCAGAGTAGAATGTTTTAAAAGTCCCTCATTTCACCTTCAATGGTCTACATGACAGCTGCTATTATTTGCATTTTTACAACTGAAGAAATGAAAGCCAAGGGTCCTGAAATTAGGTAAGTAATTTCTTACCTTAAATATTCTTTAATTTATGTATATTTCTTTTCATTGGGCTAAAATGAAATGTTTGAGATCTTTTTTGTGACTTTGCTTTTCTTTACTCAGTTACATTCTTCTCTTTCCTTTTGGATCTTCCTTATCCCACAGGTTTGATAGATAAAGAAACAAATCTTATACTTAGTGGCATGACAAGGAACTCAGCCTTAGACACAACATATTTCAGATAGCAGAAAGATGTCTATCTGTCAAAGATAACCTTTCAATGAGGAGCTAGGAGGAGTGAGATGAACTTTCTGGCATATACCTATAACAAATTAGTTGGGGTATAGAAATGCTAAAGAGTCAACACAAGGTGTTTTCATGTAGGGAAATGCTATAGCTGAGATATTGGAAAGAGAAAAGATTTGTTCTCATTGGAGTTAATTTGGAATCATTTGTCAAGGATATAACAATTTTTCTTAAAATAAAAATTTGTGAGGAAATCAAGGGTAAAATAAGTTAAATTGAAATATGCCATTATGTAGAAAATGTAAGAAGTTGTTTTGATCTGGCTTGAACATAGTAGGGGTCTTAAGAATATAATGAAACATAATGCTTGGAAAATATGTCGAGATACAGTTTTGAGTACTCATGTTAAAAATATTTTGACACAAATCAAGAGATAATTATGATTTATTGAATTATTTTATGTTGAAAAATAAAATATCATCTGTAAAAACCTAACTTTGACACTGAAAGATGTAGTAGGGTAGATCTGAGGAGCAGAATTGAGTTAGAGAGATGTGATAGTTACTTTTAAATGACAACTGGCTACAACCAAGAATCTCAACTAAGTTACTGCCTAAATCAGATAGTCCTGTGTGCATGTATGTGCAGGAATACTTTGATTCTTTACAGATCCAGACTATTGTAGACTGCATCATTCTCTATGTGGGAAAAAAAGGTAGAAGTGTTGGGGAGGGTATCCACAGCAGATAAGAGTGAAGAAAACTAACAGGCAGGCAACTAGGCAGCATAGGAACATTCATTTTTTTCTTCTGCTTGTGACTTTAAAGTCCTAACTGCTTTAAGCTTCTGCCTCAACCTCCTTTCAATGAGTTACTATAAATGAAATTGTAAGCAGAACAAACCTTTTCTTTCATTTTAAAAAATTTCTTGATAAAATGTTTTACCATAGCAATAGATATGAAACCAATAAAAAGTCAATTAAAATAGCATAATAGCTGTGGAAGATGGTACATGAGTTATCTAGTATCAGATAACAGATTACTCTAAAGTGTAGAGTAGCAAACATTTACTATCTTATGATTTTTTCATTTTCATTGGTTATTTTATTTATTTACATTTCAAATGTTATTCCCCTTCCAAGTTTCCCCTCCACAAGGCCCCTATCCCCTCCTTGATCCCCCTGCCTCTAAGAGGGTGCTTCCCCACCTGCCCACCCACTTTTGCCTCAGCGCCCTAGAGTTCCCCTCTCCTGGGTCATCAAGTCTCCACAGGACAAAAGGGCTCCCTTCCCATTGCTGCCAGACAAGGCCATCCCCTGCTACATATGCAGCTGGAGCTATGGGTCCCTCCATATGTACTCTTTGGTTGGTGGTTTAGTCCTGGGAGTTTTGGGGGGTCTCTTTGGTTAATATTATCGTTCTTCTTATGGGGTTGCAAACCCCTTAAGCTTCTATAGTCCTTGCCCTAACTTCTTCATTGGGGGTTCCTACGCTCACTCAAATATTTGGATGTATATGTCTGCATCTGTATTGGTCTGGTTTTAGTAGATCCTCTCAGGGGATAGCTATACCAGACTTCTATTAGTAAGCACTTCTTGGCAGCAGCAATAGTATCTGGGTTTGGTATCTGCAAATGAAATGAATCCCTAGGTGGGGCAGTATCTCGATGGCCTTGACTTCAGTTTTTGCTCCACTCTTTGTCCCTGCATTTCTTTTGACAGAAAGAATTCTGGATTAATTTTTTGAGGTGGGTAGGTGGCCCCATCTCTCAACTGGGGATTGTGTCCATCCACTGGATATAATCTCTACAGGTTCTGTCTCACCTGGGGCCCTGGCGTATGGAACTTTCTAGTGGCTACCCCCAGATCCCCCTCCCCCACTGCTGTAGACCTAGTTTCAAATTCCTGACCCACTGTAATTGTCTCCTACCCTCCTATATCTGAACTGCCTCCCTTTTCCCTTTCCCTACTCTCTCCCTCCCAGATCCTCCTCTCTCTCTGCTTCCCAGAGATTATTCTCTTTCCCATATGGAGTAGTACTATAGCATTCACACTTTGGTGTGATCTTCTTTCTTTGTGGGTTTCATATGGTCTATGAATTGTATTGTGGGTATTCCAAGCTTCTTTTTTGTTAATATCCACTTATCAGTGAGTACATACCATGCGTATGATTTTTACATGCTAGAGAACCTTGTGCATCTTCACTGGATGCCAGTGTCTCTAAATTTCTAATGGGATGGAAAATATCTTTCTTACCTCTGCCACAGTTGTTGTGAAATATAAATTAGAAAGCCCATATATGAATTCACTCACATGGCTACTTATAGGCTTTTATTTCTTAAGAGCTGTTGGTTGGAAGCATCCCTTGTTTATGAAGTGAGTTTCTTCATAGGACAACACACCAAGTAGCTGTTGCTTATCTTCACCACAAGTACCCCAAAGATACCTGCAGCTTCTTTATAACCAGTCCTTAGACTGACTTCATGTCAAACTTGCCACATATTTTCACCAGAAAAAACTACCAGTTAAAGCCCACAGATGTTTAAAAAGAGACGATTACACAGCACACTGATATTAGGATCTTCAAAATCACATTGAAGGTTGGCTTTCTCATAGAATACCTGTGGGCTGACTCACATTTTCTATGATGTTGAAGTCTTTACTCTCAGTACTTCAGAATGTAAGTGTTTGGACATAGAACTTTAGTAGATGCAATCAAGGTATAGGAAAATTATGTATAGGTCTGTATACATATAAGAGTTGTTTTATAAGAAGAGGAAATGACAAAGACAAACTCAGAGAAGGTCTTATGAAAACAAGAGAAAGTAGAAAACAGCTCAAGTATTACATCACTCTCTACCAGCAAGATGTGATAATAATGAAAATAATACCAACACAAAATTTCTAAATAGCAATTCACATTTGCAGAGGATTTTCACAAAGACTGTATCAGGAAGACTTGAAAAAGATGAAAGGAGATATGCTGCTTGGGTAATCACAGTAAAGAATTGAGGTCTGAAATTAGAAACCATTTTAGCCTTTTCTTGCCCTGAATTTTCTTCTTTTGAAGTTCAGGAGAGTGCTTTTACAGCACTCAAACAGGCCATTTTAACTTCCTATACATAGACATATTTGGTATATCTTCCATTTCCCTTACCTTAGAGCATTTGAGAGACTTTTAGCTGGAACTCTTAGGACTCTGTGTGCTTTGGGTGGTGGTGGTTTATTGGAAAAGATATAAATGATATACAAGGTGAGTAGAAGTCTAGAGTATCCTGATCTACGTGAAAATATTTCAAATGCTAATGACCTTATGTTCTAGAAGTTCACAAGGCTATCATAGGAAGCTTGAAGCTATGCAGTGGGAAACAAGCTGAATATACAGGCAATTTTTTCCATTTACCATCCTAAATCTTGACTTCAAACTGACTCTGGTGTTTAGTTCTGGAATTGAATCATTATGGTGCATTAAAAAAAAAGTGAAACCAAAAGAGACTGCTGTAATTTCAAAGATCTCAGAGGGCCTTTAACTTATGCCAATAGTTTGTATAGTTGACTGTTTGGAGCTTGCCTTAACATATCACAGCACATTTTTTAGTGAACTGCAGCTTCCATAAAATCTCATATATTTCTCAGATTAGTGGTGATCACTAATTTCTTTCAAAAGTTAAGCCCTGATTGGGATCATGCCTTATGC
Organism: Rhabdomys pumilio; assembly: GCA_030674055.1. Lineage (NCBI taxonomy): Eukaryota > Metazoa > Chordata > Mammalia > Rodentia > Muridae > Rhabdomys > Rhabdomys pumilio. The sequence goes on from JANHMN010000001.1 coordinate 600,011, forward strand.
CAGTAAGTGGATCTTTCCCTTTCACCTATGCATAAATATTTTTAGTTGTAGAGTGCCATTGTCTGTTTTTTGCTTGTTTGTTTGTTTTCTACACTCCTGGGCATGTTAGAGCTCCTGGAAGTCCAGCCTCCTCTGAGTTTTGGGGGACTGGGTGCAGAGCTGACACTCTAGGACTGCTTTGGGTATAGGCACCTCTCTTTTTAGTTATAATAGTAGTTTTTATTCTGGGTGCTCTAGTATGCCTAGTTGTAGAGTGTTGTTCCTTGATTATTTGCAGCTATTCTATTGCTAGACCCTCAACGTAGAACTGACCTTAATACATGCATGTAATTAAAATAGTATAAAAGCAAAAATGAGGAAGAGGGATGGGATGGGGGTTCTAAGGAGGGGAAATGGGGAAAGGGGATGACATCTGTATTGTAAATAAATAAAATATCCAATAAAATAAAGAGATAATAGTGATAATAATAATAATAATAATAATAATAATAATAATAGAAGAAGAAGAAGAAGAAGAAGAAGAAGAAGAAGAAGAAGAAGAAGAAGAAGAAGAAGAAGGAGAAATGGCCAAATGCTTTCACTCGAAGCAAGAATAAATTAAGATATCTAGTGTTCTAAACAGTAACTCTTTTCTTTCACAGTCAGTGAGATTAACCCAGAAATCTTCTTCAGTATTACCTACAAAATATATGTTCAGTGTAGCAAATAGGATCAGAAACCTGAGTTCCAATCCAACTCTACTAATTACTGACTGAGCAATGTAACTAATTACAAAAAGATTTGTTAAGATCTCATGGTTTCTATCTTCAAAGTAAATAGAATTGTGAAATAAAATATTTATGAAACAGTTGATATAAACATGGAAGAAACCATCCAGGCATCATGTGCTAAAGTCTCCAGGAAATAAGCTGTGAATAGTTTAATATTGATCAAAAGAGCCAACCAATAGCAGAAAATCTTTAATTTCAATAGCAACTTAAAATGTGCAAATTTCCAGAGAAAAACAGCAGATTAAAGAAAAAATTCAGAGTCAGCCCTGGAAGGTTTTGCTTGTTTCAGAAGTGAGAGATAGTATGCCAATAGATAGCCAGATGGGATTAGCATACAGCTTCTAAAAATCAGCAGTGACCCTTCAGAAGCAGGTATTTAAGAATAGAGATCCAGTTTCCTTGCTTAGGACTTCTTTCTTGATTAGCAACTTTGGGTCTGTGGAGTAGAGCATGGTGCCTGAATTTTATGGTTAATAGTCGCTTATAAGTAATATGCCTTTCATTATTAAATTAATATAGTAATCCACAGACATTAGCCCACCATATTGAACAGATATTCTACACATCAACATAAAGTTCAACTTTCATGAATTAATGAAGATTAAATTAATTAATGATTTTATAGAGTACCTGATTTGATTAAAATAATCTTAGAAAGTTTTAAGAGATGTTTTTTGTTGTTTTGCTCGAAAGATGTAATAAAGTTAGAATCAAGAATAGAATGTGCTCACTCTTCATAATAGTAAGTAAAGGCTGCATAATAAGAAATACAATTTGATTTCACAGTTAAACTAAAAAGAGAAACAGGATTGGGAGAAATTTGTATTCAAAAAGAAACATTCAAGTCCAAGAATGAACCCACAAGGGTACACTATGATAAAAAAAAAAAAAAAAAAAGCCCGTGAAAACTGTAGCACTAAACTTATAATGAGATAATAGAATAAAACATTTATTTGAACTTAATATCAACATCCTTTTACAATTCCTATTTTGTGTAAAATTTTATCTATGAGATAATTTTGTAAAAACTTTTGTCTATAAAAGGCCAGATGAAAGAAATAAAGATGATGGATTTGCTTGTGGAGCTCTGTGCCACTTATCCATCCATCCATCCATCCATCCATCCATCCACCCATCCATCCATCCATCCATCCATCCATCCATCTATCTATCAAAAGGTAGTGATGTAACCATTTTCTGCTTCACCCAGTGTGTATGTGTCTGTGTGAGTGATATCTTTCTTTTTCTTTTTCTCTCTGGTTCAAAGGATTTAACCAACATGCTCAGTTCAGGGCTTCTGGCTGCCTGGCCAGAGAAGAGAAGCTTCTAACAATAAATGCTTTTACTTAATTATCTGCTGCTAAATAGCATGTATTCATATTAGCACTTACTTAAGCTCAAGGAATGAAGAGTTAAGTTTTTAGTGCAAAACAATAATAATGAGTTAATATAGAGTTAAGTTTTCAGCACTTAATGAAGCACAGAATAGTAATAGAGAGTTATAAATAAAGATACAGCATTTAATAAGGCCCAGAGATTAATAAGGTAAAAATAAAGCAAAGAGATATAAAGAAAAAAAGAAACCACAGAGTTAAAGAGAAAAGCCAGCAGTTTTCAGCCACAAAATAAGCAAGAAAGTGTTAAGTCTCTAGAAGCCATCAGCTAATAACATTCAGTACACTTAGAGAAAGTTACAAGGCCAGAGATCATTAGTCTTTTGGCTCTCATCCAATACTATGTTCCACCTCAGCCAGTTCCCCTAAGGATGGACATTACCCAGGCAGATTTAAGTATCTTTTCCAAGCTTCCAGTACCTTCCTGTCACAAAACTGAAAACCCAAATCTCTTTCAACATGGCATAGTTTCCTCTGTAAACTCACTGTTTCTGTCTATTCTTTCCCTTGTTTGCTTTTTATAATCTTGCTGCAGGGTGCTGGATTCTGAGCTCTTTCTAGAGAAACCAAGGCTCCAGATATCTCATCTACTATTCACCCTTTTCTCTGAATAAATGGACTTTATCCTGCTATCTATAGCTCCATTCCTACTTTATTCAAGTCTCAGAACAGATGTCTAATCTCTTCACATATATAGATAGCCCATGTCCATTTAAGTTATGACCTTTGTCATTGTCTTTCTCAATGTTGTGTCTTGTTTGCCTTTACAGCTTTTATACTTTTTCTTTATTTTATCTCAGATACTTTTATTATTTTAAAAACCTATCCTTTGCAATTTTAGTTGACACATGAGAGTTTTACATATTTTGGTTTACTGTTATCTATCTATGAATCTATCTATCTATTTGCTCATAAATATGTATATATTGTACATAATGATACAATTGGTACAATTAGAATGTCACATCAACATTTATCCTTTTTTATAATGAAAACATACAAAATTCTCTCTTCTGGATAATTAAAATGAATAATATTTATTAGTATGTATTATTATTAATTTTGGCACTATACTATGAAGTGGAATGGCAGATCTTTTACCTTCTGCAAGATTGTAACTTTGCAGCTGAGTAAAACATTTTCTGCGTCCTGCGTTCCCAAACCATTCCCCATCTGTAGCCACTGTTTCATTTTCTGCTTCTACAGAATACATATTTTTATATTACATTTAAGAATAAAATCATGATATTTTCTTATGTCTGGGTTATTTTGCTTATCTCAATGTATTCAAGGTTCATTCATAATGGTGTTGCAAATTTTGTTTGCAGTACTGTTGCTGTGTATTACATGTGTTATTTCTATTTTGTTTGCCACTACTTTTTATCTTTTTTGAATGAAAATTGAGTTTTTCATACAATACATTCTGATCATAAATCTCCCTCACCCATTTTCTCACAGATACTCCTACATCTACATCCATTTATCTTCATACCTTCTTTCTCTTATTTGGCTTTCTTTTACATTTTTCACTGTCTGATTTTTTTAAAAGAGCATTTTGCTTAAGTAGATGTGTTTTAAATTTCTAAGTTCCTGTGGTTGATTTCTAGCTTTCTACTGTTATGGTCAGAAAAGACACTTGAATTGATTTCAATATTAATATGCTGTACTGGCTGGCATGATAAGGCTGACATGAACTCACAAAGATTTGCCTACCAAGTTCTTGCATGAAATGCATGCAACACCACACCTAGCAACTTTGATCTTTTAAATTAAGTTGCCATGTCTTATTTATATAACATATGGCCTATCTTGTACTGAGTAGAGGACTATGTACTTTGGAGGTTTTCACTGAAAGTGTCTGTCAAGTCTCTGAGTATGAGTTGAATCCCATGGCTATTTACTTTCTTCTTGGATGCTGTGTCCATGTCTAACAGTGGAGTAACCTACCATTATCAAAAGCAATGCATTTCTGTCTTAGGTTGGTAAGGCTTTGTGCAGAATCTTACCCATCCTTGGCTTGGCAACCTATTAATTTAATAACTCTGTCTGGGGTTCCATTTTCAGTTTCAAGCCATGTACTTTGGCTGCCAACATGTTGATGCTGTTAAAGACAAGCTTTAACATGATAGGCAGGAATAAAAGTATTCCCAGGACAAATAAGGCTAGCATGATTAAGCTATATATTTCATTCTTGAAGCTTGACTAAAATAGAAATACTGACCTCAGGCCATGGGTAATTTTATCAGCAGTATCTACTGCATCAACGTTTAGCAGAGCAACATGCTTTAAATTTGTAAGCTCACTATGTAATTAAAACATCCAGAGAGGTGTTAGAATTATGCTAAATACATTGCAAGTATCTTTAAACTTTTTCCTAATTATAGTGACTACCACTGTAAATTTTAGAACTAACATGAATCCAATGGTATTTGGCATGATACTCGAGATGATTCCTTACTCTTAAACTTTGAACCTCCTTCCAATAATTCAAATAGGATAAAGAACATCAATTCATTGTTCCAAATGCCTATCTAAATCCTCTTGGATATTCAACACATTAGTAACATTTTTTGCTAAATGATTAACAAAAGTAGCTGTTTTAACTTCTTGTGTCAAAGCAATTGCAGAAGCAGTGATGCTAGCAATTAATGTAATTAAAGCTGTTATACAAGCAATAATCAAATCCACTAACATCTTGCTTCTACTTAAAGCCTGACTCACTTTTTCCAGTACTTGCAAGATTTTTTCAGAGTATCAAGTTTCTGTGATACTCAGGGCAATAAAACAAAAGCTTGTTGACAGACATTTATAATTGACATGCCAAATTTCAAAACTCTACCACAATTAGGAAATGGAAAACCAATGCAACTTACATTAAATACTGTAGAAGCAATAAAAGTAATTTTAACTTGACAGTTAAAAGAGCCTTAATACATGTGTTAACACCTGTTTGAAATCCAGATCCTGCCCCAACTTTTATCCCTTGATACCATATCATCATAGAGAACTGCAGCTAACTTCCAAATATGTCTCTGAAAATTTCCAGAACAAGACTTCCAAATGAAGACTGTTATTTCCAATATTGGATTGATTTCTAGACTAGTACATGTATGAGTCTGACCAACTGGTCACATTTAAGAACAATACAAAAAGCATTATAACTTCTCTTTTGATTCTCTGTTCCATAAGGTCTAAAAACTTGAGGCAAGGCAGCTTGTGCCATCAGGGGTACAGGTAAGCAATGGTGGGTTGGGAACATATGTCCAATAAAGCTTCCCAGTCATTATTGTCAGGGCACTCAGGAAGCTCACAGGTCAGCATCATTCTTTGTCTTGGCAACAGCCTGTCTCACCTGTCACTCTGACAGTCACCATGCTCCTTCAATATCCTGCAGAAAAAATATAGGCATGGCCTCTTCCCCCAATTAAATACCTGATCAGTATCATGCCTTTTGCCAGTAAGTGGATCCTTCCCTTTCACTATGTATGAGTCTGCATAGCTGTAGATTGCCATAGGCACTCAGCAGAAAGTTTCTTGTCATCCAAATTTTATAAAAAAATTAAAATAAAAAGAACATGATTTAATAAGTTTGTGGTGTATGGGATATATCTCCCCCTTTTTTATTTTATGAAAATATTGTTTTAAAGTCCAAGGGCCTCTTCCACAGTCTCTTGTCCTTGACAATTATAAGGAAGTGCCATAATATGAGTAATGTTAAATTGCTGCCAAAATGTCTCAAATGTTCGACTGTAATAGCTAGTTCCATTATCTGTTTTGTTTTGTTTTTGTTTTATTGCGTTTCTTTCTTTTCTTTTCTTTTCTTTATTATTGGATACTTCATTTATCTACATTTCAGATGTTATCCCTTTCCCCATCCACCCACTCAGAAATCCCTCATCTTATCCTCCCTCCTCCTATTTCTATGAGGGTGTGCGCCCAGCCACCCACCCACTCCCTCCTTCCCACCATCGGATTCTGCCTTACTGGGACATCCAGCTTCAAGGGACTATGGCCCTCCTCTCCCACCGATACCCAACAAGTCCATCCTCCTCTACATATACAATTAGAGACATGGGTCTCTCAATGTATGTTCCCAGCTAGCTGTTTAGACCCTTGTATCTCTGGTTCGTTGGTATTGTTGCTCTCCCCATGGGGCCACAAGTCACTTCAAATTCTTCAGTCTTCTAACTCTTCCATTGGGTACCCTGTGATCAGTTTGAGGGTTAGCTGGGAGCATTCAACTCTGTATATCAGGCTCTAGCAGTGCCTCTCAGGAGACAGTGTATCAGGCACCTGTCAGCATGCATTTCCAGATATCTACAACAGTGTTTGTTTTTGGTGATTGCACATGGGATGGATCCCCAGGTGGGGAGGCCTCTGAACAGTTTCCCCCTCCAGGTTCTGCCCCATACAATGTATCCTATTTGCTCCTGTGAATATTTTGTTACTCCTTCTAAGAAAGATCAAAGCACCCACACCTTAATTTTTCTTTTTCTTGGGCTCCATGTGGTCTGTGAGTTGTGTCTTGGTTATTATAAGATTTGGGGTTAGTACCCACTCATCAATGAGTGCATACCATGTGCGTTCTTTTATGATTGATTTACCTAGCTCAGGATGATATTTTTCAGCTCCATCTATTTGCCTAAAAATTTCATGAATTCACTGTTTTTAATAGTTGAGTAGTATTCCATTGTGCAAATGTACCACATTTTCTGTATCCATTCCTCTGTTGAAAGACATCTGTGTTCTTCCCAGCTTCTGGTTATTATATATAAAGCTGCTGTGAACATAGTGGAGCATGTGTCCTTGTTATATGTTGAGACATCGGTTTGGTATATGCCCAGGAGTGGTATAGCTGGATCCACAGGTAATGCTATGTCCAGTTTTCTGAGGAACCACCAGACTGATTTCCATAGTGGTTGTAGCAACTTACAAACCTACCAACAAGGAAGGAGTGTTCCTTTCCCCACATCCTCACCAGCATCTGCTGTCATCTGAGTCTTTGATCTTAGCTATTCTGACTGGCTTGAGGTAGAATTTCAGGGTTGTTTTGATTTGTATTTCAGACAAAAATACAGTTATCTCTGCTTCTCCTGGCCTACCTTCCATTTGTTTGGAGTGCCATTTTGTACCTTTCACTTCCAGCTTTACTTGTAAAGTAAAAGTCTTGCAAGCAGTATGTTGTTGAGACTATGTTTTTGTTGGAAGCTGACTTGTAGCAGAAAGTGGCTATCAGCTTTGCAGCCATCTTGAGCCATATACCCTGACATGAGACTTGTTTTCAACAGCTTACAACAGCTGAGCACACTCTGATATCCCACATATCTTGTTTTGCTGTTTAGTGCCCCCAGCTGCAAGGCGCACGTGGTATCCAAGCCTGCAAGGGATGCGGTGCACAAGCTATCCACGTGCTATCCACGCTATACATGCATGTAAGGCTTTCGTCATATCCACACCTGCAAGGCACGTGGTATCCATGTGCCTACAAGGCATGTGGCAAAAGTATATTAATACCCTGGACTTTCCTTCAAAAGAGACAATAAGGGAGACAATAAGAGAGACAATAAACGAGACTTGAGACTTGATCAGAACCTCTGTCTTGTCTCCATTCTTTGCATCTCTTTCCCTTTATCCTTACTCTCTCTCTTGCTAGACCCTGACCCTCAGACTGGAGAAACAGAGAAGTTGTCAACATTTTGGCCCCCAAGCATGGGGCAGAGTGGGTCACGACATATACATGCATGTAAGGCTTATGTCATATCCACACCTGCAAGGCACGTGGTATCCATGTGCCTACAAGGCATGTGGCAAAAGTGTATAAATACCCCGAACTTCCCTTCAATAAGAGGGACAATAAGGGAGGCAATAAGAGAGACAATAAACGAGACTTGAGACTTGATCAGAACCTCTGTCATGTCTCCATTCTTCGCATCTCTTCCCTTTTATCCCCATTCTCTTTCTTGCTAGACCCTGACCCGCAGACTGGAGCAACAGAGCGGTTGTCAACATTTTGGCCCCCAAGCATGGGGCAGAGTGGGTCACAACATGTTTTCCTCCTTTAACCAATTTGTGTTTTTAAGTGTGAGTCTTCAGCCATCAATACCTCTGCAAAAGTAACTTTTTTTGCCCTTTACAGTCAACAGAAGCATGGATCATAGACTTGCACATAGTTTTCAGATCAGTACATGTGACAGACCTCAGCATGATCCTTAGTGGCTTCAGAGACCACAGACATCAAGAAAGCCCTCTGGACATCATAGCCTTTAGTGGTGGCACAAGCCATGGCAATCAACATGGCATCAGGTCGCAGCATAAGCCACTTACAAAAGTATGGCTATCAGCAGTAGCATGGCTCACAGACATCAGCATGTCCCCTGACCACTGGAACATAGTAGGACCATGAACCAAGACATGACCCTCAGAGGCAGCTAGATAGATCCACAAACATCAACATGGTTTCAGAGGGCAGCACAGGCCACTCCCATCCACATAGCCTTAGGTGGCAGTTCAGGCTACATTAATATGGCCCTGGTGGGAGCATAACCCATAAATAACCACATGGCCAGAAAGAATTTTAAAAGCATTTAAAAAGAAAAGCATGACTTCACAAGTAAAGGAATCCTTCTTAAATAATAAACAAATTCCTAGGGAAAAATGTTTAAGGTCAAGAAAAAGATGGGATAATACATCCAGTCTTCTGAAAAGTAAAACAGTATAAATCAAACAATCAAACAAAATAAACCAAAACCAGCCAAATTAAAAAAAAAAAGGACCAGTCAAGAATCCTGTATCTAGCAAAGATAATCTTAAAAATGGGCAAATATAGCCCTTCATTAAGAAATAAAAATTGGGGCCAGAGAGATGGCTCAGAGGTTAAAAGCTCTGACTGCTCTTCCAGATGTCCTGAGTTCAATTTCCAGCAACTACATGGTGGCTCACAACCATCTGTAATGGAATCTGACACCCTTTTCTGGTGTCTGAAGACAGCTGCAGTGTACTCATATACATAAAATATATAAATAATTAAAAAGAAGTAAATTTGAAGGAATGTACCATAAGATTAGCTTTATCATAAATTCTCAAGTGAATGCTTCAATCAAAAGTGAAAGAGTGATAACTAGTAACATGAAATATAAAAATCAAAATCTTTCTTGAGAAAGTAAATTCATGACAAAATTAATAATATTCCTTTGCTATAATGCTCATATTTAAAGACTCTAAATGAACAAAAGAGAAAATAGAACCTATAGAAAATAGGACTTATAGTTTTGTTTGGATTGGGACTCAAGACAATCAGCAATTGTCTTGGTGCAATTTTAACATACTAAAATAGACCTCTACTTCAGGTTTTCCCAGTATTCCTCAGTCCCTACCTGACATATCATGTCCTCTAATCTGGACTTTATACCTCAATGACTGGGCTCTCTCAACCAAGGATCTTTCATATACATTAATCCCCACCTTCCTTCATGTCATGTCAACTTCCCTGGACCAGTTCATTGAAACCAGTGAACTTGCCTGAGAGTGCTTTCCCCAAACAACTGCGCATATATATATATATATATATATATATATATATATATATATATATACTCTCTCTCTATATATATATATATATATATATAGAGTATATATATATAAGTATATATATACTCTACTATGGCTTAAATTGACTTGTTTCTTTGGCAGAGAAATAACTTATGAAGTGTCAGAGGTGGTTATGGACAACAGCATAAGAAGACAAAGTATCCCAGCATTGCCACAGATCTACAACCAGGCAAGCAACAGAGGCCCCTTTCACAAGGATAAGGGAGTAGGAAGATTCTAGCAAATTGGCAGCTTGATTCTAAAAATACTAGTTACTCAAAGGTTTCAGAGTTCTTATAGACTAGGAACCCACTTAGAAAAATAACCTGAAATCTTGACAGTATCCTATTTGGCAAAGGCTCTTACACATCTCTCAGTGAACTAATAGGGTGCTGGATCAGGGAGAAACCCTTGAAAAGAAAGACAATGTTGAATTTATACTGCTGAGGGTTGTAAAACGTGATATATTCCATTTCTATGATGCTACAGATACCCCACTGTACTACATGTGGGTATCTCTCAAACATAACTCAACCTAATATAGCATGTTTGACTCAAAGCTCTATGGTGCCCTGAACTGTACAAGCAGGGGATATAACAACAAAGAAGGCAACAGAAGGATTCTGTAGAAGGCACAGTTCAAAGAAAGTAATGAAGAAACCTGGCTTATTAACCACATGTTCTACTTTCTTCAAAGGAACAAAAAATGATACCTGCTCACCTGGATTTCTTGAATGAAAGTGATGAAACAACTGGTTGATCCTTTGCATTTTCTTAGGAGCCAGGCTACACCTGAATTTTTCTCAAATCCCAAGAATTATTTAGGTCATAATCTTCAGTAAATATAGCATCATCCTTATCAAAGAGATTTATTTTGCATTTTCTTTATGCACTTACAACCCTAGCCCTGAACACTGTTTTTTAGTCACTTGAACTCATTTTTATAATAAAGGTCTCAGGTACTTTGCAGGGTATTTTGCAAGAGAATTTTGATGTAGTTATCCCTGAAGTTTTCTTATAATAATTGTTCTGTGGGGAATTTTTCTCCTAAAGTCTTACAGTGTTTAAATGTGTAAGAAAATTAAATCATAGGACTGGACTCTCTAGAGGTTTTGATTCAGTCTGACAAATCAAGTCTAGGTGTACTGAGTTTTTGTTCTCACTTTTTTGTTGTTCTTTTACATGCCAATTGTGATACCTGCCAGTGACACACTTTGCCCTCCCTAACCCCAACAGAAGTCATTCTTAATAGTCATATATAAAAGTCCTGTTTCTGCACCTTACCCTATGCCATGTCCAGATACTTGCTGAACAGAGCATGGAAGTTCCTCTGAGATGACATGTTGGAGTGGTATTACCATAAGCAAAGAAAGAACTTTACCTTGTTTTAGCTGAATCTGGGTTTGCAGTACCAGGCAGGTACTAAAGTTGAAAGAAATTCATTATGTTTTTTTAATATCTACTTTTTAAGGCAAGGTAATGGATTTTGAAAATGTTACTCAAAAAATTCAATTAAGTGTATTTCTGAGCTCTTCAGTTAACTGATATTTTATAGTATATGACTAAAATAAAGTTATAGAGAACAGTCAACCATCTATGGCAGCAGTGAAAATGAGTCATGTCGTAACCTAGATGTCTGGCTATTGTTTTCTCCCAGGGCACTGGATGGAATAGTTAAGAGCAGTTTTTTTCTGGATTTGGTACTGTTATCCATGCCATTTCTGCTATGTGCTGAACACATAGATGGTAAGGTTGTATACTATAATTCAACCTCAGTGAATTTCTTTATTATTTAGAAAAGACGTGTACTAGCCAGACTTTAATTACCGTAACAAACTATATGAGAAAACACCAGATAAGGGATTTATTTTGGCTTAATTACTACAGAGGTTTCCACCACTGGTCCATTGGCCTTGTCCAGAATACCATGATAAGGTAAGTGTATGGTAGAGAAAGCCACTCACCTCATATCACCCAGAAAAAAAATCAGAAAAGGGGAGAAAGAGGTTGGGGGAAAGAAATAGAGAATGAGAAGGAAGAGAAAGGAGACGAGGAAGAAAGATGGGGAAAGGTGCTATGACTTGCAGAAAGATAAGGCTATAATGACTTCCCTATTAAAGCTTCTCTATCTCCTAGTTTTCCATCACTTTCAACAATGCCTTCATGTTATCAGTGGATTAATGCATTGATTAGGTCAGAGTACTTATGACTCAGTTACCCTTCAATAATTGGACCCACTGCCTAGATTCAACACATAAGTTACCTGTGGCTACTTCATGTGTAAACTACCACAAGGAACAATGTCCTTCCTTACAAGGTTGCTGAAAGGATTACATAGACTTATTCATGTAGAAATCCAAGAAATTTCTAAGTTCCCCATTCATATTTAGTGAACAATAGCTTTTGTACCTCAACAAAATAGTTATTTCCTTTATGCAATATATATTCAGGCTGTATTGCTATGTAAGGCACTATGTATCATAGTAAAAAAAAAAAAAAAAAGACCAAGAGCTAGAAAATTTTCCTCTTTGGTATACTATCAAACCAGTAATAACATGAATATAAACACAAATGTCTGTTGCACAACTTGTTAAGAACTTGATTTGGTGGCTGCACAGAGAGCTGAGTTAATAAAATAATTGCAACCCAAGAGTGAGGTCTAAATTCCACATCCCCACAGTCCCTGTGAAAACAATTGTGTTAGCACATATCTTTAATGATCATAGCATTCCTACAGTGATATTGGAAGTAGAGACAAGAGAATCCCCTGAAGTTCACAGCTAGATAGTCTACAACAGAAAGTGATATACAATAGGACTTGCTTTAAATAAGTTGGAAGAATGTGAGGAAATCCTTTTATTTAAGGTTGCAGTCTACTATGTCCAGATAGCTTCTCTGAGCTTGGCTCAAAATGGAGGACTTCCTTTTCTATCAGGGCTTCTTTTTCTCTTCCTGAACTTATCTGGAGATCCTGACTCCCACTACACCCCACTAAATGAGAAAGGGCATGGAAAGTCCTTGGCAAACTTACAAGTTCCTCTTTCTCATTAAGAACCTGCTTAGCAAGTACCTGAAATTTATGAAATGCCTCTCCATGCAAATAGGGTGTATTCCTCATTTTACTTTACTGGAGTAATTTACTGGAATGATTTACACCAAAATTTACTGGAATACTTTAAACTCTGGCCAATAATTTACATTCAACCTAAAAATTCCATCCCACTCTTCAATGTTCATATATTGTCCTTGTCTACCCCAGAAAATGTGCATGGGCACAACTTTTTTTTTTTACTGAAGATTATCTGAGAGCTACCTGTTTCACTGAATGCTGTCTAAGAGAACTGTAACACTAAAATCTTCAGAAGGCCTTCTCACCCCACCTTCCCTCCTAGTACTCACAGATGGACCAGGAGCCTGCAGACTCTACCTGTTCCTGCCTCCACTTTATCCTTCCAGCTTGGTGAACAGCTAAGACACCCTAAGGGAGAAAGCAGAACTTGAAAACTCAGAAGACTGACTGATACTTAAGAGTTCTCTGACTTTCCTGTGCCATGCATACCCCCAACTATATTCAAATACACACACACACACACACACACACACACACACACACACACACACACACACACACACAGGTGCATGTCTATGCACATGCAAACACATATACATTATTCAAAAATATCATATACACACATTGAAGAATTTGTATGTATAATATTAGGTTTCAAACCTGAGACAAATGAATGATGTAACTATTCAATATACTAAAGCAGACCTGGCCACCAGGTTCTCCCAGGATCTCTCTCTTCCTATCAGGTACAATGTATGAATGGCATACCATGTCTTCTACCCCTAAATCTCTAGTACAGAGCCTGAGCTTTCCCTTTATTGAGAGATTCTTCCCTATATAATCCATGCAAATGAAGGATTCTCAGTACTTTAAACTCCAGTCAATGATTTTATATTCACCCTGAAAATTCCTTCCTACTCCCCAAGGTTTATATGTAGCCACTGCCCACCCTGAATACAGTGTATGCACATTAACTGTTTCACTGAAGATCATCTAAGAGAGCTGTTTCGTTGAGTATCATATAAAAGAGCCATAACACTGAAATCCTTGGAGAAGATCTTCCTCAGAGAAGCACCCCATCCACACACACATACTCACTCACTCATAGCCAGCGTGCAACCTTGCAGACCCCACCCATTCCAGACTCTGCTTCATCTTTTTAGTCCAGTGTGCAATGGCACCTGAATACCCAGAGGGAGGAAATGGAAGACTGGGAATCACAGCTGGTCTCCAATGTTCATACAACAGCTGCTGTACTTAGTTCTCTTCTGATCCTTTTCTTCCCTTTCTCCTGACTTGGTTCAGTGTCATGATCATTCTGGACTCTCCCAGATGTGTTTTCCTGTGGGTAAGATATGCTATATATCTATAACAAAATTTGTCCTTCACCATAGTTACTAGCACCATCAGTTAAATAATTGATCAATTCTGTGTGAAGTAGTGAATTTTTTCAAAATCATGTTCAACAAGAGGTAAAACACTCAACATCCATTCAAAGCATATGTTTGAAAAGTCTATGGTCTAACAGTCAGTTCACAATATCCAGTTCAAGTCCTTAATTAAAAGCCATAGATAAAGACACAAATTATTATATACTTATAAACAATAAGGCATTATAAAATATTATTTCAATTCTAGTGGAGTCATAATACCTATGGAATATGATTAATATGCTACATAGAGGAAAAAAGAAGGGTTTTAAGGGAAAAATTGACTTTGTAAATAAAAAACTACCAAGAAACTGTCAGTCTATTGTCAAATCTACCGTGATGTAATTCTTCTCTTTCTCTAAATGTTCTTCTTTATAAAATTTTTATTTATTCTTCTCTCACACATATATACAGACTGCAGCTTGCCTTCCCTAAAGTCTTTTCAGTCCATGCCTCCTCTTTCTCATAGATACAACACCCCTTCTCTCCTAAGAAAAGAGTAGGCCTCTCAGAGATATCAACCAAACATGGCACAACAAGATACAATAAAACCAGGAACAAATTCTCATATAAAGTCTGAGCAAGTAAACCCGGTAGAAGGAAAAGTGTCCAAAGAGGGCAGAAGAGTCAAGGAAACCTCACTACCATTGTCAGGAGTTTCCTATAAAACACACAAGCCAACAATCATAACATGTATACAGAAGACATAGCACAGATCACTGAAGGCTTGCAAATCCTATTTTAGTCCTTGTGAGACCCTGTAAGCCCTGCTTAGTTGATTTCATGATCTTAATCTCTCTTGCTCCTACAGTCCTCCTCTCTTCTCTTCTATGGAGTTTCCTGAGCTCCAAGGAAGGAACCCTGTGAAAATCTCCAACCTGTGCTTTCTATGTCTAATATTTGACTGTTGGTTTATGCATCAACTCAGAAGTTACAAGAAGTGAAAGAAATAAGAGTCATGGGTCCTTGGCTCTCTTTTATTCCAAGTTCACAGATTGGACAAGAGGACAAGAGTGGTACATAACTTTTAAGTGGTGAGGGAAGTGTTGAAGTTTGTCCATGGAAGGCATTAAGTAGTTTCTTGGGACCTTGGTTAGTTCTTATAAGAATGTTGTTGTGAATCAGTAGGCCTTAACCCTGAATGGTTCTCTGTTTTTCTCTCTTGTTATGTGATCTTTCTTTTCATATACAACTCCACATTTCTTCTACTATCTACAAAATGCTCGTTAAAATTGACATCATAAGTATCTTCAATTTTACCATCTGAAATCGTGAGGTAAGTAAGTCTTATTTTTAAAATGAGTCATCCATTCTCATGTATATCATTATAGTAACAAAAAGCATGGATGAAAAAAAAAACATGCATGATGTAGATATGTGTCTGTGCAGATGTGTGTATGGAACTTTAATATAATACTCTAGTATTTTTTTTGAAAAATAGGTTTAAGAAACTGAGTATAGATTATGAATGATAACTTCTCATGGTAACTTTCAATACTATTTGGCCATATTTATAAGTCATGGTTCCACTAACTTTTCCACTCCATTGGCAGTGCCAAGGAAGTGGATTACATCCGTAGGCATGATGTCCATGGCAGCAAACACTCACCAGTTGGTAAACGTCACCTAGTCACTATGCTGGACTTACTAAACAGATCATCAGACCCTGTCCTCTCAGTCAGAAACACTGGGAGAATCAAGGTGAAGAAAGCAAGCAGTCCTTATTTACTAATGGGCTACACTGAAGAGCTTTACACAATAAACCCAACCTTAACCCTTTTTAGATCTGGGAAAAATTAGAGATTTGTAAAACATGTAACTTAACCACACATTTTTGTTGTCATTGTTGTTATCTTTTGTATTTGTTTGTTTGTTTTGAGGAAAATCACTTTGGTATTAGTAGGTAAAATGAATAGAAATGAGAGGGACTTTTCAGAGAAGTTGTTGTTGTATTTCAAAAAGAGAGACCACAAAGGTTGACAGAGGTAACCTCTGAGTAGACCTTCCAATTAGATATTGATTTATATATACTAGATGACAGGCATGACTATGAGATGAAGTAGGAGACTGTTCCTCTAACTTTACATCTCTGAAGAAAAGAAAATTACAACTGTTCAGAAAGAATGACATGTCAGAACTGGGGTTCTCTGAAAGAATGACGAGAAGAGCAGGCAGACAGAAATACAGGACTGGAGTTTGAGTGAAATGTAGGTGTTTTAAGCTCATGGTAAGAGTAGTGATCTTCAAAAAGAAGAATATATAAGGAGAAAAACTACTTTGAAAACAACAACAACAACAGCAACAACAACTCTGAAGGGTAATTAGATCCAGTGAATAAAAGTAAGAGTTGTCACAGAATTTAGAAACAGGAAAGATTTAACCTACAGACAAGCAGAGAAGAGAATTTTACAATGGAGAGATGGGAAGGTTGAGAGGTCATAAACAGAGATAGATTTTTGTTTGCATAAACTGACCTAACTGGGAGAAAAAAAGTGAAGAAAACTCCACAAGAACTATCATAATGTTGAAGAGGAGTGATGTCACCCAAGCAATGAAGGTTGGCTGAATACTAACTTTTTTTTCTCCATTAATTTGTCACTCAGGTGTAAATTCAGGCCCACTACTATTATGTAGAGTGTCAGAAGAAACTGCATGAAGCTTTTAATTTTGAGGGATGACTAGTAGCCTGTGAAATTTAGTTAAGTAAACATTGTTCAGTGGCCAGAGAGATTATGAAATGCAAGGGATTGAAGGCAGTGTGAAAATATAGAAGTCTCTCTTAGAAAGACACAGAAAAGGGTATCATGGTGCCTGAAATGCCTATCTTGCTGGTAGGACTCAAGTGTCACATTCTTTTTGGGTGCTTATAAGGAGTTGCACACTTTCCAAAACCCACAGGGGAATATGTGGGAGGAGAGATGAGAGCACAGGAGACATGAGATAGAAATCCTAGAGGGAATCCAAAACCAGCTAAGATCTTTTATTTTTCTTAGTGTTTACTATGATTTAAAAGTTGTGTTCAGAGTTTTAGTCTGCCAAAAGAAGTTAGTATCTCATGAATAAGATATAGTAAGAGAAACAGTCATTTATACTGCTCCTCAGCTCTGACCAAGGCTCAGGCTAGCTAGATGCACAGGTCCTGCCACTCACAAGATGCCGGTATTCGAGTGGCTCTGCCAATTTCCCACACTGCGTCCACCAAGCTTGGCTAAACCCCACACAATATCTGCCATCCTCGCAGTATGGTAGAAATGAGACTCTTAAAGCTTAATGATTATCTAAAGGATTTATATATTTAGAAATGTTCAGTTAACAAGATGCCCACACAATTAGAATTGTTACTCAGTATCTAACTTTTAGATAGAAGTTGCTACCTAGGACAGCTTTTGACTCATCCGTGGTTCTCCATGGCTGTTAGCCTCCTTCTTCTTCTCCCCTATCTGTATTTCTCCCCTCCCCTTCCTCTCTTTCTCTCCCAGCTCCTTTTCTACTACCTAATCACTGAGCTCCACTGCAAATACATTGTAGCAGAATAAGTATCCTGCTACAGATATGATTAAGATTTGCTGATGAGTAGATATGCATTCTGAGGATTTCAAGTAGATATAACTGCTTATATATAAAAGTTTAGATTTGTGAATTTTTCTAAAAGGGGGAGGGAAGGATCTTGGAATAACCATGTAATCTATTCTCCTAGAAAAGATACAGAAAACTAGACTAGGAAACATTACATTGTATGACATTGGGAGGAAGGGCAATGTTACATCAGAGCAGGAGGAGAGAGTAAAGTGAGAAGCAGAATGCAGAATAAAATAACTTATAAATTAAAAGGCAACTTAAAAATCTGAAGAATGCAATATTCAGAATGCAGAGGGCAAGAGCAAAAAGAAGCTGCAGAGAGACCAGAAAGAGAAGGCAAGCTTCTCCTTACCATAGGATGAAACACATCTTTTTTTAATAGCAAAAAAGACTTAGTAGACTTAGTCTTTCTAAGGAGGACAAAGTTTTTTTCTTACAGACTTGGGTTTAATTCATTTAGCAATAAAAGAGTAGAACCTTTTTTTATGCAATAAAGATTGGAGTTCATTTTTCATTCAGAATGAGTTATTTCTGCAGTAGTGCTTGGTCTTTTGCTCCATATGCATATGTCAGTATGGATATTTGCATGGGTAAGTATGTAATTATGAGATAAGTATGTAGCCAGGGCCCAACTGGATTACACAGATGTATGTGATTTTGTATATGAATTTATGTGAATTTTTGCATATTTGATTATGTATAAGTTTTCCTTTCTACCAGTTTGACTCTCTTCTCCTGGTTTGATAAAAGTTTATTGCTCCAGTAGAATGCATAGAATTAATTCAATCTTCTTTTATCTGTTAAGGCTTTTGTGTCTGATTATATGGTCTATTTTGTAGAAGGTACCATGAGGTTCTGAGAAGGTATATCCCTTTGATTTAAGGTGAAATGTTCAATTGATATCTGTTAAATTAACATCCTTAATCATCAGGGAAATGCAAATCAAAATGACCCTGAAATTCCATCTCATATCAATCAGAATGGCTAAGATCAATAATTCAGATTCTGGCGAGGATGTGGAGAAAGAGGAACATTCCTTTTCCATTGTTGTTGGGATTGCAAGCTGGTACAACCACTCTGGAAAACACTGATATTCCCTCAGAAAACTGGAAATAGTTCTACCTTAAGACCCAGCTATAACACTCCTGGGCATATACCCAGAAGATGCTCCAACATATAACAAGGACACATGCTCCACTATGTTCATAGCAGCCTTATTTATAATAGCCAGAAGCTGGAAACAATCCAGATGCACCTCAATGGAAGAATGGATACAAAAAATGTGGTATATTTACACAACTGAGTGCTACTTACATATTAAAAATAATGACCTCCTGAAAATCTTAGGCAAATGGATAGAACTAGAAAAATCTCATCCTGAGCAGGGTAACACAGTCACAAAAGAAGACACATGGTATGTACTCACTGATAAGTGGATATTAGCCTGAAAGCTCAGAATACCCACAGAGGTTAGGCATAGAATAAGAGATTAGGTAGGAGCAATGCATTGCTCTGGGAGGAGGAAATACTACTCACAGCTATATGAAGCTTAACAAGAAGGAAGATGTGAATCCATCCAAAGTATGGATGCTTCAATCTTACTTAGAATGGGGAACAAAATAATCATGGGAGGTAGAAAGAAGGAAGACCTGGGAGGGAAAGAAGAAGGGAAGGGAAAAACAGAGGGGCATAGAATCAAGTATGGGAAGAGACAGGAGAGAAGAACAGAGGGTCAGGAAAATTAATAGAAATATATAACAGAGTGTGTAGGGTGGAAAACTGGGGGTTGCCACCAGAAAGTTCCAGGTGCCAGGAAAACAAGAGATTCCCAGGGCCCAACTGGGAGGACATTCGCCAAAACAGTCAACAAACAGAAGATAGAACCTGTAGAGGACACCTCCAGTAGATACGTACAGCCCTCAGTTGAGGGATGGAGCCACCCACTCATCTCAAAATTTTTAACCCAGAATTGTTTGAGTCTAAAGAAAACGCAAGGAAAAAAATAAAAATAAAAAAATAAAAATAAAATGGAGCAGACGACAAACCCAGATACTATTGCTGATGCTAAGAAGAGCTTGCTTAGCTGGTACAACCACTCTGGAAATCAGTCTGGCGGTTCCTCAGAAAACCGGACATAGCATTACCTGAGGATCCAGCTATACCACTCCTGGGCATATACCCAGAACATGCTCCAACATATAACAAGAACATATGCTCCACTATGTTCATAGCAGCCTTATTTATAATAGCCAGAAGCTGGAAAGAACCAAGATGTCCCTCAACAGAGGAATAGATACAAAAAAAATGTGGTACATTTACACAATGGAATGTTACTCAGCTATTAAAAATAATGAATTTGAGAAAATTTTAGGTAAATGGATGGAATTAGAAATTATCATCCTGAGTGAGTTAACCCAATCACAAAAGAACACACATGGTATTTACTCACTGATAAGCAGATGTTAGCCCAAAAGCTTGGAATAGCGAAGACTCAACTCACAGACCACACGAAGCTCATGAAGAAGGAAGACCAAGTGGGGATGCCTTAGTTCTACTTAGAACGAGTAACAAAAATACTCAAGGAAGCAAATATGGAAACAAAACATGGGACAGAAACTGAAGGAGGGGCCATCTGGAGACCATTCCACCTGAATATCCATCCCATGTACAGTCACCTAAGTTAAACACTGATGTGGATGGCTGGAAGTGCATGCTGTCAAGACCATGATATAGCTGTCTCCTTAGAGGTCTGCCAGAGAATGACACATTCAGAGGACGATGCTCACAGCTAACCACTGATACGATCAAGGGTTTCCCAATGGAGAAGTTAGAAAGAAGACTGAAGGAGAAGAAAGGGTCTGCGACCCCATGAGGAGAGCAACAATACCAACCAACCAGAGCTCCCTAGGGTCTAAACCACCAGCCTTGGAGCACATAGGGAGGGACCCATGACTCCAGCTGTATATGTAGGAGAGGATGGCCTTGTTGGGCATAGGTGGGAGAGGAGATTCTTAGTCCCATAAAAAACGAACACAGAGTGGGGGGGAATATAAGGGTGGAAACGGGGTAGTTGGGGCGGGGGCTAGGTGGGGGCACAGCCTCATAGAAGCATGAGGAGGGGGTTGGGATAGGAGGTTCCTGGGTGGTGGGAGGAAGTGGGGTAAGAGGATAAAATCTGAAATGTAAATATAATACCCAATAAAAAAAAATTTAAAAAAAGAGCTTTCTTACAGGAGCCTGGTATAGATGTCCCCTGAGAGACTCTGACAGCACCTGACTAATACAGATGCAGATACTTACAGCTAACCATTGGAATGAGCCTGAGGACTCCACTGGAGGAGTCAGTGAAAGAACTGAAGGAGCTAAAGGGGATTACAACCCCATAGGAAGAACAACAATATCAACTATCTGGACCCCACCCCCACCAAGAGTTCCCAGGAACTAAACCACCAACCAAAGGGTATACATGGAGGGATCCATGGCTCCATTTACATATTTAGCAGAGGATGGCCTTATCTGGAATCAATGGAAGGAGAGGCCCTTGGTTCTTGATGCCCCAGAATAGGGGGATGCTAGACCAGTAAGACAGGAGGGAGTAGGTGGGTAGGGGAGTACCCTCATAGATGCAAAGGAGAAGGGGGATGGGATGGGGTTTTGTGGAGGGGAGACTGGAAATGGGGATAATATTTGACATGTAACTAAGTAAAATAACCAATAAATAAACAAATAAATAATTTTATTGCTACAAATTTCCCTTCCACCTGTCACTCTTTTTCTCTCTTGCCCACCTTCTGGACAAGAGAGAAAAAGCCCTAGGAATTAATCCTTTACTTAATCCTCTCTTGTTAGGCTACAGGTGCTATACCTAAACCAGAGGTTTTTTACCCTCATAATGAGCAAGAAATATGTTAGGCCTTTTAATAAGTCATCAACAAGCCTTATAGTATAGAGAGCTAAAAGGTCTGAGGTCATCTGTCTTGAAAGCTATCTCTGAGACCATCAATCTTTACAACTAACTCCAGAGATCATCAGTCTTTAAAGCTACACCTATGTCCAGTTATGTGTCTCACTTCAAACCACTCCAGGCCAGACAGGCTCCTGGCAATTGGGAAACCAGGAATAGATATAGGTCAAGATCCAACTATAACATTCTTAGACATAAACCCAAAGGTCACTTTGTCTTATTACAGAAATACTTGGTACTTGTTCAACCATGTTCATTGCACTCTATTCATAATAACCAGAAACTGGAAACAATCTAGATATCCATACATGACTGAATGGATAAATAAAATAAATAAAATGGATACATTTACTCAACCATTTAAAAATAATGAAAGCATAAAATTTGCATGTCAATAGGTAGATCTATTTTAAAAAGCCCACTTTGAGTGAGGTAACCCAGACCCAGAAAGACAATTATTGTATGTTCACTTACATGTGTATGTTTGCTCTTCAGTCATTGACAAGCAAGTTATAATCCATATAACCACAGAGGTTAGGCATAGAGTGAGGGATTAGTTAGGATGGATGAATCTCCTTGGGAAGAGGAAATATAATAGATAGTTATGAGTGGATAAGGTTGAGAGTATTAAATGAGATAGGGAGAGGGAAGAAGGAGGAAAGAGATGAGAGAAAATGGAAAGGGACAGCTAAAACTAAAGGACATTTGAGGGGTACATGTGGAAAACTAATACATGAGAAGCTTCCTAAAATATGCACATGAATTTGATCTAAATTAAATTGCCAAATAACGGGCAAGACAGAGCCCCAACTAGAGGTCTAGTATTAGAAATAGATGACATCTAATCAAGTTGTTGACCAAAGTGGTTCAAAGGGAGATCTCTCCCCCCACAAGATCCCAGGCTATTGTTATCTCTCTACAAACTGATGGTAAAGCCCTATTGCTGAAGACAACACTCACACAACATATTGAATATACAGAAGTCAAGCTGGTACTTACTCAGGTCCTTACTCCTACTAATTAATGATCATGGTACTAAAAGGTATTCTTCATGCTACTTAATGAGAAAGGAAAGTACCAACCCAGCTACAAGCCTTTCAATTTACAATGGTGACCTTCCTACAAGATATGGCAGTGCAATAGTGGCATAAAGTTTATGGAGAATGACTAACCAAAATCTGATTTAATTTAAGGTTCACTACCTGGGATACTTGCATATCAGTATTTATCTCAGCACTATTAAGAATTCCCAAGTTATGGAATAAACCTAGGTGCTCATCAAAATAGAAATCTTCAAAGAAAATGTGTTTGGACCTGTTGCAAAATGTAAAGGCACTTATTGTCAAGCCCAAAGACCTGAGCTCAATGTTGAAAAGAAAGAACCAACACCTGAAAGTTGTCCTTATGCCTCTACACATGCTCTATAGCATTCTTATGTGAGCATAAGCACTCACGTATACACACATGAACACATGTAATAATAATAAAAAATATGTGTCCTATAAACGCAGTGGGGTGATTTTTTCAACTTTTAAGAACAATAAAGTTATGTCATTGGAAGGGAATGAATGAAACTGAAATAAATATGTTAAATAAATTAAGAAAATTTCAAATAAGCAAGTGCAAGATGTTTTCTCGAATTTGTGGACTGTAGAGTTTATATACCCATAAAATCATGTAAGTACAGATGTAATGAGAATAGATATGAAAATGTCTGGGGAACACTGGGAACTATTGGAAGGGAAGACCAGGGAAGGTCGAGAAAAGAGAAAGTGTGGTTGGACAATGAAACTAATCTCAAATTCACTGGCATACCCTGTGAGTATTGATTTTTTTTCTATAACTGTTTTGAGAGTCAATATTTACAAAACTTCTTTTTGTGAGAATGATGACCCTCAGTTAAATTTCAGGACTTTGGCAATATTGGCCTTTAACAGAGTTCTTGATGCAATTTCCATGTCTAATATTCCTTTAACTAAAACCTCCTTGTTAAATTTGAGTTAGCATTGTCTGGCATATTACATATCTTTCTTTCTTATTGTTCCCCTTCCCCATCAGAAAGAACACTTAAGACAAGGGTTCTCAGCGTTCCTAATGCTGTGACACTTTAATACTGTTTCTCATGTTTTGATAATGCAGAAAACATAAAATAATTTTTGTTGCTTGTCCATAACTGTAGTTTGATACTATTTGAATTGTAGTGTAAATATCAATATGTAAATATGTTTCCTAGAAGTCTTATGTGACTCCCAAAGGGGTCACAACCCATAAGTTTGTGATTTTTTTTATTGGATATTTTATTTACATTTCAGATGCCAATCCCTTTCCCCATTTCCCCTCCCTAGAAAACCCCTATCCCATGCCCCCCTTTTCCATTTGACTTTTATACAATTTTTTAAAAATGTTAATCAAAGGCTTTATAAGTATGGTAATGCTCAATCAGAACTGTAAACTAATACCCAACCTAGCTATGTAAAGTATATTTGACTGGTGGAGACACGTGAACTTCTGCCTTCATGCCCCCTCTTCTTTCTCTCTCTTTTTCTCTCTCATTATCGAGCTTCTCATCTACTTCATCTTCTTCTCTCCTTACTCCATCTTTTCCTCTAGGTGCTCCTTTCCCCTTAGCTCCTCCTACATATTACCCTTCCTGTTAAAATAAAGCTTTTCTCTCAGAATGCAATTAGAGCATAATTATTCCTATTTGTGCCAGTGAGGTACAAGATAGTCTTGATACCCAGTCTATCCTTTTGTTGGCTAACCAGAACCTCTGTCGTCTCTCTTGACTAGAACACTTAGTTTTGAACCTGGCTTTTTCTTGGCTTTAGAATGAATGTCAGCTGAAAACCCTCCACTCATATCTTTTCTCTCAAGGTAAATAGCCAGGACTGGCTATGAGTCTATAGGTCTTCAATGCCGTCAGAAATCCAGAATGACTAAATTAACTGAATTTATGGGAAGCAATAAGCATAGCTTCTAAAACTTAGCCAATTTATAGAGACCGCTGAACACCTGGACAACCCCTATACTACCGAACGTTGGAGCATCAAATCTTCAGCCTTCTGGCCCAAATTCATCTGGCAGACCTTAGTGCTGCAGAATTATTAAGGGCTGGTTACTCTGTATAGGCAGATATAATCAGTCGACTATTCTGCAAGTGTGTCCTTTTCTGTAGATGGAGAGAGGCAATTCTTGCCTGGTGGCTGTCTCACCACAACAGGAGTAACTCCAATGATGCTCAATTTCTTCTTAGAATCCAAGACAGGAAGCTGTCAGGAGCAGACAGGTCTCTAATCAAAATGAACATTAATATAGAAATATTTGTGACGTCAATTCTATGGATTTCTGACGTTTTGAAATCCAACTATTCATGTAAGGTAACCTGGACTGCTGTCTGTTATCTTCTCTCAGCTATTTCTAAATGAAATATAGAAAACACCCTAACAATAAACTCAAAGTCATGAATTTGCTATAGTCCCTTAACTCACAGGCTAATCATCCCAAGTCAGTTAAAAAAGTTAAAGAAGGACTGGGTCTAAGCCTTGTATTTCTAAATGTGTTATACAGGCACAATGCTCATGAGAGTATCAATATTCATTTCACTTTCATATCAATAAGAAACTTATACCAATGAAAACCTTAAATTTGAAATCAAAGTGAATTTTGTACCATTTAAGAAATTATAACTTCATCTTGATACTAAATTATACAGATTTCTACCAATAGGTTATGGCTATGCCATAAATTCTAGCTAATCCTCCCTGTTCCAACAAAATCACTACTTTTTCCCAGAGAGACAGCCCCATATTAAGCACCTTAGTCCCCAAGCCCGGGGAATAGGGGCGTTGACTCTTCTTTAACTTCTTCAAGCTGACTATGGGCGTTGAGATATTAGAAGAGGGGTGGGGGGAAGAGTAAATTGATAAGCTTCTGATGTTGTGTCTTCACTGCATCCAGATGGAATTCCCAGACACTGGAAGTTTGAATAGGTCTGCTCGTTTTGCTTGATGAGTAGATACACCAAAGCTGTGTATTTTGCAATATACAATTCTCTGGACAAGTTTTAGCATCAAGAAAAAAACTTTTTTTTCCTAAAGGGCTGACAAATTTTTTAAAGATGTTGGTTCTAACAATTTTTTCCCTCTTTTATGTAGTTGGTTATAATATTTATATTTCAAGTTTTATCCTCTTATCCTATTTCCCCCACCACCCATGAACCCCTTATCCCATCCCCCCTCCTTATATCATAAGTTTGTGATTTAAGGAGAGTAGTGATTTCTG
This sequence comes from Rhabdomys pumilio, assembly GCA_030674055.1. Classification (NCBI taxonomy): domain Eukaryota; kingdom Metazoa; phylum Chordata; class Mammalia; order Rodentia; family Muridae; genus Rhabdomys; species Rhabdomys pumilio. The sequence continues at coordinate 626,086 of JANHMN010000001.1, forward strand.
GGATTTGGTGACTGCAATTTTCATAGAATCTAAAACTGTTCCTGACTCATTATAGTTGTTCAATAAACATTTTTCAGTGAATGAATATAATGTCAATATTATGACTGGTTAGAATGCAATACTTTACTTTTCTTCCCTTTGATTAGCAGAGTTATATTACTACATCAAATTTTGAATAAAGTATAACATATACTCATTGCAACAGTTAAAAGATGTGATAAATCCATTTTATAAAAATATTATCTGTTTCCCATTTATTTATATCCTTTCTTGAGGAGATAGTCAACCATAGATAGAATTTGTTAATCATAGACATAACTCTAAACCATTTTGCTTGAAAAAACCAGAATTAAAATTTACTGGCCTCTGGGGTAACTTTTTGATAATACACTTAGGGTAGAAGCTCTCTCTGCCCCAGCATCATTCTTGTTTGCTGTGTTTCTCTCTCTCTCTCTCTCTCTCTCTCTCTCTCTCTCTCTCTCTCTCT